>CADEBD010000226.1:2065479-3265479 GCA_902825455.1 Arctia plantaginis | reverse complement strand
AATATTACTAATTAAAAAAATATTAGACAAGCTAAGTAGTACATTTAATAAACTGTAAAATTAAACAACGAAATGTAGTCAATAAACGTAGATTTTGGAAACATTTTACGAACATATTAAATAAATCAATATGACTTAATAGACCATAAACATGTAAATATTCTCATGGAAATCCAGTCTGTGTCATTGACGTAAATACCAGATTGCCATTGGAGGAAAAAACAATAATGCATAAGTGACAGTAATTTTATAATATTTTCGTTATAAACAATGGCTTAATAAAATGTCAATATCCATTACAAAAATGTATTTATGTTGAACGAACTCTTTTTAATAACAATTAATAATTCCTTACTATCAATAAACACTATACTACGGTACCCCCACGCAGCGGGCCGTGCTACCCGTGCGGCCATAATTGGTTGCAGGCAAAAAACGAACAACACGATGATACTCATAGCTGCCACACTTGTATATGTACTCTTGTATTACTGCTTTTTAAATGATTAAAGCTTATCGTGTGTGATCTCATTAACGAGCTAGGTGTTCAGAGCCGTTTTTATATTGAATATATTATTTAAAAGCTACTATTTCTTACAGTGATTAATCTTTCTACAAACATAACCAATAAAATGTGAAGATTGATAAATACGTTACGAGTTACTGAATTTATCTACTGAGAATTTTATACTTACATTTAAAATAACAAGAATCCGTGTTGGAGAGAGATCTATCCAAAGTAATTAAATAAAAGTGAACGTTTAATTCCTATCTCGATTGTAATTAAATTCTATTATTATTTCAAAGTGTAACTCATAAAAATGTACTCTTTAACAACTTATTTTCCATCCATGTTATTAATTAAACGGAAGATTGTACAATGCATTGCGAACTCATCCAATTCGTGGCGTGTGAATTAGTCCCCCAGGCGCGCGCTCAAAGGTAACTTGTCAAAATTTAACAGTAACAGTCGAAATTTTACCAAGAAATATCCTTCAAATTAAAATTGCTTTTGATGGCAAAGACAGGCTTGACACATTGGAGTTGTCGATAGCGGAAATTACATGAACTTTAATCACATTAACTTGTACCTAATATTGTCATATTTACATATTTTATGGCAACAACGTTTTAGGGCTAAATAGAAATATATAAACAGGCAAATATTGAACAGTTCAGTTACTTTTATCTTCTCTGTTTGTCAACTGCCACTCTATATTTATTCATGTACATCAAAGCTATTTCATTTATGTATAGTAAACTATAGGTATCTGACCTTAACTAACCTCCATTATATACTTAAACGTAAGGAAATATCAGTCATTTTCATTGAATTTCAAGTATTATAAATATATGTAATATAATACATACTTACTTAATAATAGTCAAAGATTGGTCTCTAAATTCTCATGTAATTGACGACGCTGGCCTATAATTATAGCCTGATGTAACAATGACAATAGATCAATTAGAAAACCTTGCAATGATTGTGGACGTCAGCATCTATAATGAAGAGGATCTCACGATGGTTGAAGTTAATGACATACAAAGGTTGACAATTAGATAGGAAGTCACATACTTCTTCATTTAATTAACCTCGAGTCGTTGACTTTTTAACACAATACCACAAAAAAGGATAATACAGGAATGCCAAAAAACCTAATTAGGGCAATGACACGGCTAGAAAATCGTTTCGCACCTACTTGAAGATGATTTATTATTATTATTAGATTACTCGTATAAGGGATATTTCCAGTTACACGTATATCAGTGCCACGACATAAATCCTAAAGAAGTAAAATACAAAAGTAGGACATGGATGTTATCAAAAGAATAACGCAACGCAGTTTTTTTGCAATAACAATCGTAACAGATACTACAGCATGGAAGGTCACTAGTTCCTTCATAACTATTCGTTTTGTATATTCAGCAGAACTTGCAATTTGCAAAACTTGCATGCAAGAGAGAATTTTTAATTTTAAATTTTGGACAAGAGCCGTCAGTTAACACTGTTGGTGAATGCATGAATGAGAATGAAATAGCTTGCTTCATAAAAATATTTAAAACCATAGGGTAGTTTTATATACCTTGCTTAAGTAGGAGTTATTAATAATAAATTTACTGTTTTGGTTTGTAGAAAAATGTGATAATGATATATTGATTTTTATTAATATTGTACAATATGTACAAATATATTTTAACGTATTATTGCACTAACAATATGATAAAATTACGATGTAAATTTTAATGAAGGACATTATCAGAATTTTTCGTGTAAAGTTACTTCACGTTGTCAAAACACTGGTTTATCGTTTTGTTTGATAGACATAACCTTAAAGTGTAAAATCTATGGTCAGAAATAAACCTCTTTTACATTCTATGTAAACTTTATGAGAATGTATCTGTTAGTCATTTTCTTTGGCTCATTTATAGACCTTTTTCGCAATAATGCGATCATAACCCAATAAGTCTTTAGGCCATATTTTCACTGAGATACTTGTACCAACCGAAAAGCCTTTCGTCTTTAATAAATTCTTGTTAGAAAATGTTCTCTGCAATAATTATGAGAACTCGAGCTTATTGAGTTACCTTCATTGAAAGCTTATATCCAACCTAATAACGGGAACAGTTTTTGAATGTTATACTATCTATTGTTTTATTGATTTATATATTGTCTTCACAACCTTAACGAAGGGACTTCTAGGTATAATTTGACAGGGACTAGATGGCACTATCCTATGTTATTAAGTGCCTCTTTTTGCACTATTGGAGCTTCAATTCCCAATTAACGCTTGATTGCTACCTTTGTTTATTTTACAAAAAAACTCAATTCAATAGCGTGAACGTGGTTAGCGAAAGTTTCACAAGAATTATCACACGAAGAAGCAGCACTTTCGTCTAAACATGCAGTAACATAATATATACATGTATACTATACAGAAACTGACTTAAACTATTTTACAACAGTTGCAAATGTACAAGTATATTTCATCGGTAGACAGCTCTAGTGTATTCAGGATATTCGAGCGCAATAATGTAGTGACAAGTCAATATACAGCGTGCAACGAATGTCGCGGTTGTTAACGACCACGATGACCATCATTTATCAACCCTACACATCAAATCACCGCGGGAATGTAAAGTTATGTTCTCAATATAAAACAACTGTAAACTGTTTTTAGGATAACACAGACTTATTTATTCACGCGTTTCTTCAAACGCGTGAATAAATAAGTCTGTGTAATACTGGCAAATTACTTCTAATTTGTAGCTCAAATTGCTACTTATTAAAGTAAATAAGTTTTTGTTCGATTTAAAGTCTTAAAGTTAATTTAATTTATAATTAGATTTTTTATGACTACAAAAAATAAATATATGACACATAGCACTCAATTATATATATGGTTGAAATTAAGAACGATACGTAACTTATTTATTACTTTGCCAATACTGATTATTGTTGTAGGCAGATCCAAAAGTCATGTAGATATGTATGTTAACCAAAATTTGCTTTTTAAATTACTTACAAAATAGAGGGCCCAGTGTGAATTTAGAACTAGAGTAAACGACACCGCATGGTGAATCGGTACGCTGAAGTGGAAGCGGGCCCGTCATGTCTCCAGACAGACTGATCGTCGTCGATGAAGCCTCTTCTTGTGTATTCATACAATTTTATGCACTTTTGTACAATGCCGGACTTTATGTGTAGGGCATTCTCTTTCAGTCACTTTTGGAGTGGTGCAGAATTCATATAGCATTATCACAGTGTTGTGCATCTTTTGTTTTTCAAAATGAGGCTAATAATAATTTCCTCGATTACAAGTCCTATATTGCTTTCACGTCTATAAATTCATTCAAGTCAAGCAATAGGCTGTCTGCGGTTCTGAATGTCCCCGCTCTTAACTTATGAGACGATACACCAGTAAAATGTATTTTCCAAGATCGTAACAGACATACTTTCTATTCTGCATGGTTTATTGCCTTGCAATACTGGCACTAATAACCTAGTTATACTATTAACCGGTGACTGCTGATCTTCATAACTCGAAGTTAGAGTATAAATGAATAAAATAAGTTATTGTTCACATTGTAAACTTCATCAAAAATACTTTAATGAAATGTAAATACGGGAGTATGCGTTCCGAATGCGAGCACGACAACCTGTCACTACAGTGTGGTATGGGCCTTAAAAACCAAACAAAATGTGTTCGACGACATTGTTATATGTCAGTAGGTACAAATAAGGCTTGTCGCGTGACCGAGTGGTCGAGCCAATAAACCATCGGTTTACGTGATAAGGCGGGCAGCCCGAGTTAGTTACGGTTGCCTGTAACGTTACAATGGGAATTATGTTTTAACGATTTAGCTCATTGTTCTGCCAACTTTAATTGTATACACAGGTTTTGCATGAAGAAAGAAAATCGATGATGGCGTCATCGCCGTCATCTATTACTTCAACGTGAATAAAACAGTTTTTATTGAAAGATTGTGTTTCATTCAAACCATAGCTAACAAAAAAGTTATTTTTTATTCAATTTAAAATGTGTAGGTAAACTCAGCTGCATAGCGATTGACGAGCTCATCATCTGACTTTGTTAGAAAAGGTCATTAAGACCAGCCATAGGCACAAAGTGGCCTATTACACGCGTGGTACATGTAGACGACTATAATAGTATACAAAATAAATTGAAAAGCGTTAATGGCATTTAGGTCCTTTGTTTCAAATCGGGGGCTTGGCGCTCGTGGCATCTGCGGGCGACACGGCGCATGTCACACGACTCACACGAGTCCAATATTTGTCACGCGACGCAAAACGTCGCTTGCGATTTTTCTATCATTTATCAACCGCTTGTTTACTCCGGTTTACGCTACCCTGTGTGACCGGTTTTGACGCCTGTGTAAAAACTAGGTCATTATTCATTACGGGCAGAAACGAGATAGCTTAAGTCAATTCATTTTACTTTTTATTTAAGAATTCGCGTGATGGGAGTAGCATTCCATTATGGTATTGATTGAGGTCAATAAAGAACAAATTTTATACAAATAAGCGGCGCTATATTAATAAGTTTCATAACTTATGAGTAAACACGTTAAATAAATGCGTTTATTCTTGTCAATAACTTTGGATATTTACTCATTTTGCATTTCTTCATTTTTTGAAATATATGAGTCTGACAGATCGATATGACAGATTTAAGAAAATGTATAAAGCGAATTTAATACCTGACTAAGGTTTCGTGATAAGAAAGCAGGCTGCAATGGGTCTATAAATTAAATTTATATACAGCCATACTGCGCCTGACTACCTACACGTTAGAAAAAGGCTCTAACGAGATAATCTATTCTTTAAGAGTGCAAGTCGACTACCTGCCTGAGGCTTAAGAAGACATTTAAGTGACTTTAGCTGTTTTACACGCCATTTATAAGAAAAAATCCACTTTACGAGTATACCGACATCATTAATAGTTTTCAAGACATGTATATGACAAAGCAATTTGAAAGCTACCACTGCAACCAGTATGTCTGATTGGTAGTATGTGTTTTGCATGTGTAATTAATAGACCTCTCAGGGAGTGAGGTAACATTGTTCTAGGCAGTTTAATTAAGAGCTACGGCGAGGGGTGATCGTAAAACGCGGCGATAGTTGCCTTTTATGAGATGTCTTACAATAATTTCCTCCTGACAGAATACCATTATGACTGCTTTTTATAGGGGTAACATTTTTATAGCGGTTTATTCTTTCATATAAATCCTGGACTTTGAATAAAATTGTTCGTGGAGTGTGCAATATCGTTAGTCGAGATGCCTGAGGCCGTCACCGTTGCTATAATTGGTCGGATAGTTGAATAACCGGACTTTGGGGAGATCGGCCGTTTCAATGTTTTGTACTCGAAACTAATAAAATATAGTGATGCCGTGTCTTGCAAATAAAATTTGATATCGCTATAGAATACACACCCACACATTTATGTGTGAGATTTATATGACATTACAATTGTTTTTTTGGTATTTTACTAATAGTAATGAATAAATGATACACTTCCGACCGACAGATATTATTATGTTTTTCAGTTGCAGAGACCTAAATTTAAAATGGAATAGAATTTATGTTCAATATAGTGGGGGTATGTAAGAGATAATAATGATTCATTTGACCACGTGATCGATATGATGATTGCTTGAAAATGTGTTCATGTAGACTTTATAAAAAGTCATCTGATTATAGAATGATAAGATAGACAGGATACAAGGCAATGGAAACTGTTTTGCGTATGGCGCGTCGCATTCTTGTTGCGAATTCGGTTTAAAAAGGTCGAAATAATACACGTTCAAAGATGTGGCCTTACAGTTTAACGCTATGCTGTGACTCAGAGCACCAAAATAATGTCAATATATTATCACTCGCCAGTCGACATGGTACGTAATACAACGAAAACACGTAGTGTTCGCAAGTGCTGCCGCAATCTTCCGTCACGTCAAAATCAGAATGACGTGCAGTTTCGCACGTCATCGTCATAATAACTATGACGTCACCGTGACAAAGTGTGTCAACCCAGAGCACGCTACCCACATACCTCTTGCTGTATTAATTTGCTGTGTGTAGCTGTCAATACATTAGTTGAATCTATATCTTAAGGCGGTCAGTTTTATTCACCATTCGTCTCTTTTGGTGTTATTTTAATGAGGGGCGTGGTGAAGAGAGAGGTGCTATTTTATTCGTCAAAAGTTGATCCAAAAAAGTTATTAGTTCTTTTTCATTATTTTAAAAATTAATTAGAAAGTAAGAAGAGCTATTTGATTTTGTTACATATTTCAGTCAGTCAGTCAATTTATCAAACCTTTTAACCAACTATTCTCAAACAATAAAGAACTTTTCTCGGAAATAAGATTGAAATAAAGTATTTCTGAAGTCAAAAAATCCGAAAACATTAATATCGTCGTCACAATTTTACAGTCACGTTTGAACACGTCTATGTTATATATAAAAATATTACCTTGGCATCGTACTTTCAAAAGCTAAATTCGTGTAGTTAACATTCTGTTCATATACATCGTAGCTTGAAGCGTAGCTTGAGTGTCTATACGCCTTTCTTAATATATGCGTTATGAAATGCGAAAAGATTTTTTAATATTAAGATTATTGAGATTAGCATGTCCTAATATCTTAACTTTATACTACATGTTAGTAAATGATTGAATTGGGTAAAGTTTCTAAAACGTAACATGGTAAAATCTTTTTTCTTTGTTTAAGTACATGGCGTTGTTGCTACGAGAACAACATGACTTTTTTATAAGGTAATTGTCAAACGAAATACCTATAAATCAAGAAGATACAAATATATAATCAAATATCGCTAAGTTAAAAATAGTCTGAAAGATTAATTCTTTGCATTTTATAGTACTGAGGCACTCGTATACAAATTGACCTAAATTAACTTCGTACTGGACTGGTGAAAAAAATATCCAATATAGCTTCTGTTCACCTGAAAATTTGTAGATGCCGCAAAGTAGCGCGGGGGGCGGTGAGAGCCGCGACCGCGTATCAAATAACTTTATCGTCCTTTGTTATGGTAATGATCTCCTGGAAATTATCCCTCCTATGTACTATTAATCTTGAGAGAAATAAAAACTCCGCTTTCGTTCTTTTAGTTTTACACTACACCTTTACAAATGTTATTTTATGTGTATGCATTACATTACAATAACGTTCGTTACATTAAAGTCAGATGGTATATACAAATCGCAGACTGTTGTCGGGTTCGTTTTTTGATATTAAGAGGGTAGGGACATTTACAAAAATTAATTACATTCGGTTTTTTCGTTCTAACCGTCACCGTAAGTGATCTGCCTTTGCGGTTTATATGAAGTAAGCTAAGAGAGCATTTAATGTAAATCAATTATTTTACAAAATATCTAATATAAGTAAACATATAAAGTAAGATAAAATGTGTAAACTTTTGTTTAGTTACAAAAAGGCCTCGTCTTTTTTACTTTTATTACGAAGCTACTACTATATATATAATATAAACCTACATAATATACGTATGTTTATATACTTATTTAAATCAACTTTTACATGTATACCGAAGCATCACTGGAGTATACGACCCCAAACCTAGTTTATAAAAGAAAAATTTTTGGGAAATCAAAAGGAAAAGTCGCAACTTTTAATGGTTTTTAAAAGGAAAAAGCTTTATATAAAATTTTAACGAGTGGTTATTGAATTTCATTACGTATAAAATTGTTTGTTGGCACATGTTTTCATAACAAAGTCAAAGCCACCAAAATCTGCTAAAAATAGAAATTACTTATACAATTATTGTTTTATCGGTTGATAAGATTATATACTTTTTGATTAGTTAGGCATTACTGATTACTATTATAATTTCAAATATCGCCATCAATTTAAATAAAAATAAAATGAAAACAAAAATACACTGTTTATGGTCAATTTATATACAATGCAGTATTTTATTATTTTGTTTTTGAGGGTACATAGGAAATTAAATATGTGAAGTCATTTATTACGCTTCACACAATACGTATCACGTCGTCATTTATAAGCGATGCCAAATTAAAAAAAGGCATTTTCGTGGGCCCACAAATATGATAACTTATGAAAGACAGTTTCAAAAAAAAAACTCAGTGCCTTCGAATTAAAAGCTTGGAAATCGTTCAAAAACGTAGCTATGCAATTTTTGGGTAATCAGAAATCAGAAAACTATGAAGAAGAAGTAGAGTAGAAGTATTGTAACCGAGTTATTAGAAAACTACCAAAAAATGGGATGTAGAATGTTGTTGAAAATTCATTTCTTACATTCACTTGATATTTTTCCACAAAATTTAGGAGATGTTAGTGATGAACATCGTGATAGGTTCCATCAGGACATCCTTAATATGGAACAACGTTACCAAGGTGATGGGACCCAGGGATGTTGGGAGACTACTGTTGGTTCCTCATGAGAGAGAATGACCAAGATTTTAAAAGAAAATTACCTTAAGCTAAGAAAAAATCAAGCTAATTGTTTTTAATTTAGTATTTATTGTCTCTTTAGAAATAGTTTTTTGTAAATTTAGTCGTAATATCAATTTATTTTTTCCAATAACTAACAAGACGTACGTAAATATTTGAGAAATAAACAAATAACAATAACTTAAAATCCTGACGTGATGGCAAAATTCTGTTATTAGATTTGGCTTCAGCACTCGCGTTTTACCCAAGATACAATATTTTCGATTCTGTTGCGAACCAAAACTGTTTTTTTGTAGAGTAGTGTTATTTACATGAATCTATGAAAACAACATATATGACGTTGCTTTTTTTTTCTTCTATGTTTTAAAGAATCAACCGGGTTGATTTTGACTAAAATTTCTTCAGGTTTCTTTTCGTAGAATTCCTGATAACATACCCTCAAGTATTTTAAAATTTGATAAGAATAACCTCTTATTCCACATTTTAAAAATATTGGACCAGATAATGTATTTCCTTCTCTACTTCATTTTAAAAAACAGAACCGCTGGTCCACGGTCTCATGTTCATTACTCCCTTTGCCTATCCGAAACACTATTTATAACAATACTCAAAGTAAATACTTTGCAGCAGTCAGCCTTAATGTGGAACATAGCGTGCGATGCTCCACATACTGAATTATACAGTGATATAAGTTTGATATCCGGATGTACTACGCGTTCACGCTTTCTCTCAAACATAAAATATGATTGTAACTGTGGAGCAATAACATTTTAACTCTTTAGTTGAAGACAAAGAAGTTAGAGGTCGTTTAAATCAACCCATAAAAGTAAGTATGAACCTTCGACCGCTACTATCCAGAGAGATAGATATATTGCAATAATCACGATGGCTAGCAAGTGGATGGATTATCACAGCATGAAGCTATTAGCGCACAGCTGGTTATGGCTGCCTATCCAAAGTACTCTCCTAATAAAATACATTACAAGGTAAATGTCAAGTGGTCTTCTCATAGTACGCTTTATGCCATTAATTTTTAATTGAAGTATTCTTTGCGTCGTAAATTTAATTATTATTCAGTTCTATAAAAAACTCCATAAACAAGAAACATAAACCGAGATCTTATCCGTACAATTTGTAGTCGACGAGCTAAACTATCGTAGATATAACCCGACCCGGGGAGGAAATCCATACAAAATTAAATGGAATTTCTACGCGGATGGTTTGCGGAGCTCGAAGGCTTTTCCATGGTATGGCAACAACAGATGATCAAACGGAACTCTTTTCTTCCTATAATTAGGTCAGTAATGTCGAAGTGCATTTATGTATGTTCAGGGCGTTTAAATAAAATGCTTCGATGTTGAACGGCACTCGTAATGTCTAAGTTACGATGTAATACAGAGGTACATAAGTTTAAGCAAATAATATTAGATTTAAGGGACTTTTTAAAAGAGGCCAATGGGTTCTTGCGTTGTTTCTTTTTTTGAGAAATTAAGTATGCTATTCATTTAAAATCAATTTTTAGTATTTATGTGGAAAATAAAATTCAAATTATATTGAACTTAAGAGCAAATTTTACAATGAGCGATATTTTGTAAAAACAAGTAGTAATACCGTACCGTACCTTGGCCGATTTGAATTTAAAAGTTGATTAATTTTGGCAAACTATTTGGTAGTGGATTTTTGTGTATGTTAAAAAATTATGCAATCAGAACCTTACACTGCCGTACTTTATAATACCTTACTAACTAAAACTGTGACAAGCTTGTACTCACATGGCGCAGGGCTAGGTGGTTCCGCGCAGATACCAATGGACTTGCTGGGATCGTCAATGAACGACTGTGCTAGGTGGTAGTCGCCCAATTTAGTCTGGATCTGTCGGCTCACGCTGTCCTGCCTGCCTGTCACCTGTATAAACATGTATTTTATTTTATTTTGTTCGGAATACCAACAGCACTAATAACGTAAGGTTAAACATTATAATAAAGTAACAACGAAGCTATTCACAGGTATTCGCAAATAGATTCCAAGTGTGAAACAACAGTTTAAATAACTAACCAACAAACACCAAAAAAAGTACATTTAAAAAAAACTTATTAGGAATCTCATTTTTGGAGACAAAAAAAACAAAAGAAAAACTTAGACTAAGAAAATGTCACGCTCATAATATTGGGTTTAAAAAACATTTCGAAGCATGTATTTTTTGATATGTGATGGTCTGGATCTGAAGAGCTCAAACTCGCTACTCAATAACTTCTTCTTTTCTTTAATTATATATTAAAGTAAACTAAATTAAATTTCTTTTCAAAAGAACTTAATAATATCCTTTTCGGTCCTAATTCTAAATATAGGCAATGTGTCCGACTTCCTTACCAGGATTTTGCAGTGTTTTACGAACACGTATCTGAAATTGCTTACAGTGGCTATATCCTTCATTCTTTTCAAAAGCGCCTTTTTGTAGAGAGTAAGGTGGTCGTTAACAAACACTTTCCCGTCACTCTTAAATTCCAGGTCAGAGATGACAATACTCTTATGCTTACAAGCAGCTGCCACGAACTCCTCCTTAACGTAACGGTTGTTCAATGCCATTATTATGGTCTTAGAAGAGTCTGATCTAAGGCTAGGAACGCGTGCTATATAGTTTATCTCCTCTTTGCGCACAGAGCACTTGATAGTATTACTGATTACTCCTACTATGTAATAGAAGTTCTCAGACTCTGTGAGCGGAACACCTTTAATCTCCACATTGTTGGCACGAGCCCATTTCTCCTTGTCCTGCCAGTCTTCCTTGAACTTGTCCAAGTCCGCCTTCACTATATGAAATACGTTGACATTTTCCTCAACAGGCGTGATTCTGGATTCGAAGGGATCAAACTTTGCCAAAGATTCATCCTCAGTTTTTTGTGCATGTTCAACGGAGACTTTCAGATCACAGATATCTTGTTTGATGGTTTTTACGTCTTCCACTAAAGTTGACAGAGGCGCTAACTGTCGCATTATGCTGTTCAGTGTTGATCGTATTTCACTTAATTGCTGAGAAACCTGCTCATGAGACGGTGCCACCGGGGATGAGACAGATTTACAGTCAGAGCATCGCCAAATGTTTTTGCGATCTCCTAACTTTCGGAAGCCGATCTCAGTTATGCCAGCACATGCGAAGTCAAACTGGCGCTTACACAAGCAACACGTAGTACCGTCAGTTGCATTTTCACCGCAACGCGCATACGAGAACATTTTTATACAAAGCGACCCGAGGTTTATGCACCCTACGATAGCAGGTACGCGTGTTACCTCAACTGAGTAGAAACGGTGAATGATATATTATCAGTTATTACTTACTGATAACAAAAGTTGTCACATTCGCATACATTCAAAACATACAGAAAAAGTAATTAATATTAGTTTATTGCACGGATAGTTCTCGATGGATGCCAATTGATTATACTGAAACAAAGAAATTTAGCTCCACTGTCATATGTAACTCATTGATCATCATAATGAAACGAACATTTAAAAGAATTTTATCTGGTAAATATTATCTGAGCGCTACCGCAGCATAAACACAGTTTCGGGGATTTATCAATGAACACGGTATGTGTCCGGTGTAAATATTTACAACAATCATTGAGCGAATAAATTAATCGCTGTGCAGCGTTTAAGGTTATTCTCTAATTTATTTTCTCGCTGCAGAACATGTACATGTGTATATCCTGAATTAATAAAAAACTACTGTTATTAGGAAAAAATTGTCTTGTAGCCCGATAATAATAGAAATATGCACTGAAATTACATAACAAACCTATTCAATAGAATTGCTTGGGCTACAAAATTCAAGTAACAAAATTGAAACAGCATGAACATTTGCAAAAAAAGTGGATCTAAACGGAGAAACTTTAAAATAGGACGCAAATATAGTTTGTGTGTGTAGTAAGTGTAGACTGGGTCCAAAAATATCTTAGTAGTGATTATTTTTAGGTAGGTATTTTAGAACTGAGAGGCACATTTCTGCACTTAGTTTTAAAGATTTTCTCTGCTATTTTGGTCATCTGTAGGGTTAACTAGATAGCGGATAACAATAAAAACTAAATGTAAATTATTTCGTCTTGTCTTTGTCCTTCCAAAAGTTGCCTGTAAGAAATTGCTTTGTACCGATAAGGCTGCCATTTGTGCATGGTCATTAATTGAATGTACAAAAAAAACAAAGTTTATTCTATTCTATTATTTCGTAAAATATCCTTAAAAACTGGTTTTATTAAAATCGATTTTCATAAAAATCTTGTAGGTAAGATTCTGTTCCAATTTCCAATTGCAATCCAATTCCAATTCCAATTAACATTGTAACACGATCTTCGAATAAAAACTTGACAAGTAGTAAACCGTATCGCATTCCCTAGACTCGCCGAATTTACTGACCCCGTTCTATAACCTAGTTTTGCATAGCCTTGAATATATTACTCTATAAACTGTCTCTTCTTTTGGCATAATTGCACATTAATACGACCTTAATAGAAATTAGTAAATAGTTTGAAAACATTCACAAACAGAAATATTATTGTCGAAACGTATCTGTAAATACTTTTTTGTTTTAATTTTAACTCTGAGTCGTGATTTCTGTACATCCAAGTTATAACTTGTGTGATCTCTTCAGACCCGCGGGAGTAGTGTAGTAATAAAAAGAAATTGGACAGTATGTTTCAAAATGATATTTATATTAATGTCATGTATAAAAAAAAAGATTCGACTGACTCGATACCGTTCTGGTAACGCGATACTCTTATATGGAATTAGTCGTCTGGATTTTTTTTCAAGTTATTAGGTGATTTTGCTGGCAAGTTCACCAACTTTTCGGACCTTTTTATTAGATAAACCCGGTTTACACATACCCGCCGTGATGCAATATAGCTTCTTTCTAGTTTTGCTATTCTTTGAGTAATGCGAACAATAGCAAACAGTTGATTATTGTGTTTGTTGTAATTAAGTCAATAAATTGTTTCTATTTCAGTTATAAAGATTTATATGATTCGAGATAAGATAAATACATTGTCACACATCTATATCAGTTTTATAAACATTATAAGGTAAGCTAGGTTCGTTCCTTTTGTAAATTAGTTATCGTATCTCAAGTTGCTAGATCAATTCACGAATATATGCTCGCTACATATCAGTACCGGAACTTAAAAAAAAAACCAAAACATTATGTCGCATGTGTTGGCTCGTTCACGTTGATGAGCAGTGAAGCGGCGATGATTCACGTTCACGTAGCTCGAACGAGCCGTGAGCCGGTCTATTTAGGCCGAGACGACACATGGCCGCCGCCCTTGTGGCAATGATACATGCGCTGTTTGCGATTACTGCCTTTTATATTCTTTATAGAGTGATCCATTTGTGCTAATTTAAACATTAACGAGTAGATGTACTCGATTTTATTGTCAAAGCTGTTACCATTAAGACGAAAAAAAACTAATTATAAATTAATAAAAAAAAATACCATTCAAACGTGTTCTGTGTTTTAACAAGGAAAACTCCATATGAGTGAGAATCACTTGAGGTCTCCTGGTAAAAGAAAAGTAATAAAAAACTGTACGTTGCACTACTCTAAAAATAACGTAGGTATTAAGCCACTACAGCAAAAAAAAAACAGTAAGCAAGTTTAACAAAATATCCAAAGTATTAAGAAATCAACATCTGCGCTATCTGCGATAAAAACATGTTTCCATAAAGTTACACAACACAGTCCCTTGTTGCGAAATAGTAGACTATTGATTGATCTAATTATTACCACTGGCGTGATAACACCACTTTCAAATTATCAAAGACCTCGTGTTAAATATTATATTAAAGAGTTACTCTTGGATTAGAACAAAAACCTTATTTTCTGAAACAAGATAAAACCATATTTTAAAATATTTGCCCATCGTTTACACGAAAGATGGTTATTATGAATTGTCTGAACTCGAGAGGTTCTTCTGTTCTGAACATGACTTTTTAAATGACTGTGAAGATAGTAGATTTGATTACTGGGTGATCTGGTAGTAGATTTGATGACTGGGTAGATGTTATGCAACACAAAACCTTACGTAAACTAATATAACAATTAACCGATTTAAGCTGCAAGGCGTTGACAAGAGTGAGACGAACCTAGTAATACTTAAAGGTTAACAGAAACTCAATAGCCAACATCTACACAGTGACTGGTGTTTTGTTTTCACTCGGCTTTTTCAGTATCTATTTATCTTCTCTTTTACACAATTTATCAATTTAATATAATAATCACTACGTGAATCGGCAAAATTATGATATGCTAAAAGTGATAAAAATAATTATAACTTTTGATGGCATCAATAACTAAAGGGTTTTTTATGTACCTGTAAATCTACTCACCATGCAATAACATAAGTAAGATTAGTATATCATACTCACATCTGCTCAGTGCTCAACTGCTTGGAACCCTTCAAAGGAATACGGTATTCGACATTTTTCTCAAAGTTAATAGTATTTCCGACTATAATCGAGCAATATTATAACATTCGGGCATATCATGGCTTTATTATGTGGGGACGTGGGGTTTAGCCCCCGACCGTTCAAAGTACTTTAGGAGAATTGCGCGCGCGGAGAATACTAAAACTATAATATTACAAAAAGTATTCGTAAATTGATTATGGTTGCTCACACTGAGGCTGTTATTTATTTTGATGTGATGATATATATTATGATAATATATTTTCAAACAAGATAAGACTTAGTTTAATATACATAACGCTTGCCTGTAATACCAAAAAAAAAACACCTCACTAACACTAAACAAAACATTGAATAAATCGTCAATCTCCACACAGACAACATCAAATATTCCGCAGCCATCCACGATTTTAAATCCATTTACCTCACCGAAAACTTGATTCAATTGAACAACAATTGTAGAATATAAAGAGGTTAAAAGCTTTATCGTTTTAATTTTTTTGATACTATCAACATAAATCGAATCTAGTAAAATAAACAATTCATTTACCGAGTTATAACTATATCTATTTAATACTACTAAAGTACTTTTAAGTCCCTTGTATTACTCTATTGTATTATTTTACTTCTTGAGTATTTCCTAAAGTGTAATATTATTTCCGTTCAATACCTTTTACATCTCTGCTACGAGTGGTTCGATTTACGCTCTGACATGATTACACTCGATAAAGTTCTTTTGTGTTTAGGAGCATTCCGTTTCTGCTTCAAATACTACAGTAAGAATTCTATTACAGCCGCGAACTCAGCTTTCACATAAACTTGTAATGTTCATGCAGTTAATAACAAAACTATGGATAAAGTCGTTAATTACAACAGCGGTCTGTTATTAATAAACATAAAAAGATACCGCAATACTACTTAATAATTATCCCTTATAGTTAACCATCATTAAATTATAGACATCATCTTATCCAAGTAAATATTTGCAGGTTTCATATGTATATTAATATCTCCTCCAAGTACTTAAAAACTAAACATCTGTTCTTCTCATGTGAATTTAAAACCTTCAATAATCAAGATAAGACCGTCAGGTCGTGAAAAATACATGTTTGTGCAGTTAATAAGGATGTGCATATATATCTGTGGCCATAGGTCAGAATATGATAAATACAATTTCATTACTTTACAGGAGAAGCAATTAAATTATTAAGAAATCTTGAAGCTACTATTAAAATATGAGACACTCGCAATATTGAAAATATAGTTTTTTTTAATTAAGGAAATGTGTTACTGATTTGTAAAAATACTTATAATTCATTGTGGAATGCGTAGTATTCACGTATTGTTTTTTTTTTTTAAAGAATGGTTGCACTTGTCACACTGTGATCAAAAGAAGTAGGTAGTTATCGTGTTATGATCATAAATGAAAGACGAATATGAGAAAAATACTTTATTTAAATTTAAAATGATAATGCAGAATATATGGCATATAAAATTGCACTCGAAGCAAAAAGAAAAAAAAAGAAAATAGACGTATTAAAATAGTAATTTCTATTCAGAATCGGAATTATAATCACTAATATGTGATGTGTCTACTACGTCATTGTCAGACTTTATTACATTCTTATAGAAATCATGGTACATTGGATCAATGTACTGTAATAAAGATAAAATATCCTTATGTTTTTCTTTACTTATTAATAATGGCCGATTGTACGCCTTACGAATATCCATTAAAGGCTGATTATTTCGACTGGCTCTGGCTTTTCTCTTCATGTCACATATTTTAAACTCGTCTTCCACTCGCAGTGAATATGTAAAAGAAAAGAAACAAGGATGTTCTTTCTCGACACGTATCCAAAATATATTACGCCACAGAAAAGGATATTCTGATCTTTGGTCTTCTTTATAAGCGACTGCTTTAGAATGCTCGAAAATGCAAAAATGTCATCTTGTGACAACTCTATCATAGTGAACTTACTGCTGACCATTCTCACAAGCATGTACCAGTCATTTGGAATTGAAATTCTTCCATTATATTTCTTCTTGGCACGCTCGATTGAGGCATGGTCAGCATCACACTCTAAATGTGTGTGACCAGGAACTAAAAATTTGTGATCTATAGTCTTCAAACCAATTTTCTGCGTGAGTATGTAGTTATATACA
Source organism: Arctia plantaginis (assembly GCA_902825455.1). NCBI lineage: Eukaryota > Metazoa > Arthropoda > Insecta > Lepidoptera > Erebidae > Arctia > Arctia plantaginis. The sequence goes on along the minus strand of CADEBD010000226.1, from coordinate 3,247,883 downwards.
ACAGGTAATGTATTGTTGCGGGTTTGCCCGGGACATGTATCTGAATAAATAATAACGTGTTCTGTTTCTTCGGGCAAACTCATTATAAACATTTTTAGGCAAGATGCTATTTCGACAGCACCACGTTGCGCGAAAGCTTCATGCCACATGAAGCAAGTAGTTTTCCCTGTGTTACAATTTCTGACTGTGAAATTAAAAGTCCATAGCTTCCTTATATAAAATGCTACACTAGTATTTAAGTATGGTGTAGCGAGACACTGCTGTAAATCACACACAGCGACAACGATAGTATTTCCTGATAACTTGGCACGTTGTTTATCGAAAGATTTACATTCGTAATGGAAATTTGCTTTATCCTGATGAGACACATGTTCGTCATGTAGTCTCGTTTTCTCAGAGTCATTTATTGTAATTTTTATTTTTGCTACAAATGTATCACAAGTATGGCAAGTATCGTTATGTGGCTTTTTAAATTTTAAATTAAATGTCTTAAAAATATTACTATATGTAGAAAGGCTGACTATTTTTGTAGTTATGTTGTCCATGGTATGTTGGTCAAGGTATAAGTTATACATTTTTTGTAAATTCAACACAGTCTCCAGGTATTTTTTCGTAGTGTGTTTCGTAGTCTTGAATAGTGGCTTTCGTATGCAGGGAAATTAGAAATATGATTACGTACATAATCAATTGCTTCATTTGAATGTTTAATTTTTGGCTCATGTCTGCCTCTTTCATCCCGTCCAATGATACCTGTAGCTGACTTTTTCTTCTTGTCAATTATGCCATTCACAAAACCACGATTCTCACCATACACGTTAAGAAAACAGTTTTGACAAACTTTTACTAAATTACCTTCATTTTCAATAAAGTACTCTACAGCTACTTCTCTTTTCTTTTTGATTTCAATCTGTTTAACTCTAATTGGCGGTGTTAATAACATATGGTTACTCAAATGTAAACGTTGCATATCTCTTGTTTCCATAGCGCGATAATCCGCAAAAACTCTTTGTAATTGTGTATTCGTAAATTTTGTTTTACATTTTAATCTGCATTCTTTTAGTACACCTACAGATTTACCCAATATTTTTTTCCCAGCTTGATTTATGTATTCTTCCCCCTTTTTAATTTTTTCTGTTCTTTCTTTACGGAGTTTTCTTTGCATCATACCGACACCACGCTTCCTTTTTCTTCTAACGTCATCCTGTGTTTGAGAAACCAATGCTGGGACCGCAATGCTTCTAATGCTTCTAGGGGTAGACAGTAGTATAACCTATCTTAATGTTCTTTTACCGGCGTAATAACGAAAACTAACAATAAAATATGAAATGTGCGGTACGCGAAACAATAGTGACACGACACGTTATGTCATGTTACCCACTAACCAAGTAATTTTTGATCATAAGTTGATAAGTGTGCTTTTGTCATATTCTGATCAATAAAAAGCGCATTGTCCTTTCGGTCAGATCTAAATAAAATCACTTAACGCAATATGACCAAAACAAAAGTTGAAATATGAAAGTTATCATAATCTGATTAGTATTCAATACAACAGTAATATTTTGCATGTAGTTATCCTGATGTGACCAAATGAAAGAGCATTTTTTGGCGATTATACCTTTATTAATAAGTCGTATTGAGCAAAAATGCACTTATCATTGTCTGATCTATGATCACAGATATATTTGTAAGACTGTTCGCTCTCTCGTTTCGTTCAAAGCGTCATAAATGAAGTGAGATGTAGGTCAACAGACACATAAAAACAATCGTTCTCACAACTACGGAGTATCATTTGAATTAGGTTATGACGTCAAAACATAACAAAATCATTTCGTTAAACCGAAACAGCTTCGTAAGTTATACGACGTTGATAGCGCAAACAATGTTTTCCGGTTCATGGTGATAATGAGCAACAAGTCAATCCGTTTTGCGGGTATCGTTCTGATACGATATATCGTGCACGGCACCTCGCTTCGCACTTTCTCGCAGATATAAATCTCGCCATTAAGGTGAACAAGTGAATTTTGCCACATGTTATTCGTATCTGTGACTATTATAAATTCTGAATGTACGACGGGTGCGGAGTCAACGCCCTGCCCCGCGACCGGTGATGTGGGGAACGCCGCTGCGCCGCCTGCCGCCCCCGAGCGATAGGACGTACTTCAGCGGGCGGTTACATCCACCAGAAACCACTGCGCCTACCACGGCCTCTATTTTGCTGCAGATTTACGCTCAGGGTCACGAGATATTTATAAAAAGAAATTCGCACCTAGATAACGTTGATAAGATAAACTTATCTAAGAAAAATTTGTCGACATTAAAGAGAATAAGTACTTCAAGAAAATTATTATAGTTTGTATAAGTGATATCTTCGTCTGAGTTAGAAATCCAAGGTATACAAATATATATTACAACAGATTATAATTTTAAACTTGCCTTGAATGTGAAAAATAGAGTTATGACATGTCATTTGCATTCCTGCTTTTCCACAGTTTTCTGGAAGTCAACATGAATCATCGAACAAAGAATAATTTTCCTTCCTCAAAAGACGCCTGACGCATAAACATACATACTTCATTTTGATATGTGTGTATAGGAAAATGTCAAAAAGACGTCATCATAGGAACGTTTTATCACTGAGTTTGTTGTTTTTTCAGAATTTCTTTAAACTATACTGGTCAAAATTAAAGCATAATTTGGTAAGGTAGAAAGTAAACCTATTTGTCAAATAACCGTGATATTTTAACAGTAAATAATTCAATTAGTGGCCATTACAAATAAACTACACTTTCAAATTCACAGACTGTCAAGTTAACATATCAATAAAATGACAAACTTCAAGTTTTATCTACGCAGTAAAGTAAAAGACATTACAGGTAGTAACGACTGTTGATACACTGAGATTTCACGATTCAACAATGAAGGAGAAAAAAAAGCGGCGAGTCAACAGCCTGGAGTTCACAAGAAGGGTGTAAAATAAGTACAGGGAGGACGCTTCCAGGGGTCGTATTTTATTGCTAACATTAGTAAAAATGGGGAAAGGAAGAACTATAAAGAGATGAATTTAATATTTCACCTTTTAATATATAGTCACAAAAGTTGTTAAACGTGATGGATCGTTGACCTCAATCGAGCCAACGACATTGTCTGATAGGCGCGGCTTATTCATTAACTCTAGTTCACTTGAAATACATAAATTTAGATGTATCTGTGTACGAGGCTCTGATATCCGTTAATTGATACAATCATTTCAGTGCAATAATTCAAGATTAAATTAAAACTCATATGAAAACTTATAAAAGTTGGAAAAACTAATCTAATTTTATTCTGTGATTAAAAGTTTTGAGACGCTAACTCGTAAAGATAAAGATGATCAATATTACAACTTTGTCGAATGTTAAAATAAAGGACAAGCGTTTACAGGTATTCGTACGAGTAGGTAGATAAATTAATATTTTAAATTAACGGACAGGCCAGAAATCAGCTGGCACTGACACGGGTCAGGTCCGGACCAAACATTACTTTCTTTTTAAATACTTTGAAAGCTAGAACATGACCGCAGTAAAGGACATGGTTTGACATCTAAGATTAAATTTTTTTAGATTGTTATGTGAATGAACACCAAATAATAATAAAAAAAAATATATTTGGATAAATACACGTAATGATTAAAGGCATATTTTCATCAGATATTTGAGTGGTGGATAGGGATGGCGCGCCAGAGATGAAGGCGGACAGTAATGAGGGCGTCTAGACACTCAGCAATACAACATCGTAATTGTACTGGAAGCGAGCAGCTTTTGTATACTACACTAGCAGTCGACTTATCTCGTATATTAATGAATAATGACCGAATGGATGTACACATGTATCCCATTCTGAGATTGATAGAAAGAGCTAGAAAAGTCGTGAATCACAAGTAATCACAACATCTATATGTATATTAATGGAAGGTGTGTTTAAGAAAAATTCGCCAAGACTATGATCTGTGTTTGATAAAACGAATTGTCAAATGTGTTGCGAAGCGCAAAACTCGAGAACAGCTTGACCAATTCGGCAATTTTTTTCAAATATTTTCATAAAGACAAAAACAGTAAAAACATAACACATTTCATTTCCCATACAAACCACAGAGTAAGTAAAAATACTAACAGCTGTCAAACATTTGACGTTAATCAAAAATAAAACAAATAAGCGTTAGGATTATCTTAGGAATACCTTCAAGTTGATTAGGCTGTATAGATATCAATCTATGCCTAAATAAAGTTTGAAAAAAGTGATCACTCTAAATATGTTTTATTAAATAGTTTTTTTTGTCTACTGGACCGCGACAGCGCAATAACTTTTGAGAGAACGAAATCTGTTGGGCAGCTTATAACATTTATGCTTGTGAAAATGATTGTTCTTTAATTCCTTCTACACAGTTACAATATATCGGTCAAAAAATTGCAGTTGAGACACAAGAGGAATTAGATTAAGCCGTGACTTCGGGCGCAACTTGTTTTATGATAAAAGTGATAGTTTTTTTGTTGAAAAGCTTAACAAACAATCAATTGGCAACATTAATATTTGTTGATGCTTATATTAAGTTTGAACTTTACTACATTGCGGTTAGAGATCGCAGCATCTATAATTAACCATACATATTTGTATTCCAATATTACAACAACTGAAAAATAACACGTTTTACTATTTTTAAACGTAAAATAAATACACAAGGATAAATAATAGAATACAAATGATACTAAAAATATTTTAATACTCAGAGCAGACAAAGAAAACGAATCCCATTACCGAAACCATCTCATCACATAATATATAACAAGTTTTATAACAAAGAGAATCCACACGAATAAAAATAACTGTGGTCAGAAATAGATATTACTCTTGGAAAGTAATAATTTACCTTCCCTCTTACTCTTTCTACTACAGTTAGAAAGAGATAAGCTTATTGGACGAATGAGAACCAAGGTATTAAGAAATATATGTCTTTACTCTCTCTCTACTGGTGTTTCAGTATTCGCAATACAAAACGTTCGCTGAGAAAATACTTAATCACATTTATATCCTCTACTTTAAAAAAAGGACTTAAAATATCAAAGGTCTGTTAACCCTTTATACTAAACACAAAGTTTATTTAAGAATAGGTTTACATCAATACATACTGCGTAGGGTTGTATGCTAAAGTTACCGGGCACATTACCAACACTCGTATTGAAAAACCTACGAAATTTAAATAGAAACCGCGAGAAAATCAAACCAACCAATCCCTAAAAATGTAAAACTCATTTTCTACGACTGAGTTTGCGACTCAATCAAATTATTCTCATTAAAGATCTCCTATTTTACTAAGAGCGTAAACACGATGATAAAAATAAACAGAAATAAAGTGATGAACAGAATACCAAACACCAATCGAAAGTGAAACTCGTCTTGTTGCCAATAACAATAATGACGTTAGAATAAACTAAACATTGCTTTATCAGCTTTAACAATGTCCAGAACCCCGACCGCTCACATCTACCCCCTTACACATGTTGTTTTGTTGGGAGAGAGGGGGGCGAGGTAGATTTAATTATAGTTGTATGTTTGTGTTTATACATGTCCCATGTGTCATAAAGTAGGTCGTGAGTGCAGTCCGTTGGCTGAGATAAGTCCACCGCTTTTAAAAAGTTTTTTAAACTCACTTTTGATGCTATTGCGTTAACTTTTAGTGATAAATTGTTATAAAAGCTGTTAAGGTTTATTGAAATTGTTATTTTAGGTGCGGTGCAGGTGTGACTGGTAGTGATTAGAACCTCGGCCTCGGAGTTCAGTAAAGAAAGTGAAATCGGTTGAGATTGAACGTATATTATTATGTATTACTACATTTAATATGTACATATATAGTAAATTTACCAACACTTGTAATCTTAGTATAATATTTTAGACATACGACAAAGAAAAAAACGATGAACCGCATGAAAGACGTTATATATTAAAAAGTTACGTGATGCCGGATGATGATGTATTAGAAATAAAGGTAAAATATTATGATTATAACAGAACATGAAGTCTCATATATAAGGAATTGGGTGAAATCTAAACAAAGTATAAACCAAATACGGAGTCATATTTCAATTATTATCTCCTGTTTAAAATTTATCTACATTCTTTCGCAGAAAATAAAGAGCCAAATTGTAGTGACGATGTCGCAAAAACATAATGGAACAAGCTTCAAAACTTGTAAAACAAAACACTAAATTACGTACCCAAACAAATTCTTGTCGGCCTAAAGTAAATAAACATAACTTTTGTAGCAAAACAAGAACCATTATCTTAATTTTGTTTTACCACTGAAGTACTTTTGAAATCATTTGGCAGCAATTTACATAGCGCTCGAAGACGCATCAAATGTAATTAAGGGACAAGTAAACAGCAGACGACCTCGACTTCAAACACGCCTGCTCTCTAAGGACACCAAATTAGAGCATACAAAGAAATTAGTATCTTATCAGGAGACCACTTAAAGTGGCTTCAGACGGCTATCACTTGAAGGTAGTTGCAGCACTTGTTTGTACGGATCCTGGAGTTTAGTCGACACCTGGTAATAAAACCACATACTTGAGTCTAACTGCAGTCGATCACGCGATGTAAGACAGCCATATCGCAAGATAGGCGTTCATAGATGCCGTTGTTTGTGCAAACGCCTTGAGTATTTTAAGTTACGTGCTACGATTGCATGCTAAGTGTACGTTATGTGTTAATGTCTATGATTTAAAGGTTAACGACAGTAAGTTTAAGGCTCTTCTTCTCATTAGTAACAAAGTTTGTTACAAACTGTTTGCCGTGTTTCTAACCTATGTCGCTCCCACAGGGAATAAACATACTGTACGTGGATAGCATGGAATTAAATTAGCAAAACAGGTCTAAGTAACTGGGTTAATTTACTTAATCTCAATTTGTTTTATATTTACAAGAAAATGATACTTGTAGACTTAAGAGTATTAGAAAATAAAGATCTCATTGATAACTTAACAGTGCCACAAAAGACGAAAAAGTCACAGTAGCTATACTCGTGAACGACCATAAATGTAGTACTTACTCACATGACAACATAAAATGTATCATTAAATCGTTTCTTTCGTGAACTTCGTAAATCTCTTGGAGCATTCTCCACCGATGTGCAACTTCGGAATGAACCAACAAATCATTTGCTCAATATGTAAGAGGGCTAAGTTTAAAGTGAAAACTTTTGTTTGCGGCCTGGCCGTCTGCTTACTACCAGACAGTAGTTTAAACATATACTAACGTAGTGCACACAAAGATTTTTGAACCATCAACCAAACGATTCATCTGTGATAGAAAACTTATAAATTAAAATAAAAGTCGGTTTAAAGATATTTGTTAGTGAATATCGCCTTTGATTTGAATGGCTTTAAATTGCTGAGAATCTTGTAAGTATAGGGAACGGTGGGAAAAGTCAATATTTTATCTTGCTTTAATATGGAGAACTCGTACCTCCTATAAAGTGTGATTATTGTAAGATTTATAATTCAAGTTGTTACTTAATTATATACCTATTTGTTTTATTGAAATATGATTTTACATCCCTATCTCTACGGGTTACTGGTATTAAAGATCCTTCTCCAGTTAGTAAAGTTAAATATTAAATCTAGTTGCGTTTTTTCCCGTTTTGTTACCAGGTATAGTCGTGTTCACGATTTATTAGCTTTTACGTAGATAGAAGAACAACAGTTCATTTAATGACTACTAAAGTCTAATGTATAGAGTTTATGTGTACAAACCTAAAAGGTGGATACTACGCTTGTTCTTGTTGGTTATAGGTTGTAACGCTTGTAATTTTATGTAATATGTATCTAATAATAGGTAACAATGTTATTGTTTAAACCGGCAAATGATTGCCGGCAGTTTGTTTAAAATTTATTGCATTTTCTGGTTTAACAAATCCACATTAATATTATTGAAATATTTGTAATTTTAAACATCGATCAAAAAGATAGTAATCTTAAAATCTTAAAAAGAATTAAAGATTCTATTTACTTCTCTGTATGGTTCCATATCAGGTTTGTACAACTTTATACGAGTACTAACAATGCTGGAAGCAGTAATATTTTCGTGCTATGACATTGCAATACGACACGCGACACGTATCGACTGCCGCTTCGTAATTGTGACGGTATGCTTCGACGAGAACAAAGGAATGTTGTAACTGGACAAAATATGGTTTGCTTACTTGGTTAGTTCTGCATTTATGCATATATTATATATATATATATATTATATGTGTGTGTTTGTGTATTTATAACTTATACACATAAAAATCTTCCGATTACTACAAATTACTGTTTGGTAGTAGAAATCATCAAATGATGAGACAAGAGAGCTTTCATCGAGGAGCAGAATCAATGAAGAAATCACCTTCTTGAATGCCGATGTAAAAGATCTATATAAAACTGTGTCATGGATTAGTATCGTTGTGTTGTGTTGTGTGTGTTTTTTTTTAAAGAGACAGCCTTGTCCCACTGTCATAAATTATTTTCATTCAGTCACCATTATCGTTTGTTGGGGTTTGCGATATAAATTACAATTTTTCTGACTTTAGAGCACGCCAGTGGATGACACGAATTATAACTGCAAGTGAATCTAAAGTGTATACTAACTATCATCTCAACTCAAAGCTAAAGCATGGGCAAGCAAAGGGGAACAAAATAATAAATCTTTATTAAGAAGAACGTATCTATTTGAAAGAATGTATCAATTCAAGATAAATGATTTAAAATTAGAGGTTTATCTTTTTTCAATCGTTTTATAAAAAAATGTACCTCTTGTTTTGTAGACAACTTCAATGAGATGGACTATTTATAATTTCATTTAAGATCTATCTATCTATCTAGGTACCTATCTAAAATATTGACATGGATAGTCCTGTTGCGGTGCTTTAACTCAAGTCCCTTGTTATTCTAAGATAAGTCATACACATACACACATAAATATCTAGATCTAGAAATAAAAATATACTTAAATAGACCAAAAACTAAGAATTCTAGTTTCATATAATGTAATCTTTCGTTATTGAGTGAACACGAGCAAGTTTTAGATAGAAGAACATTTATTTATGTTTAGCGTATTTATTTTAGAAGTTCTACCATATTTGTCTCCCGTTGCGAATGTGTAACATTTAAATGCAAACATTACGCGACTCGAACGTAAACATTTTGAACTTCTTAATGTAAATAGAAACAAACTTCCTTTGAGCGCAACCACGCATTTTTGGAACTACTCTTGTTGCTATGTTGTTGTTCCACGCTTTTCACGCAATGTTTTGCGTATATTGAACTCAAAACAAATGAAATACAACTGACAATACAAAACTAACTAACATAAATAACATACGCTGATAAACATTACATGTTTTAGTGTTACTGCTAATGATGACGAAACATGCAGCAATTCAAAGCACTTGATAGATTTTTTTTTTCTGTAAACTTAACAGGATGGTTGAATACTAACTAAGGCTGAATTTGTGAGAACGTTTGTTTTCTCTTCGAGGCTAATACTTAACTAGATTGTTTTCTAATTTAATAGAGATAGAATGAAAATTCCTTTCAAATAAATTCCTTTGTTTTCGATCTTTGTTTATTCGTCTTTGTAAATTGGTGTTGGAGAGATTGAATATCATTTATTATGTGTGACATATGGCACAAAAAACATCTCTTATATTAATAATGGGTGTGCTCACCAGAAAAACTCTTTACTTTGTGTTACAAGACCAATGTTGTACCATGAAATAAAGAGTTTTTCTGGTGTAAATGTAAACTATAATAATAAACTATTACTACAAACTACAGCCACAAATTAGAAATGACAAGAGACAAAATCAGTCTCAGTCAGAGTATGGTGAGCACCAGAAAACATATTTATGTATAAGAGACATTATCTACAAAGTCTATATTTCTTATATGGACATCATGGTTTTCATCACGATTGTTGAATATATTTTTATAATTCAGTGTCTATTTTCGATTTGTATAATATTTAAAATCGCCTAGTGTTTCGATGTCACAAGTCACGTAAAGTGAGTTCACAAATAGTTCTGACTATACATCATGTCCGAAAATTGTGTATTAAAATTCTGTTATTTAAACAAAGGCAACATTCTTTAGATAAAGTATAAGTAAGTTGAAGACTGTTTGTCTGTCGTATTAGCATATCTTGGTTTGTGGTATATGGAATAATATACTGACCCTGACTGGTGCCGGAAAGAGCGACGAGGCGTCGGGCTCTGGGGCGTGCGCGAGCGACATCTGATGCGCGCGCATCTGTCGCTCGCGCTCGCGGTCGCGTTCGCGGTCACGACCCGCCCACGCGCCGCCTGCGCCGCTGCCGGCGCCGCCCGAGCCGCCTCCCCCGCCCCTGTCCCGGTCCCACTTGTCGTACCTGTAACAATTAATTAATTGTTTAATGTAGTTTCATATAATACATATAATTATGTATGGCACAAGAAGTCAAAAAGTTTTGTTCATTACATATCTTTATGTTCATGCATCTTTTTTTATAAGTATTTTTTAAAGACTATAATCCATGTACATATAGCACAAGTAAACAGTAGACACGAATTCAATCATTAACTGACTTTCCTCACTCATGCATGACCGAGACATTTCCCTTTTACAAGGAGCTATAGCGACCCTGTTGACCAGCAAACAAAGCAATATGCAGTATTGTTATTGCACTGCAGGTTTATTGACATTCGCATTTCTTTCATTTTTCAATAAATGTTTTCTATAATGATTATAAAGAATAACTGATTGGCTCAGTACACTAATTGTTTTGATCGGAAGTGTACAAAATTAATGTTTGGTTGTTGTTGACACAGGCCCACCCATTTAACTCTGCTCCTGTATTCCATTTTCGGTAGGCCTAAGCTTCACTCTGTCATAAAAGATTTATAAGTAAAACATCAATATGGCAAACGCGATACCAAAACATTAAATTAAAAAGGGATTATGCACGTAACGTTTTCGTTTGAACTTCACGTAGAATTTCGAACTAAAATAACTTACATGAAAAAGCATTTTTATAGACAACTGTTGTATAGAATATATGTTGGTAAACGAGGATAGTCAGTTAAACCATTTACGAGCCTGACATAAAAGCATAAATAGCTGACACTGAGGCTTTTCTTTAACTGCTTAAATAATATAGGTAAAAAATAAGTGTGAAATGCGAATGGCCTATTGTTTCAGTTTTATGGAGACTTGTAGAAGTATGTGTAGTCTATATCATGCGAGTTCTTTATAGTTCCTACAAGACGATAATCCGCTTAATATGCACATGCGCTCCGTTGTCAATAGTTGTTGCCAAGGGTGGTTATTGTCCATGACTCAAAGGATGTAATCTACAAAACATTTCCACCGCATTTTTTAAATAAATAGATTATGCTATAAAAGCTTAGGCTAATATCCCGGTACGACTTTTAAGAGTTAGATCATTTATAATTATCATTGCTTGACGAAATAAACACGTGTTTCATCATTGTTATCTTCATAATTTCAAATAATGTGAATAAAATTAAATACACAAATATCAAACAGTTTAACTAATTTATGCAATACAGTTATTTTGATAGGGGGCAGGATCCAATGCAATTAATGAACGAACTTAATCAATAACATATTGTAATGACATAAATATGCACAGCAATGTCTAAAAATTTAAAGCTTTTTTTCTATATTTTACCCTATTAAATTAGCTATTAGAATTCAACAAGTTTTTTGAATATAGAGTTAAAAATAAGAGAGTAATCATTGGACCGTTACATTCATAGCAGTTAATTATCTTTGAGCAATATTATTTAATAGAAAGCGCTTCTGTTTGTTACGTATTTAAGTTTAAACTTCTTTACCGAACGTCGCACAATGGAATAAGCCTAAATTAATTTGCGTGCAAACATGATTAAAATATAGTTCTTATAAACTATGTAACAGTTCAGCACCTTAGTATTATTTTACATTACTAAGTAACTAAAAGTTTAATTTTTATTTTAAGCAAGTAAGGAACAAAGCCGCGGCTATTTAACATTCTTATTTTTATAATTAAAGTAAGTATTCCCAAGTGTAGAAGCCATTTCTAAGCAAAAATTATTTTAAGTATATACCTCGGATAGAAAAATTACTTTTAGACTGTCGGGAGTAGAGAAAAACTAAATTACCGCGAGCTAAGCTAAGAAAGCAAGTAGACTATAGGAATTTCATTACTAAGTAAATTGTTCCCGCACTAGTTAGTTATTTGCTAACCGTCCTCCGCCGACCCGACTTCATCAATCCCAATTTCGTGTGCATTCGGGAAAGTCTATTAGAGTATCAAATATACTCGAAATATGTCTAGCTTTTTTAGGGTGAAGGAGTAACAACAAAACTCAAACACCATATCAGGATTTATCATGTTGGTACAATTTATTAACAGGTTTAGGCCCCGTCCGCTCAGCGATATTTTACCGCGTGTTTATATTTTCGCAAAATTCTCGGGTTCATATTGTATCAAATCACAGATTTTTATTGGCGCGTTTTTTTTTCGCCAGTGCGGGTTGTCCTATATAGAACCCATGTGTTAAAGAATTTTGCGAAATAAACCGCGCGGTAAAATATCGCTGTGTGGACGAGGCCTTAAGAGGGAGAACAATCTTGATACTGATAGTCAGTTTGATATAAAATGTGTTATCTGTAACGTGCTGCTGTTATAACAAATATTTTTTCGGAAATGTCCTTGAAGTGATGACGTATAAATGTCAGTCGCGTCAAGCATAATATAACTTTATATTAACTTATCTGTGATAAGGATATCGTGATAAGAATGAAATGATGATTACTTTCGTAAACGATTTTTAAGTATTAACCGTTGATAACTGTATTATTGAATAGCAGTATGTGCATCAATAAAGTTTAAGCATATTGTTATCGCTATATTTTAAGGTTTTATCAACATCACGATTACTATCTACGGGCAATGATACATCCATTGCTGAACCCAACTGCCTCATAAGGCTTCCAAGAAGAGTGATCTTGCGCCGCCTCCTTCCCATGGCTTCCTACCGCATTCACCGGGTCATTGACAAAATATGTTTGTATCTCTTTTCTCCAATACAGCATATTTGGATTTCAAGTGATAACAAGGAGTCAAGCATCAAAGTATATTTCATTTTATAAAATATTTTTTTAATCATATTTTTCAGAAACAATAATACTTATGATTATTAGAAAAACGCACCAGATTAACAAATATAGAGCCACGAATAAAGATAAATTGTTATGGCATCTAACTATTGGAAAAATAGAACTGTTAAAATATAATTTTCAACAACAACGTTAATAATCAAGATAATTCTAAGTAACAAGAATAAGATAAATAACAGGAGGTTATCGGATGCATTATACGAGTAGTATAACAATAAAACAATAGACATTTGACTCGCGGGACATACATCGCTATAACAATAACGGTGACGTACCGCGCTCGTGGATTGTACGAGTATTATACGGTGTTGGATTTAGCAGATTTTAATATGAAGCCCATTGGAGCGAGGCAGAGAGTACCGCGTCGCATTAAGATTACCTCGTGGTATCGAACATGCATTGCACTTACGTATGTGTTGACCAACTAGCCTCAGCGTCTTGCCGTGTCCTTGACAAGTGACTATAGAACGAGTTTTCACATCGATTTATTATGACACCGTTTGAGATATTGCCCGACGCAAATCGCAATGTTTGCTGCAACGAGTGCGAGTTGTATCCATTGTTCGAGATGTTGTTCTAGAACCGGATATTTTCACATATCCGAGACAACTAGGTTATTTAGAACATAATGTTATATTAGTATCTGATACGTAGGTAAATAGACTCGTAGCGTGTCTGGCAGATAAGTACGTCATTATTATGCATAAATGTAGATTGGCTGCTGTTTTTATTTCTCGGTAACATTACCATAAAACAAATAGGAAGATAAATTTAATAAAGTTAATGTTAGGTTTCCTCGAAGTAATAAAGTCAACATGGAGTAGAAAAAAAACCGTGTGAACAAATTAACGGTAATTTCCTAGCATTTTCACTTACACTAAACATGCTCTCGTCATTTGTTGAAAGATTTATAAGATAGCTTTTGTTGTTTTAGCTGTAAGCGTCAGTTACTGCGTTGCATCATTTAAGAATAGACTACAACTTAGATATAATACAGTTGCGTGTTTGCAAGTTATTTATTTACTTTATAACTACTTATGTATCATATTGCTATAACTTTGTAGTATTTTGTATTGACAGTAGAATCATTGGCTGTAAAATGTTACAATTAAATATACGTATTACATTCAAGCACACGACTTCTACTGCCCAGCTTTTGCGAGCGGCTTCTGAAGTTATTTACCTATTACTCTTGAATTTATTTCTAAGGAATATATGATTTTAATTAGCCTATACAAAAATGAGTAAGTTAAACACCTAATCTTCACAAAGCAGATGAGAACAAATGAATGTAAATAATGTAGTTCACACATTTCATTATATGACTTATATTAATAATTGACCATACATACATTCACTACACTACACAATGAATTGCACATTTAAAAGCACTTACATACATACATAAAATGGAAATAGATGTGGCCGTATTTAAAGTTGCGTTAACTTTGTTAGACCAAACCAGACAGTAGGTACGTATAATATACAATATTCATTACAACTACAAAAACTGAGGTCATGACAGCATCATGCGATGCGTACCTACGTACATATTAACTAGAATTATTTTCTTATTTTTATCGCCTCTTATTGCGGTAAATAGCTATAACGACCTATTCAAAGAATGGAATTCATTTATCTTTAAGAACTTAATTTTTCCCTGTATATTTCTTAGAAATCGAAAGAGTTGGCATTCTGGACACCCTAGCAGATTCATTAAAACCTTAAAGTTCTATATATTATTAATATGTTGGTTTATGTATGTATGTAACTAGGTAAGTACTTATGTATGTATTAGGCGAAAACCTCCTTTCTAAGGAGAGGCCAATGTCCAGCAATGGACTGTTATAGGCTGTTGGTGGTTGGTGGTGATGTATTTGGCACGTATGTATGTATGTATATTTATCGCATTGTTTTTGTCTAACTTTTTAATAATTTTCTTTTACTTTAGATATCAATGTCTAGTGCACGTAGCCACACGTTACAGCACCACCCTAAGGTAGACTGGGAGAAAATGTCTGTGTTATTAAGTCCGCCATTGTACAACTCATACTTGTGCATAAAGAATTAAAAAAAAATGTATTTCTTTATCTAACTAAATTAATAGTTTTACAAGTAGTTGTGGCTTCTGTACTCTTCAGGGTCGCTGAACCAAATTTCAGTCTATTAATAGCTTTGAATTCAACGCAACCAAAGTCAGTAAACATGTTCATATAATTAAAACGTAACATCGATAGGTCTTCACAATATGGGGCACCAAAGTGAATGGCTTACGTCGTAGGAATCAAGTAAATTATTACTTCATAATATACATAAATGAAACGATAAAAGAGGAATTAAAGCTTTTTTTAAACTTTTTTAAAACTTACGGAGGATTTTTTTTTAACAAATTCTTATTACAGTAGAATTTTCATTCTTAGTAATTGATTGTAGTGTAATGTTTACTCAACACAAAGGCTAAATATAAGCATATGCCTCCTCAGTTATGTTTACAAAAAACCGGTCAGGTACGAGTCGAACTCGTGCGCCGAGGGTTCCGTACCTACCCAGATTTTACGTAGATTTTCGCCAAAATTTGTAAGTACCAAAATTTATCCTAATTTTCAACTTTTTTTTTATTTCGATCGTGTTGACGCAGGACCTTGATATTTATACACCAAATAGGGAGCATAGACCTCAGTATCTGGTATAATTTACAACTTGCTAGGTCTACCCGTTCTTGAGAAAATCGGTGGTGACACACGGACAGACGGACAAGAAAGTGATCTTATAAGGGTTCCTTTTTTAACCTTTTGAGGTACAGAACCCTAAAAATCATTATTATTAAGAAATAATTAAAGAACTCCACTGAATTTAACTTACCAGAGACCCAAGAAAGCTTACCCTAAGCCTAATACTAAAGCTCACCCAGAGAAAGCTAAGAAGCTTTTAAAATTTCTATAGGACACAAACATTTTTTAATGACCATAAACAAACAAAAACACTGCGATAAAAAACGAGTAATTGCTATACTTTTATCAAAACAGGAAAGAACATATTGAATGTATTAAAGCGTTTTAACTTTTTAAGTATACATACTTACAACTAGTGCTCTTCCGCCACGCAAGGACAACGACTTCGTTCCGACCAAAAGGTTTAGTCCGATAAGCTTAACAAACAATATACCAGTGAAACCTTTTAACACCGCCGACATACTTGCTCTTGTAAAGGGTCACGCAGTTCTAAAGAAATTTAGAAATATTTGTGTAACATTTCCTTGTGTCAATATAAATACAACGACAGCTTGCGAAAAATGTGGAACTTTTGAGCAATAAATTGTGTGTAACTTGACCAAATTTCCAAATTAATTGCAAATGTCAGGAAATATACTAAACTTCAAGTTGGCGTCCTTTGTTTTTTATCATAAAACATAATAAAAGATCGTTTTTTTTTTAAATATCAATAGTACCTACGGGAATTACAACATACGTGGGAATATACGTATCAAAGAGTAAGTTTCGAAAGACTTTTCGTTTCCTAGAAAGTTGGCCTAATCCAATAAGAGATTTACTTTCCATTTGATAACGTTCCCTACACTCATTTTTAGAATAGGTACCTGGGGGAATACCATTAAACAGCATACGGAAATCTTGTGTCGGCATTACGATTCCCAATGCTGAGGACAATTTAGATGCCTAACAGAAACTTATTTGAAATAATAATAATAAAAAGTTTATTTCTCTTCCACAAAGGTGCTTTAAAATTAAAATTTCTAAAAGTATGCGGATTTTAATTTATTTGTTGGAGATTGGTATCGGTACTAGGAGTCCCTGTCACACGGATTAAAAGGAAAAAATTAGCTTACATCAAAAAGTATATTATTAAGTAGGAATGAGGAATTTTGGTAGAGGAATCAAATGGGTGATTGCTTTATACAGACGAGATCAGTCTAGGTTATCACCCACTTGACAATGTATGATAATGCTCATGCATGTAATTTATTTACGTTTGTAGGACAAGTATAGTGCCCTCTGCAAACACCTGCGGAAATTGCGTTAATCATATTATATTGCTAAAATATCTTTGTTCAATGTTGCTACGTATCACAAATTATAACATTGAGTTGAGGTCGTTTTCATACATTTTTTACACATCCCATGTACTTTACAAGTAATATTAATTGAAAATTCTTCAAATATATATATACAAACGATACTTTGTGAGAGCCGCAAAATTATTATCTTTGTCAAAACTGATCACAATCAGCAGTTTTAATTAGAAACAAGACGTATGCTAGTTTTGTTTTATTTTACAAAAGTTTTTGTTTCTTTAATATCATATATTTCGTTCATCTTATTTTAATTATATAATCGTTTGGTTTCACCTACAAACAGACAACACTGTTATCAGAAAACGATAACTAATTTGCCGACTTTTAAACTCTGCTTAAATCAGTAGATTAAAAGAAACTCGTAAAACGTTTCTAGTGCAAAAGCTGGGAGAGTTTATTATACATAATCCAACAGAAGAAGGGGTTTTATCAACCGCAGACCGCACGTAGCGTAACAATACCATAACATACAAAACAGATTTATGGAAAAGTTTAAACAAATAGCAACTGTCTTGCCACGTAGTATAATAAAATTTAACTTGACCTAATCACTACATGATACTTTTACTAAGTTAGGAATAAGACGCTAATGTTTAATTTTTTATATATATACTAATTACTGTAATTCTTATGTATCAGTATAATGTTATATCTTTTATCTATTTATTTTTATAGATTAATTCGCCGAATACTATCGAAAAATAAACAACATAATAAATATTAAAACATTTAACTTACATTATATGTATGTAACAATTACGTATAATATTCACATAAATAAATTTGTTTTGTTGCTGTAAGCATGTTCACCTTTAGTCTCGAATAATTACACAAGCTATTCGAGGCTCACCAAATGAAACAAAATAACTATGTACTTCCAAAACGAAACAAAAGCAAAATTTAAATATTAATACTTCCAAGAGTACAAAAGGTGAGATTTCGTAGTGATTCGAAAAGTAAACAGCCACGCCTAACGACCGTGTCTCGCACCATAAGGTTGCAGGGTTGGTAGGTCGTTGACACGATTATTCTTCAGAGGGAACATTTATCAGTAGCCGATAAGTACTGACGCCATTGTGATATGATAACCGTTTGCGCCAGCAATAAATCGTAAAAGAAAAATATGAGTGATCCTCATGGAATCTCTACAAGTATAAATTTTCTAACGAATTCTTCTCTCTAAAGAATTGCACAGTTGATTGAAATTATAATACTTATTGCTTTACATAATTATAAAGATTACGTACAGATTAGAAAATATAGACCAAAAGCTGAACTATGCTCCTCCTATTTCACGTCAATATTGTTAAGACTTGTCCCTTCAATCATCCTTCAGGAAATAAATGTGAAAACAAACTTTATTGTAATAATTAAAAACAATGTTTAGACCCAAACTGGTAAGAAACAATTGAAGCAATAAATCAGATTGATACTTTTATTATTAAGTTCATCTGGTAGCTTTAATGATAATGCAAAATAAAAATATAAATAAAATATGAAATGGTCTTCAGCAACAATCGTCGATTGTAAGTAAATAACTTCAAAGAAAATCTTTCAAAGAAGCGAAGAACCTTTAGTAAACTACCTAAAGATCGTCTAGTAGATCTCCAGGTGTACAGAGCTTTAGAATAGAAATCGTTACAGCGTAGAGAATGAAACGACTTCAGTGCACGAGGAGGAGTTAAACTAAAAGTTGAAAAGGATTTTATACACAGTTTACCACGTTTGTAGTATTAAAAATATGCAAACGTATTTAAGAAGTTCAATGACAACCCAGCAATGAAAATCATAGTATGTACAACAACAACAAGAAGAAGTAATTTTGGAAAAAAGACAATAAAATATATAAATTTCCCTACAACTCATGGCAATAAAAAGTCAAATACTTAAATGACAAATGGATGAATGTACGAAAAAATCATTTCAAAATACACTTAAAATAACAAAGCCCCCTGCTTACGATACGTCTGTTTTTCATTTTGATTCCAAATAAATCTTACACTTTTAACACTAACCTAACACAATAAAGTCATGTAAATCATAATGTAACACGGCAATCGAGCTGCTGACTTAATCAGATAGCGTAGACTTCTGAGCTTCATTTTCCATGATCCTGACACGCAGCAATCGATTCTATTTCTATGTAACCCTTCATATACTTTCGCGATTACAGGGGCATTTTATTTAGGTGTTTTTCAGAATACTGGCGACGTGGACAATATATTATGTCATTCGGGGCCTACCAGGACCGACTCGCCTACCTACGAGTGCCTTATAAATTTGTTTCTTTATTCGCATTCACTTCATCCTTTCAATATCCTTTTACCTTGCAGTATCACTTTCTCAATTCTTGTCACTACATCTCGTTTCAATTGCTATCTTATTTGAATATTCTAACGACACGAGTGTCTATCTAAATTAAGCCATATTAGTTTTATGGCCTTAGGTCTGTTTGCAGGTCTCAAAACTTAAACAATTCTAATAGGATTACAATAATCCATTAAAGTTGCAACACTGAGTAATCGTTAGCACATACTTAGTTACTAAAACAGCCATCTTTACAATCGTCAGTTATTTTTAACTTAAAATTTAACGTAAGTAAGCACTGTCTAAATGAGCATAACTGCATTTGTCAACAGCAGACCTAAGTGTTCCCTAGCAAGTAATTAACTGCTGGTGGCGTTGCGCAATATACGGACAATAATGTACTGAGGTAGTTGGAGTGAGACTGACTCGCTAAATATGAGCTTATTCTACTACGATCGTTGAGTATGGGAGTAAACGGCATTGGATAATGTTTTTCAACAATTTTTGACAGTGTGCACATGATATAAAATAAATTATTTCTGGTTTTACAGATGCCTTAATTAAAATCAATTATTTTTAATGTATTAACAAATTTGAAAAAGGAAAATTTAATAAATTGACATATACATATATGTCAACATTGCGGTTTTTGTAAAAACAAAAAAATTACCACAAAAATGGTTTTCCAACAAAAGTTAATTGTAAACAATCTTTTAAGGACAACATGTTATCTAAAAATGTACAAAAACAAAGCAGAACGATTTAAGTATTACTAGTTAGATAGTATAGATAGTTACTAATTGGATAATACAAATGTATAAAAGTTTCATTTTGTTAAGTATTACTTTAAAATTAGGACTTGTATAAGTTAAACGTCAGGGTGTAACTCCATGCCGCGACAGCTGCTAAACGCAGGCATACGCTACTGAGCAATCTGACGCTCATTCTAATTTGTTAAATAAAATCATAAATTAATATTTAAAAATATTAAAGAAATCTAAAGTCTAGTCTTTACAACAATGTAAGCAATTTACAAGCAAAGCACTAGATAACGTAGTGATAAACGGTTTATACGACTTGCCTAGGTTACAGGATGCATTAATCGTATTAATTACACAATCACTTTAGCAATTTTATTGGATGACCCGTTCACGCGATGGTATAAGGTAGATTACTTGATACCTTATTACATAGATAACGTGAGTTAAAGGCAAAGGTTGGAGCTGCGACATAACAAGATATTCCCATTTAAACTTCGCTAACAATTCATAAAGAGGTATAGGTAACATTAAACCGATTAAACGACAAATATCTTACTATATATTGTTAACGCGTTATATAGAAATGTTCGCAACATGCTGCAAATAAAAAGACATACCTGTCTTTATCAAAGCAAAGCAAACGACAACAGATTCCCTTATTGAGGGTAGAGTAAAGAGAAATCACAGACAGAAATATATGCAGACCCGCGACAACAACAATAATATGGGGTTCAGCAAAGAATGTAGGTATATACCGAATTCGCATGGAGCCGATATGTAATATGACACGCGTAACTGGTGTATGGCTCCATTACAGTTTTAAACAAAAGGTATATTACGAAAAATCAAAACAAAGGATCTGCTTTTAAATAGTACGCAGGTGCAAAATAAGAATGTGTGGTTTTGACTAATCAGTTAGTTAGGGTGTAGTGTTTGAATCTGTAGCTCAAAAACTAAAACGTTGTATTTTTTTCATTACCGAAACAACCAACCGCATGATAATTTAAATCATTAAAATTAATCATTTGATACAAGTTTGTCAACTGCAAAAAAATAATCCCATTACAGAAGCTGGTGTAAAGTTTAAATACACTCCCCTTTTCGATCCCCATTTCTAGACAAGTTAGTTCTGATAATTCGCTTTGCTAAAATACCGTTACCATTATGGTCCTTTAATTAAACATATCTTTTATAAACTTCTAAATCTGTTTTCTCCTTAGCTTTTCTATACTGGAAAGATATACACCAGATTACATATAAAATATGAACGGTAACCGAAGGTTTATGTGTGAACAAGATTCACTATACAATGGATAATACGCCTTAAAAATTTGTTCCCACTGATTCTATTTCCCTTCTGCTCATTAATATTGTAGTAGCCTTCAAACATTTATTAAACGGAATATGCCCAGTTCCTTTGAACGTAAGATTAAATTTAATTTGCGAAGGTAGAAGAACGTTATGGTCTAAATATTTTGCTCTGTGAAAAGGGAATTAGTTAAAAAGGTTTGCGTGGAATAAATATTATTTCGTATGTCAATTACTTTGTAGTATTAAAAAAGGGCTTTATGGATGTTTATTATTATTCATTATGTCAGTGCAGTATGACATGTTTTCAAACTACAAAACAAATAATGGAATCGTGTTATTATAAGAAAATGACAGCGTTCAGCGTGAAAAGTTACTGTTATTTTGTATCTTAAAGTCATTGGTAGTTTGTGTGGTAAATATATCGCTTTGAAGTATTCATAGTCAGGCATATTTTGATATACCTAAGTAGTAGCAGTTACATTTAAATTAAAAACATTCAAAAGAGGCATTAAGCCAATGTTTAAGTAACACTTTCTAACTCACGTCATTAATGATCGTATACAATAGTTATTATATCAATGTACGAACACAATTACTTGAATTTGAAAATTCAATTCGGCACGATAAGACCACTAGTGTAGGTTTGCAAAACCTCGCTACCTAATTTATTATCAAATAATAAACTAATAACAATTGACCAATAGCTTTAAAGTAATGTGATAAGGATACACCATATCACTTAAACATATAATTGTATTTAATTTGTACTAATTTAAGATAACAGATTTGATTTTAAATTTAGGAATGACGTAATGTGTCTATGAAAATATTGTATAGAGTAAAAATAAAATAACGTATTGCATAACTTTTTAACAATTCATGTGTAACAATACTCATATCTGGCAATAAATATATATCCTAATTCCTAACCAGGGGTGCCCTTGCACGTATATTAATTAGTAAGCAGTAGTTAATAGAAGAGGATACTTTATTTCAGTTTTCATTTAGGATATACTTAATATTGACTGCACGGATGGCGTAGTGGTTTAAGCGGTCGCCACGCCGCTTCCTACTACGCCGAGTGTAGTGGGTTCAAACCCCACATGGGACGACACTTTGTGTGATCCACAAATTGTTGTTCTGAGTCTGGGTGTTCTTTGTGTCCGTTTCATGTATGTTTGTAAAGTCCCCCGCGACACAGGATTTATTCCTAATGCGGATTTATTCCTAATGCGGATTTATTCCTAAAAAATATATATATATATATTTTGGTATTTTCCACTGCCAAAACCAACCAATTTTTATACTAATAATATCAACAACAGTTTTTTTCGATATATCTTTTATTGGTCTCACTACTAGAATATTTCCAGTGAAATGTTTACCTACTGCCTCCGATAACCGATATGTCTTTAATAAACAAAACATTCTACATAACAACTTTATAAAATAAATTTATAAAATAAATATAGTAGGCCAAAACCTCCTTTCTAAGGGGAGGCCTATGTCCAGCAGTGGACTATTAAAGGCTGTTGATGAAAATAAATGTATTATTATTGAGTCGTTACAAAAAGGTGTTTGAAAAATATTAAGATGTTTAATGTTCTGTAAACAACTTTTGAAACCACTACACATCCAGTAACTTGGGGGAATATAGAATACTGAATATGGATAGAGAATATGGCTTAAACATAATACTATTAAAATGCGAATACATTTAATAGATTTGACATTGAAAAGAAATCTCAGAGTAGACGATTACGAAATCTTTTACAAAGAAATAACAAGCAACAATCACGATTTCGTATTTAGACAGCTAATGTCTTGTATACGTCGCAATACTCGCAATGCTACTAAAGTAATAAACGATATATTCGTGCAATGCATATGTACAGTAATTTATATACATTTACACAAGAATACCAATCAAATATAAGACTTAATAACAAAATATGTGAATAATGTAAATTATAATGAAAACTGGACTCCTGGAACTAACTTTTGCTACAGTCTGTATCTGTTTGCAGAAGATAACGCGACTTTGTCATATTATGAGCATTTAAATATTTCGGCATTAGTACCTATAAATATATAGTGCGATTCTAATTCTTCAAATAACTGAATGCATTCACCGTCTGTTTACAAGAAATATTCGTGAGTGTGCAATGAATGGTTTGACCAAAGTCATAATTACAATTCTTTGGAAAATATCACCTACACACAATTGAGTCTTTTAGCGCATTAAAGTAATAATTATAAAGATGATAATAAGGATTTGGTGAACACATATTTTTCCGATTTCCACTCAAATTTGGTAGTTAATTAAAAAAACCTTTACTACGCATTTAATAGACAATCTTATTAAAATTGAGTTTACTGCTTTTCATAATTATTAGCGAACTAGCATTACTCCAATACTTTATCTGTTCAAAACCTTTTTTTAGCAGGAAAGCCAAAAACTGTTTATACATCCGCCTTAAATATATTTATATATTTCTGCGAAACCAGAAAGTACGTGAGACTCAATATCCTATTTTGCATTAAACACAGCAACATTACATATTTCAAAGAAAGATTTGTTTTTTAAGTCAATTATGTATATTATTGACTAAACACCATTTTTAACAGGAATGTCACTCATTGTGTATAGCTTGAAATCGAGGTATTATACGTGGCTCATTACCGGCTCAGTAGCACAGTAACCGGAAATAGCAGTCTATTAAGGAGAATGGATTGGCAAATCAAAAAAGTCTCCAGAAATAAGCATTAAAACATTAATATTGAAGCAAATAATATTTAGTATTTTAAAGGAGAAAGTAGGTAGGTATTACACAACATAGTCATTTGCAATCATATAAAAATACCCACCGATTAAAAAAGTTTAAAGAACAAAAAAAATAAGTAGTTAAATAACTGCACTTATTTGTTTATATAATTTACAATTTAATGTTTTATTTATCAGCCATTTTGAAATCAAATAAAAGTACGCTCTTCTGTTGAATATTAGTATATCGCACTAATAAAATAGAGTCGATTATTGCTTGAGGACATTTCTAAAGTCATTGCTTGACATCTGTCACTATACATACCTACTGTCCGACTTGAGTACCCTTGATAAGTATCAATAGAGTTTTAGACTAAAAGTAATGTTACTCAATTCGACAAATCTAAACGAAATATTATGAACGTAAGTCACGATTCGATTTTGTTTACTATCTACATGTGTATGTGTAGGTAGGGTAGGTTAGTGAAGACAAACGACCCCAACGTACCCTTACTTACACATAATGTATTAACGTTTAAATGATGTCGACATTCAAACAACCTACCATTTACTACAATATTTTCTTTTTTATGATTTATTTATCTTATTTACGTCGTACATATTTATGTCGTCAATATACATTAAAGGCGTAACAAACCTCGTTTCAATCATAATAATCAAATATAATAATATGGGAATGGTATCGTGAGAAATAGTACTAGGTAGTATTAACAGTATTGAAAAATAACTAGAAAATTGCAAATGAAAAATTAAAAGAATAGCAATTAACTTTATATCAAATGAACAAGGTTTTGCGAACGATAAAGTTCAAACGGTTATACATGTGAATACATATGACGTTAGTAACAAAAAGGCACTTAATAGCATACGCACGGTTGAGCAACACCGCTATTTGAATATCGCTTAATTGATTCCGTGGTTAGTGTAGCCACAAGTCTCGACTTTTATAGGATTTTCTCATTTTCGGAGATATCGGAGACGTACCGCGAAATGTTAAGCCGGCAATAATGCTTTTAAGTACATTTGTGGCTAAAACATATTAGTTACGTTTGAATAAACAGCAATTAATCTTTAAATCGAAATATATTTCTGTTTTATTCACTTTATTGTTTTTATTATTTCGCAGGAGTGCGATACTCATTTGTCTGTTTCTTCCATACAAAAAATAATTTAACGATCAGCACTGAATCCCGGCATCATTAGCAGCTTGCGCGCTTGTAGTAAACTTTTAATGAATTGTTTTACACGATTTCGCACTGCAGTTTCATGAAGGGAAGGGGCCGAAGTTTTAGAACTTGTATTTACAATATCAGTTTTTTTAAATCCACACTTTCATAATATACAGTATCATCGTTTGCGTTTTATTTAGTTTTTGTTAATAAACGTTTTTATTTATTTACTTATCTTTTGTACAAGAAAGTTCTTTTAACGTGTAATCGAAAAGACATCAATAATATTTAGTCTATGGACAAGCAGATATTTTATGTCTCGATTTTTTACTATAAATCTGGAATCACTAACGTTCGCATGATAAAAAGGTATAAAGTGTTATACGTTTCGAGCATGCACTGAAATTACTTTATCGCAGTAACAACACGTACGTATGAGTACCTAAAAACTATTTAATATATGCGTATGTATTTGTATATTCTATTCACAGAATTGGGAACAGATAATATCAGCATATTATAGACACTGATAATTGACTTAGCAGCGGTTATTCTAACCTCCAAAGTACAAGGAAAAATAATATTGGTTTGGGGAAAATATGAATTTGGTTTTTAGTGTGATTAAATATCTAATAAAAATAGGATTTAACAAAAGAACATCTTGATATTTGGAATAAGATAAGAAACTGTAATGTTTTTCTTTAAAAACTGTTACAAATACGAAAAGCTTTAAAATACTTCTTTTAATGACGTAAGCTTGCGGGCAGTCTAAAGGGATCACGATGAGTCATACAGGTGTAATATTAATTAATTTCTAATTATTGTATATATATATAATAATTATATTTTAGTGTAGGATCAGATAAAAAGGCCGGGAGCGACACAGCCAATATGCCTTATAATTGATCATTTGTGACGAACACAACCAACCGAAGTGAACCTACACAATGGTAAAAAGGTTAACGGTAAAACTGATAAAAATCTATTCTGATGTACATTGCTTCTTGAGTTTCCTAAATGTTACGATGCCAATTATATCATATTGTAGTTACTCATAAACCTATAGCGAGAGATAACTAAAAAATCACTGACTCCTATGTCCAAGCTGTGCCTTTTAGGACTCTACTCTCCACCCTTACCCTTGCTACATCTACATTGGAGGAGTATTTTCTTAACCAACCAACCTTAATTAGAAGTAATTTAGTTAAATAACATTTAAATTGGTTCACTAATGGCGAAAACATTGCGTAACAAACACACAAAAAATATGCAGTCGAATTAAGAACCTTGTCGGTTAAAAATCATATTATGTTAGTATGCTATAATAGTACCGCGACGGGCTGACGTCGACCGCAAGTATCTCATTTGTATACGAAACAAGCATAGCTCAAAACACTGGCCAGGCACATCAGCCACAGAATTCCCTTTAATTGTACAAAGGCACAACGTCTGAATCGCGGAATCAGACGGGAGCCGCATGTTACCACCTGCGTTGTGGTCTTGAGACTCATTTAATGATAGCGACTGTGGCAGTATTTAATTTTTTAATATTCATTATATTTACGTGAATGACTAATAATACAAAATTTACTTTTATGGTATAGAAAGCTTTGGTGCGCCTGCAAAAATCTATGTTTTAAAAACATATGTTTAATCTATTCAGTTCTATTTACAGATTTGCCTAATTTTTTTAAAATAAAACCACAGATTATTATCAAGCACTGGAAACCATTTTTAAGTAACGTTCAAAAGAGATTTTCTTCTACACATTTCTTGTTTCTTTTTATAGCTTTCTTTCTCTATATATCTCCGGTTCTAATTGAGGCACGCGGTTCATTTTGGTCTAGACCAGTCGCTTTGAGAAAGAGTTCTTTTATTTGAGTTTTTCCTATTTAAATTGGCCGAGTTGGAGGGAAGCTAGATATGAATATTGAATTTAAAACTAAACTTTATGCTGCGGAGCAATACGAGTACTTCTGTATTTTATGAATTTATTTAAACAAATATATATGTCCAACCAAATCTTACAATATTGGACATCTAATACTTTTGAAAATAAACCAACTATAGGAGAATGTGTAGCAAATTTGTTTGTGTTTATGTACTTTGTTGTTAGTACAGTAGTAAATTCATCGTTTGTTTTTATAATTTGATTAGGTACCCTCTTTACGATTGCATTGCTATGTTAAAATATGCTTCTAAGCGTTATACGACATGACCAGAACATGAAACTGGACCGTTTCCTAAAAACAGGAGGGTTGTCACAATCAATTCAGTTTCGGCTCATTAGTGAGAATAATAAAATTTAGAATTGAGGAATAGGTACACATTATTAACGCGTTGTCTAAAAGACTGATTAGCAATGTTACTTAAATTCTTGAATAAGGATATAAGTTTCTACATAGTGCGCTCCTCATCACAATTGTGTCCTTAATAACAAGTTAACATGAGCAATGCTCTTGCAATAATTGCACGGTAATAATACATTTGGAGAATTCTCGTCCTTTAATCATATTATAAAACTTATTTACATATAGTAAATGTACAGATATAATATTTCTAATTAATTTACTTTTAGAACTTTATCTTTGGTTAACTATTTACTAACGCTTTATTTAAAGTATCGTTGTTGAAACCTCTAATACCTAATGTTATTATTAAGTCCTCCGAGACAAAACTAATACAGTAATTTACATAAATAATTTTAGCTTCACAAGAATAGATATTGTATTTTAGAAGCACGAGTTAGAGAGTAGTCCTTGATAAAATTATTAGCATAATAAATATAACTTGAGAAACTTGTAGGACACGGCAAAGTATAGCTTTAATTGGAACTGCCTGATTGGGCGCCAACAAAGGTCCTCGTTTAAACCGCATTATTACTGAAGTACTCCAGGTATCTCTATTTCTCTTAGTAGTGGGATGAGTTGTCATGAGAGATGGGATCACGTTGTAAGTGTACAAAGAACACAAAAACTATTATGAGTGTTTATAGGGACTGATAATCGCTTAACATATATCAAGCGGGCCTTAGGCTTGTTTGCTAAGTTAAATAAATAGAGTCGAGTACGACGTGCGTGTCGGCAGATGAAGGTATGTATGTATACCATATTTAATCGTTTTTTTTAAGCAACATTTGTAGGATATCTATGATTAACATTTAGACAACAATCGCGACTAACCTAATGTAAAAGTAATGATTCTATTTGTATTATTACATACAAAGTTTGTTTTATAACAGAATTTAATTAATTTTTTTGGTCAAGTATAAGCTTAACGATTCTGTTCTGAGGCAACTGAGCTTCCGAATAAAGATATAAATAATACAAGCGTACAAAAAATGTGCATTTTTTTTAAAGAAAACAAATAGGAGCACTCACAAAGATCTAATGTTAACGACCTTCTAAAAACCTCATGCCGCAACGAAGACCGAATCTCTCATAAGTTTTTAAAAGCATACTAAAATTTACATTTGTACCGTCGTAAAGGCGTTCAATCCTCAAACACACGACCTTAGTGTCTTGCCCGGGGATTAATTATGCGCATACTTTGTTGTGGAACTGAACATCAACAAACAATACGTAATAAATAACGATACGACGAGTTTACAGGAAATTAAAAAAAAAGGAATAGCCAACCGCTTGTGACTGTAAACCATCCGTACATTGACGCCTGTCGCTACTTCAGCCTGCAATTTTTATTACTATAGTGTATTAAAAACTTTTTATAAATCTAAAAAACGTTTCAACTTAATAAATTTAAAATTTTAACCAATGAATATTCATGAGAAGTAATGTTGTAAATAGTATGGAATCAAAAGAGCATAAACAAACATTTTAAATTAACCCAGTCAAACTAGTGTTCCACTGTTTGGCGTAAATCGTTTGCTTTTAGGTTTATGTTAACTATCTGAATATAGTTTAAGGCGTAACAGCGTGCGGTACAGAAGTTAATTGCATATGTTTTTTTTTAAATTATTGGTATAATTGTTTTATTTATTTAAAATATACATTCTCAATCAATCCCCGGACTGAGTAAAACCTTTGTACAGTTGTTGTAAGAATTTGCAAGGCTTACGTTCGTTCATTCAACATTTGTTGCAAAATAAAAAAAACGAGTGATTTTTACAGTAGTCGCGTATGATGCGTAACATCTAAGTACTCGTAATACCTGACAGGCAACCCTTGCGCTCTTTGGTCAAATCAAATTCCCGTTACACATTTCCGTTCCTTAAGAAGCATTGGCTACAAGTGTCGGATAGCAAGCTATTTGTATTAAAATGAAATAGGTACCTTAAGCAATCATTGTGTTAGACACTGATTACTTAAGGTATACAAGAATCTTTAAAGTCGTCATAAAAGCACAGGCTTAAATTATATGACCGTGGCCTGATTATGTTGTACTCGTATAGCATGTTTTATTTATTTATTTTAAATAGCATATTCGTCACGCAGCCGTGCTCTATGCCTAATGCATTTTCTAACAGTTAACCTTTGGATGATGCATAGAATATAAGTAGGTAGTAGGTATGTAAAATAATTAGATTATAAACTAAAATTTGATTACATAATATCTGCGTACCATGTAAGATGGACCGCGTTTAATATGCTATGTATATACATATGTAAGATCCTTTTATCTACCGAATAACTTTAAGATTTTTAACATAATGCCTTGATCCTGATGACAATATAAAAACGTTTGAATAAACAACAAAATTATAAGAAAAAGAATAATAAAGTGACAAACAATTAATTAATCAGTTTTATATTCGTGAAACATACAGATAATAACAAATATGCTATAATCGCCTGTTCATTGTCACTCAGTGACCTTGTAAGACCACATAAGTGTTGTTGTAAGAACGATTCCCTGAATTCCATTGTTGTATTTTAGACGTGTTCGTGAAATAGAATTTCAAGTAGGGACAAGGTTTTATTTGCTCATTTAATATGTTTCATGCAAATGTTTGGTTAAATTTAATATTTTTCAGTTACTATTATATTTCTAGTGATCATGAACAAAGCAAAGGACAAATATCTTTTTGTTGGAAACTATTATATTTGGCTGAATTTATACGTCTACATCTGGTTATGAGTTCATTTTAGTCTAGACATAGGGCGTAGCACTTTTCGTTTGAAATAGACCTAGCACTCAAGATTACATGAAACCTACCTAATAAACAAACAAGAGGTAGATACGCCACCAACGCACAAAACGCGTGCTGTGAATTGGTCCTAATTAGAACCACTGCGAGGGAGAGCATGTACTAATTAAGTCGAGAAAATTCATAAAATGCCTGCCTGTGTAATCCGAAAGTGCACAAATTACGACAAAAAAATAAATGAAGATACAGGAATATCATAACACAAGTGTATGTTTTGTTCTAAAATGCATTAATAGATGTAGGTATACAGTGTTACGGAACAATGATTTTGTGAGTGTAGTGTGTATCTTATCATTGCACACAGGTATAAACAATGTCTTACCCAACTCCTCCGTTCAGGGCGGTGACCAAGCCGGGTCTCTCATAACACATATGCATACCAGCAATGTCTGCGGTGCACTTATCAACACTTATTGTAATATACAAACACAAATATTCAATTCAATCCACTCCACGAACAAACATTTTTGATTGAGACGAATCTCAATCAAGTAACACACTGCAGGATAGCTTCTGAAAATTTAGAAATAATAATGACAACTAATACTAAGCCGAAACATGTCATGTAGCACTCTAGGAACTGGGAGTTTACTATATTATATATAATATAATCTACTGTACGTTTACGATATATAATATAACCTTGAATTAAATAAATGGTGATTTACGGGAGTACCGGATCGGTCAGATGATTAATTAAAAAGCAGGATGAGCTGATACTTTTTGCCTTATTTAGCGAATTTCCGGTGAGTAGGATGTGGCGGGTTTTTTTTCGATACTATTCGATGACGTCACTAAAACTTGTCAATAAAGTATGTTACTTGTACACCATGCATCGGTACAGTCGCGGTAAGAAAGTTAAATTAATACGATTTAATTTTAGTGTTGAATTTAATTCTATCTAACCTTATTTAAATAAGGAACACTTGCAAATAAGTACTTTATACGGGTAGATCGTAGAATAAACATCTAAATAAGGCCATTTCATATTATGTCGGAAAACCATTTTGGAATAAAATCCTTATGGATATTCAATTTTTTGAAAGTTGCAATTTCATGTTTGCCTATATAAACCAATTCTACATATCAAATTTTGCTGAAACGAATAATTATATTATGATCTACATACATTGTAGCTGCTTGAAACAGCTATGATATATTACTTTGAGTAATGGAATCGAATTAGCCTGTGAAAGAACATTTATCTTGATAGAAAATGAAAAATAGATAGCAAAAATATTAAAACGTTCCAAACTGTTTGCACAGCTAAGGATCGTAACAGAAGCGCTATGTGATAATGGATTACTTTTTATAGGTAATATAATCTTAAATTAAAGAAACGGTGATTTACGGAGTACCGGATCGGTTAGATGATTAATTAAAAAGCAGGACGAGCAGATACTTTTTGCCTTATTTAGCGAATTTCCGGTGAGTAGGATGTGGCGGTTTTTTTTCGAGGGTCAAGAGAGTCATTACGCGGGTGTTTTCCCGTGTGATTGATCTTAGTTACGCGCTCGCTCATACCCGAAAATGCTCTGTTAAAAACATTGGACTGTTTCCGGCAAACTATGTGGAGTAACTATGTATACGTGTAGTTTTTTAAATGTGTGGTGAAAACGGAATCAGGGTAAAAGTAACAAATTGTGTGTTACTTTAATTACTTCGCTACTCTTTGACCGGATACTGTATTCCACAAGTCACAAAATGTACATTCCACTTTAATAGGTAATTGTTCAAGTCGACCCTTTCTGGAGCAGGCGTGGGAAAGGCCCGTATTTCGTGTAATTCTTTTCATTATACGTACGGACTTACACGATTTGAATGACAATAGAACAGATGTTGAATTACAGGTAAAGCAGGCGTTCTCATCGATATGGTTCTATAACATGGTCCGTCAAGGTTTTAAACGCTAATACTTTTTATTGAATAAACAATAATTTTAAACTGTAATACAAGACAAATACTGAGTGTTCTACATCTAGATACATTAACCTAGTTTAAAGTCGAGGTCGCGTTGTGGTCAATTCGTCACTGTGATTCTCTAAAAATTTACTACAGATAATAATTTACAATCAGTCCGCTCCCAACTCAGGGATGTCGTAAAAAAAATGGAGTAATGATACTTTTTGTCTTTACATGATAAATGTATTTAAGGTATAACATAAAAGTTCCAAAAGGGATACATTTTACATTATCTGGGCAATTAATGAATTATATTTTCGTATTATTATGAACCCTTGCAATGTTACAATCCTTCTGAACAACAATCCTACTAAGATCCCAGTTTATATAATACATATCTTGAAAACAGATCGCTAAGCTCTTTGAAATTAGTCCATATTAATATTCGTAGGCTAACAATATTTGAATTAAAAATACTAAAACGTAACGTAAAAGTAATTAAGTAAACACAATCATAATTTCATTTAGCGTAATAAAGTATGCTCTGGCAGCTCATTAAAAAACTATTGGCACCTGCCACTAATAGTAAACATTAAATCGAAGATGAATTTAATTAATTATTTATTATCCGTAAACACCACCTATAAGACTGTATTTTGTGAAGCGCTACAGCGGCACAATACGGAACTAAAATTCACATAATGCTTTTGTGTTGAACTGTATTTAGATTAGATTAACTAATGAGCCAGTACTGCTAAAATTACATTTTAACTGTCATTTGCACGTAACTATCTTAGGAATTTGTTTTTACAAACATTATCGTAGGATTTTAATTCCATCTTGAAATAAACTTCAGTTAGGTCATCTGTTTAATGTATCTTATATAGGTTGATATAGATTTAGTAGATATTATACTATTCTTATCAATTATTTTTGATCATTTAAGTGCATGCATAAGTTAGTAAAAGACATCAATCATGAATTATTTGTCGGATTTCTAACAGCAAGAAACCTTTTAATTTATTTATATTCCAAAATAGCGAATATCAATGTTGTAATTGTTACCAATTTGCAACTGATATTGTAAATCATAAACTCCCAGTTCCAGCAATCAAGTGCGTCATGCATGAGTCAACATCATGGACATAACATC
This sequence comes from Arctia plantaginis, assembly GCA_902825455.1. NCBI lineage: Eukaryota > Metazoa > Arthropoda > Insecta > Lepidoptera > Erebidae > Arctia > Arctia plantaginis. Next base: position 3,214,006 of record CADEBD010000226.1, on the reverse strand, counting down.
CGTCGGAGCGATTCGTTTCTTACAAAAACGATGCGGTTGCGTCGTCCGTATCTATCCTACGATCCAACACTGCAATCCAAATGATCACTGGTGGTCCTCACAGATTTCACTGTGACGCCTCACAATCACACAGAGATACTAAGCTCTGCCAACACGCACGCATTCCATGTTCAAATGCAAAGCGCATCACGTTTGCCACTCACGTCCGTACGAAAACCCGCCAAAAGCGAGTTCCCCGAGTACCTTTATGAGGTGTCTGTAAAGTACAACCAAGCGCGTTATGCGACGAGCACAAGCATACAGCAGGCGAGGACGCGCGCGACTGCCGCCGACTCCGCTGAGGCCGAACGCCCGAACCGTGTCGCTCGGCGCGGGGCGGGAGCGACGAACGCCGTTCGCAGGTTATCGTGAGTCGACTACACAGATAATGATGTCAAAAGTGGATCGGACTAATTGTGTTCTTTAGTTAGTTGCAAACGTTCAAAATCCGCTAAACTGACAGGCTATGTTGCATGTACAAAACCGTTGATTAGTGAATAACTCTTGATGGAAACTCATTGTGAAGTTTCCTGAAAACAATTTTCAATTTCTGGTGCGAAATGTCAAGAAGATAAATGTGAATCGTATTTTGATTTGAGAAATTGGTTACAAAAATACAATAATAAAAGGGTCTTGATGATTAAAAAACCGAAACTTCTATCAAAAGTTGTAGTAATAAAGTAGTATTCGTGTAAGAGTAGAATATCGCTGTTCGAATAGAGCATACGGCGCGAAACACCGGCCGTAATTTTTATTGTCCCACGCTGGGCGTTGTGTCACAGCATTATGACACTTCTTGTCAAACAGCAAGAGCAAAAATGGCTTAGCATCACTGGAACCCGCAAAGTATTAGTCAAATCGAATAATGTTGATATTTTGATGAGCCACCAAACGTGCACCGTATTGCGAAGGCACTGAAGTTGTTTATGCATTGTCTACCTAAATGGAGATGGAGCTTTTTGAATTACACGTGGTTTTTAAATGTAGCCGTTTTATTTGACGTAGTAAGGTTGGGTTCCGATTGTCTAACGAGATGAATGCCTTTGACTTCCATTCAGCCTCTTGTCTAATATATTATTATAAATTTGAGTTGCATTAAGAACCTTCGGTTGCTGAGATTGTTGCAGTACTTACCTATTTGTTTTTGTCTGTGGTACTTACATATATATCATAAAAAAGCAACAATGACATTGTGTTCTAAGCGCTTATCGGAAATCGCGTTTCACACATAAAGCAACGGAGTCACTTGTAATGTATAAATATTATAATTACCGCTTGATAGAAGAACTAAACTCATTTCAACGTAACACTCGGCATAGCTGGTTCTACTTTACTGGGAATTTACTATATGACGTCTTTTACCCACTAAAATCCGTACATAAAAACAATATTGTACAAAAATAAACACGCACAGTAATTAGCACGTGCAAGGCTCCAGTAAAGCTATTCTATCGCGAACAATAATTACTCACGTTGAAATAGCGGGGAGTAGGCGTGTGCTAACTGAAAATAGTTGTATATTGACCATTAAGTGAATTGCACACGGATAACTAATTCGTTGTGACCCAAATTCCGAGTAACAAACAAAGAGCTCCTGCGACGCGGTCCTAGCGGAAGTGGATGATCCCAGGGGAGCGGAGGGGGGATTGGGTAAGCTTAGGGCCACACAAACAACGAGAAAATGCGCTGGTGATGTCGTCGTTGATTGTGTTCTCTACACAATCAACGACGACATCACCAGCGCATTTTCTCAACATAAGAGTTTGTTTCATTAGCAACTGCTTCTAGTGAGATTTTGACTTGGCTACCGCAGAAGTACATTATTATATCCCTTGCCGTAGATTGAAAACGTGGTGTTTTTTTGTTGCAAAGTGGACAGCATTCGGGTAAAAATGAACAGTGAAATATTGGAGCGTCGACTGAATAATCCATAGAGATTCAGTTTAACAAAATCTTTGTATGCCATTTCTTTTTATTAATTAATGTATGGGTCACATTTTTGTCCCAAAGAATTTTATAAAGGGAATTGGCATGATGAAAACATCTGAATATCACAATTATATGCACATAGGCTTTTAATTGTGTAATATACAGTTGGTTTTAAAGGTATCTTGATCTAGGCATCCCGTTAAATATGCACGCAAACGGCCAACCGCTTTGGGTATTGGCACTCGAGTATAGAACGATACAGTATGTGCGCCCTTAATGTAATTACACCGGATACACGCACGTACGTGTTAGACCAGAGTTAATACTGCATACATAAACAACAGTACATTAGAAACCAAATGACGTTTAAGGAGGTGCAGATTGATTGTAGAATATATTGCATACCAATGAACGCTATGTATATAACAATGTTAATGTTGTAATAAGTCCACATACATTAGTATTTAACGGGGAATCATTTTACAATAGTTCCTTTTTTGATGTTGCAATAGATGGAGGAAATTTTCTAAATCAAGAAATAAAACATTTGCTTTAGTAAATGTTCAACTTACTTCAATTTGTTTTTTTACTGTAATACTTTTATTTCCAAATTCAGTTTTGTTGCCAAGTGGTAGTTCTCTTTACTTTTAATTTTAGAGATATCTATTTAACAGTAATCAGTATTCTTTGCAGATAAAAGACAGTTTGTGTTTTAAGGATAAGGCAAAAATGCTCATATTTCGGCTTCATTGCATGCAACTAAATTTTTATATTCATGATTTCGTGTGTAAGTAGCTGTACTCCTTCTTCTTAGCTTTTTTCCGTTTTAGGAAGGGCAGAGCCAAGATATTCCGTCAAAGGTTGTCGAGTCGGTTTTTTTTTGTAATAAAAAGACATTAGGAATATATCCTGTGTCTCTGGGGACTTTACAAACATACATGAAACGGACACAAAAACATCGAGACTCAGAACAACAATTTGTGGATCACACAAAGTGTCGTTCTATGTGGGGATCGGACCTGTAACACTCGGCGTAGTGGTAAGCGGCGTGGCGACCGCTTATACCACTACGCCATCCGTGCAGTCAAAGGGTAAAGTCTTCTTCTTTAGAAGTTTCGTCATACTGGTCCACCAAGTCAGAGGAGGTCGTCACGATGTCACCTTAAAAGTGCCAAGGATATTTTCGTTGCCGACTCTGTTCATTTTCGTCACTCCCACAGACCACCTCAACATTTTTATTTCTGCGGTGTGTAGTTTTTGGAAGTGGCATTATTTAACAGCCTAACATTCGGCACCGTACATCATTACCGGCCTAGCCGCTGTTTTTTACACTTTGTCTTTAGTGCGCATTGGCATTCGGGTATCGCACAGTACTTCTGTCAAGCTTCGCCATTTTTGACAGGCAGCCTTTACTCTATGTACCACGTCTGCTTCGTCTCCGTTGCCAGAAATAACCGAGCTGAAGTATTTAAATTGGGTTACTGTTGGGGCCGGTGTACCATCAGGGTAGTATACTCTGTCAGCTGTGTTAAGCACGTTTCCACAGAAACAACAAACGAGGTGTTCGATCTTCGTGCTAGTAACCCGGAGTCCGGCGGTTTTTAATGAGTTTACCCAATGGCAGACAACAGTTTGCATATCTTCAGCATTTCTAGAGGCCAGAACTATGTCGCCTGCCTAAAATAAATTGCAGTGTAAGTAGCTGTACATTTTTTTATTTGTAATCTCAGAAGTTATTACTGATATTCTCTTATATAAAAAACCGTTGGTAATATTCAGACTGAAATTATTACCTGAACATGAGTTTCGGATAATAATTTCCATTTATGCATGGATGAAACAATGTCATAGGAAATGTCTAAAAATGAGATGATATAGTAATTTTATTTTACAAAAATAAAAAAAAAGCGTAAGCGTCCTGTCAAGCTGTAAGTGTCAGCACAAGGCAAACCGTGATAATATTATCCAGTATTGAATAATTCATATCAATCCAAAAAACCTACATAAATCTGGATATTAAATAATAAATTATAATAAATTTACCAATAATATTTTAATGGTGCCGTTATTACAAACATTTGTCACATCTTATCAGTGCGTTTCTTGTCATTCGACCGATAGCAGTAACCGGATTCAAGGACTGAATAATGTACGTACATTATGTTAAAGTTGTGTACGTTAACTTGATTTCATTCATGTCCAGGAACGTACATTATTCGAACGATGTCAATGACGAAGTATTTTAAAAACCAACTGGTGATCCTTACAACAGTATAGTCGCGGATGATGGCATGATATCCGACGTTCATTGGTCAAATCAAATAGAGCGCTTCCTCAAGTTCCTGTTACACACTTCCGTCGTTTTTAGATAGCAAGAAAGCGAGAGGGATGGTGTTACACATGAAAGACACTTTTGAATGTTCTAATAAATTTAGAAACAAAGACATGGAGATAAAATGGTGTATCTCAAAGCGTTTGAACTAATAAGTATTGTTGAAAACTGTTTCTTAGTTCTATGTAAGTAACAATTTTTAAATAAGGAAATAGTATACCTGAATTTTACACAATTATCGAGCGAATACAAGCAAGGTAGCAATCGATAACAAGTAGTATACTCGTACATACATCATAAGTTTATTTATATTATTAATATCCCTTACACATCATTTTTGACTAAGTTTTTTTAGTGTCATATTGGATTTCATGTTACAAACCATAGCTTATTCTTTCTTTTATACCGAAATACGGCTGTGATCCGGCACCGGCACCTATCGGCTTTTGTGAAGTTCCTACCAAGAACTTTCACCCCACCACTTTGCGATCGCAAGCAAACGAACTAATGTTGCGGTACCAAGGAGGTTAGTATATATTAATGAAAGTAACAACAATCATTAGGAATTTAAAGTCATTAAATTTGTTAATAAAGATAACCTATCTAAGTGGAGAGTGTGATAACATGCTGCTGTTTGATTGGTAATAGGTGTCCAATGGAGTATGAAAGTATTAGTGTTTATAGCTTCTATCATAATATATACGGTAGAACATACATACCACATACTTATTGATGCACGATTATTAACAATATTAAGATTACCTCGCAAACTCAATTTCGATTAACAGCAAAATTTACGTTTTTAGTAGGAAATGTGGCGGACTCAAAATTTGTAAGTAACCGCGTAATTAGACGGTGTAGATTTATTTATCAATTCAAGCAGATGGTCTTTTATTGACAATGACTAATGGCTTTACCACCAGTCGCCGTTCTGGGATAATCGTTAGTAACGTTTTATGTGCCTTTTTGTGACTTTATACTAAATATGTTTATGGCATACCACAATGTTTGCTTAGGTGGCAACTTATAAATATGAGATCAGATCATCATGGACCCTGTCGGGAACAGCAATAGATGAGAGAGGAAGATATAATTCAAATAAATAATAATACTTTATTTATGTAGGTATGTACCTAATTTATTGGTTGCGATTTCGTTCAACTAGAGTCGTTTTTGTCATTCAGGTATTATGATGCTGTAATAACATATGTGTAGGAGTATTTGTTTCAATTTATTTATGAATACATTGAATTTCGTTTCATAACTAATACATAAAATGCGATTGCCAGAAGTATGTTGCAGTGAACCGTCCATTCGGGGAAACGATAGACGTCCCTTTTAGAAGATAAAGGTTAAAAAGTGTTGGTAAATCAAATATCTGAAAAACCCGACCGTACGAAATTAAAGAGTTAAATTCATTCATTTTAATATCCTACTTGCTAGGTTTGAAACATTAAACAATTGAAAACATACAATTTGATGAAATGATTTAGATTTTATATAATATAATATAGTGCTGTCCGTGTGGTGACGGATTAAGAATACGAAGTGTCACCACCTCTATTCATCCCGTGAGTCTCATAAGAGCCTACTAAAAGAGCAAACTCTGCAGTACAACAGCACTGCAAAAGAGAAGGAAAACTTGAAAAAAGACCTTATACCAACCCGTATATATAGTTTGTAATGGGCCAAAACGTCCTTTCTTAGATGGACTCTGACTGGACATAGACCACTCCTCAAAGGAGAGGCCTATGTCCAGCAGAGGACTTTAATAGTCCTGTTGATGATGATGATAATTTAATATTCAATATCACACGTGTTACAATAATAATATGAACACGAATCTATCGACATAAATTTTATATTTAATTACTATTCTTTTTACTACGAAATTAGTTAATACCAAAATGAAATTAAATGAATATTAATGATGATGGTGGCATTATAATAAATTACAAAGTAATGTAAGGCTACATGCATAGATCCATATTTTTAAATCTTGTTTACACAGCTATAAGTGTCGAATCGTTAACTTAAATATAATAAAATAAAAAGTCCCTTGGTCACATTTTAAATCTAAGTATAACTGACAGATGATAAAAACTTATACATTTTATTGATTGATATTGGCTTATCATATGAATATATCGATAAGCATTATTGCCTGTAGATAAAAGTCGAAAAACCTGTATTATATCGCTAATTGATTTTTTGGTAACACATGTATATTTCATACATATTTGTTTACCTCATGATCTAGTTCAATGTTTTATGAAAATCACTGTTTATTTCATTATTTAATGCTTATTAATAACATGCATTTAGAACGTGGAAAGGCTAAATTACCATAATTATGGCCGGTTAATTATTCTAATAGGCGGGTTGTTGATCACTATAGTTTGTATAGGGTATAAGTTTCTAGAGCCCCGTAATAGGAGAGACGGTTATAATCCTCGAAAGGGAATCAGATAAGGTTAAGAACGATAAAAAGATTGAATTTAATCACATACCTACTTAATTTATTCTTTTGAATTAAATGTATCATGCTTTAGTCGAGTGTGCACACTGGGAAATAGAATTAATATCTCTTTTGCTCTTTGAGCTGAGACAACTTTGTTACCGACGAGGTCAGGAGCGAGCAAACGTCTTGGTCAATTCTTCTGCACGTGTCTCGCTAATTGTGGAAAGAGTGCAGTACTGCGATGGAACTATGTGTATAGGTTATGGTCGCACTTTCGACATTCTTTAAAAACGGTGAAGATGTGTTTCTTTACTTTGTCGAGTACAAACCGTAACTGTTAACGAATGCGGACAGGGACCCGTCGCAACTGCGAGCAAAACGTATTTTAAACATTGCTTTAGTGAAAGACTATACTTTTATACACTGCATTTATTTTATCTAAACTTAAATTACATCTGTTTATAGCATACTGTTTATTTACTCGCAAATCACAAAATAAAACTTCATAGATATACGACACACATAATCAAAAAAAAAGGATGAAAAATGCTCTTTCAACCTCTTTAGGTAGACAGAAAAATACATCGTTGCCGATTGTTTTCCTCCCCGGAAAGCGAAATGCAAAGTATGAAATAATTATGGCGGGAGTGCGCGACATGTCGCTTCCAACTCCCGCCCTCCTTGCATTCCTCCCAACCCCGGTCACATCAGCCGATAGTCCTCACCGACCGATCTACCTCCCAGACTAAGGTGGCAAGGCGTCGACAAAACGTCGCCACAAATAGCGGTAAAAAGGGACTTGTTGCTTTATCAGGATCAGAAAATTTGTTGAATAAGTAATACCCCCGTTACATGACCTATATTATTATATGTACTGGCCGGACAACATACACCAAGAAATTTTTGGGCCAGCGTAGCAAACGGTCATTAAAGGTTGCGATGTAATAAATTAACATTCATAGATATGCCGATATATGCCGGGCTTTTCACTTGTTATCGTTATTACTGTAAAGAAAGCAAAATAATAAAAAAAAAACGAATTAGTGAGTGCATGACTAGGGGGACAAAAGCGAGATTCGAAAGAGGAATTTCTTGCAATGGATTCTTTAGGCGAGCGGTCGGGCAGGCTTTGCGTCCGACAGAATGTTAGATAATTGAAATACCTACCTGAACGGAGACAGGACTGTTTGGGCTGGTTCTGAGCGATTTAGGAGCCACATTTATATCTATTAGCCCATCTTGGTTTACCGATGAAATTAATAATAAATAAAGTCTGAGATCTACTACTATCTTCATTCAAACATTGATCCGAACATTGAAAATTTGAAACGTCACATACGTTTCAAATTTTCAATGTTCGGATCACGGAGTAGTTTATAAAGTCTCATCGTTAGTTGTCACGCCTTATTCCCCGGATGGGATAATTATTTGCATAACTTGCATATAGGTACATAGATATTTTCCGTGAGCAGTTGATTACTAAAATAAATTAATAAAACGTTATATTCCCAATCATCCATAAATAATAAGTATTCCAAGAGTTGGGATTAGTCTATTCGAATATGGTTGCTAAGCAATTAATGATGAAGTTATTTATAGACTACTCTTGTTTTATAAAACTCTTGAATAGTAAATCGAAGATGAAGAGTGAAAAATTAAGACACGAAGAGTGGAGTATTAGCACGACAAAAGCTAATTTTATAGAAAAAGGTATGTTACGTTTTGAGCGCAATAGGTTCATAATATTAGCACATTTCAAACGTACTGCGCCGTGCCTATATCGCGGCGCGCCAGACGTAGCAATGCAAGTTCATATGAGACGACTTTTCAAACACTTGTTTTATTCCCGTTCTATTGAATATGGGATCCTGCAAGCACGTATTGTACGTATCATAGTGTAATTTGATGCGAGTACTATAATGTTCAACCTATGCTATGATGTGTGTTTAAAAGTAGAAATCAATTCATTTATATTTTGTAATTCAATCAACCAAAATGCATTAAAGTCCCAGTAAATTGAATGTAAATGAGATAATGGTTGGCAATGTTTTAATCATAATCATATTATGAATTTGGTGTTGATTCTAGAAACTTATTAGCATACTTTTCACCGCATAATTATGTATGTGAACTTTTAGGAAACATCTAGCAATCAAAGGTATTTATTTAGTTTGCTGAGCGATTTTTTTCCATTATTCTAACACACACTTGTTCTATACATACACATGTACATGCATGAACATAATTACACAAAAAAATGACACAGAAAAATGTAAAGGTTACTTTTTACTCGTCAACAACTCAAAGGTGAGATTTTTTTTTATTACACATATCTCTTTGTATATCTATGAGTGACAGTGAGTAAATTTATGAAGTGAGTTAATTCAGGCTCTAAGTAAAGCTGTAAGCAGTTGGTAAAGTTGTTTTATACAGCAAATTGTTGTAATACCAACGACGTAGAATAGATACGTCTAGACGGCAGACATATATCGACAGCATCTTACACAATTCTACCATGAGAATTGGACCGTAAGGCAAGATTTTTTAGAAAAGTTTTACATAAACTTAAAAAGTCCTTGTCCGAAAGTTTTAGGTTAAGTGTAAAGGTTATTTGTATCATATAAAATAATATTGTCATAGTGAGACCAAAGTATTTTAATATAATACAAAAATGAAATTTCAGTTATTTATCTATATTCATCACAGTCAATTCTCAAACTGAAAATACTTTGTTGATCGCAAAAAATAATGTTTACCTACCAAGTACAGATTTGGTAAAATAAATGATGTAGTTCAACAAGGAGTCTAAAATTTTATCGATAATGATATATTTGTAAGCGTTATTAACATTTTCTTAATCGTCCTTTGATCAATCTTTGGCACTTTATTGTGTAAATTAGCTTTTGGTTTCACGTCCGTATTAATATATCTTCTGTAACGTGAAATATTTAATGAAGTTTATCGTCTCTGTGGCTGACTATAATAACGATAAACATCATAACAAAACATAGAGTGAAAATTTTCTTGTTATAAGATAGTTCGATATTAGAACGAAATAGCTTCAATTTAATGCTTCAATGAACTTCTTTCGTCAACGAGTAGAACTTATTATTGGGAGAAGCTAATATTCATGGTAACTTAACTCGGATTGCAATGAAATGCATTACAGTTTATTGTATAGCCGATCGAAATTTTGACCTTCGTAAGTACTTATAACTTTTAAATAATTTTTATTTTAAAAAAATGCGTATCTTGAGTTTCAAACTGGCTAAGGAACTTGAAGAGTTTTAGGTGTCTCAACTTTAAAATATGTTCTCATTTTGATCCACTTCCCTTTTAAAGCTTGTTTACGACAAGGTAACTGCAATATTGAAAAACGATACTTTGATCTACAATTTCGAGTAACCTTACAGAGACAGGTAAAATGCTTGGTATTTATGATTGTGTGTGTGGTAATAAAGGAACAATAGACGAGAGTTCTGCCAAGGCCGTATTGTTTATTTCACTTCCTTTTGTTATTCATTATTATGGCTGGTCACTTACTATAGATGGATTATTAGAACTGTAAGCTAACAGACAATGTGTAAGGTACATTGCTCTTTAGTTAGTCCACAGTGCTAATAATAATTATGTCTTGTTGGGCTGTCTTTACTTGCGTCTCTCATGCGCTTTTGTTCAAAATTATTTATTTTGCTAATAACTGCAACTGGACTGTTACATTTAAAAACGTTAATTAATGAAATACCAAAATGGTGTGATGCGGTTTTAACTATGATGCAATGCTAGTCACCTTGGGCGCGAAATAGTCGCCCCCGTGTTCTAAACACTCTTACGTAATCGTATCATCAGGACGGCTACACGGAGCTTTTACCAAGAATTACAATGCTATTTTTAGTAAAGAAATTCAAATTTACAGAATCAGAAGCTATTTAAAAACGATAAACTAAAATATGAGTGAACTCTGACACATAGTATGATCGTTTCGAAACGCATATCATTTAATGTTTGAGATAAACACATATTTATAGAAATTAATGTTATCTGTTTAAATACAAATATTCTAAAACTTTCTCAAAATACACAATTAAGCAAATGTTATTACAGTAGATACTTGTTTTTTACAGTACGAACTACTCTTTAAACTGTTTTTTTTTTAGAGCGGTGGCTGTAGACGACCCAGGAGCTGTCAGCACAGTAATACCTTCCTTTTTTTTACATTTCTTTTGTGTTTTTAACTGATTATGCAAACGAAGGAGCAAAATAGAATAAAGGATAAACTAATTTATTATTATCATTATTACTAAGTGGATAATACCTTATACTAATTATTTCACCCTGTTGTTAAACCTTTTTAATCTTTACAACGATTTTCTGTATTCAACCCAGACTAGGCACTTGTCTTAATGATAAAAAATGGTCAAAATGGTATAAAAATATGCTTAAGATAAAAGGCTAAAGTTAAATATAAGCTTAATATATATAAATAGAAGGCTGAACCGTAGCATTAGACAAGTACATGGCTCTTTAAATAACAACAATGAAATGTTAAGGTAAATTGTATGGGATTGTTATGAACTAATAAAATAACTTTGAAACGGTAGCCAAGTGACACTTTTAACAAGCACTTCAGGTACAAGTGTTCGTTACGCAGCGAATGTCAACGCCGTGTAAAAACGGAACAAAATGGTGATCTAAACAGCCGGTGATTGGTGTGTGGTTTATCTACCAATAAATTATAAACTATCTAATTGGTATACTGATAAAATTTTAGTAATGTCGTTGCAATTTTGGTAATCGTAACAAAGTTGCAAAGAAGAATTACTTTTTTATAATAAACTAAAAAAGCTACGGCATACGAGTTTTTTAATTGCCCGACCTCTTCCTACCCTCTCTCCCTACTATTTATCACATGAGATTTTCTAAACTGCCTACTACAACTAGTATAAATCTGGGTTTCATGTCATTGATTTAAGAAAAATACTTTCTAATTATTATCGAAGACTTCTAAATACTAATATTTAAGAATGAATGCAATCTAGAATCATTACTCTAGTAAGTTTCGTGCAGTTTCGTTTTTACACGATCACGTAATATTTGAGATTTGGATCGACTCTTTTCTCTTTTTAAATGTCATACGTAATTAAAAGACGCCCTTTAAATAACATTTGCCAAACATTTTGACGTTTATGAATGAAAACAGACAACAGTCTGGTTTTAAGAGAAAGATTAAATAGAATTACCCTTTGCTAAATTTAAGTCCGTTGTCTACCAATCTATTATCCGCTATAATTTATAGTTTTGTTAGTGTTAACGTTTTTAGAAATGGAAACGTTCAAAATGGTCTGACACTTGGCTAAGCCTCGCTATTGAAAGCTTCCGCAAACGTTTAGTTGTCACTTTTTGTATTTTTTGCCTGATTAGGGTTGAATGAAAATAAGAAAGCTGGTTTTGTCGATTCTCTGAACTCAGATTAACATGATTTTATTTTGGTACTATTTTTTACTTATTTTAATTAATTAATGAAATATTATGCTGAGAATTGAAGAGTTAATTTCTCAACTATTAATTATATTTATTATGTGTTTGAAGTGAAGATTTAAACGGTTACTTCGCTAATTGCCAATTTCATCATCAAACTGTATTTTGTATTCCGACAGGACAGATGTTCTGTCTAACATATACTTTATGTTCGTTTTTGGTACTAATAATAATGTTCCCCTTGACACGGTCCTTAAAGTGAGGAGGTTCCTGTCTTTGTGGCCCTAACCACCGGTGTCTTGGTCCCAGTACCCGAAGTATGTGGTCTAGTATTTTTTTTATATTTGTAAATATGTATTTTTTCCTTAGTTATTATATTTAAAAATATAATTAAAATGTTTATACATGTAATAAAGATAATAATAATAATCACTTCACTCATATCGCACACGACTGTCTGATCCCAAGCTATGCAGCGCCTGAGCCCGTATTATCGTAACCTGACTGCTGATAAACATACTTATATATATCTAAACACATATATATCATAGACACATTACACCCAGCCACAGAACAAATGATCGAGCTCATCACAAAATTCTTTGTCCTGAGTGGGAATTGAACCGGCTTAGCAGTCAGGGTCACTAAACACTAGACCTCTTTAGTGTATTGTTAAAACCTTATTAACAAACAATGTTCATTAAAAGCGCCGATTTAATGAAGCAGGCGTTCACTAACTGTGTAGCAGTGTGCTTGTTCATGACCAAACATTACAATCAGAACTTATATTAAATTAGCAATTATTTGCTATTGAATGGGATAACCCCTTACATAGACACTAATGACTAATTTAATGTAAAAACCATTACAGTAATTCAAATTAAAAGGCTGTAAATGCATGGGCGGCAACCAATAGGTTAATTGTGGGCGCTTGCAACGAGCATTTATGAGTAACTACCAGTCGATCTGGCAATTCTGTGAAAATCTAAAAAAGGGTGAAGTCATTGTAATGTCACTGCAAAGACTCTTAGCCAATTACAACATACATGAAACATTAAAGGCCAAACCTACATAATATTTGACGAACTGTAAAAATGTATATGGGTTCTAATAAGGTCATATATTTATAGATGCGTGACTGTTCAGAGAAATGTTACAAAACGTGAACTATAAATATAATATTAATTTCAGTGTTCTGAGATAGTTTTAGAAATGACATATCGTAAATCAAAACAAAGTTTCTTTTTTTTTACAAAGAATTTACATTATGGAAGTATACAGACACATTTAGGATACGAAATAACCATTAGTTCAGTTGTTGGTGCATATTTAAAGCACGCAAGCGCCGCTGAGCGGGCTAATATTTACGTAATGCAAACAGTCGATGACATCATTTTTACCGTGCATTGTGTATGTTTGGTAATATATCTTATGTATCTCACTCATCGTGCATATCGTATTGAATGTTATCAAAACATCATCAACCCTATTTTGGACCTGGCATACTGACCCTCAAATACTTAAATTGAAGGGGTTGGGCCGTCTGCTGTCGAAAAGAACCAAAAATTAATTTCGCAGCAAGTTTCTGAGTCCCTTTTTCACATCTACACAACAAGATATGAACTTCAGATTTCCTAACCAAATTGTTCAAAAAATAAAAAATATCCCTTTATCGAGAACTACTAAACATTTTGCATTTACAAAAGTTAAAAAACAATGAAGTGACAAAATATGTTTATTTCATAAAAAAAAAATTGATTGAAATCGTTTCTTAGGTAATGACTCAAAAGTCATAGATCAAAACACACAATAGCAACAATCTGTTTTGTCAAATATTTAACAAAATAAATATAATACTATTGCACGTGGCTCGGCTGTGTATGTCGGTTATCGCGATAAATAGTAGCCTTTGTCCTTCCTCAAGAATCAAACCATCTCTACACCAAATTTCATTTCAGACAGACAGATGACACACAAACACACTTTCACATTTATAATATTAGTATGGATGGATAATTAAATATCTTAAATATCTGTTCTCGCCTTGTTTTACTTTTTTTAAAGCACTTGAAACTACGATTTCAAAAAGCGAGTTTATCGACTAAGTAAACTGTGACGTTACAAACAACAATTGTCTACACATACACACATATACAATATAGGTGACCTTACCACACTTGTATGACACCCACTGAAGTTTTACAAGGAGCTAGTGCTATAACCACACTAGTCAGGGATATTTTTACCCCTTTTTAAATGAGCCGATGGTGGTAAGAGGTTATTAAAAACAAAATACTAAATAAATTGTTTAAAAAAACTAAAATACATGCTTTGTAACTAGCCGAACTATAAAGCGTCGAACTATAAAATTTTAAATCAAATTCTAAGAAAAATCATTTTATCGTAAAAATGCGTCAGATCTCAATTGTTGTAAAAAATTTTTTTTGATAGATATTAGTTAAAGTAAAGTTTTAATATTATAAAATATCTTGAAAAGCACCCCACGCTGTTTCACGATAAAATGATTATTTTTTTAATTTTTTAATTATTTTCTTCTTTAAATTTCGGCTAGTTACAAAAGCATGTTTTTTAGTTTTAGGACTAACGAGTACCAGAAATTCATGACATACATATACCTACAGTCTTAAAACGCCTCTTAGGACATAAGTATTCTGTAATTTTTTACTAATGTAGTTTTAATAAGCTGTAGTTTTTTTCGGCAAATATTCTTTGGGTATGTTAGATTAACAGGTAAAAAATAAATCAAGTCAATGGTAAAGAACATTCAATGATTATTTTTACGAGACCGGCATAACATGTCTTATAATAATATTACACTATATTTAGGATCGTTGATGCCGGTTTCTTTTGTTATATTAGGTATATTTATAAAGTTAAATCTTATATATATAATTCTTCTGTGCGTGTGTATGTGGACTGCTGGACAAATTTTTTGTGTGTTGAAGTGAATTTGAGAATGGTTTAGTTTGAAAAAAAACGAGTGTGTGTGTGTTCTCAAATAAAACTTCTTGGCTATGAGAAAAAGAGAGAAAGAAAATGTGTGCTACCTACCTCTCTCTCTTGCCCCTACAGTAATACATGAAACGTAACTCTTTCTATCTTCACTAGTTTATATCTCCCTATCAACTTCCGTTCGCCTCGCCCGATCACACCTTTCGTAACGCTCTTACTCCCCAAGATAAGCGTGCGTAAAGAAGTTTTACTTCAAAAAAGGTTAAAATTTTCGATTTTTGAGGACAACGACTGTCGGGGCCGCTAGTTTTCATATAAAATTGTGATAACGTACTAAACCGAATTTACATAGATATTTATTCAGCACAGTAGTTACTGTGTACCTAGTCACAGAGTGAAATACTGCAAGAATAAATAAAGTTAGTTCTTACCAGTGTGTAGATAACAGCTATTTCTTTATTTACCCTACTTCAATGGCGATACCTAATACAAGGATCGTCTTAGAAGCCTAGTAGAAAAATTACAAGAATGAAATAAATTAACTTTGCGTATAAAGGCTGGTGTCGCGTCAATGCTCAAAGTATGAACCAAACGTGGATCGCGCCGCTAGGCTAAGCTTATAACCTGATTTATTTGGATATTTCATCATTCATTTTATTAAAACAAATTATGACTTATAAATTATGGTACTATGGTATAAGCGGTCGCCACGCCGCTTACTACACATGGGACGACACTTTGTGTAATGCCCAAATTGTTGCTCTAAGTCTGGGTGTTCTTTGTATTGGTTTCATATATTTATCTTTGTAAAGTCCCCCGCGACACAGGATATATTCCTAATGTGAGAGTTGTCTATTTAAAAGAAAAAAAATATTCGTGAAAGCTTGATATTCCGACACATATTGGCCGATTCGGATTGATTCCATGGCCTCATAGAAAACCGGTGTTAAACTAGTCTTTAGTAACTTTTTACTGAGTGAGTGAAGTTACTGGAGCCTAAATCCCCGCTCCTATTGACTCTGGAGGAGGAGACACAAAGAGCTGCAACTGTGGGCGGCGGTAGTCACTTACCATCATGTAAGCCCCGCAGCTCATTCTAGGGCAAATCCAAAATATATATTTTTTTCTTTTTGGCTGAAAACATGTAGTGTTATTTCTTTTTAAGACGGAGTCACAGTCCGTCTTTATAACAAACATTAAAACCATGTAAGTGTATACAAGTATTTAAATGTGTAATAATGTATGAAAGAACAAAATATGAGTGGGTGTGACAAATGAATGTGTTAAATTCTAATTTATTAATATTGATCGTTATTGTGACCTCAAATTGCATACAGATGACGTGTCCGGTTGAGTTTATAGGGTCATATATCTTCACGACATCCCTAGGGGGAACGCCGCCAAAGACCTTATGCGACTCACGCAACAGAGTGAATTAAACTTTATGAGGTTTTCTTGATAAATCTTGGAATTATTTTCTCATCATCTTGTCAATAAAAATGTAGAATTCAAGTTGTTTTAACAGCTTAATTACAATTTTTAATGGAAAGGTTTCTTATGCTTCATCGCAAGGTTTTTCATATCCAGACCCGAAATTTCATTTTATTTGTTAATATGTTTCATCGAAACGTAGTGCAACTCTATTATCACATTCTACAGACTTATCCTTACTAACTATTACTAGTGTGTTGATTGATTTTATTTTGTACTGAGCCACAGATCGTGCAATATTTTAATGTTTATTTTTATTACGAAGCCGCCCGTCTCTGTAAATACCTTCGCAGTTTCTTTGTTCGCATTTTATGCATTCAAACCGTTTATGCAATCATCATGAAATTTGCATACGCGTGGGTATATTTTATCCAGAAAAATAATGTTCCCAAGGCACGAAAAACTATTTTTATGAGAGTGAATCCGGCGGCAAAAGCTAATTGCAAAAAAATTACAGCCAGACACGAAAATAAAAACAGAAACGATTACTAAGCGACCCTTGTGGTGATTAATTCGTAGAAAATGAGGCAAACATGATACAGGATCAATATCAGTTTTGTGTATAAATTGACCCAATACTGACCCAAGCTTTATTCGAGTATAAGAGGTTAGGTTAGTTACACCCGGGGTGCTGGGCTAGAAAACCTCCTCGTGGTGCACCCTGGAAACGCTGGCGATGGTACTGTTTCCTCCTTGTCCTCTTGGAGGAGAGGATTATCGCCAGCGGCCAATATTCTAGCAGAAGAGGTAGCCGTTCATCGGCTCTCGGGCAAGGCCTGGTCCAGCAGGGTGGGCGTGTCTGCCGGTTGCCCTGCTGGCTCTTCGCTCTTCGGAGCATGGAGGAGGAAACCTCGGTAAAAAACCTGATGGCGGGGCCCTGTAGGGGCCACAGTTTCTCCGCTGACAGCGGTGGAGAAAGGAGGACGGGCTCGGCGTGTACTCACACTACCACCGAGCAGGCAGGGGGACGTAGTCTCCCTGTCAACCGTCGGCATATCGCAATCCCGAGAAGAGCGCTGTGGTTAAGTCTCGCGGCTCTGATCGGGGACGAGGGTCTTGGCTTAACCGCCCGGACCGCGAGGAAGATAACCTCTCTAAAAAATTCCCCGAATTCCGTGTTCTGGTGCGTGGCCAGGGGATGCATGGCTGATGGGAAGTTCAGTCGCGAGCGCACTCCAAGCCGAGGTACCTGCGGACCCCTCGGTTGGGTTAAAAACTTACGCTTGCCCGGGTAATGGGGGATCTCTGCCCGGGTGGACCTCTAGTTCTCCCCCACTCGTGGGATTTAATATGGATACTGTTCAAAACCTAAAACAACAACAAAAAACGATCGGAAATAACCAACAACAGAAGGCAAGCCTAACGGAAACGAAGAAAACGAAGGGAAGGAAGGAGAAGCAAAACAGTGGAGCGGATGGGTCGTCCACTGAGGGTGAGATGGTGTCAGGAACGCCTATCTCGATGGGGCTCCCAGAGGTCAGTCTGACTCTGATCACTGGGAGCCGAAGAGCATCGGATCGGCTGCGTTCCGGATCCGCCGCTTCGTCGGATGGCGCGGAGGCCATGGAGGCGGAACGAAGCGACAGCAGGAAACGCGGACGCTCCAGGGAGGAGGGGACCGACACGTCCGGCGAAATGATGCCACCAAAGGTGGCAAGCAGCCGCCGAGGGAGGGCGCGTAAACCGGCCTCGGCCTCGGTCTCGACCCCGTCAGGCTCCGCGTTCTCAAACGCGGAGTCCTACAGGAGCGTACGAGTGGACGGCGAGGCCGTAGCGGAGGAGGAGATCGCGGATCTCCTGCTCAAGGTTCGGGAGCCGGTGGGGGGAAATGCCCCCCAGGCTCCCGTGTCCGTGCAGGAGAGGGCGAAAGCGGCGGTGGCCGTCATCAACAAGGTGGCCACCAAATCCGTGAACCTTAAGGGCTCGTTTGTGAGGGCCCTTAAGGACTCCTCCTCCGCTTTGTCGGAGGTCGTGGAGGGCCTAGCGGGCGACGTCTCTCGCCTGCAGGTGGCCAACGAGAAGCTGACGGAGCGGGTGAACGAGCTGAGCGCTCAGTTCGCCCGCTTCCAGGCGAACCTCCCCGAGCGGGAAGCCCCGTCCGCGTCCCAGCCTGCCCCTACCACCAACTCAGGGGCATTTGACTCCCAACTGCGAGAAATCCTCATCGCAGTTGGGAATATGCTGGACGGACGCCTGGCTGGCCTGGAGGCGAGACTGCCCCCTGCGCCGATCATGCGCCCCCCGCTCGCGTCGGCACAGCGGCCTAAGGCCGCCGCTCCGACCGCGCTCCCCGTAGTGGGAGGCCGCGTCTCCTACGCGGCGGCGGCGTCTGCCCCGACTCCATCGGCTCCCCAAAAGCCGAGGAGGGGGGCCAAGGCACCGGCCCAGGCGCCGGCCAAGGCACCGTCCCAGGCGCCGGCCAAGGCGCAGGCCAAAGTGCCGGCCAAGACGGGGCCTAAAACGGCGCCGAGGAGCGGAGTGGCATTCCCTCCGCTCCCCACTCCGACACCCCTGCCGGGCCCCTCCGCACCTGCCCCCTCCAACGAGGGCTGGCAGGAGGCGAGGGGCTCCAAGAAGTCCCGAAGGCGGGCCAAAAAGGCTGCCAAAAAAGCAGCCCAGGCCCAGCCTTCGCCACCGGTGGCAACGGCCTCCACAAAGAGGCCGCGGAAGCTGCAGCCGCCCAAAACCGCGGCTGTAGTGGTGACCGTGTCCCCGGAGGCGGCGGACGGCGGGCTGTCCTACGCGGCCGTGTTTAAAAAGGCCCGGGACAGCCTCGCTAACGACTTTGGAACGGTGGGGGTCAGGATGCGCCTCGCCCAGACGGGAGCTCGAGTCCTCGAGTTCCCTGGGGCTGAAGGCGCAAAGACGGCGGACTCCTTCGCCGAGAGGCTGCGGGGAATATTTGCGGCCACTGATGGTGTCAGGGTCGCCAGGCCTACCAAGTGCGCGGAACTGCGCATCTCGGGCCTGGACGACTCTGTGACGGCCGAAGATGTCCGCGCTGTAATCCGGGAGAAGACGGGGTGCAGCGCGGACAACGTCAGGGTCGCCACCATCCGCCCCGGTCCAGGAGGGCTTGGCGCCGTGTGGGTCAGCTGTCCCGTAGCGTCGGCCAAAGTATTGGCCGACGCCGGCAGGCTGCTCATCGGTTTCGTGAGCGCCAGGATCACAGTCCTGGCGGCGAGACCGATGAGGTGTTTTAAATGCCTGGCCACGGGACACACGCGCGTCAAGTGCGACAGTTGTTTTGACTGCGGCGGACTGTGTTTCCGCTGCGGTCAACCGGGGCATAAGGCGGCAGAATGCTCTGCCGCCCCTCACTGCCCAGTGTGTGCGGCGGGCAATAAGCCCGCCAATCACCAGATGGGGCAGAGAGGCTGCAAGCCTCCCCGCAGTTCTCGGCAGACGTCGGGGGTTAGCCAGTCGACCCAGGCTGCCTCCGATGTAGTTCGTGCGTCGACGTCGTCGCCCATGGAGGAGGTTGTAGAGACGATCCAGTAATGGATCAAGTCTCCAACCTCCTGGTCCAGACGAACCTGAACCACTGTGCCGCGGCGCAGGATCTCTTCCTGCAAACCATGGCACAGTGGTCGATAGGTGTTGCCGTAGTCGCGGAGCCCTATTCTGTCCCTCCCCGTCCAAACTGGATGGGTGACTGGGACGGCTCCGTGGCAGTCGTCGGTTCCACGACGGCTCATTCCCCGCCCTTGTCGCTAAGAGACAAGGGCACTGGATATGTTGCCGTCGAGTGGGGGGGGATCACCATATATGGTGTCTATTTCTCCCCCAACCGGAGTTTGAACGACTTCGAGGTTTTCCTGACCAGCTTGGAGACCTCGATACGGCGACTAGCGTCTGGGCACGTCCTTGTGCTGGGGGACTTCAACGCAAAGTCCATTGCGTGGGGTTCCCCCAGGACGGACGCCAGGGGCGAGGCCGTAGAGGAGTGGGCGGCCTCGGTGGGCCTCTGTCTTCTAAACAGAGGCTCCACCAACACGTGCGTGCGACAGCAGGGGGGGTCGATAGTGGACCTCTAGTTCGCTACCCCTGCCCTCGCCGCACGAGTAAGGAACTGGCGTGTCCTGGAAGAGGTTGAGACGCTCTCGGATCACCTGTACATCCGATTTGAGCTCTCCCGGACCCAGGACTCCAGTAGGGGTCACGTGGCGCGGCGTTTATCCCGCTTTCCGCGGTGGGCTGTTGCCAGGCTGAACCGGGACCTACTAGAGGAGGCAGCCATAATTCACTCGTGGCTGTCTCCTCAGGCTCCGACCGAGGAGGTCGACGTGGGGGCTGGCCGCTTTCGCGATGCGATTACGCATGTATGCGATGCGGCCATGCCCCGCGTTCGAGGTCGTCGGCCTCCAAGGAAGGAGGTCTACTGGTGGTCCCAGGAGCTGGCGGACCTCCGTGCGGCCTGTACACGTGCCCGGAGGTCCTACACGCGCAGTCGGCGGCGTCACCGTGGAGACGGTGAGGAGGACCGGCTTCATGAGGAGTACCGACGGGCGCGGAAAACTCTGAAGCTGGCCATTAGCCGCGCCAAAGAAGAAAAAAGACAGGAGATGCTGGAGGGTCTTAATCGTGACCCCTGGGGTCGCCCTTACCGCGCGGTGCGACAAAAGCTCCGCGCGTCGGGCCCCCCCCTTACGGAGACTCTCCAGCCCAGCTTCCTGCGAGAAGTGGTTGAGGGCCTTTTCCCACAACGGGCGGAACACACTCCCCCGTCGATGGCCTCCTTGGCCGGAGACGACGGGGAGCACGGGGAGGACAATGTTCCGCCCGTCCGGGAATCGGAGGTAGGGGCGGCTGTTCTACGGATCCGTTCCAAGAACACCGCCCCTGGGCCAGACGGGGTACCGGCCCGAGTGCTGGCCCTGGCCCTCAACCACATGGCAGACCGCCTCGGGGAGGTGTTCGACGCTAGCTTGGCGTCGGGACGCTTCCCTGAGTGCTGGAAGAGCGGGAAGCTGGTCCTATTGAGGAAGCCGGGACGGCCTGCCGATTCGGTCGCGGCCTATAGGCCCATCGTGCTGCTGGACGAGGCGGGCAAATTGTTTGAGAGGGTTCTTTCTGCCCGCATCGTCCGGCACCTCTGCGAGGTGGGCCCCGATCTGTCGGACGCCCAATTTGGTTTTCGGGCGGGGCGTTCGACGGTCGACGCCGTGTTGCGCCTGAGGGCCGTGACCGAAGAGGCCGTGAGCTGTGGCGGCGTGCTGTTGGCGGTGTCACTGGACATCGCCAACGCATTCAATAGTCTGCCATTCAGCTGCATCAGGGAAGCACTCCACTATCATGGGGTGCCAAAGTACCTGAGGCGGCTGGTGGCAGACTATTTAGAGGAGCGTACCGTCGTGTACGAGGACCGAGAAGGTAATCTGAGGTGTCGGCCCATGTCGTGCGGTGTTCCACAGGGGTCTGTTCTTGGACCCCTCTTGTGGAACATAGGGTACGACTGGGCCCTTCGCGCCGATTTCCCCCCCGGGCTGGGTGTAATCTGTTACGCAGACGATACCCTCGTGACAGCCCGGGGGGGCAAACTTCCAAGAGGCGGCGCGCCTGGCCACAGGGGGAGTCTCCCTGGTGGTCGGGCGCATTGAGGCGCTGGGCTTACGGGTGGCCCTAGATAAGACGGAGGCCCTGTTATTCCATGGGCCCCGTCGTGGTCCACCCCCTGGCGCCTCAATCGTGGTCAACTCGGTCCTCGTACCGGTTCGGGCCCAGATGAAATATCTGGGCCTGATCCTCGACGGGAGGTGGCTCTTCGACGAGCACTTCCGACAGCTTGCTCCAAAGCTGGTCGGCGCTGCGTCTGCCCTAGGGCGACTTTTGCCCAATATGGGTGGACCCAGCGTCGCGACAAGACGGCTGTTCACGGGGGTTGTCCGGTCAATGGCACTGTACGGTGCACCGGTGTGGGCGGCGGCTCTGACCGCCCAGAATAGGGTACGCCTCTGGCGCCCTCAGAGGGTAATGGCGGTCAGAGCCATACGCGGTTACCGCACCGTTTCGACGGAGGTGGCATGCGCATTGGCCGGAACTCCCCCGTGGGATTTGGAGGCGGAAGTGCTCGCCGAAGTTTATCGGCGAGTGGGCTGACTACCGGGCGGAGAGCGGATTTCGCCCTCCGCCCGAGGATGTGCGCGAGTGGCGCGAAGCCGCTCGCCGAGCCACGATGGCTCGTTGGTCGTTCCGGCTGGAGACTCCACGCGCTGGCTTCGCCGCCGTGGAGGCTCTCCAGCCGGTCATCGCCGAGTGGGCAGGGCGGCAGCACGGGACCCTTTCCTTCCGACTGACGCAGGTGCTTTCCGGGCACGGTTGCTTCGGAAAGTACCTGCACACGGTCGCTAGGAGGGAACTGAGTCCCGCCTGCCACCACTGCGACTGCAGTGAGGACTCGGCCCAGCACACGCTGGCGGTCTGCCCCGCTTGGGCGGCGCAGCGCCGGGCCCTCACTGCAGGCATCGGAGTGGATCTCTCGCTACCGGCCGTAGTACGCTCCATGGCCGGTAGCGACAGTTGTTTTACCGCGGTCGCAACCTTCTGCGAGGTAGTAATCTCGCGGAAGGAGGCGGCGGAGAGGGCCCGGGAGGACGACCTCCACTCGGACCCGATCCGCCGCCGGCGAACCGGG
The DNA here is from genome assembly GCA_902825455.1 of Arctia plantaginis. Lineage (NCBI taxonomy): Eukaryota > Metazoa > Arthropoda > Insecta > Lepidoptera > Erebidae > Arctia > Arctia plantaginis. The sequence goes on along the minus strand of CADEBD010000226.1, from coordinate 3,190,669 downwards.
CGGCGGAGGCCCGCCTACCACAGCCTCATGCCGCCCTGAGTGTGGCCGCGGGTGGACGGGGTGGGTTTCCCCTCCACCCGCATTAGTTGGCCAGCCGCGAGGGGGCGGCGTCCGCGTGTGCCGGACGTCGCCTAAAGAGAGGAACATCTACAATGAGACGGAGCCCGCACCAGGAGCGGGCTGGCGCTAGGAGGGGTCCGGATGTCTTAACAACAGCTGTTCCCGGATCCCTCCTGTTACAGGCGCAGAGTGGCACACCGTGTGGTTTTAGTCGGTCCGAGTCCGACACACCACCCCGCCGCAAACCCCGGAGGGGTGACGGTCCGAGGGGATTTCCACACGTTAAAAAAAAAAAAAAAAAAAAAAAAAAAAAAGTTACACCCGAATGTGGGCTCAACATAATGGAGATATGCATATTAGGTTTTACAGTTTCTTTTTGTACGTCTTCTTTCACACTTCTAATATGAATTTATATGAACTTAAAAAGTCGAATAAATAAATACTCGTATTATAAAATCAACTTCATGATAAAAATCAGTAACTACAGCATATTTTTCTGATTATGTAAATGATTAAATAGCCATTTAAATATGATATTCATTTTATATCTTAAAAGATAAAGTAAGTGAAATAAAAAACATATAAAAAGACTGCCCCCCGTCCATTAAAATGATATTTCATAAAAAATACAAATTATGGCTGTCTAAAGTCAACGTCAGAAAAAGTTTAAAAGAAATTATAAAAAATAATTTGAATAGGTAGAAGTAAAGACGGATGAAGAACAAAGTGATCTCGCAAGGATAGTTAAGTAGGTCTCACTTTCTGCATTTAAGGTACAGAACCCTACAAAGTTGTAATCTATTTTTATTAAATATAGCCACAACAATTTCAACACAACCGATATCATATCTTTTCATACAAGCAACGATTGCTTATACATATGTATCAGGAATTACAAAGAGTTCCAGTCCATGACTATTTAATCAGTTGTCGACACACGTGCTAACTCACATTGCGTGTGTAAATAAAGTTATTATCGCACGTTCTATATTAGAAATATGTTGTTTAGTATTTTGTGAGAATTATTCTGATGCAGAAACAACAATAAAGCAAAGAGTTTTTTTTAAGACACTCCCGCATTAAGAGCATATCCTGTGTCGCGGATGAGTTTACAATCATACATTAAACAGACATAAAGAACACCCAGACTCAGAACAACAATTTGTGGCTCGCACAAAGTGTCGTCCCATGTGGGGATCGAACCTACAACACTCAGCGTAGTATGAAGCGGAGTGGCGACCGCTTAATAAACTACGCCATCCGTGCAGTCGTATTTTACTATATAGTTCCGTACTATAAACAAACTAATCGATGAAGACCAGATGAAATGGCAATTGAAAGGCCATACAGGTCAAGAAGATAACATACAACCACTGAGGAAGAAACTTTCTCGAATGATAATTAAAGCACGACAAGGGAGGTCCTAGTTAAGTTGGTTTATGACCTGGAAGAGGTTGAAAAGTATTAAATAAAGCTATCTAACTAACATAGCATTAATATGGTAAGATACTACCTTCACCCATGGACACCTGTAAAATTCAGAGGGTACAAGTGCGTTGCCTTGGGTACAATTCGAGGAAATTGTTAACTTGTAGAAAAATTTAGTGTTTCGCTAGTTTTTCTCAGATTTGTAATTTTTTCTTTATCATTTTTATGAACACTAAGTATAAATTTTATTACCTGAATTTTAGGAGTCTTTAATTGTCTATCAAACACAATGTATTTCGTTAAGTTTGCATTCTTAGCTTTAGAGATTTATACAGATTTATACAGCATAGCATTATACAGTTGCTTCCTTTTTTTTACGTGTGGAAACCCCCTCACAGTACAGTGTGTTGCTTCCTGCATCGACCCCGCACAGCACGCTTTTATTAGCTTGGTATTTACGTATCTATGTATGTATCGGCATCTTCGAACGTTATTTTTATCCACTTCAAAATGTCGAATTAAATTTAAACAATACAATAATTTGATAAATTTGCTCGATTATCCTGATCAGAATCTTCAGGATTAATGGCTTTTTCCATACCTAAAAATACGGTAGTGTCCTTTGCTACGTACTAAGAGGCGTGTGCTGAAGCATATGTGACTGACTCACTTACTTGTTACTTTTTTAGTCCTGTGAGAAAATAATTATCATCGTTAATTACTAACAAAGGAAAATTAATTATAGTTTAAAAACTAAAAAACACGCTTTTATAACTTGGCGATCTAAAAGTAGTAAATTATTATTAACATCCAACGCGTTTTTACGAAAAAAATATTTTTCTTTTTGAACTTTTAAAAAATTATTAAGAGGAGGCCTTGTTAATTTCGGCTGATTTTATGATGTAGCTTACTTAAACTTACCTCCCAATGTCTAAATCGTATCCTTGAATGATACAGTAAGAGCTAAAGACTTGAGGTTTTTAGAGAACGATCGACTGGAATTAGCCTTCGCTAAATCCAAAATAAATAAATAAATTGTAGTTTACAATTGTCTACATTGTCTACCAATCTATTATCCACTTTAACTTTACATTTTCTTTAGAACATCTACTTTCTAGAAATGGAAACGCTAAGAACATTGGACACATAACTAAGCCTGCAGAGCATTTGAAACTAATATATTATTTATATCACAAATACTATATTTGTTTCATATTAATGTTATAAGAAATATTTAAGCGCATCAACGAGAAACGATATTGAAAAAGACAATGTATTTAGTGCTCAATAAATATGTCATTATCCTTTATACACACTGAATCAAATAAGCATTCTGAATAGCTGGTCGCAACTCTTGCGCATTGACATCGTTGCACACTGACCGTAAACAGGACTCGCTTTACTGTCAATGTGTTACATTCTGTTCTTTCTTTAGTCGGGTTTAACTGTTCCAATGTTTAGTACACTGTATTGTAATGTTTTAAAACTCCAAGATGGCTAAAATTTATGACTTGGTAGGATTAAATTTCAACAGAATGGTGTATAATATGGCGATATATGAATATTAAAGGGTGACAATTAGTTTTAACTGACTTCAAAAAGGAGGAGGTTATCAATTCGGATGTTTATATTTTTTTTATATGTATAACTCTGTCATATATTAACGGATTTTCAAAATCCTTTTTTTGTTTGAAAGAGGTTTATTCCGAAATGTCATTTAAATGTCATATAGATCTGATGATGAGTTTCGGAGACAGACAACAGAACTCTTTACAAAATGACAGCAAATCAACCGCGATTGCTGCTAGGTTTTTAGTGCTCTTTCTATTGTTTGAAGACGGTTTAACATTTTTTAAGAAGGATTACCTTGACTATTCAATTATATTCATTCTCTTCTTCAATTATTCATTCTCGCGATAAATTTTCTGTTGTTGATAATTCTGTGCTGCCACACTAACCACATGCGCGATACTTACCCAAGACACAGAATCCACATAATAGTAGATGTACAGAAGCCACATTTTGTAAAATCATTTAAATAAGTAGTGATCCTTACTCCGACATAATAAATTGCAATTAGCGTCGCACCGCCAAAATTTCTACTCACTTTCTATCGTGTCACGAATAGTCACGATATCGACATCTCAATGGATTAGCCTGATAAGTCAAGCGTAATGTACTTAAAGATTTATAACTAAAGGTTAGAGCGGGACCAGCCTGCCTAAAATACAAAAAAAAAAACTAAAAAGCTTGTTTACAAACTGCAGGAATACTACATACCGTTCCTTCCTCTTTATAAAAAAATCCTCTGCCTAGAAACTAATATGAGATTACAACGTTACATCAGCTTCACATTAATTTGTCATCAAAGAGTGTAGCTCGCACCATATCGTCTTTGTGCTGTTTGATTGTTGCTTATCTTCATATAAAATATTTCGTAATACAACTACGTCACGAAGGCATAACCGTGAAAGTATGGTACAGGTACATCTAATATTCGTAAGTCTATCGTATCTAAATGTCACCTTGCACAGTAAAAATGTGTATTATTGAAAGCTTTAAAATCATTGTTTGGTCGAATCTAGTTATTATTTTCATTATTTAATGTTCTTTTACTACAACTATTTGATACCGGATTCTTATACACCAATCATAACTAGTATCTGCATCTATCCTTGACATTTATAAATACAATTCAAATGTGTTACATGCTGTAGATTCAAATTATAGTATTATTTGAATAGGGATGCAAGATGCTTAAGAGATCAACTGCCACAGGGTCTCGGGTGTTGTGCCTTTCCGCTCCCCACAATTCCCCTGTAACGTACCTATTCCCGACGAAGTAAATCTAGTACCATCTGCACTTCTGCTTGTCTTTTCAATAAATTATTGTTTTTGTTCAAATTTAATCCCTATCAAAATTGGAGCTCTTTCAAAATTTTAAAACATACGTGTACATGTAAATATTAAATGCATGTTCCATGCATGTTAAAAGGAACTAGCACTTATTCACAATTTTCAGAAATCAAACATTTACTTCAAATCAATTAATCAAATATTTGTTTATTATAATATATTAATGCGAGTATTGTAGTTTTAAAAATCATGTTTTAACTAATTTCAGGAAGAAATTGGATATTTGCCACACGTACTAAGATTGATTAGATGACTATACCTTATTTTTTTTTATTTACAAAATATCGAAACATTTATTATTAAAACAAAACAAGATCACACGAGTATAATTATCTTAAATATATATCAGGCGAGATGCACTGCAAATTTACGAGTGTCTATCGGAGGGCATCATCGGTTATGATATATTTTTTTACCATTTCTGGCACACGGCCCACATGATTGTGTGGCAATTTCAGGTGGATCCTATGCATATTGCTAATTCTTCAAAAACCTGTTCACTCCTATCCTGAAAACTTTGCCTATTATTTTTATTAACTTTACACACAATAGTACGATGCTGCCATATAGAGATGGCTAGAAAGGAAATAAGGAGTAAACTGACGAGTGATTGAGGAGAATGAAAAATGAAAACTATCATTATCATTGCGCCGACCCCAAATGAATTCAGGAAAGAGTAAGAAGATGGTGATGGTGAGTAGGATGCTGCTGATGATGATTAGTTTATATTTAAACGATACACTAGTATTAGATGTTTTTAACATATCAAAACACTACACAGGAATACAAGTAGCAACAAGATATCTTTAGCAGTTTTCGATAGTTATGTCTCTCTGTTCTCAAAACCAATAATAAAAAGTCGTGAACACTATTGTTTCCTTTATTTTTCTAATGACAACAAAAAATAAATCGCCAAAAGGTAAACAGTTTAAGAGCTAAATTAATGTTTGGAGAGGCTGGGGTATGGAGTCGGTTGTGCGATGTTAGCGATATCTCCGGGACTTGATCAACAAACAAGATTTATGTAATTACTCTGTTAGACGGTAATAACATTTTAAGAGCAGGCCACATCTGTGCTTAGTATAGATATAGATATTTTTATATTTAATAATTGTTGATTGCAGAAGATTATTGATGAAAAGGTGCTCTCCGGATTGGCAGAATGTGGATTATATCGAAGCTGATTTTACAGTAAACTATGAAAGGTAGAGGAAGTAAAATATTTATTTTATGGTACCTGATTTATAACTTTTACTTTTTGGCATTAAAATATTTTTTTGCGTTATAATATTAACTACTAGCCCTTCCCTACTCCTTTTTTGGCCAATTCCTACAGCTAGAAATGGTTTTGTATCTTTTACGTTTTCTATGTCATAGCTAATTAAACATTTACAACTATTTAAAGAACACTACAATATTATATTCCGCCTCAGCCTTTAGCCTTTAATGAACGAATACACTTGAATATAAATGTGACTTTAATATTTTTTAAAGTAGGTACTTAAAGACCTTTAATCAGTAAAAAAAAACATGATTTTCCTTGAAACTTTTCAGCGATAACAAACACGTGTATGTTTTGAACATGTCCACTCGCATCGTTGTTAGTTAGACCGTGTTCTCCATACTTGCATACTGCTAATGTGAGAACTATTTAGTCAGTTAAACTAAAACAATTATATTCTATAATATAATTGTCGTTGACAAACAAAAAACTAAGTAGAAAAATTCTTATAATTATGCAATTACGCGCAAAATAGCTTGAAACTGATAAAATCAATATTCAGTTTCCTATAATGTAATGGAAATGTTTGTTTTTTTTCCGGCAGATGGAGTGCTTTCCACGTGTTGGTATACTTCCCGGAATTGCATAGCATAATGTTGACCTTTAGGTGATGTAGAGATGTTGTGTCGGGTATATAATTAAGAATGCGATTGATAGCATTAAATATTTTTATTTTAATATTTTAAGAAAACTTACAGCTAAAGATACAATTAATTTAATCCTAATATGTGAAGCTATAGAAGGTAATATGAAAATAGAAAATGAAAACGAAGGTGGAGTACATCGCCTTATGAGTTTATGACTAAGTCAAAGTCAAGTCTAGTCAACCAAGATTCAAAGGTGGTCCGGACAAACTGCTAGTTGTATTCAAGATATGCCAAGAAACATTCCAGAGCACTATCGGGACAGCTCCATCTGACACAATGCCATCTAGTTTCAAACTGAGCAGAGCTTGTACTATGAAAGCTAGAATGATTGATAGAATACATATATACTTTTTTTTTAAATACATACATATTATACATAGAAAATACCCAAACTCCGAAACAAATATTTGCAGATCATTCAAACATTTGGTCCAACCCGGGAATGAACCCGAGACCCCTGCACACTTGAAAAAATCGATGAAGCTTAATCTATATTAAACTTCATTTATTTTTCCACCTCTTTCATTGCCTGCTATTACTTTTAATGTGTTTCTTCTTAATATAGCCAGTATAGCAGGAGGGTTATAAGTTTACCCTGTATTTCCGTCCCTATCTTCTCTTGCCATTACTAAGCGGCTGAACCGATTCTAATAGGTAAGTGATATCACGTGAGATTCGATGCGCGAGTGTCATTGAGTAACAAGTAAACAAGGGGTAAGTATAAAATAAAGGGTTTTAAAAAATTATTACATAAATACCTATACCACTAACAAGTTTATATTTATAGCTTTTTAACTCTGTCTTGTTTTAAAATTTATAATTATTGTAGTTTATACTACTCGTATATATTACGTTTATTAAATATTATTTTCCTTCCCTTAAATAATAAAAAAAAGTACAAGAATACCGATGGAACAAAAGTTTAATTTAATACTAAATATGCATAAAAATAAATTAAAATTATTTAAAACTTTAAGTAAAACTGTTTTATGTATCAGTTAATTAGTAGTAACCACTCTGTCACAAATGTGTCCCCCTTATAACTAAACGTCAAAGTAGTGTAAGATCCAGATTATCGATACTGTAGTATATAAGTAACATGTTTAACTATTGATTACTGAACATAAAAGATGTTAACCAGATTTCTAAGTTATTTTATTTCAAGACGCGTAATATTCCTAAAGTTTTTTGTCTTAACAAACAAAAATGTGACAGAGTGTGAAATGTGAGTACCTATTTATAATTAAATTCCACCACATTCAGCTCGATAAACAGAAACTGTGTTATTCTAGTTGAGAAAACGAATAAAAAGCTGTAGATCTGATTATCCATGACAAGTAAAAAATTAAAACATTTTTGTGACTTCATTTTTCGTTCCCGTTGTAAGAAAATTTTGAATTAAAAAAATAATTACAAGTAATACTTCGCTGCGCTATATGTTTTAAAAAGTCAATGATAACAAGGCAATAATTTAAAATATGTTTTGTTTGAGTAAACTCAAATTTACTTATTTCTAAATCTGATAATTAATCAGCCTAATTTTTGGTAAAAAGAAGAACGACGTATAAAATACGAGTATTATACTCAAAATTAAATCACTATGAAATAAAATATCAAGACATAAGAAACGGAATTATAAAGCAGTGCGTAACAAAATTACGTTACATAAAACGATCTACATAATACGAATTGAGATTACAATATCGCCAGCTGACAGGCCAAACCGTTCAAAAATTCCTTCTCACGGGCACAACGGTATCGACGCACGCGCACATTGCTAAGGTCATTGCGACACTCTTGACATCTCTTTCTAGCATTCTGTTTTAGCATTAACACGAAAGAGATAGCAATGAAAGCAAATGCGCCAACATAAGACTGTGTGCGTTTGACTGTAGCCGTCTTGTTATTGATTAGATGCACCTTCTGCTTCTGGAATCAGCATTTACGTGGAAACGGACACTGTTCGCTCCCATTGTTTGATTATTTCAAAAGGACTGTTCTGTTTTACTGGACGATGGAGTAATAAATACTTCATATATAAATTTCCGTAGCAAGCTCATAATGTCACTATTTGATGGTATCCCAATGGGGAGCAACTGGGACGTAAAATAGGTACACATTTTATTTTATGAAACAAAATAATGTTAATGCATACTTAGTACACACAGTTTTACGACATTATACACTAAACTATGTATGTATTCATGAATAATAAACCAAAGGCAGATAACTCGCATCTATTTGAAAACGAATGTATCTTTAGTGTTTACAAAGTTTGTTTATCAACACTGCCCATTCCAACACCGATAGTTGAAAATAACAATAATGTTTATTTGGTCGTTACTTACATAAATAAGTAAAGGATTAACTAAATCGAATAGTCGTAAATGAATTAAACTTTATAATGGCCTATGTTTACTTTCACAGTTCATGGCCGTAATTAGTATCGGTAGTAACGAAGTAGTGCTGTCTCATTCTTGCTGGTCAGTGTTTCCGTACGTAACGTGTATTTTCTGTCTCCTTCTTGTTGTGATTTACAGTCGGTGAAGCTTTACATAACAGCGGCGGCTACTTACTGTATGTTGAGCTAGTGCCAGTCTGTTTATCATGATTATGACGGTATAAAATAATTATTTTATCTTGTTTGCATAACTTATCGTAGTAAACTGTAAACTTACGTATGTAATGAATTTAGAGAAGATAGTTGCCTGCGTCATTGTAGTCACTTGTTATTTTTTTTGTACAAGATCTATCATTTTACTTCAATGCACTTCTAAAAAAGTTATTAAAAACAATGTTGTATAACTAAATTCAAATCAGTTTCTGTGTGTACAGTGTGCATGTAATTCTTGTATAATCAAAAAGCCACCCCACATGTAGCCTTGCAGATTTAAATGTTTATTAGGAGACATTGTTTTAGTTGAGGTGCATTGCTACTTTATGTCATTGCATTGCTTGCAATTAGCAGAATAAAGATAACCCACGTTTTGAAATTGCCTAAAATCCAACAGCATGTTCTTAAAGGTGTTCAAGAGTGCAAATGCGTTCGTGCCGTGATTCAAATGTGGTGTAGGGACATCCACAACTGCAGCGAAATCTAATTTCAAAATGTTATTATATAGATAGTATTAATAGGTAGTACCAGATACAGAGTCACTATTTAAACTTTATAAGTAATCTTAATTCAGCCAATACATATTTTATAGATAAATCACAGAAAAAAATGAATAGTAGCCAAGTGTAAAGTGAAAATGATCTAATAAAGGCAGGTGCATATTGCACGGTATACATTGCAATTAAATTAGAAATTAGAAAACGGCAACTTTCACGTAATTGATGTTCCTATACGCACCTATGTTAGCGAGTGAATAAGCGAAACTAATTATTATAAAGACGACTACCGCACACGGCTATGCCAGTCTTTGTTTAATGGCATGAATACATCTTCGTGTGGTTTATACAAGAGTTTGTATGTTTTAATCCAGTATCAAACCATTTTTCATTCATCATCGAGACTGCCTTAACTTTTAAAATATTTATGGCGCCAATAAAAGTAAGTTTGGGCACAATATAGTTCTTGCTGCTTTAAGTTACATATACTATACATGTACTTGTAATGTAATCTATCATTATTATTGCTATTGTTTTCCATCTTACTTGTCGATTCGACGTCGATAAAACGAGGAATTTCACTATAATAGGTATTTTTTAAACACTGAATTGTACAGAACTACCTTAAACACATTTGTTTTTTTTTTGTTGAAACTATAGACAATGTATATTAATATTAAGACATGATTTCATAAAGAAAATAGCTATGGTACAATTTCTTTGTGAACTTTTTATTAATTGACCCGGTTTATCTTTTAGGCACACGACTAGAGAACGCCAACAGGCAAAGATAGGTAGGTACATGATTTTATACATCAAATTCCTACACAAAGTAATAATACGTCGCCTACGGCTGTAGTCTAACTGAGACAGAACAATGTGGGCTTTTTGACCGGCCATTAAGCGATGTATATTTTCGTTCTCACTGTCACCTAACAGTGTGATATTATTCGGAATAAAAAGGTAAACACAACAATTTAAATATCGTATATTCAACATAAAAAGTTATATTGGAAATTAATTCATGTGGAATTATATCAATCCTTTACGACTCGAAATCTTGAAAAGGGGTTTGGATTGTGCGAGGTTTTTGTCGGCATTCACTAAAAACCAACCCGAACTTTTTACTCTGTGGTTCAATTAAGAACCTATCCTACTACGAGGGCTGCTATTTATGTATCCGGAACTGGCCAGTTACATAATAATATAAAAAAAGTAATGATAACATTTAAAAATAGAACTCTGGCTGCAGAATACAATTTGTTTCAGGTAGCTGCCACTTGTTAATCTTTTATGACGTCATTTTGAAAATTGCGAGTCTTTGTCACTATAGATTTTACCCGTGAAATTTAAGTGCTATGATTTATTACGATTTTCGAAGAGGGCTAACTCAGGAACAGTGCATCGATCAACTTACTTCGACTTTTGGGGACCAAGCACCATCAAAAACAACTGTGTATCACTGGTTTAGTGAGTTTAATCGATGGCGGTCTGTGCTCACGGACGTATTTAAAGAAGGTCGCCCTAAATCGGTTGTTGTTGAACTAATAAGGCAAGATCTTTATGTTATATATCGCGAGATAGAGGCGTCTCTGGGAATAAGTATGACGAGTATATATAACATCATACAACAACATATATTACACGAAAATTCAGCTGTAAAAAAAAAAGAGAATTGCCCAAAAACGGGCTCGTGTCGCGTCTGCACAGGTGATGAATCTTGGATATATGCGTATGATCTTAAAATTAAACAACAATCAACGGTTTGGGTGTTCCCAGATGAGCCGAACTCAACAAAAGTCATTCGTTCAAAAAGAACTTTGAAGCAAATGATCGCTTGTTTTTTTGGTATTAATGCACATGAGGCTGCATTGCTACTTTTTTTTTTTTTTTTTATAGTTTCCCCTCACGGTTAAACCACCATGAGGGGGAGTTTATTAAATTATTATGGTACATTCTGCTATTTGATACAGAAATATTTGAGTGCGTTATGTGTTATTAAATTCTTTAAGTGTGTTAACTATAAGGGTGAGGTGAGTCATAAAGGTGTGGATGGCGGTGTTGTTGGTGATCAGTAATGTTAAATTATATGGGTCTAAATTAAAGTGGTGACAGAGTTGTTCATGGTTGAGTCTTGTGCGAGTGTATCGTGGGCATTCCGTAATGAGGTGTCTAAATGTCTGGGTAGTTGTGTTGTCGCAGGGGCAGGTGTTGTCGTCTGTAATATGAAATCTGTGTAGGTATTGTTTGTGGTAGCCGTGGTTGGTGAGTAATTGTGTGAGTGCGAATGTGTGTCCTGTTATGTCGATAAGTTTATATAGGTGTGTAAGTGATGGGCACCAAGTTTTAATAATGGTTCCTTTGACATTATCAGCATATCTGTTACAAGCTACGTCATGGCTATCAGTTTTGGCCTTTTTTGTGACGTAGCTTATCGGGAAGTGCTTGAAAATGGGTGAGTAGGATTCGGAGGCCGCAGATTTAGCGGCTATGTCAGCAGCCTCATTGCCGTGTATGCCCGTATGAGCTTTAACCCATACAAAGTTAATTTGTGTGTGTGTGGTATGCAAAAACTTTTGTATGTTAGTGGTAACTTGATGTGTGCTATAAGTGTTGCTAATGTCTTCCAGAGCTGACCTGGAGTCCGACATGATGAAAGCTATATCAACCTGTTGCTTGTGTAACCACTGACAGGCTTGGTCGATGGCCACCAGTTCAGCCTGAAAGACAGTACACGATGAATGTAGCTTGTATGTTCTGGTGATACGGGTGTTTTGTGGAGTACGTACCACAACGGCAGCTCCCACTAAGTCGTCGTGCTTACTGCCGTCAGTGTAGATGTGGTGTGCATGTTGTTGATTGATTAAGATGTCGTCTAATTCAGTTTGTGTACTGATAATGTCAAAGGAGTGTGGTTGTCTGTGTGCCGGGTGAAGTAAATGAGATGGTTCAGTAGGTGTATCAAGTGTGACATCGAGTGGGAGGCAATCGGTGAGCCCTGTAATTCTAGTTGATTCGATTCGTGCTCTTTCTTTGACTTTAAGGTCAAGTGGTGTGAGTGTAGATATTGCTATGGCGTTAATGGTGTTAATGGTGCGGAATCCTCTAATTATTTTGAGAGCAAACCCTCTTTGTAGTGATAATAGTTTATTACAGTTGGTTTTGAAATTTAGAGCAGTGTGCCATACGCTGGAAGCGTAGCATATTATGGGTTCGATTACCCCCCTATAGAGTGTGAGTATGTTTTGAGAGTGTACTCCCCAGGTGGGTCTGATGAATTTAGTGAGTGTGTTATGTAGAATACGTGCTTTGTTAGTGATATAGTTTACATGTTGTGTGAAGTGTAAGTTGTCGTCGATGATCACCCCCAAAACTCTAGCAGTCCGGCTGAATGGGATGTGCGTATTGTTCATGGTTAAGTGAAGAAGTTTAGTTTTGTTAGTGAAGGCTAAAGCGATGGTTTTGTCAGGTCCAAAGGTAAGTTTATTAGTGTTGCCCCATTCTTGAATGGTCTGTAAACTTTGATTGATATTGTTTTGGAGAGTGATGAGCTTTTTGTGTGCGGCTATTAGAGTGATGTCATCTGCAAAGGCCTGCAGCTAGAGGGTCGTAAAACGGTTAATTCTAAATAACCGACAACGTAGAATCTGACTTGGCCCCAGCGACTTCTATTTATTACCAATCGTGAAGAATAAATTACGTGGTCAACGTTTTTCGAGTCGTGAAGAGGCTGTTGATGCGTTTAAAATGCACGTTTTGGAGATACCACAATCAGAATGAAAAAAGTGCTACGAAATTTGGTTCCAAAGTATGCAAAAGTGCATTGATCATCACGGCGAATATCTTGAAAAGCAATAAAACTGTAATAAATGCCATATATTTGTTTCACTTTGTTATTCCAGATAAATAAATAGCAGCCCTCGTATCTCTAACTCAAAATGTTATTTTGTGACTCGTTTTAAAATAAATAGTGTGTTTTTAATCGTCCTTTTGAGTTGACAATAGATCTTATCTAATATTGTCACTTTTGTTGATTATCAGTGGAAAAATTATTAAATAATTATTTTATATTATTATACTACTAGCAATCTTAATAGCATATTTGAATATCAAAGATTTAAATAAATTTATTTGAATATATATGTTTTTGAAACAAATATTACATTCGAACTTATACATTGTTTATTTAATCACTATGAACGAGGATCGCTTACCGGCTCGACTCGAGCATCATTTTGTGTGGCCTGTAAACAAAAAATAATTATATTAACAAAATGATACTACTGTCAAGAAAACTGTGGTAAAATATTTGTACGCAAATACACACATATCCTGAAGGAAGAAAATTCATTACGTGTCTGTGTTTGTTAGCTATTATTCTACTTAAGAACGATAGTAGGTACAATTAAAGTAACTTAAAGTACGAGTAAAATGATAAAAAGTTGCTGTAAACTTGGCTTAACCGACTTAAATGAAGAAGGAGGTTCGGTTCTTTTTAATGTCACTCCATAACTCTATTAATAAACCAATTTGTACGTTTTGCGAATGTGTAATTCCCATTTGGTCCCATTCATATTTCAAAGAAAACATTACCGTGTATTACTCTAAGGGTGAAAAATAAGAAATGAAGAATATTTTTTTAAATAATCATATGTAAACTACATTATATTATTGAGTTTATGAAAAGCTAATTTATTGAGTAATATTTTATGTATTCGTACCGTTATGTACCCTTGACGACGTATATTAACATTGATCGCTTTATTGGTCAAGTGAAAGCGTACATCAACAGCCTTTAATAGTCCACTGCTGGACATAGACCTCTCCTTAGAAAGGAGGTTTTGGCCTACTATACCACGCTGGCCAGACGGGTTGGTATAGGGTTTCTGTCAAGTTTTCCTTCTTTTTGCAGTGCTGATGTCCTGCGTTGTTTTGCGCCCATAGTCGGCTCTTACGACACCCACGGGATGAATTGGGGTAGTGACATTCCGTATTCTTAATCCGTCACTACACGGATGAAAGCATACCACTCATTTATATTATTAGTCAGGCTATACAAATATAATAATAAATAAACACAAATTTCATCTTTAGATATTTATATTTGTTTTGCTTTGTTGACTAGTGTATTTATGGAACTACGTTAGTAGTGCCGTCTAAACAGATTTTTCTTTAAATAGAAATACTATCTTGTGTATTTCATATCAAATATTTTCAATGACAACAATCTCGAGCGATCAAACAATTAATCACCCCTCTCTCGATGTATGATCGAATTATAAGCTATATATTTACATCATAATAAATTGTCGTGTCAATTTCATTCAACCCTAAAGATTTTGTGTAGCGTTAGTACTGATATTTAACAATAAAATTTAGTTTACATTTCATTATTTATTCATAGAAGTCACTATGATTAACCAATCGATTTAATTAATAATGCGATTATATTATAACATCAATCGTAGCCCCTACGGCAACGTTTCAGGGGTGACTTAAAGATATTAGCATTTAAACCTTTTCGAACTTTATAGCAATGTTAATCCATGTGTATATAATATGTGTATAATGAGATGTTTTAGTAATTTGATAAATATGCCTGTAAGATAGGTCTACAAATTTGGTGAATAAACACTTTTATTTGGTTTGCCTTTTTAAAAATAATAAAAAAAAGAATGTGCGAAGATTAATTTGTTCATTATTCTAATAAAATGTATGTTATACTTCCCTTTAAAAAACTTTACCAAGTCTCGTGTAGTCAAAATAATAAAATGACTTTATTAGGTCTAAATTAAAAAAAATATACTTAAATGCTGTGCGTGAGCTCGAAAAAAAAAACTAGTCGATCGAAAAAAAAAACATTGTTCGTACTCGTCTTCATATTTATAAAGTACTAGGGATGATTCTGATACACTAATTGCTTTGTGTTTCATCTTTCTGTTCACTTAGATTATATCTCTGATCTTACAGCTTTGTTTCAAGCGCTTCCGTCAGACCTTAACTTGATTATTCACTAAAAGACGTAAACAATCAATGTCTCTACAACATGACACAAAATTCGTGATCACCGAAATCACCATAAAATGAACTGTTACTCAATTTACGGTAATTCAAGAATCGTGTTTACTTAATGGCACAGCGAAGGCTTCACTCCTAGTGCTACGATAATTATGTGGTTTACTACAAGGTTGTTAGAAAGAACAAAGTGAAGTGTGCGCTATTTCAACCTCTCGGATGGCACCAACCTTAATGTTGTGATGGACAGGGCCTCAATTCTGCTTTTTTATGTTAACGCCAAGCCACTGTCATTCGATTGACACGCTATTGAGATGCCCTTGGGACGCCATTGACATCGGTCAAAATATCAGTATTCTACTAACATAAATTCACAGTGCCAATACTCTGTCGATTTAGTAAAATTATCTTTTTTTTTCCTGTGCGGAAACTGGAATTTAATATATCATTTTCTTACAAATTTAAAATGTTCCGGGTACCAAACTGTTACAAAGACATCGACGACATTTGTATCAGTAACAAGTCATCGGGAGGCATTTGGTCTTACATAGTTAGTGGAATAGGAAAAGTGCAAAACTATTCCGACGACAGTCTATTGTTACAATATTAAAATAGCAGAATTGAGGCCCTATAGTCTTACTGTTTTAAACTTAGATAAGAGCTTAATTAAAACACCTCGCTTTATACTACGGCATGTAGTATAATTCCACTTGTATTTCTTAATATTGGTGTGAAAAATGTTTTAATAAAAACCAAGATGGTTTTTGTACATTGCGTGTCAAAATTTGAGCTCAATCGGTGTAGAACTTTTTGAGTTTTTGATGCGTACCCAAACCAACTAAAGATTTATATATATATATATTAAATATTTCGCTTTCAGGTTAATGAGTGCTTTGTCCTCTTTCAACTTAATTTAAATTATCATACGAGTAAAAGAGATACGCGTCTATTGTGTTTACAAAAGTTAAAACAAGGACAATAATCACAATATATTTATTGGCGATATGACGCACGTGACAAAAATTAACGTTATCAGCTTTATAAGTAACAATACTGCGACGACGACCGGGAGATTCCATTCGTTAATCCTCGCGAATGGCGCCTCAAGGTCGTCGAGGTCATTGTCCCGTTCCTTCGTCACGCTATATCGAGCCAATCAAATTTACGTATACATTAAACCTCTTGTGAGGTTGTACATGATAACATAACGCAATTTAATGAGTGAACACTCACCGTTTTAGGCAATTTATATATGTTACATAAATATGTACATTAATATTTATATTCGCCTAAAACTCTCACGAGGTTGTTATAATTACAAAGAAAAACAAAATAGTTCTTATGAAATAGGGCTGCCTAAAAGTGTCCATTACGAGGTAGACTACAATTATAGTAGAATAAATATTTAATTTTGAAACATAATCCTTAACTAATAAACTCCTTTACTTTAAAACGATTATTTATATCATCGGTTTGTTAGTTTCGCAGTAATTTTATACACGAACAAAATCAAGAAATCGAATTTTCCTCATGGCCAATTTATCACCACAAACGATAAAAGAATAATAATCTTTATTTCAAAATACAGACGGTAAATAAATCTAAAACACAAACATTTTATGTATAATGTACAAGTCAGGAATAATTTGATAACCGGGTAATGTTCAAATCAACATCCAAGTCTGTTTGGTCGCCATCACATTCGACCACTTCCCGTTCACTTAATTTTGCGGTTAGGCGTAGTTTCAACGTAACGAAACCGTGGCTCGAAGCGATTTCAAATAATATATTTATCTCATCTCGATAGCTATCTATTAATTGTTGATGACTGCATAATAGCAATAATATCATAATGAAGTAAATGATTAATGAAAATACCAATAAATAAACAAATATTAGTACTACTCACAACATAATTATAATCATTTTATTGATTCGCATGGCTTCGCAATATTGATTCGCTTGGGTTCGCAGCGGTTCAATCTTTATAAGTAAAGTACAATCATACAATACCGGTAACGTAACGTACTATGTTACGTTACCGGTACGGTACTACGGTACAATCACGTTGCAATAAATCGTTAGACAACATTTCGAGATAATGAGAATGTTTATGATTTTACGAGCACGGACATGCGGAAGATGACATTGTAATATAATGTAGTAACTTTTCACTATATCGGTTATATAGCCTATCTTACTCGCTGATAATGTAGCTTTCCATTTACAAAAGACTTTTCCAAATCGGTTTAGTGGTTTAGGCATGTAAACGTAACAAACAAACAAAGTCACTTTCACATTTATACCTAACATAAGTATGGATTGCTACATCATCATCATCACATCAACATATAGTCCACTGCTGGACATAGGGGTCTTCTCTGAAAGGAGGTTTTGGCCTGCTATACCACGCTGACCAGACGGGTTGATATAGGGTTTGTTTCAAGTTTTCCTTCTCTTTGCTGTGCTGTTGTCTTGCATAGTTTCTCCCTTAGTCGACTTTTACGACACCGCCGGGATGAATAGGGGTGGTGACATGGATTGCTAAACGGTTAGAATTACGGTACGTTGTGATCATACCGGATCTCTGTCTTGTAGCTTGAGGATACAATGAAAGACGATATCGTTATACGTATGACATATAAGGTGCTATTTTTTAATAAGACAAAAGGAACAAGTATCTTGCCTGTAATTGTAATTTGTTAAGAGCGCAAAAACAAACAAAGTCACACATGTTTACAAGGGAATAGAACACCCTTGCAAAGTTAGCTTGTTTAAGGAATAATTTTAGTGAAGTCAGGGTAAATAGCATCTTTTGAATAATGTTTACAACAGCGAAATAGTTATGGAAAAATATATAGATAACAGAAGATATAGTGAAAATAGATACCTAGATTAGATATAAAGATAATACTAATACTAGGTAGTAATACATTTAGTACGTGACGTTTTAGCAGAATATATCCATACTTATATAATAAACGTGAAAGTGAGTTTGTTTATTTGTTACGCCTTCACGCCTAAACTACTAAACCGATTTTAGAAATTCTTTTACTAATAAAAAGCTAGATTATCAGCGAGTAACATAGGCTTTTTACCATAGCCATAGCCGACATACACGCAGGCGGAGACGCGGGCATAAGCTAGTTAGACATAAACGGGTAGCATCGATTATCTATAAAAAGCAACCTTATCGCCTAGAGCAGTCTCTCCCTGGAAGCCTTAGAGTGGATAAGTATAATTTTTATGTACAGCTGATTGTCGAATCGTATGTCGTAACCTTGACATGCTTTTTAACTTGTTATTTATTATAAACATGTAAACAAATTTCTAATACAACTAAAACGTGCTCTATTAAATTAAATACTTTATTCATCGATATCTTCAAAACGATGCAGATAGCACTGCACTTCAATAAATCAAATTTCAATAGGAAACAGAACGGCGAGACCGTCGCGGCCTGTCCGACATCCCATTCTACAGAGCAGGTAAATTTGCAAAGCCCCAAACTCTCTTCGGACAATTTAAGTTGAAAGTGGTGCAATCGAATTTGGACCTTAACATGGCATAATATTAACCATATTATAAAGTGTCTTTTGCATTGGTAAATTAACTGTAGTATGTCGGTAATGTACAAAGGAAAGGAACTATTTCAGACTAATCAGAAAAAAACCATGCACATAATGAATGCTTTATGAAACGGTTCCTAATATTCGGCGTTGAATGCTTGTTGTAAATATTCTCTTTACAAATACACACTAACAAAGCACAGCTTAAACAGTACTTGTATTTCTGTTTCTATGTACAGTGCTCATATACTCGTACACACCGAAACCACAATTAAAAGCTCCGTTTAGATAAAAATCAAATGCATCTGATTACAAACCGAAACGGAAGATATTAAAAACACATTTGTTGTGCATAGCCTAATCAATAATTGAGATTACAGCATTGCGAAGAGAATGAAAACTTGAAACAAACCATATAACCACTCGTCTGGGCAGCGTGATATAATAGGCCAAAACCAGCTTTGTAAGATGAGGCCTATGTCCAGCGGTGGACTATTAAAGACTGTTGATGATGATTGAGACTACTCTTAGGAGCTCAAACACTATACTCCTGCTATAAGTTGGTTGGTGGTTGCAGCAACTAGTCAAGCTCAACTATCATGTGATTTTAATGTACGTCAAAGAATAGTAAGTTATTAATTAAAAGTTGATTCCACCTCTTGGAATGTTAGAATCTGAGTCATAGGAGAAGACTTGGGTTTTTTGAATGGTTAAGCCATTAATTATTGGTTAGTTAATTTAATTAAATAAAATAACATCCCTCCTTTTGCGTTTGCGCTCAAAGATACAATGATAGTTGAATATATCCATTGGATGATAAAAAAAACAGTTCTATCGTCTCAAGCAAGCATTTGGAGACACTGACTTGGAAATAAATTATTTAAGGCCAGCTCTAATTTCATATTTTTGATTATTCTTTTTCATTACAATTTGTTTTAACTTGTCTACTTTTTTAGATATAACTCATTTAAATATGTCAACGAACCGAACGAATAATTAAAACATAGTAATCCTTACTATGTTTTAATTATTACTATCTAATAAAACATCCTTTCTTTCTGAGGACAAACATGTTAGAAATGTTTTTTGTATTTAGAATACTAAAAAACAGCCTTTTTTTATAAAATAAATTATTAAACAGTCGTCCTTACGTTGAATTAGCGGTGCGTTAACTCGTAACACCAGTAACTACGCTAGAAAACTAAAAGAAATTGTGGGTAACCGTCGTCTTCTTCTTACCTCTTTTCTTGGTGCTAAAGCGAAAAATGCAACGGGTTTAATGTCTGCAAAATGTTACTGCTGGTAATACTTATTATAAAGTCGACTACGATTTACTGTCATTATGTCTCAGGGTTTGTCGAAATACTCAAACGCAGCTCAATTATAGAACGTCGGTAATCTAGTGCTGTCACTGTTCCTTTTACGTGGAATGTAGCGACAGAACGATAAGTGTTTAGGTATTCGGTCATTATTCTATAATTTCATAAGTTGATTTTTGTGTGCCTCCTACCGTAAAATGTCTACATTTTTGTACCGACAACTACTGGCATTGTTCATTTATTTTTATCATTATGCTCTTGCATTCAGGTAACCTTTTTATGTTTTATAAAAAATATATTTTACTTAAGTAGATAGTCTTTATACGTACATCGCCAGGCGGCTCAATGGCCTGTAATTTTGTTTTGATGAATTAGCCATTTGGCAGTATACTAATAATTGAGGTTGGACGGACAACGTCGAACCGTTTGAACCCTCCAATTTGAAGCGGATGTATCGAAAGCTTTTTGTAAATAAAAATATAGGTTTTTCGGAAGAGAGGTCATCGCACGCTTGAGCGCTAAGTCGACCTTGGCGAGTCATGTCATAGACCTGGCGGCAGGTATTAGTGCTGGTTGTATATTTCTGAAAACCCGCCGGGTTTTTAGAGTGGATTTTCCTTCGTGCATTTAAAATGTCCCCCACAAGGACACAGTGAATATCGTTCGAAATATGCAGACCTTTTTTCTGTTTAGGAATAAAATCAATGAACCCAGAATAAAAACTATACACGAAAATGTTTTTGTGGCACGACAGCAAGCCTGTGAAACGGCAATAGAGAATATCTCAAGGGTCTCATTAGCAAAGCGAACGAAGCATGCTGTGGTGAGGGAGCCATAGTTGCGCCAACCAGCACTTAGCTCAAGAACAGCCTTATTAGTATTCGGTAGGGTGTTCCGTCCATTTGTCAACACTGAAATGTCATCTTAAATATACATGAAACTACGCCTGATGATGTTTATATTTGAATTAAAATCAATACATAATTTACAATTTAAAGTAGGTATCCAGTCACATTTCGCTAATGAAACGAAGGGAGGACAGACAAAGTCCTCTGGTAACGACCATGTAATAAAATCAACGTATTAAACGGGCAACTGAAAAAAAGAGAGACAAACTTGGACACTCGCTGAAGTAATTTTACAGAAGACGTTCTTAGAATTTAGGATAAGCTTTAGATTTCATATTAAAATGGCCGCGGTTTTAATAATAATGCTATTGCTTAATTGAGTACTGTTTCGAGAAGCAAAGCGATAGTTTCCTTAACACTTTTATCTGTTAAATGTGGGTTTAAGAGTCAAACATAATGTTAATTTCGAAACTTAGGAGTCATTGATGTACATAATACACGAGTTCCACTATCTGATTAGTATTTCGTAGCTACTAATTTTAATCATATAAGGGACTGAAACGAAATAGATAATGCAGTATTCTTTCCTTGGTTATAAAACATGGAACTTGAAAACCAAAAAAATATGATTTACAAGTAAATCGTTTGGCGGGCGCTCGCGCATGCATTGCTAAAACTGGTAGCGCTAGGCCACCCGGACCGACTGGTTGTCGACCTTGCGGCTTTCGATTCCGCACGTTTATACACACCATTATATATAATATTTGGCTATAATACGCATTCAATTTCGTGTTTGTTTAACTTTCGCTAAACACCTGACAAATTCATTTATTTTAACCCATTTTAAAAAACGTGAGATAAAGAATAGGTACTTTATAATACATAATTTTGCATCATTTTAATAAAAACCATGTGTGAGAATGTGTATTTTTTTTAAAGTAATTGTATTTTACCGGATAAAGGCGCGTCTACAAAGTTTCAACTGATTTGGAAAAATTTCAAGTTAATCAAAGTAGAGATCAAGTTAATAAGAAGTGCACGTGTTAGCTTATGCTTATCAATAGCTAAAGCTTCAATAAATGCACAAAGATATAGCGACTTGCATTTATTTTGATATTATTTTTAAACCATGAACAATAATTTATTTAATTCCATTCAAAACTTTAAATCTTAAATATGTGATTCTCGCTGTAAATGTCGTGCCTTGTTTTATTTTTCTAATGTTATCAACTCATTGGACATACCTCTAGCATTGTGTTCAATAACCTATTATTATAATATTTACATGTCTAAATTACACGTATTTCTATATTAAACACGTATTGATAACATTTTTCATAAACTTTTTTAATATCTACAATACTGTAATAAAGATATCAATCGAGCAGTGATTGATTCCCGTCACAGCCATGATTATGTTTTAAATAAGATTTCACTAATATATTATTTATGTGTGATATATAATAAACAAAGATTATATTGTTTATTGCTTTTTTAATAATTAACTGTTAAATATACACTAAAATCGATCTAAGTGGCGTGCAAAGGCACCTCAGTACCAGCTTCTCCCACTGGACCACATCCAACGAAGAGCGACCCGAAGCCTCGATAGCCCAAACATATCCCATCGGCTCGATCCCTTGGCGTTACGTAGAGATGGCGTTATATACGTGTAGAATGTTTGCATTCTTTATCGCAAATATCATGGAGAAAAAATTAATTAAAATTAAATTAAAAATTATCTAATAAATACGTAAGTTTCTATTCACAATAAAGACTCAATGTGATATTCTGCATATTTTGAGTATCCATTATCGCATGCAAAACTTTTTTTCACTCCAAGTGCCATATAAAATTTAGTAAACAACTTGTTTTATTTTCTAAAACTGGCGGAGGGAGCTCGAGTTATATATTCTTTATTGTTACTGTGGATACACACTATCCATACATAACAGCGAGGAAGACTCATTCAGATTTTTTTAATATGAAAATAAAAGTGATTTGTACCATTACCTGAAACCACGTGCAGAACTAGTATATATATGTATATATGTACATCAATGACTCCCTAAGTTTCGAAATTAACATTATGTTTGAGTTCTTAAACCCACATCCGTAACAGATAAGAGTGTTACGGAAACTATCGCTTTGCTTCTCAAAACTCAATTTTCCAATTAATCTTATATTTTCATAGCTTCTCTTCTTTATAAATTAGGCATGTGCACCTGCCATGTCCTTTAACGAACCATCTTAAGGTTGACTGGTAGATAATGCCGTGTGGCATTAAGTCCGACTCTTGCAAGTTGTAATGCCTGAAGTGTAAAAAAAATCAATTTAAACGCCAATTTACAATATTGATTGACAATTATTATTAACCACCAATTACGTTTGTTACAAAACATTTGACTTTGATTTTTGACATTTGATTGACTTAAGTTAGATGGACCGTTGCTTCACCCAAACCGTCAAAGTTTTATAAAGCCTTTGATTTTACCAAACTCTAATCAAAGCCGAACAATAGAGTAACAAGCAGCAACAAGTCCCCTCATTGTTACAAACTCACATTACATCTTTCGTAAACCTGTCAAGTACTCCAGTACTCTTGGGTTACCATGTTCCGACGCTGAATTAACTTTTAGATTATTAGGAGAACAATCTGCTCAATTTACAATATTCCCAATCAAAATACTAATCTCTACCCAACTATTTCAAATTCATAGAATCGTTTGCTAGAAGAAACTTGATATTGAGACGTATTGGAATTGAACAGTTTATCGGGCGTAGCATTTTTTAACATAAAGCTCGCCTTAAATTTACAACCTTTACAGGCCGTACCTTGCAAGCAACCGTAAACCGTGAGAAAAAGTCAACCGTAGATATTGTATTTTACAGCATATCAGGTCTGAACACTATACTTATAAAGAAGTGTATAGTATGTAAAAATATAATATTTAAATTATGACAATTGTATTTCTGATGGACATTGCACACTCATCCTTATATTGCAAGAAATGCAGAAACACTGTGGGACGAAGGTTGCAACCCCACAAACTTGGATTTAACTTTACATTAACCCCTCCTTGATATCTAAAAAATAAAAATTGCGTCCTCTGACAAATGCAACCCCAAATACTCATGTACCCGAATGTAACTTTTCAATAGACTAAATAATTGTAATAGTTGATAGGCATTTACTACAATGATTTTCTGTTTAGTATGCTGATTTATATTGTATATTTTTAAATATATATTTTTCTCTATCCTGGTTTGTTGAAATTTTCATAAGCATCTAATGGGTAATGCATTAGTAAGTATTAGTATTTTATATTTTCTACATAAGAGACATTACATTTTTAACGCTCTTTTCTATTTGATAATCAACACTTATCATTGTGACAGTACATATCTTGTTAGAGCTGAAGCTGTATTAGCTGGTTTATGCGAGCCTTTGTGTCTACTAACATTTTTTATTTCATGAATAACTTCTGAAACAGTTATTGCCATAACAGAGGCCATTTGTCAAATTTATTGCCCTTCTGCACTAAGAAAAGTAATATAGTGCATTTTTAATAGCCTATTTTATATTTCATTTTTGTAATCAAATTGTTGAACTGCTAAAGAATTATTAGAAGCACAGAATATACAATTAGATATATTAATTCTTATATATTGATACACACCGACATGAAATCAAAATTTATTATACCTAAACACAGAACTTGACCACAATCCGCCTAGTTTCCAGTTCAACAAATACGGGTGTTTTTTGAACTACATTCATTCTCATATTTAGTATGCACCTACTGACATTTTATTATTATGTAAGTATTTGTATCAGATTATGGGTTTAGTAAAATCGACTCACATTTGTTTAATAGCTTCCGAACTTATTACCACGAACGCTAAGCAATGGCGCATAATTTCCAGTTTGCTTTAAACCGTATTAATATTTAATCCTACAGACAATGAAGTTACGCGGTACTGCACTGCACATTAGGCTTAAGAGTGACATAACAGCATTTTACTAATAATGTGTTATTTACATGTTATTCCAATTTAAGCTACGTTACGTAAAGTTATGTGACCTGGTATTGAAAGCAAAATTAAACGCTTTAAACTAAAACCTACTAATTTAATTATTTATTACAGCTTGGGGCGTTACAGGTGTTTTGGTATTTTATACCATGGTTGTGATCTTTTAACCAAGTGTACCGACGTCTGCTAATAGGTGTGAGCATAAAGGACTAAGTTCGATTCTAGGTCGAATAAATTGTATTGACTTTATTTGTTAGGAAAGCTGCAACACGGAGTCTGGCAAGGTGCCAAGTCGGTAATAAAACGTGGGACCTAAAAATGGCTACATTTTGTTTTTCAATACCCCATTGGGAATAACAAAATCTCAAACGCCAAAGAAAATAGACAAATAATTTTAAACACCCACGGGATGAATAGGGGTGGTGACACTCCGTATTCTTAATCTGTCACCACACGGACAGAATTTATATAACTAATTCACTATTATATAACTAATTTACTGCACTATAATAGTCACAGATAAGTATAAAGTTAAAGAGTTCATTTTGTTTTTCTTCTAACAAGAGTGCAACGCGACACGCCTCGGGATTACAGAATAATAATAAAATGTATCCTTGTAAATAGACGTTTTCAGACAATTTTACATGTCGATTAGTTCAGATAAAACTTATTTGTATTTTTGTGGTAAATATCATTTTTATTAAATATCGTTTTATGCTATGATATAGAAAGTTGTGACAAAAAGGAGTTGCCATTATTTTAACTAGTCTTAAACACACTTTGGGTTTAATATTTAATCTCAAGTAGGTATATTTAAAAAATAGGTATATTGCGGTAAAGGATTGCATAAACCGTTGATAAAGCGCAAAGATGGCTTTTTAGGTATTTATTTATCATTCATGCGGTCAATTTTACCATACAACATGCAAAAGTTATTTTATGAAATTACTTTGAAAAACTTATTTATTACTCATTCTCAGTTCATCATGCACCAAAACAATAAGTGGAACCTATAGAACTCAATACCTACACATATTCTGGTAAATAATGATGACGTCACTCTGTTAATACAGCAAGTTATAATTCTACTATAAAACCCGGTATTGCCATAAAACTGACATTAGTCAACTACTAAACATGGAATTTTGATAATTATCATAGCGACTGAAGTTATTATTATAGTTTTGTAATTAGACCGGCTGCGTTTCCACTATAATGTTACGCAAGTGTAACTGCGAGATGGGGTAAACAAGTATACCTACTTGTACAGTTGTACTATGAAAATCTACATGTACTGACTGACAAATCACACTAATATTTTCAAGGCAAAAGTTTGTGAGTATTTATTTTTTACGGCTGAACCAATTTCGATTTGGTATAGATGTAGCTGACACCCTGGATTAACACATAGACTGAACTTTATCCGATTCTGAAAAAATGTAAGGAATTGAAATATATTTGCTACCGCGGGTAACGCCGCGGGGCGCAACTAGTCGTGTGATAAAATCGTAGAGGAAATGGGGGTATTCCTTTTACACGTTTTCTTGCTTAGAGTGAAAGAGTTTATACCTAATAGGACAAACACTGACTAAAAAACGAATAAATATAGATTTCTTAACTACATATAAGTATTCAAATGTTTTTAATATAAGTATTAATATAAATATTTTTAAAAGTTAGAACAAATAAATGGAACCTTCATGTTACTAATGTCTTATAATTTGAGAAAAGGTTTCTAATCATGGTCGTGCCGCGTAGAGTTATGTTAACGCGTTACTATGTATATTCAACAAAGAAATCAAACGTACCGATTATGAAACCCTACATCGCAAGTAATTAACAAGTAATCCAAAGTGATGTATTCTTACAAAGTTGTTTCGGTTGCTAATGTTCGACAAATAAGCAAAATAAATGTGAATTGCACAGTTAAATTAATAAGGACTAATATTTTTCTCAGATGTATGATTATCATCTTGACTGTAAGACGTCTACAAATAACGGCTAAAGGCCGCCTGTTCCAAAATAAAACAACTCCATTAAACTATAATGTTGATTCTGTAAATCGTAATGTTAATGTTCAAATAAAATGAGCTAATAATTTTTCCTCATGCGGCGGCGGTACTGTCGCGACTGGGCTGTCAACAGTGATATTTCAAGATAAGGTACTTCGCTCCTGTGTTCCGTTCCCACGCAACAGTGGTATAACACAACAGTACAAAATAAATCAAGCCATTTCAAGTAATTTAAGTATACGTGCGCATGGAATTAATGAACATTAAACTACGATAGAGTAAACACACTACGCAAAAGAACGAGCTGCCCATGTTATGTACTATCAAAGTTGACCTACTAGCATCATTTAAGTGATTACACACCGCGCTCGGTCTTAATACAAGAGATGGATCTATATAGAATTGAATATGAATTATTTTCAAGAATACAATTGAAATTCAAGTTACCAGGATGATATATTCGTGAGGAGTAACGGAACTCAATGTGAGCGGCGGGCGACGCGTCGCGGTCTTCGACCCGCGACAGCGGTGGCGGCGGCACGAACCGCCTTGACCTGCGAACTGTTCTCGGCTTCCTATTGCCTGTTGCAAGCCTAGTATTAAAACCCGATTAGCTACGAAGCTAAGTTGATTATGTTTGAGTACGGAGCGCCGTCTTAATTAACTTTTATAAATGAGTTTATTCGATCACACTAGATCAAAATGTTGATGCTGTGTTGTATATTTTGTTAACAAATTATCTATTAGTTTATAAAACATTACAATTACTAGGAAGAGGCGATTTAATAAAAATAACTGCCTAAAATTCAATCGCAATGAAGAAGTTGTTTCTAGGTTTTACTATAAACGACTTTGCAGGAAACATCACTATCACATAACTATCCTAATATAACTTGTAAAAAGAATGTATATTTAGCCCTAGGGGCCGTGGTCAATGATCGTTTTTTAATTAATACCTGCTCATTAGACGGTCTATAATATTTGAAATACTGATAAAACTTACTACTACCCACTTTGCTTCTTAATTGGAATGTAACAAATAAAGTAGTAGTGTTACAATGATTGCCCGGCTGTGTTTCTATAAAGCCGAGACCACATAAAATTACAACGTAATTGATGCAAATTGCGCGGTAGATTGAGTGAGTCGATCCCTCACAAACTTGGTTGATACACGATTGCGCATGGACATAGCTTGTGAAACAATGCCCTGCGCACACTACCGTTTTACTAACAACTTCAGTCGAATGATAAACAAATGTTGAAACAGATTGTGGATTCATGATCGCGGGGACGAATAAACAATTCTCATTCTAAGGTTATGATTAAAATATTTCCTCTTTATGAGGTTACTATTGTACAATTTTAATTATCATTTCAATACATTAATATTTATTGATAGATAGATAGACATAAACGATTCAAATCTGTTTAGTGAAGTGAACGTTATTTTTAATAAATGGTTTATAAACGTATAGAATATCTGTACAAGATTTTTTTATCATTTGCGTGATACATATCTATATTATTTTATTCAACCTCGCTGCCAAGGCAGTGTTCAATGTCAATGCATTGCAAACGTAGAAATTAAAATAGAAAGACGCCTTTCATATCAATTAAATCTTACCTACCTTTACATAATTATGTAGAAAAGTTGTGTCCCTTATTACGCACAATACTGATTGTCGTTCTCATGTAGCTGTTGAACGAAAGTAAAACCGGTCAGGTAGGAGTCGAACTCGTGCGCCGAGGGTTCCGTATTTTACGTAGATTTTCGAGAAAATTTGTAAGTACCAAAATAAATCTTAATTTTCAACTTTTTTTATTTTTTGGAATTATGCCTTTATTTGTGCTGTAAGACGTTTCTTTTTGCCAAATTTCGTGACTCTAGGTCAACGGCAACTACCAAATAGGTTTTCGACCCAAAACCTATAGGGTACTTCCGGTTGACCTAGAATTGTCAATTTTGGTTAAAAGAAAGGTCTTACAGCACAAGTAAAGAGAAAAATAAAAAAAGTTGAAAATTAAGGTAAATTTTGGTACTTACAAGTTTTCGCGAAAATCGAAATTTGCCAATATCTTTTTATCGTGTTCACTCAGGACCTTGATTTTATACATCTAATAGGGACCATAGACCTCAGTATCTGGTATAAATTTCAATTTGCTAGGTCCATCGGTTCCTGAGAAAATCGGTAGTGACACATGGATAGACGGACAGACGGACAAGAAAGTGATCTTATAAGGGTTCCTTTTTTACCTTTTGAGGTACGGAACCCTAACAAAGCGAGTCATAAATGATTTAAGGTCATTTTATGTACCCATGCTGTGTACAGTCTCACAATGCCGTGGAACAATATATGGCACAAATCTTCAGTGCTGTAAAAGTTCTTTGTAAGGTCTGTAAATGTCCACAGAGACTGCTACGGTTCTGTGCGAACGGTTTTTGCAAACATCTACCAATCTACTTTTCAAATAAATCAAAAATAAGTGTAGTATAAATGATCAGTTAGGAGCCTCTATACGGTGTATTTTTCTATTCTTGAATTAAATGCAAACAGGTACCGCAATCCATTTATATGCCGATTTGTTAGTGTCACGTGCGATTTTCGATTCTATAGAACTTCTATTTAGGCCTCTCACTCAAAATAAAATGCTGTGTTCGTTTTACTAAAATTCTTCATACAGTATTTCAAATTTAACCAGAAAGCGTTTCTTAAACTTATTAAAAATATCATTACAATATGCTTGTCATAGCGGGTCATTGGAATTACTACGCACCGTATATCCATTACCAAGTCGTTAATAACGCATACACTAAAACAGTTGGTACTCTGTAATAAATAATGACTTGCAAAAAAACATAGGCGCCATTTGCAACCAGTAACACATAAAACTCGGGTTCAAAGATCGCTTTAGTATAGTACAAAATAGATGACCACGAGAGATCATTACATCTGTAGTAACTTTGATGTTAAACATGCCCTTAGTTTGTAATCATCTTTTAGAGAGTAGGAAAAATGGAGATATACTATCTTATAGCGTATAGGATCTATCAGGTAATCTCTAAAAAACAATAAAAAGCAGCGACAGCTGAATGACAACATTAGACAATTAAAACTAATGGAGGAGAAAGGGATTATAAATTGCTTTAACGTAGAAAGTAATGTGTTCATGTAACATTCCATAATTCAAATCAACATCTTTCATTTATGAAAGCGGGGCACAGCAGCAGCCAACAGTATTACATAGTAGAGCCGCACTGGAGGCTTTGTGGTATCATACACAGTTGGTAATTAGGGAAGGGAAACTTGGTATTGAAAATGTTTACACATATAGAATGGAATAGAACAAACTTTACTGTACATCATACATACAATATTATATCAAGTTAATGACCAGGTACAAATGGCAGCCTTATCACTAAATAGCATAAGCGCATATATATTTTTATTATATTTACATACACTCACGCCTATATCCCGAAGGGGTGAGCAGAGTCGTATTAAATATCCACATTTTGCCAACAATACTTATAGCAACCAATTAGAATAGTAGAGAAAACAGGCACTGTTTGCATTCGACTTCTCTAGTATCAATTTTATATATGACATATCTCGTTATTACGACTAAAGGGAGCTGGTTGACCATCGGGCATTTCTTAGTCTTTAATATACCTACTTTATTGTCCTGTTAAGGTTCCTAGGTAAATGTAATATTTTAAGTTGCAACGTTGAAGTTCCAATATGATTAAATTACTAAGTTCCATTTCAGAAAAAAAAAAACCTATTTTGAATGATTGAACTTGACTGGACTTGACTTGTTTAGTAGATATACTATTGTGGTGTGTACATTTAATTATTCATGCGTATTATTTAGGTCAGAAGGTCCTTGCTGGAGTCTGGCATAGGATACTTAAAAAACAAGTTTAAACGCATTTTCACTGTGGTTCGATTCTAACTTCACTCTTTCAATGACAATTTAAAACGAAAGATCGCCTACAATGGTGAAAAAGGAATGATGTTTAGTCATAGTTTTACATTAAAATTTGTGTTTCTTTTTTAATAACACCTTGATGAATTTAAGTATCCGAGACGCAAATCTGACATGATGTAAGAGAGATGCAAGGTGTAAGAAAGAAAATGCTTTTTATTTAATACTACAATACATATAGCTGACATGAGAAACGAAATATAAAAAAGAATAATTTCCCACGTTGTGTCTAAAAGACATGTAGTCACACAAACTTGAGTAAAAGTTGAGTTGCATTATAATCTGTCGTATGACTTACCATGTCACACTTAAAGAATTAGTCAGTTAGTTATAAGAGTCAGTCCGATTATTATACTTGTAAGGCGACGACGACTATACTTGTATGCAGCCTTTACTACCTTAATCGATTAATCTATTAATGTAGTTATAATTTTAATGACATCAACATTATTCATACATTCATTACTTACTGAAACATACCCACCAAACAATAAACCAAACTAATAAATTCAAGAACTACCTAAGATTACGTACCTACGTAGTGGTTTCATTTCAAACGTAAATTTGTTGAAGAATATCTTCTATATGGCACCAATGTTTTCATTTCTAAACAAATTCCCAATCTGAAGTCCCTGCCTAATTTATACCATATGAAAATTATTTACATTTTACAAAGCTTTAGCTTTAAGATTAAATACATATATTTTTACATTATATGTATTTAATTCATTGGCAGAAACGGAAGTCTCGTCCTTGTTTAGACTTTAGGGATTATTGCAAACATCTAACTATTGTAGTGTGTTGGTTATTATGTCTGTAGAGCAGACATTAGTAAAGTTGTTATTTTTAATATTTAAAAAGATAGTGTTAGTTGGGTTCTACGCTGTATACAGTTATCGCTCACAAGTCCCATCGGACAAACTTGAAAGTGACCCATATTCTATAACAGACTTTATTAAACGGCAAGTAGCTCATATTTTTATTATTACTTTATATATTACGCTCATATTTTATTAGTACGAACGTAAGGAGAATTGATTTTTTTTAAACGCAAATGGTGGATCATTAAGTGTGATAGTACTTAAATTTATAGATAGAATAAGTACTTTCTTTCTAAATTTTAGATCAATAGATCGTATGACACAAATTTAAAAATGACTTGCAAACGGCTATATCAATCTGTCCTCCGTCCAGTATATTTGTTAACACCTCATGGTCCATAGCCTTAACTATAAACTTACTTACTTAAACGAATAATCTCTAGTTATGATATGATTTATTCGGCTAAGATAAATCAACGTCACAGCCAACCGCTGCCCGCCTGAAAGAAATGATTACACAATTTTAACCTGTTAGTCGATATGAAAAATCACTGACGTTTAGCTCCGGAGGTGATCCAGACTGTTACCAAAATCAAAGCTAACAATTATCAAAAATTGAATATTTAGGGATGAAAGATACTGCTTTAAAACGTTTTAAAAAAATTTCATCAAACATAGGTAGATGAGAATAAAAAAGCAATTCAGAGGATAAAAATTCTTTGCATTCATACAATATTTGTATATTAGACACAATTTTAGAATAGAAAGTGAAAGTAATACAAAAATACAGAGGTTTGGACACGCCCATATAATCAAGTTACCGACATAAGGAAGGTTAAAAAATAAAAAGGGCAGAATAAAAAGGGACCTACTCATATATTTGACGACAGTCAAAATGGGTTCCGTAAAAATCGATCCACAATCTTGGCGGTTTATAAATTTATTCAGGAAGCGCTAAATTTAATTGATAAAAATAAATATGCAATAGGAATAATGCTCGATATGACCAAAGCTTATGATAAGGTACAATTTACAATCCGTGGTAAATGCCTGCAATGGTTTACATCATATTTAAAGGATAGGGAACAACTAGTAGAAATAGAATTATATAACCACAAGACAAATAAAATAGAATTAAGCCGATCAGATTACAAGCTAATTAACGCCTCTATTCCACAGGGAAGTGTACTCGTATTGGGGTGTCTACTCTTCCTTATATATATAAACAATCTCCCAAAAAATATATACGAACCATGTGTTTTGTTTGCAGACGACATATCAATACTCACTTCATGCGAAAATAACAATAACCTTAATGATAAATTAAATTCTATACTTACTGCTACAACTGACTGGATGACCGAACACAATCTAGAAATTAATTTCAACAAAACAAAAATAGTTACATTCCACCCACATCAGAAAACGCTAATAAACGTAAATTACACCTTCAATAACATAAACTTAGAAGTAGTAAATAAATTCATCCTATTGGGCATTGACGTAGACAGACATATTGATTGGACATCACACATTCGAAGAATACAAGCTAAATTTAAATTTACTTACGCCCTCCGAGAAATAAAAAAAACTACAGACCTTAAAACAGCACTTGCTACCTACTAATCATATGCCTACGCGTGGTTCACATACGGAATAATCCTATAGGGCAATAGTACAGATGCACCTACACTATTCACTTTTCAGAAAAAAACTAATTAGAATCCTAGTAAACATAGAAGACACAGACAGTTGCTAAAGTCACTTTGTCGAACTTAAAATTTTAACCTTACCCAATATCTACATATTGGAAACCTGTAAATTCGTTAGACAACACCCAGAGTTCTACAGCAAAAGAGAGGACATACAAACCAAAATGACGCTTAGACACAAAGATAGACTTAATCTACCAGCTTTCCGACTCAGAATGCACTCATACAGCCCATTTGTAATGTCTATAAAAATATACAACCAGTTACCTAAAACCATAAAACAAGAAAATAAATTCATAAAAAAATTAAAACTCTTTCTTCTAAGTAAAAGCTACTACAGCATAAGAGAATATTTTGAAGATAGAATTCTAAATAATAAAATGTATGATATCTTAACTATTATGATAAATAATAAATAAAATATTAATTCCTCTCTCCCAAACAAACTGTGCTGCGCCCGTCAGGGACAATAATTGTTACTATTTAAATCGATATCACCTATGTATTTACATTGTGGAAGCAATAAAGTATTGAGTATATATAAAGACAGTTTCATCTAATTATTAATCTAAAATCATTAAATCATATATTATAGGTCACACTATTACGTCACTCTTAATAGAATAACCGGCTGCAAGATGGCTTCTGCGCTCATACGCTTGCGTACGCGCAGGCATATAACGGTGCGCGTGCATGACTACCGGATACGGGCACGTCATCCGGCCGCTAACACGACAACATCAATCAACACTGACTGCGATGCGCGTGCTCAATCATCTGCTTTTTCCTGCACAACACTGGTAATACACTAATGATACTACAGAGTACAGTTTACGCCGGAATAGTGTCCATGACCTACAAAATGATTCATGAAAGTGATGGGAGTAAACGGTGTCTAAACGCTTTGGTCACACGTTAGTATTACCGAACTCATTGTTTTTTGGCAATTACTCTTAGGTCACTACTTACTAATGATTATAGTTGTCTTACTTTCCTCATTGTCCGAAGACAAGATTTACTTCGAATAGGTGTTTTATTAAGATTGTTTGAAAACAAATGCATACAAGAACAACCTGTTACGTCATAACGCAATAGTTTAAAGTCAACCTTTACGGCGGCAGATCTTAATGTTTTATAATTAATTATAATTATCACAGAATGGATTTATGGTTTTATACTTAATATAAATAATCATTGTTTACTTATTTGTAAACAATGATTTTTTATCGGTAAAGACAAAACTCAAAACCAACGGTCTGCTCTTTATTCTTAGGATTAATTATTTAGACATAAAAAAAGTAGGCTCATATTATAAGATAGTTGTACATTAACAAAATCAGATACCATCGCTATAAAAACATCAAAAGTTTTCAGAAAGAAAATTTTGAATGTCTTTTTGAGGTCTGTGATGTGACTTCGGGTTTGAATACCCCTATTTTTATGATCAAGCGAGGAAAATTGTTTATTAGGGGTTGTGCGATGAGTTTGCATACCGAAACCAAACAACTTAAAAACTGTATTTTTTAACCCCGCTATAAACCTTTTCTTCGTGTAATTCAAGTAAGAAAAACCCGTTTTTGGTTTTAATTTTAGTTCCTTTCCCCGGTGTGTATAATGTAAATAAGAATATTGTGTTCACAAATAGTTTCTGTTTTGATTTACAAAAAAAGTCCTTTAAATCCTTTACAATTTTTTAGAAAATTTGGTTTTAACCGCTATGTTTAGGGGGATTTAACCGGTTTTTTAAAATAACTGGCGTTTGGGGTAATTGGGGGTCCGTTTTTGAGTCTTGGTCCCGGGGGGATTTTAAAAAATTTTTAAGGTTGTGGTGGGTTGATGTCACAGAAGCCAAAGAAAAAGAATTTTAAGTATTATAAAAATAATAAAAAAATTTTTCCAAAGAACATAAAAAAAAA
Organism: Arctia plantaginis; assembly: GCA_902825455.1. Classification (NCBI taxonomy): domain Eukaryota; kingdom Metazoa; phylum Arthropoda; class Insecta; order Lepidoptera; family Erebidae; genus Arctia; species Arctia plantaginis. The sequence continues at coordinate 3,154,991 of CADEBD010000226.1, read as the reverse complement.
CACACAGTTTTAACAATTCAAAAATACATAAATGTTTTGGGTTTTCCTCTGGACCCCAAATAAATTTACTCGTAAATTTTTGGTATGGGGAGTAGGGCTCTGTACTTAATTGCAAAAGGGAGTTATAAAATTTTGTGTTCATTCACTATTTTGCAGTCGTATATTTTTTGGGAATTATCTGTATTTCGACGATTTATAACTTACTCCAAACTTTTGTTGAATTTTTAACAACAAAATTAGCCAGTTATAAGAACTCCGAACTATTGAAAACTAATTTTAACGGGAAAAACTTTATTAAACCCCGATTTTTCTAAAAATAAACTAACTAATTAATTGCTAAAAACCCTTTTTTGTATGCGAAAAACCTGAATGAGATCTTCGGGAACTTAACGTTTCTTACTAACCGGGAAATTTTTTAAACTTGTTTAATGACCATATTACCACTTTTTTGTTCTCACTCAGTTCATTGATTTCGTATTCGTACACCTAAAAAACCGAATCATAACTACTTTCTACCCCCTTTTAAACCACTGGGGTTTTTTAAACCTTTTTGCCCCGTTCAGGCTATTCTTCTAGGGGGAATGCGCGCCTCTTAATGACAAGATGATACAAAAACGTTATTTTTTTTGGGTTAAAATAAAGTCGATTTTACTTAAAGATTTTATAGACTAAATTTCCCCATACTTTTATTACTAAATATTTTTACATGTGGTATTTTGAAATTTAAATAATTTATTTTATTATTAGACGCCGATTTATCATTTTTTTGTAGGCCGGAATTTATAATCATTTTGGTACAGTAGTTCAGGTACTACAGTTAACGATTTTTGAAGTTTATCTGTGTAAACTTGACATCCCCTTACCATTTGATGGAAACACTACCAAAATCAAATAAGTCCCGTTTAAGTGGTAATTTATATATAATTTACATTTTTTTAACAGCACCTTACTACCTATGTCTTAAAATAAATTTTTAAGGATTTTAATTTTTGTTAGGTAGTATTTTTAAACATTTTTTTAATCCCTGAAAATTATATACTTTTTTTTATATAAAATGTTGTATGACTTACAATAGATGTGATTGGGTACGTTTTTTTTTTATTGAATTCTGCATACATTACAAGGACCCCAATTTTCGATTAGATTATTATGTGTGTCAGATCGGGATCCCTCCGCAAAGAAAATAGACATGAACTACATCTACCGTTTTTTCTCAAGAACCAAAAAAGTTTGGTCTGCGACAAGCGGGAATGAAAGCCGAGAGCCCCAATAAATGACAAAAATTTATCTTTTGCGGGGAGTATTTAAATACAGACAAGCGTCCCCTACATCTGTATTACCCTAATATCAAACAATGACTAAAAAGCTGCCCTTTTTTTTAAACCCACAGTGCATATGTAAACTTTTTCTGTTTATTTATATAATACAAAAAAAATTAGTCATCACTAAAAAAAGGGAAGAGAGATTAGAATATGGAAAAACGTGAAAAAGGTGAATTCGTAACCCGTCGTGATTTGTTCGTCCCGGTTTTTTTAATACGTTCTTAAGTAGTAATTTAGTTTTAAAAACTTACTATTTGCGATAGCCCCCAAAAATCGAGGTTATATTCCGGTGTTACGCAACTTGGGGGACGGTGTAAAGTTGGTTTAGATAACGGGGGAACTTTATCTTTTTTATTATGTTCTCTTTTCACGCTCAAGTCTTTTTTACACAAAAGAAAAAGGGAATATTGTATTAGGTTTTAAGGGTTATCATCCCCCCATTCAAGGGGTTTGAACGAAAATCGCTTAACTTTGAAAACCCCAAAAAAATTTAATTTTTTTTTAAAAATAACCCCCAAAAAACACCCGGTTTTTTTTTTTTTTGACAAGTTCGTAAAAAAAAAAAACCACGTGTGTTATTAAAATTTGTTTTGAAAGAAAATTTTCTTTTATCGAAATATTAAATAGTTAATGAAAGTTAAAAAAGATTTTCTTTGGCTGAAAAGGTATCAACTGCGACAGGGGGTCATCATTTAATAATTAAAGATCATATAGGGAGCTACTTTTTGGTTCTATTGCTATGGGCCCCCTGTAGGGCCCGATGGGGCGACCGTAGGCGCTGTCCGTCCAAATGTTAAAAGGGCCCAACGATTTTTCACAAATTTTTTGTGCAAGGCATATAGGACGGTTGCATGAGGTTTTGCCGGGTTGGGGGTTTCCCTTCCGGTCGATCTCGGGTGCAGAGACGTGCAGCCATTACTATTCAAGACAAAACAGGAATGCGATTTTTTGGGGCGCGCCGGGTCGCGGTAAAATTAAAAAATTGTTTAAAACAGCATCCGAGTCAAAATGCCCTCTAGACGAATGGCAGAAAAGCGGGCGAATCATCCAAGGGGCGCCATCTTTCCAAAATTTTTCCTCTGTTCGCGAACGTTTGGGGGAATGGCTTGAGGTGGATCACTTTTGTCGCTCAATTTCTTACGGGAAAATGGTAACTTTAAGAGAAGTTGTTTTCATTTAAATTAGTCGGGGGTCCCCATTGTGTCAATCTCAAAACCAACTCTTTTATGAACAGTCTGCTCATCATATCCTTGGGAATTGCTTTGGTTAATGAAACGAAATATAATGTAATAGTTTTGCGGTGACATCGGGGCGGTTTTTACTATGGGGTCTTTTTCAATTTAGGGTTAAATTTTCCGGCGTTGCCATAATTTTATAGAAATCAAAATATAGCTCTGTAGGACCCGTAATATTTTGGGCTGTGGGCTTCCCTTTTTAAAAAAGGGGTAGCCTATTTACTTCTTTTTGTCTCCCGCTTTGTAAGGAGGGAAGGGATTTTGTATTTCCAACTCCCCCCATTTTTCTTTGTTTAATTTCTTTTCGGGTTTTCCAAGACGTTTAATTTTTCGGGGCTTCCGAGTGTCAAACCGGGGGTTTTCGTGGGTCACTGCTGTGGATCCTGGTGTACAGGAGTTACAGTGGTGGGCGTGTGGGTGGGATTAGTCCCATTATAAAAAAGGTATCATCCTAAAAATGCATCATAGCTTTTTAAAATGAATATCTCTCATTACTAGTTTTACTTTTCCGTCCGTGGTACACAGAAATCGAACCTAAGACTTGCGATCGTAAGCAAACCAAAGCGCTAACTTACGCCATGAGGTTAATAAGGCAATATCTATTCAGCTTAAAAAATAAAAATGATTAAACAGTTTGCAGGAGTCGATTTAAATACATCGTATATTTTTAATGGAGTGTAAAAAAATTTTCCCAAAAAAGAAATGTGACCGTTTTTTTCGGTGGGGGAGAGCTAAAGCAGCGATATAAGCGAGAAGATTCTAATACAAGCCTTCCCCAAAAAAACTTACTTAAAAAAATTTTCTAAACAAAAATTTTTATATATGCTTTTGGTATTATTTGGAAATGAAAAGCGGGTTTTTAATGTCACTTTATGAGCGGCTCGAATTTTATATTTGGGAATGAGGTGACCAAAAAGTTACAAAATATCTATGGCTCAAAGGGTATCTTGACCTATTTTTACCCGGGGCTCCCCCCGCGTGTATGCGGTTTTTTACCGTGATAATGTACTTTCCTTGGGTGTAAACCCCCGGTACGGGGTAGGCAAGGGTTTTTCGCCCCGTAATACGTACAAATAACCTTTATTTAAAACCGGGATGAAATAATAATTACCCTTAAATTAGGAAAAACTGAATTGAAAAACCCCACTACCCTTTTCTTTAAATATTGGGGGTTTTGATGAAAAGACAAAAAAAATAAACCTATTTCAATGAGGGTTTTAAATTTTCGTGTGGGGGGTGGTGGGTTTTTCAAAGGGGCAAAATTTATTTATAATTTTTATATGCCATTTTTTTTCCCTTTTTAAAGTAAGATGTATTTATATTTCCTAGAATAAAAAAAATAAAATATTGGCTTTAATCGTCCAAAAATTCACGTCTGTGAGTCAGACATCATTGTAAAAAAAATAAAAAGAGAAGAAAGCATAAGAATCTCTTGCCTAAATAAATTTTACGTATATAAAAAACTTTTTGGGAGCCCAGCCCGGGGTCGTAAAAGACAGTAAACTTTAAAACCTAAATGTGTTGAGCGAATTGTTTGGGGTAAGTTTTTAAAGGGTTTTTTCGGACTAATATTAAAATTAACCTAATATTTTAAAGTGTCTCACTGGTTTAAAATAGTTTTAGATTATTACGTAAAATTAACTTAACGGTACTTCGTAAAAAGGATTTCTTTTAAACATTTTTTCTCAAAAATTTAAGGAAAAAACTAGTATTATACTTTTATGCTACTTACTTTAAAAAATCTTTTAAAACCCCAATATTCTTTTTAAAAAATTTTTTACACACAAAAAAATTCCCCCTTTTGTTTTATTTAAAAAAAAAACCCATTTTTAAAGATTATTAGATATGGATTTAAATAGAGAGTTGGCATGGTAGTTGGGGAAACGAAAATTTTACGATCTGTACTGGGGCAGGGGAGGAAAGACAAGGAGCAAGGTCAGTGGGAACCCCTTTCTCTGATGTTGAAGCTGCGGGGGTCACAGTTTTCACCAAGTGTTCAGCCCCAAAGTTATTGGCCTTCAAGGCTTTTGTGATTTGGGTTTTAATAAACGTGGGGAAAAGTTTTTTTAAAAATTTCTCTTTTCTTTAAAAAACAAAAAAAAAAATTAAAATAAAAAAGTAAATTTTAAAAGTTTCATGTTTTTCCCGTTTGTGATTTGCTTGATAAGCTAGTTTTAATGTGTAATGTTTAAAAAAGCAAATAAGAGAAAAATGTTTTTTAAAAAAACGGTTTATGACTGTTTAAAATCTAATTCAACTTTAATCACGTTTTAAACTTGTAAAGAAATAAGTGTTTTACTTATTGAAAGGTTTAAGATCTTGAAAATATGTTTTCAATTAAAAAGTAAAATGTTGAAAAAAGTGACACAAATCTACAAACCTTGTTGTAAAAAGTATAACGACACGGTGATACAGTATTATATATATCTAAGCATAATATTTTCAACGCAAAGTATACTGACTGGTCGCGGAAAATGGTTGTTGAAACCTAAACCCAAAAACTAACCCTCTATGTTCTCCAAAAAGTATTTCACTCATATTTTTGCAGCTGATTGTATCTGGATGAGATTGTTCCCGTGAATAACTGGTGAATTTATTCAATCACTGTAACATAGTGATTATATGATTCACCATACCAAAACGTTCGTCCAAAATTGTTCATTAATTCATTAAAATTTAATTTAAAATTATATAGCACTAGCTGGTGCCCCCGGGGTTCGAGGTAGAATTTGAAAAGCGCTGCCTTAGTGGGTTCGATTTCCCAAAGGGGAAAATTTTTTTTAGTTTTTTCTGAGAAAATAGCCCTTTATAGACAGTACCCGGTAGTGAAAAATTATCAAAATCGGGCAAACTGAAGAACGGGAAGCTTTTGAAAAGAGATTCCTTTTTAGTACGGAATTCTAAAAAAAACCCCAAGCACCAAGAAAAGAAACTGCAAAAGGGGTTTTGCACTATAATTCCCCTTTAACGTGAACAAAATAAGGAACGCGTTATGAAAAACCCCTAACTTTGTTTTTTGCTAACCAATTACTTTTATAAAAAAAACCCTTTTTGAAGCGATTATTCAAACAAATTTAAAATAAATTTTAAAATTTTTAAAATGTGTGTTTGGGGTAGAAAATCGCAATTTTAAGTAACGAATCACTTAGCGCCATCTAGGTTTCAGTACGAATTTTAAAGTGTTTATAACTGTGTTTTTAAAAAACATTAGGGAAGTTTAAAAGGATTTACTAAACCAACGATCTTTAATTACCCAAAAGCAAAACTTAATTTTTAAAGGGATATGATTCGGAAAATTTTTTAGTATTTTACCTGCACCTAGTCAAACGAGCATTTTATTATTAAATTTATAGATTAAATTTTGATAAAAATAATTCAGAAATTCGTTTTATAAGGCATGTAAGCTTTTTTTATTTGCATAAGGCGTTTTTGGGGCGACAAGTCAATTAGGGGTCAAAGTCCCCCAAAAATAAAAAAATAAAAAAAAAAAGAAAAAGATTTTGGGGTGAAATTTTAAAAATAAAACATTTCGTACGCACACACTTTAAACCCGGTTATTAGGCGGAATCCTGGATTGCAGAAATTGGGGCAAATTGTTTCGCTCCAAAGTTTAGAGAACAAGCTTGCCTTTGGGAAAAAATATTAATTTTTTATATCTTAAAAGGAAACAATTAAGGTTTAAGAGATACTTTTTTCTAATAAAAACATTTGTTTATACTATTTAAAACTTAAAATTACCGTGCTAATCAAAAACTATAAAATTAATACGGTTAATTTCACTAAACTACGATTGAAATAAAGGGAAAAAACATATTAGCTAAAGATTAATATTGTTAAGTTTATAAGAAAAGAATTTACGAAGAAAACGTTTCTTTCCCTTTTCCCCGAAAAACAAAAAGTATAATACTTCTAGAAAATTTACGACGATGGCCATATTCGTCACACTATATAAATGCTGATCATGTTTAGTTCATCTAAATCCTGGTTCACATATTGATAAGGAGCTAGTGTAATGTTATTATTGTTTTTTACACCGATTCCTCAGTCATTAAATTACTAGAGAACAAATAACATAGCTTTAAAATAAGTAGCTAGTTTCTTTTCTTCCTTTTATATTTACCTTACATACATATGTTAATTAATATAAAAGTTACCAAAATACTTAAATTAATTAGTTCTCCGTAGGTAAAACCAACCTAACTAACTAACGCAATGATAGCCTCTACAGAAAAAAAGTACGCATTTTTTCTCTTTCAATACCTGCACTTTTGATTATTTATATGAAAATGCTCTTGTGTATGAAAACTTGGTCTCGACATAGTATGCATTCAACGATCCAGCCTACACAGGGAGATATTAAAGTGTGCTGGCGGCTGGGGTGGGTGCAATCTGAACTCCCCGCCATCGCCACCCCGCCCGGCGACTAATTTCCGACGACTAGTATACTCCCTTCGGTATATTCTGTTTTACACTAGTTCATATTTATTAAGTGGTAAGCTTCTACACGTGGCTGGCTCTGATCTTAATAATTACTAAATAATAATCTAAACAAACAAAACGTATGTTATAGTACTTATATCTTAAAAGGTATACTACGTTTATAATACTATTCGTGCAGATGGTTCTTTTATATAGCAGCTCTTTTTTCTGACAGATTTTGTGACAGAAAAGGACAAAAAATTGGTCCCGCATTTTTTTTCACTCATTAAATACATTGGCATACAAATCTGACATTGATAAGTGTAACTCAATTTATAACTCTCAATAACCATTAAACTAAATCATTTTGAGTGTTTAAATAATAAATTTCGTCATTCCTTATTTTTTTCAAATTTGCTTAGGTTGCTTAGGTTCCTGCCCACAAGGGTATTTGTTTCCAGAGGCAATGCACTTCAAATGTACTTCAAACTTCAAAATAAACCGTTCGATGTCAGATTACATTAATCTTTATTTCGCGTACGAAATGTAGTTAATCTAGATTGAGACTTACGTGTAAGTGAATAACCCGATATAGCATCAAAAGTGACCAATCAATGTGGACAGTATATTCTTTAGCAAGACGTCATCCAAGACCGTTTACGTACCTGAAACAAAGAGGAAAACCATTTAATATTTCAAACGAATTATAATTACGAGCCGCGCACAAATGGAAAACCAAATCTTCACCGCCAGATCCCAATTTAAAACGGTAATAATTTTAAACCAAAATCTGACGTTTTATCGCAATTTCATCGTCTTCACTTCGTACCAAGCGGCGATAAGTTCCTTTCCAACGGCCTTGTTTGTTTGACCTTTTTGTTCTTACTGACAGTATACAGATTTCACTATTATTATGACTACTAGTAATACAGTGTGTTAATTGACTATAACTTTTTAGTTGAATAATAATAGTTTTAACATAAATCAACGGTAGATTTCGTTTCGTATAAAAAATAAACTGAAAAGTAGATCAATTTACACGTCTACTCAAACAAAGTTATGGCTTATACTACGTAGTTTGTGTATTGATATTATGACCTAAATGTAACTTTTTAGACGCGGCAAGGTTCAATTTCATACAACAGCGTTTCCCTTCCCGAGTAATAAATCCATTGGAACTAATATCGACACATAGATGCCAGACCGGTTGTTGCCAATTCGTCTGCAGTATCTGGTTCCCAAGACAATAACTAGCCGCTTTAATCGGCAGTTAGAACATTTCCTGGATTTTATTCAGAGTTTTAGTCATTATGTTTTGTAAGGTAATTGTAATGTTTATTTAATCAATAGGTGGAACGTGTACTTTATAGGTTATCAAATAAGTTTTGTTTTGTTATAATATTAACCGATAGAGTTGTTATGTCAAAAATACTGATTAATGGGATGTTCTCTCATGTTCTAGTATGATTCAGAAAGTTTAAGTAACATGATTTTATTATCTGGATGTGTACATGTCAGAATGTGAATGTTATCTTTGAATTGAATTTTATCTACATTCTTTTTCAATTAAGCTTCACTATTGTTAAAATTAAATTCACTTGTAAATATACAGCTACCTGGGGCCTGCTTAATAAAAGTTACAAATTGTAAATTGTAATTGTATTTTACAAGTCACAAATCTACAATTTTCTGTTTAATAATGAAGTACAACTTAGAAATCTACCATGGTGGAAAACTAACAAAATTGTAAAATTGTACGTTCAATTTTACATATTTTTGTTAAATAAACATTTTCTCTTTAAAGTAACAATTTACATCTTTGTATGGGAAACCGTTTTATTGAACGTATAATTGCAATTTCGAATTTACATATTTTGTAAATTGTAAAACAATTCCGAAGGCGAGTCCACCGGCCTTGTCAAAACTTAAAAATGTTGTACCTCAATTTTGTAAGAGAAGCAATGTGATAAGGCCGCCACTTATAAAACATCTTCAGTCTCATATATTAGAGACAGAGGCGTGATTTTGTTATTGTGCTCCATGACTTTCGTTATGAATCAAACGAATAGAAAAGTACTCTGTAACTGAAAAGAAAAAAAAATATAACATTTTTGAAATCTCTCTTATATAATAATCTTCAACAAAAACTGTCATTTTATGTATTTTGTAACTTAAAAACAACTGTAAATAAATAAATATAAAAAAATTGTAACTTACAATTACAAACTCGTAGATATAACATTGTCAACGAAATCTACAGACGTTGTTTTGTAAATATAAAACTTTTGTTAAACAGAATTTGTAATGGTAATATTTGTGATGTTTTTACTTGTACATTGTATTGTACTCTCCTTACATAATTATAAGGTTTATTAAACATCACTTGTCATATAAATTAACAAATATGTCACTAATTTACTAAATTGGCGGATTGTAACGTTTATTAAACAGGGGCCGAATAAATTTGTGTGGTAACTGTTCTGCATCTGTTTGTCGTAGTTTGCTGTTGTAAAAGCTTACACAAGTACAGACCTCGCTATAGTAAAAAGAAATTGACCTCAATCACTGTGCCAACTTAGGACCACGTGAGTTACGACAAAAATGTTAGGAACTGAGATCACTGCTATTCAATAACTAAACAATTCAGCTTTATAACATAAGTATAGTTAAACGTTGACAAAAGAACAGTAAATAATAAAATAGAACTTAAAAGAAATCGAAAAGAGTTTAATATTGTTGCTAACAATGTAATAAAAGTCATTCATTGTACTTAGCGTAAAAGAACATAGCCTTTTAAAGTATATTTTTTGGATTTTCAAGTCATGTAAATAAGTATATTTTGCAGTAAAATCATATTTCTGTTTAGGCACTCTTGAACTCCCGACAGTAACCGCTTTTATTTAAACATTATTGTTATAATGACTGCATGAATGGCGTAGTGGTTTAAGCAGTCACCTCGCCGCTTACTACTACGCTGAGCAAAGTGTCGTCCCAATGTGGGGACATTGGGACGACACTTTGTGTGATCCACAGATCCATTAATAATTGACTATAATAAAAACAAATACACATCATTTCCTCAAAAAGCGTAATATATTTTCAACTACTGATATTTATAGCGATGCCAATGGCCACTCGATGGCATCTCAATAGCGTGTCAGTGGTAGGACAATGGCTTCCCGTAAACATAAAAATAGCAGAATTAGGGCCAGATCGATGTTCTGAGTCTGGGTGTTCTCCGTTTCATGTATGTTTGTAAAGTCTATTCTATTCTATAGGTAGGTATATTCTTAATGCGGGAGTTGTCTTTTTTCAAAAAAGAAAAAAATACATTTATTCATTTTTATAACAAGCATGTCCACTATGCCATTCAGTTAGTCGATAGTACGAGTACTAAAGATCTGTTCGGATCAACAGTGTCTAACAAGAGCGATGCACTCAAAAGTGTATTCGCTTTGTGTATATCAATTATAATGTTAATACTCTCACATACGCTTTAAATGTGTAAACATATTTTCATTATGCGTTGTATTCAAATGGAAACTACTTAGTGCGACTTGGTATGTAAAAAGTTATCATTCATGCGACATTGAGTTAATTATACAGCAAAGCCTAAAATAGATTTAAGAGAGCATTTCTTTACTAAACCCTGTTAAAAGTCAACTACACTATGTATGCAAAGTCTCATGCGTCTAAATAAATATTTACAACATCTTTGCCTATCCGCCTAAGACACTTCCTCCACAGCCTGCTTAATGGCAGTAACCCTTTGTGATATTTTTTCAAATCTGTTTGAAAGTTTAACCAGAAGTTTGACATGTGTACTATGCAGGAAGTCCCTCGTTCTGAGCGTAGAGCGTGGGTGCTTTATTGTGGTGAAGCATCAGTCCGCGGAGTCCCGTATTCGGTAGCTTGCTGATGTCAATAGTGAAGACTTTTGACAAGAATGTGGTGATTGACTAATTGACTTAAGCTAATAAATCTAAAATTTGACAACTTGCCCAATGTAGTAAAAGTGCCGAAACAAATCTACACAGAACTGAGATATTTTACCTTTCAAAGCGAACATGCTTCTGAACGTCTGAGGATTTACGCTATGGATATGATAGGCTGGGTATGCCAACATTATTCTATGTCTTTCGGGCTTATGTAAAATATTGTGGATGCCTCTTGATTTTAATTCTATCGAATCAAAACTTTAGCTGCTGACTCGTTCTTTCGTAAAAAGCCGTCAAAGGACGCTCGTATCTTTCTTTGTCCAACAAAATTTAAAACATCGGTACACAGTTGCTTTAGAGCTTTCATCTTCAAAAGCAAATTGTAATCTATTAAATGATTCTGCCGATTTTAGGCCCCCATTTGAACTCGTAATATATCATAGCGAAAAAGCCTTCTCGAGATAGGTCCTTTTTTAAGTGAAACTCAATAAAAATGACTTAAAGTACGTAATAAAATGTTGATGGAAATATTAATTTAAAATGTTTGTTTTTTTCTTATAAATAAACTTATTTTTATAATGCAGTATAATCTGCCAGTAAAAACGTGGACGGTTGATGATAACGTGATAAAATTTATAATTATTAAACAATACAATCTGCTTTATAATTTATATTAATTCACATTTGACATCCTTTTAGAACATTGTTGGGAAGTACTCGTGTATCATACAGACGACATTTGATGAACTAATACAACATTGTAGGACTACAAATACACGATATGTACATATATTACAAATATGTTAGAGACTTAATGAATGAATCTAATTATCAAGTTCAGATTAGATTTTGAATCGACTTGGAAACCTACGTATCGTGTCGGATCGTCTTACTTGTCATTTGAAAACTTTATGCACGAAGTTAAAAAAATTTAAACTAGGCAGAGCCTGTGCTATAGTAACCAGACTGCTTATATATATACTTAAATATTTCTTACAAATATTACATAAATTACACCCAGACACAGAGAAAATGATAATGTTTGTCACACATATTTTTAATGATTTACCCCTTTATTATATACACAATTTGAAAATTACTGAAGTGAAAACGTGAGATAGAGGCAATCATGTGCTGCGTGTATGTTAAGTCATCACAACGTTACGTAGCACATGAGAGAGATGCTTATCTTATCTTTAAGATGATCTTGACAATTTAATACCGTCGTCATTACATTTCATCTATACTTAACAATAGGGACCAGTGAAGTTTAACCTTTAAGTCTTCACAAAATACAAAAATTCCATGAGTATCTTTAAATTTGTCTAATTGTAGCTGAAAACGAAATTAAATAATAGTCCCACTGTCAATTTTCTGACTTTATCTTTACACCCGGCATCGTTACTATTTGTAATGAAGTCTACTCGTTAATACTTATTGCAAGGATTTTAAACAAACTTTCTTACTGGTAGTCATTGTCATATTAGGAGACAGTATTAGCGACCCCATCGAGAGAAACCGTAATATATGTAGTACTAAGTTGTAAATGACGTCATAGAGCCACGGATAACAGTACATTTATGGTAGCAAGATACGTTAGAGGTCATTAAAATACATTTCATTGCTTTACTTGATTAACAAATATATTACCTTTAAGTTTACTTTTTTAATTAGTATCCATTAGTGTAAAAATAAAATAAAATACAAACAAACATATAAATCTTATTTAGTTAATGAAGTTAACGCCACTTAAATCAACAGAGTGGGTCGGGCAGGTGGGCAGAGTGAGTATCGATTTAGTTAAACTGTCGGGCTGACGGTGATTACACATAACTTACTAATAAATTAATTAGATGCGCGTGCCCTATCATTTTGGAAATATTTTTGACTTTGGCCCCAGCTGTTGTATGTCACTTGTTGTTGTACTTATTTGGTATAATATGTGGGAATATCAAGATCGTTTTCTGTTAGGAGTGTCGAGGACATGTAGAATTTCCTTCATTCCATTCTTTGATTTTTTATTTATAAAAAAACTATGGGTCACACATTAACAATAATTTTAAAAAGCGTTAACATGTTTGGGACCCTGTTTGGAATCTTTCAGTGATGCACTCAATAGTTTACAACGTTTACTCGTTTTAAAAAGACAATAAAATTACGTTCAAACGATTTTTATTGTCTTTATAAAACGAGACAATAATTCATTTTGTTCATCAAAATTCAACAACAGTTTTACTGCTCAGCGTGTAGTTCCAATGTGTTACTTTAAATATATAGAAACTGACAGCCCCAACCGTGTAACGCGATATCGTGTACGCGATAGCGGAAAAGCGTCTCATTTATTCTAATATTATTTTTATGAAACGCTATAATGTAATGCATTCGACAACATCTTATTCCATCTTTGTAATAATTTCTTTACAATAGTTTACGTAAATATAACTTTTAAAAGTATCACTGATGAAATTGTAATAAACTGTAGATATTTACAATGCCTCAATGCGCCTCTCTCTTCTCTTGGAGGCGGTGTTTTTACTAAAACATGCATCGGTGGTCTCATTCAATATACCCTGCCAAATAAAAAATAATTATAATCCAAATCGGTTAAATAAATGACGGAGATCAACAAACTTAAACAAAACCTTCTTTTTTAAGTCTGTTAAAAATAACTGGTAGTGATACTTAACTAATGTTGGTACTTACGTTTTTGTATATGTAAAACGTATGATCAGTAACGTCAACCGAGTGTCTATTGTATTATAACTGTCATGCAATAGCCATAGAATTGATGTCAAGTGTTATTAGACTTATAAATGAAATTAGTTCATACATTCGGACATAAGGAACCCCAATTCATTATAGTTAATGTACTGCCGAATATACAGCTCTAACGTTATTGCATACTTTTTGTGATTTTTGGGGTAAACGAAATTTATTAATCACATAAAAATATATAAATATAACAAATTTGAGCAGGAAAGCGACCAAATAAAAACTACATTAGTTCCAAAGTTCGTTAACGGCAGAGACGTTTAACTGTAACTGACTAAATACTTATCTGTCATCGGTTTTTTAATGTGTATGGAAAATAAGAATGAGCATATTGGAAATGGAAAAACAATTGAGATTGAAAATTTCGTGATAGATAGTCTTTTTTACTCCTATAAAAAGACGATTTGATATAGCTCTAACTATATCTATCTAGTTTCACTAATAGGTATATATATGATTGAACTTGACTTGAATTAACTATAATGAAAAAAAATACTAATTCATTTCTTCCACCACAACTTACATTGACCTGCATTACATCTGTTGATAATACCGGTTTTCACTGCGGATCTAAACGGAACTGAATTTCTAATACTACTTTAATATTAATCCTGCATTGCGCAATAAAAGTTTTCACGTTTATTACAAGAACGCGGCTCACCACCCCATTCACTTAGGTATGGTGTGTATAGTATCGTGGCTTTGGCCCAAACAATCTAATAAACGAAATTAAACGGTTAATTAAAGTTAAATAATATAGCTGTCATGAAAAAAATAACCTACATTTATTAAAAATGTCAATAAGAAAAATCCTCCATTCACAAAACACACATCCGAAAAAAACTAATGCATCCGAAATGTTCCAGAATCCGTTTGTACCACCAGAGTGACTTGAATAAAAATGAGGTCAAATTGGATCGGGAGAGAGATAAAATCTATGTGAGGCGTATATTATGTCGAACTCTGGGACGCTTTTTGTTCTTCTATTATAAAATAATATCCAGAATCATAGCAATAGTATGAACAATAACAGACTTCAAATACGTAGCTAACTTAATTTCTTCCTAGTTACTTATTGGGTCAAGTATTTATTTCATTATCTTTATTACCCGCCAGCAGTCACACCAACATGCTACTCCAGTCATTCTTATTCTAATCTAGTGGGTCGCAAGTTTGATGCGACGGTTTTATGGTATTCCATAAACGTTCACATCACGCAAATAACAAACAACCAACAATGTTATCGTGCAAGCGCCATCAACAATGTCTTCTTAATTAAAAGACCGTCGGTCATTCCACCTATGATGCGAGCCGAAAATAATAGTGCACTAAAATGTCTGTCAGTCTGCGAATCCAAAGTCAAGGCAACAAAAAAATAATCGCTGATTCCAAAGTAATGGCAGAAATTTGTGCCGACAGCGCACGCCCAAGTGAGCGGCCCATTTATTTGACAGCAAATAATAATCACACACCGAACACCGGAACGCCTTAACTGAAAACCTCGTCGACTCAACGTCGACTTTATAAATATAAGCAATAAAGTCTAAGGTAAAACATTTAACATGAAATAAATGTTCTTATGCAATTTCAATCCTTAGGTTGTGAGACATTAAAGCTCAAATCGAGCACCGGAACGAAGTTAATAGGATGTAATTTATCCGGGTTGTGGTGCTACGTTGCCGCTCCGGGAACTGTGCGATGGAGACGGTTACGGGACAGCCAGTGAGCTTAAACAAGACGGAGATGTTTTTGTTGTTGCGCGCAGTAGTCATTAGTCGCTGAGCAGGCAGTCGCGGCCGCGCAACGTCGCTGTATTGTGAAAACGAGGTGCGAGCACTAAACGTCGTAAGCGGCATTCTCATTAATTTTCAGGAAGATGTGAAATTCTCCCTCATTGGTCTCGCCCTTCGTTAAATAGCTCTCAGCCTTCGTTTCACGCTTCGAACGCTGCACGACACGACTGGCACAACAATAATTACGATTCAATGTAAAAAGATTCATTTGTGTGAAAATTATTCACACTTTCCGTTTTCAAATGGCATGTCTTTTTTTATCGTTATTTTAAGATGATGATTTTGATATAGTAACACCTAGTAGTAAGCCCTAAGCAGTTCGAGGTTTTCCATATTGCCGTTGGATGGAATATCACACTAATTGAACTACCTTACCAATTTTATTTGTCTTACCTCCTGCAATGTCAATAAAATAGGTGGCAAGAGTTATTAAAGTTATTTTTTATTTTAGCTAATCAAAGTACTGGCTCAAACTATCTCTACAATTTTGCCATTTTGATCGCAGCTTGTTTATCCTGTGACTGTAGAAGTCTGTTGGACGGGAGGCGATGAAGTCAGAGAAAGCGGTGTGTATTGCCTCTCGGGTATTGAATTTTCTCCCACTTACAAAATGAATAAATTGAAAAAAAATGAATTCTGTTGAGGCAAGGTCCGGTGAGTGCGGTTACCCCAACAGATTTCTCCTTTTTTACAAGTAGCTTTGCGATGGCCTGTCGTGAAGTATGAGCTAGCGCGTTGTCGTGGAGAAGCAATGAAGAGCGATTGACCACTCGTGGGTTTGAATTGCGAGCTTCTCCATCATAGTTTGCAATTCCTCTGCAATCGATATCTGCCATCACTGTTGTGCCATTAGGTAAAAAGCTGTGATGTACAATTCCGGCACTGGTCACCATCATCTACCCACGAGTTATCTTTCTTTTAGCGCACTGATTTGGTGCTATACTCGGGTCCACCTACTGAGACGAACGCTTACGGTTGTCGTACAGGTCCACTTTTCAGCGCAGGTAACAATTCGGTTCCGAATTCCCTCGTTTTTAAGCCGATTCAGTAATGCTACGCATGCTTCGACGCGTAAGTCGTGCCACACGAACTAAGCGACTATCTTAGTTCGTGTGGCACCCACTTATGTAGCTTTTTTATCTTTCCGATTTGACGCAAGTGCTTTAATGGTTGTTTTGACACTAACTCCAAAGCCCGCAGCAAGCTCAAATTAGATTGAGTTGGTTCCGCTTCCACTATGGTCTTCAATTCGTCGTTCTAGACTATAGAAAATTGCCAGATCTAAAACGATTGAACCAATAACGCACCGAGTGCACAAGCACTGTTAGGCCCCGCACACGTTGTTAATGTTTCGTGTTGCGCAACGGTATTTCCACGTAGGTACTCATATTCGAAAATTGAACGAATTTTCAGTTTATACATGACGCCAAAAACTACCACAATTTCACATAAACACTATCTAAAACAAATGACTGAATTTTAAATGAAAATAACATGGCTTTCGAATAAAATTTATTTTAATTTCGAATGTCGCGCCAATCAACAGATAATTAAATCTGAAAATGCTGGTTTTAAAAATCTCCAGCTCATAGGTAAAGTTTATAAGGAAGTTCAGTTATATCTTTACATGTACTACACAACAAGAACAAAATGCACTAATCATGTTAAATATATTCAAATATTATATTGCAAGTACGAAATATTTGTATGCTTTAAACTTTCATCTTCGTCTATTTCACCAATCATCGTTAAGTTTGTGTACAGGTATAGAAAAGAGCAGAACACCTTTCATCTCGATAACATGTACATACTGTTCGCGAGTCAAATCCATTGCACGAATTAATTGAACAATCGTATGAATTATGAGTTAGCATGATGTTATACCATCATGTTAAATAATTGTTCGATACACTTTTACAAATAGCAACTTTGAGTGTCAGTAAAAAAAAATAGGAGCAAAGACAACGATAACCCATAGCTATGCGGTTTTGTCGGCTGGTGTGAGGTCACCGGGAGATTTACATTCAGCTAATATACGGCGAGGCAGCCACAATTAATTTATGTTATAACTGATGCGCTGCGACATACATGTGAGTTACGTCTTAGCTGTTTGTGGTACCACTAGCATGAATATCAAAGACATCAGGAAGTTTAATTATATTTTGTTGTAAAATTGTTACCTATTTAATACTAAATAGGAAACCTATTTAATATTATCAATTCGTAATAGTAATACTAACTAACGAGTATAACTAAGTTATATTTAGTATACATACATATGTACATGCAAACTAACACCTGTCTTAACAAAGGTAGTTGATTGCGTTTTTGAAGTGAAAACATCTTCATTTTGACCATTCATTTTATATTTAACAAATAAATGAATATCGCACATTGAAAGTATTTATCAGTTCGTTCAAACATTTTTCAAATTTTTTCGTAGTCAACGTAGTTACGGGCGCATATTCCATCAATAAATAAAAAACATTAAAAAAGGTTTTTACTGACGTCAGAAAATTTCCCAAAATTGGTGCTTACTAATCGAACTTTTCCATTACAAAATTCACGTCCTTAAGTACTGATCACCTTAAGCACTATAATTCATTTTGATACTTCGATACTTATCAGTGTTTTACGATGTTCGGAAACAATGGAGCAACCTTGAATCATCTGCTTGTTCGTCCGTGATCGCTGTTTCCAAGTGTAAATAACGCTTGTCAGTCTATCGGGTATCAGGATTTATATTGCGATGCTTTGAAGTACAGAATGGGTACTAGAAGAGATTACTAATTAAAATTCAGACTTATTATGCCAGATGTCCTAAATTATTATTTTGGTCTGCTGGCGTAGATTCTACCAGGATTGGGACTCACTAGGAATATCAGATTTTATAACTAAAATAAAACATAATCTCTTTTGCATTTCGATATAAATAAGTCCTAGTCCACGGTAAAAAATATATTATAATTAATTCAAGTTTGTGTTTTTTGAAGACGTTATTGCATTGGTAGTGTTTTACTCGTGGGAGTTATTATTCGGCACATATTTAATATCCCGCTCGACAAGAGACCGGAGTGATAGAAAACCAATGTTAAGCATTTCTTTCATTGGTTTTCACTGCGTGAATGGGGTACCGGCAAGTACATATTTAAAGTATTGTCCGTGTGGTGACGGATTGAGAACATAGTGTCACCACCCCTATTCATCCTATTGGGGTCGTAAGAGCCGACTAATTGAGCAAACTAGGCAAGACAACGCCACTTCAAAGAGAAGGAAAACGCGTTATAAAATCAGCGGTAGGTCCAGGTAAACCCATTATTTTTTAATAACTCTATAGCATGCCGCCATGGCGGACGAATGAATGTTATTGAACCCTTCAGATATAATAAGGCGATATCGAACTACTGGTTGTTGATAACAATTGAAGAGAGAGAGTTATTAGACACACAGGAACAAATAAATTTATTTTCGTAGGAATGTTAGTCAGTAGAAGTTGGCACATTATTGAAGTCAATGTCTTAAATGAAAGGACAACGTAAAATAAGTTATTGTTAACTAGTTACCTCTACTTATTTACAAGAAATATGTTAGGTAAATATTATTTGCCGCTTTAAATGCAATCGCCATGACTAAAATGCTAACATACGTGTACTTGTTTAGATAAGAATTCAGCCATCACTATAGATATGTAGGCTATTATAATATAACAACACTTTGTTTTTGCAATTTTCGCAACAGATATAAAGTAAAATAAATAGAACGCCTTTATCACTTGTGCTCATTTGAGGCCAATTTTGTGACGTAAGTGATATATTACAAGTGCCAATGATCTGTATCAATCAACTTTCGAAACATCCTTTCGATGAGGTGAGTAAAATACCTTTTTCTGTGCGTGTGGAAATTCTCGGCCCGCTACCCCAATGTAGTTTTCAGTGGGACGGTGTGTCGGAACTGAACCGAAGAAAACTCGTACACAAGTTTTCTTCGGTTGCGCCTAAAATACAAGGAATCCGAGAACGTTCTAACCTAATCTAAAGCGTCGTAGGCAGTCACCAAATACACTAATAAGGGTACTTCAATATCGTGCGTAAATGTAATCAAACAATATTCTAAAATTGGATAACACAGACAGCGAAAGAATCTACATCACGAAAATAGACGTACAGATCTAATTTTAATTTTTGCAACGTCGATTGTTTCACAAAGGTGAATACTTGTGACGTAATAGCAAGCACACCTTAGAGGAGCATTTAGGACTTCACCTACTCAAATATCCCATAACAGCTGCAGGAAAGCTAAGCTAAAGTGAATCAAAGTCTAATAATTATGTACTAAAATTGTAACTACGACTGCACCGTAGTCATTGAGCGGACGTTAGCATCTTACATTTAGAACTACACCTAGGATGTACCCAGCCAATCGCAAACCCAGCCACGGGATCTGCGATTGTTCTGTTATGAATTTGATAAGAATAGTAAAATAAAGAAAAATTGTAGCGTAGAGCACAGTTGCTCTTCATGCTTCATGTGACGTCTGTTTCGTTACTTGCCATTTAAGCATTTAGTAAAGACTGGACGCAGAAAGATTGAAGTCTTCATATTCTATCATTTGTATATCATGTAGATTATTAAATAATATTACCGTAATAGTTTAAAATCGAATTGCCAATGTCTTTTAAGATCAGTAAAACATAATGTTTAATCACCGTTGTTCGTTTAATCACCGAAATAAAATACATTATGCAAAACTAGTTACAACTTAACGAGGCAAACAAACGCTTAAGGGTACATGAAACATAAGATTGTTTTATTAACAATATTAAAAAAAGATTAAGAATAATTTTATCCCGCCGTTCAAGTGTATGGTAAAACCTATTACTTGCTTTGATAAGTTAACATTCTAGTTAATTCTAGTAGCGAACGTTATACCAAGAAGGGTAGTATGTTAGAAACAGTGTTATACAATAAATTAATAGGTACTAAAAGTGAAACAATGGGATCATTATTTCGATTATTATGTATGGGAAGTGATTGGGTTTCACACTGACTAATTTATTGTATTTCAGTGCTTTGTACTTTAGTTTTTAGGTAACAATACGTGTAACTCGATACAAATAAGTTCTAACATCTTGTGTTTGATGTATAGCAAGTTTCTGACATTCATAGGTTTCCAATTATTGTTGTGTTATTGTGGTCAAGCGGTAATGGAACAATTTATATAATAATAATAATAATTTATTGGTAAAAAGGTGATTGTAGTACAAAGGCTTGTGACTTAGTTCTAATTTCAATTACATATATATAGATACAATCTTGTGGGTGGAGTTCTGTTACCCTTGATAGGTTACGCAGTAACCTGTAGTAAGGAATAACAGTCCTGTCCCCTTTGGAATATGCAATCAGTAAATACAATTATTTATTTAAAACAAGTGATAAAACAAAAGTTGAGAACATTTAAAGACTACAATTTGAGCTTAGTATTAATTTACATAAGAATTTCATGCAGGATATGAGTGTAAGTGTGAATGTATGTGTTAGTGAGTGTGTATATATAATAATATAATATATTACATACGAGGGTGGGCGCGTGCGTGCGTGCGTGTATGTGTGTGTTTGTATAGTCTGTTTGGATTTGTTTTTTGAGATTGAACAGGTACTTGTATATTATATTTAAATTTAATGTGGTTGGTGTGATTGTAAGTGTGTATTTTAAATATATATAGTTGAATAAATATTGGCAGACATTGCATGTACATAGATTTAAATTAATTAATTAAAATAATATGTTAAGATTTTATGGCAAGAATTCCTCGGTTTCATCATAAGATTTGTTTTGGAGAAATGACCTGAGTTTATTTTTGCATTTAAAGTGAGACAAACCGTATATGGGGCAACTTAAGTTTATTTTATTGTATAGGTATGGACCTAAGTAAAAGAAAAACCTTTTAGTAAATGAAGCACGTGGTTTTGGAACGTTACATATTTTATCTGTACGACGTTTGGACATTTTTATGAATGGAGTATTTTTGTGTTGCGTGAGTACTGCATGTAGTATGTATAATTGTCTAACATTAAGTACATCACACTTATTGTACAGTAAGGTGGACGCGAACATTATGGGCCTAAAAGTGGCAACTTTCAATATGGCCCTATGGGCTACTTCTAGTGGCTTCAGGAACGTTTTCGCTGCGCCACCCCAACAGGAAATACAGTATGTAACAATTGATAAACAGACGGCGTAATACACATTACGTATAATAGTTTGGTTTGCGATATGGCGAAGAGTTTTAAAGACGTAAATCAATTTACGGACTCGACCTACGAGATCACTTATATGAATCTTAAAGTTTAAGCATTTGTCTAGTGTTACGCCTAGGTATTTAACGTGATCAACTGGGGATAAAGTAGGACAGTCGCATGAGAGTTGATCTGAGGTGGGACAAGAGTGCGCTTTTAAAATTAGTGGTGTTATTGGTTGTGATATTGAGCTTTTTGAGAAAGTAATATATTTCGTTTTGGCTGTGTTCAATGTTAAGGTATGTGAATATAGCCATTTCGATGCAAGATCAAAGCCAAACTGTGCTATGTGCATCAGGTCTGACCATGTATCACCGACAAAGGTTATTGCCGTGTCATCTGCGTAGCACACGGTCCCTTGCATTAGGAATTTTCAGCTTACAGAGGTCGTTTATAAATACGAGGAATAATGTTGGGCCAAGTATGCTACCTTGTGGTACTCCATAGTAGATGGGTAGTTCCTCACTATAATAGCCATCAATTTTCACTATCTGCGAACGATTTGTTAGATAACTCTCAAATAGCTGTAGTTGTGCACCTCTGACACCCATCTGTTCAAGTTTGGATAAGAGTGTGACAATGGGAACCGTATCGAACGCTTTTGCGAGGTCTAAGAATATACTTAGAACCTTTTTGTTTTGATTGATACTTTGAACGATAAAGTTTGTGAGCTCATGAATAGCGTCAGAAGTTGATTTCTTCTGGCGAAAACCAAATTGGTTGGATGAAATTAGATTATACCGATCTAGGTAGCCTACTAGTCTTTTATTTATTAAGCGTTCGAAAATTTTTGATAATGCACTCAATACTGCAATGGGGCGATAGTTGTTCGGTAGGGTTCCGTCACCACCCTTGAAGATAGGATGGATTATCGCCTTTTTAAGAGCATTTGGAAAGACAGCTGTGTCACAACAAAGATTAAATATGTGGCTTAATATGGGTGCCAGAAGGTTAGAGTATCTCTTCAAAATATAAGATGGGATGCCATCCCAACCTGTAGAGGCGTTTGCACGCAGTGAGTCTATCGTTGAAATGACCTCGGCAATGTCAGTATAGCTTAAAGCGAAGGACGAACATGCTAACGGTTTTGCAATGATTTGAGATTTGGTGATTAGGTGTTGATGTTGATGGTTCGTTATATTGTCCGCAAGTGTTTTACCGATGTTGACAAAGAAATAGTTTACGTCGTTACATGACTGAATGGGTGAAGTAGAGGTGTCCAGTAACTGAATTGAAGAATTTTTCACTTTTGTTGTATTCGTTATTTGTTTGATAGTATCCCATAGTAATTTAGGATTGCGACTGGCTTTGTTTATTTGGTCTGCATCATAAAACCTCTTAGCTTTTTTTAAAGTACTTGTGCAAAACTTTCTGTATCTTTTGTATGTTAGATGTAAAACTTCATTTGTTGGTGATTTCTTAAATTTTTTATGCAGCGCGTCTCTATGTTTTATGCACCGCAGTAGGCCGGGAGTAATCCAGGGTTTTAGTATTTTTTTCATTGCTGGGACTTTTTTATAAACTGTATGTTTTGATATGGCTGACGACAATAATTTTATAACTGTATCTGTCGCTGTGTTAGGGTTTGTTATTGAGAAAACGGAATTGAAATCCATGCTGGATATTGTTTCATCAAGTGCATTGTAATCGATTTTAGCAGCGGTGAAAGCCACAAAGTTTCGAACACTTTGGTTACTTAGACAGAGCAAGGTTGAGTAGTGGTCTGTGACTGTTGATTCATATATGAATGAGAAAGATGGGGACTTTGTTTTTAGAATAATATGATCTAAACAATTTTTACCTCGAGTTGGACATGTATGAGCTGGTAGTAAACCGTTTGAAGCGAGGCAATTTAAATATTCGTGTGAGCGTGCGTCTAAAGTATTAGGTTTGATGTCTATGTTTAAGTCACCAGTTATGACCACAGTTTTAAAATTAGTAAGCGATGAAAGTAAATTATTAAGGGTTAAAAGTAAGGTATTTATGCTATCACATGAAGGTGTACGGTAGATACAGATTATTGCAATAGTCTTATTAATTTTGATAATGATTCCAGAAGCTGTTTGATTAAAGTCTAATTCTTCATATAAAACCGATAACCCAGATTTGATATAAACCACCACACCGTCACTTTGATTAATTTGTGTAGAGTTTTGCTTACTTCACGCAACAAACACTATTCTGGCTTCGATTTTTGTAAATATACTCAATACACATGGGGCTATGACTTTGACTTTCAAGGAAATTCTATCCTTCAGAAAACCACAATGTTTGTTTCTGTAAGTATTAACGATTGTTAGAGCTGAATGAAAAGGGGTAAGTAGATGTCTAGCTACGTACAAATTATACTCCTAGTGTTAAGATTCCAAAGTATCAGTAACCGATTACAGTATAATTTGGATGTGTTTGATTCTTTGAATAAAACAAATACTAAATCACTAATTAATTAACAAAAATGTAACTTATTTTATAAATAACTAGCTGTACCTACCAGACATGCCTCGTACCCACTTTGTGAGACGCTTTGCTGTGGCACATTGTGGTCGTATCAATATAAGAAATAAGGTATAAAACTAAGGCGAAAAATAGATAATAACAGTCTTTAAAGCTGGTTGTATGTCGTTTTAAAATTTAAACTCAATCGGTGCAGGACTTTTTGAGTTTTGGAATCGTACACGTCGTATAAAAATATTAAGTCGGGTAAACATAACATTTTTGTTTACGTATATTGATTATTTAAGGACCTAAATATTAATTTAGTTTGCGTGTTATGGTTATAACATTATTTGCTAATTGGGGTCTATCGGTCAATGTTACAATTCCATTTTCACGTACTTTCAGACGTACGTTAATTCGAGTTGTTAGTAGGAATATTATTTGTAAATTTCTTTAACAGAAATAATAATTCTACTAACAATTACTATATACCAGAAGGATTAAAAAATGAGTTTTTCAAATGTTTATAACTGAGTATTTCAAGAGGAATAAATTTTGCAATTTTTTTATTGATGCTTGGCTCCTATTGGTCCTAGTCCTAGTAGGGTAGGTAGGTAGAGAGTAGCCTTCCTCGATAAGTAGTTCCTGAGATAAGCGCGTTCCACCAAAGAAACAAACAAACTCTTCAGCTTAGCGCGTTCAACCAAAGTAACAAACAAACTCTTCAGCTTAGCGCGTTCAACCAAAGTAACAAACAAGCTCTTCAGCTAAGCGCGTTCAACCAAAGTAACTAACAAACTCTTCAGCTTGGCGCGGTCAAGCAAAGAAACAAACAAACTCTTCAGCTAAGCGCGTTTAACCAAAGTAACTTACAAACTCTTCAGCTTAGCGCGTTCAACCAAAGAAACAAACAAACTCTTCAGCTAACCGCGTTCAACCAAAGTAACTAACAAACTCTTCAGCTAAGCGCGTTCAACCAAAGTAACTAACAAACTCTTCAGCTAAGCGCGTTCAACCAAAGTAACTAACAAACTCTTCAGCTTAGCGCGTTCAACCAAAAGTAACTAACAAACTCTTCAGCTTAGCGCGTTCAACCAAAGTAACTAACAAACTCTTCAGCTAAGCGCGTTCAACCAAAGTAACTAACAAACTTTTCAGCTTAGCAAGTTCAATCAAATAAACAAAACAAACTCTTCAGCTAAGCGCGTTCGACCAAAGAAACAAACAAATTCTTCAGCTTCATTTAGATATTTTTGAATAGAATTAGCTGATGTTTTGCTCAAAAATTATATTAAATTATTTGTTATTTATTTTTCTGTGTCACGGAAACCTTATTTTTCTGGATCAAAGTACATATGTCCGTTTAATGTATCCCTTACCCCATATGAGGAAAATTTCGTGGTGATCGGGCGAACGGAGCAAGAATGCACTAAATCGAACAAACATTTTTTTTAAATGTAAGAAATGATTTATATCATTGAAAAATTGTTTTTGAATACTTAATTCTTAAAACCAATTTACAGTGCTAATACAAAAAGGTACGAGAACATCACTATCAAATTAGTATTCCTATAAAAAAACATTATACAAAACTGTCATGCTTTTGTATTCTTAAGTATCTTTTGTATATAATGAAAGAGTATTCGCTGGTAATTGGTACTGTACCATGCTACCTATTTATCGAATAACCGTGGGAATTCCCGCAGCAATGCGGAACGGCTTGGGAAGCGTATCTGACCGCGGTACTTTCAAATCGATAACAGATCTGATTCGGCCCACGCGAATGATTTGCTATCGCTAGTTATTAAAAACCATTACAACGATAAGCTGTCAACAATACATTTAATTAATTTTGGTTGATGTTATTTTAAGAGCGTAAGTGGAATTTTCCATTAACAACGCGCTATTACTTCACATGCGTAGCATGGAAGAGGAAAATGATTTTTTCTAGAAATATGGCTTACGTAGGCGAAAACTCGCTTTTATTACCTTTAAATGCCTAACCTATCATCAAATCTTTTCTTAAATCTATACTAATATTATAAAGCTGAAGAGTTTGTTTGTTTGTTTGTTTGTTTGAACGCGCTAATCTCAGGAACTACTGGTCCGATTTGAAAAATTCTTTCAGTGTTAGATAGCCCATTTATCGAGGAAGGCTATAGGCTATATATCATCACGCTAACACCAATAGGAGCGGAGCACCAATGAAGAATGTTTCAAAAACGGAGAAAATTTATTACTATTGAGAGACGCAGACGAAGTTGCGCGGGTCAGCTAGTTATAATATATGACCACTTTATATTTTATTTTCACATTTCAAGCGGAACTCATGATTTGAAAAAATATTCCTTGCCTTTGTTTAATTCAGAAAATATTTTAAAATAGATTAATAATACGTGATGTCATAAATTGTTCAGATTACGTTTATTGCTAATGGCATAACAGGGAGAAGTGTCCTTAAACAAATGGTAAAGAGTGTTAATGAAGTAATGAATTTTGATAAAGCTTTTGCCATCGTAGAGATAACTGAGTATATATAATGAAAATTAAATTACTAATACTCAGTGTGAGATTTTTTAGTTCATTGTTTTACTTGAGTTTTATCCAGTTTTAAAGCATAAGCGGTGTTTACCTATAAGTGACTGTTGCATTGTTATTAAATATTTGAGTATGTATTACTTTAAGGCATTAATGTAAACAGTTGTTGATGAACCTTTATTAAATAAATAAATATGATATAGAGGATAGGGGAGCGCAGTTTTACACAGCGACCAGGGGTGGGTTACTTAATATATAGAAAATTTTAGCTTTAGTTACTAGGAATCAGTCAGTGTAATTTATGTTTAAAAATTAATTAATAAATGATTCGAAAATAAATGATAATAATGATTAATAAATGTACTTATATATTAATAGTTCTCGACAACTTTTGCTAAAGTATTAAACATAATATTTGTGTATTTATTGTGTAGTGTTTAATACTTTAGCAAAAGTTGTTCACACAGGCGTCTTCGGCGGCGCCCGACGGGGCACGGACGGTGCCACACAGGTGGCTGGCAGCAACAGTGCTGACGCATGTAGCGTCCCAGATCAGGCACTTGCCATTCGTCCAAGGCACCAGCGTCAGGCCATCCGGCCTCTTCCCATCGGATCTGCTCAGACCCGGTGGCTCGAGCACACAAGGAATGTTGGCCGATATAAGGGCTCCACGTACTATGTCATTGACAGCATGATGATAGATTGCGCAAGGTCTACGTATTTCATATCTTAAAGGGTTCGTAACTAGTATAAATATATTAATTAGCGTATCACAAAATGTACCTAAATCGATAATTTGTTAGTTCTCGGAAACATCTACGGTTTGATGAATGGATAATACTGACTGAAGTTTTAAATGAAAAAAAAATAAAAATATTCATAATACATGGCTGTTACAAAGACGTAACAACATTATGTAATAGATGAGACTTAGGTGCTTAATTTGATAGGCAGTTAAGTACTATTTGTTATTTGTTTTTGTTATGTTGTCGAAGATTTTAGAATGCTTGAGTTTGTTAGTAGGAATTTAATTTGTTATCATCACAGTAAGGTTTAAATTTATTTTGTAAGCTCTTTTCACTAAAACTCGACGAGCCTGTAAAAGTCTTTAACATTCTCTTCTTAACATGACCGTACTTGGTGCTAATACTCTTATGCCTTATTTATGTACATTGACCATCAAACAGCTACAGTACAATTTGGCTTACTTAGTTTAACATTGTTATCTATAAAACTTGTAAAAGCATTTCAGTGAGAGAAAGAAAGACAGTAGGCCTAAGCTTACCTTCTTTCTAGCTTTGTAATCATGATTTTGATATAAAACGAAAATTATGGTTTCATTAAGATATCGCTAACTTTTAGTTCGGATGCGTTAATGTCATTTTTGTCCAAAAAAAATTGAGTTCTGTCTATCTAGCCGTTCTTATATTTTTAAGAAACAAACATCTTACAGGTGATCTAAGAAGTCTCTTATTACACTGTATTAACGTTTTCAAATGTAGGTTAGCCAAATAAATAGAAATAGAAAATTAAATGTTGAGTTTCTTAGTATCGCAAAAGAAAATATTAACAAAATTGTTTTCGAGAATTTTATGCTGTCCTTGAACTTGAATATTTGAGGTCACATTTATTCAGCACATGTGACAGCCGAAGTTGATAAGTATGACGCACAAAGATAACCATTAGTGATACTTCATTAGTAGTAATCTTTGCGAATCATATCAGCAATGTGTAGTTTATGTGATTGATGAAAATTATCTAAATAAGAAAGCTGCAAAAAGTCTTCTTTACGTGGTATGAGGAATTAAAATGATTCTTTTGAAATGGTACTTTTCAATACGAAAAAGTAAATTAACGACATATTTCATCTAACGTAAGTATGTATTATTCTGAGTGCCTACTTTTTTGAACGAATAAGGCTCATGGAAGAACATTACATTTGGAAGGGAGATTGATTTATCATGGTACAAAATTTATTCTGGTCAACGAAATAAAACCAGACATTTAAAACGGTCGAAATTCAACCGCCAGTTATTGTCAAACCTATAATTTACCCTATGTAAATTCTTGGGACTTCGTCCAAAAAATATTATATTTTAATTGACTTGACGAATAGTTCGAGGTAATTCAGATTTTCAAGTGGACATGTGGACTTACTTCGGGCAACATTTGCAGACCGCGTTTCAATTTGCAACTATGTACTGTGATCTCTGTTGTATGCTGGAAATCGTTGATTGAAAAAACGTATATCATCGCAGCCTCTCAGGTACCTACATTTTTAAAACTAGCAAGAGCAACGAGTCATACTTCCCTAGACGGATCCAGAGGTCGATTAGCAATATATAAATGCCCTAACTACCTACTAAAACGACATACACTTGGGAGGTTACATGACATATTAAATCGTACGCCCACTTGCTTCAACTAAATTGGAATCCAGAATTAGTGTGAATCTCATATAACTTGTTAATACGAATCCATAAGTCGAGTCGATTCATCACGAGATTTTTATGTAACAACTTTGTTACATAACAATACACGTCAATTAATACAACATCTGGCAAATCTAATGCATAATAATGAATCCTTGGGAAAAAGTGATCCACAAAGACAAAAACAGCAGTAACCTGCGGTAAAAGCAAATTAAAAATTATCAGTAGCTGTAAACGCAATTAAGACGCATTTAACGCAGATAAATTGACCATCATAAGGTCTAGCAACACTGCGTTGGTACAGTAGGTAGCGTGTGCAACTGCTATGCTGAGGTCTCGGGTTCGATTCCCGGGTCGAACCAAATGTTTGTATGATCTGCAAATATTTGTTTTGGAGTTTGGGTGTTTTCTATGTATGTATAATATGTATGTATTTAGAAAAAGAAATACAAGTATTCTATCAGTCAATCTAGCTTTCATATTACAAGCTCTGCTTAGTTTGAAACTAGATGGCGTTGTGTGTCAAAGTCCGAAAATATTATTATTATGCCATATATTATTGTGTTTTTTTTTGTTAATGTAATTAATAATTATATTCTAAAGTGGTATCAAATCTTACAAACATTATCGCAATTATGTCTCTATTTACACCTCTAACAATAGTCTTATAACGCAGGTTAATACTCCTACATAAAAGGGAAATAAATCAATCCAAATTGCCTGATTAAGATTGTTGTTTCTTGTGAAACTGCTCTTAAAGGAACGAACCACTAGTGTGTTCACTTATTTCTTGATGTTTGTATTGTTCTATTGATTTATATTAAAACAAATCCAAATAGTGATGCTCCTTTCTCATCCTCTTCAAGTATAAATCAAGAAATAATCATCATTATTATCATTATCACCTTAAGAATTCGGTGTGAAAACTGACCAAACATTATCGGCAAATAAACTGACAACAGCAACACAATCAATATTTCAAGGTACTTTAAAACACGAAGTGCAATGTGATTGATGGTAATATACCTACCACAATGATCAATATTACATTTACAATAAGGTGCTAATTCGGCAGATCGCGTTAATGTAGTTCATTAACATGGGTCGAGGGAACGCAAGGTCATGCCTTTTACGTATGCATATGTGACTATTTGGAGCCGTGACGTGAACAATTTGCTTTAATCATAAATTTTCCTTCGGAGAATTACATAAGTACATTGTTTTATGTACATAATTTTATAGTTTAATCAACGAGTTTACAAATCTATATGAATGCGTTTCTGACGAAACAATAACGTACGTAGTCTTTCTGGACCCTTTAGCAGTGACTACTGCGAGCTAAAGTCTCTAGTCTGTAACTTTCTCTGCTGCGCCACAGCGCACGCAATCTTAGACGAAACTAGACGAGATCTTTGTTTAAAAGCTCTCATTCCTTGTTATATTAGCCACATTACGCGATGCTGAGTCCTTACAAATGTACACTGAGCTTGCAATTACACTGAAATCTAACACACCTTAAGGTTTATTACACTTTTAGGGGCATTTTACTATATTGTGAACTGCAAACCAAACTGTGGGGAAAACGAACAGATAGGTCATCTGTGATAGTGAGTGACTACCGACTACACTACTAAAACAAGGAAATATTGTTTAACACCGATTTTCGTTTTATTTCCAGAGCCAGGATTCGCAAATAGTGCAAGAATTTTGATAGCTGAGGCTTTTCGTTACTTTTTAATTTATTATAATTGACATATGTTACACTTTTAACGTATTGACGTTGTAATTTTACCTAATAAATACGCAGTTTAACGTAAATCAACAGTAGGAGATGAGGAACAAAAAAAATGAAAAAAAATATCAAACAAAACTGTGACTCCAGTTGCAGGCGTTTATGAGCAGCGGTAGTCGCTTTCCATCAGGTGACAAGTCTGCTCGTTTGCCCTCTTCCATAAAAAAGTCACGTATTTTTATATTACAACATTTTTTGATTAATACCTATATTTATATGAGTGCATGA
Source organism: Arctia plantaginis (assembly GCA_902825455.1). Lineage (NCBI taxonomy): Eukaryota > Metazoa > Arthropoda > Insecta > Lepidoptera > Erebidae > Arctia > Arctia plantaginis. The sequence continues at coordinate 3,123,790 of CADEBD010000226.1, read as the reverse complement.
TTGATACAAGTATTAAACACCAAACCAACTAAACCAAGAACGTGTTCCGAGTGTATTATTGTTGGAAATTCTCCAAGATTAACTTTAGTCAGATTACGTGTTAAATTTATAATGCAGTGATATTTATATACAAGTTTTAAATATCGATGTATATGAGAATGTGTATAATTCTTTTAATCAATGTTTTTGAAGGGTAGCTTTAGCTTAATGTCTCGTAACATAAGACAACAGGATATTAAAATCTTGTGACAGTAAAACTTGGTTACCTAGGTTCTAATTGTTTAAGTAATATACATATGTAGATATAAAATAATAATAATAATAGAGTATTGTGGTCTACGTGGCAGGAAGCCGTTAGATGACAAATGACAAGGGGTCAACGAAAGACCGCTTTTTGTAAAAAGGTCCCTAGGGTTCATCTATCACCCGGCAACCAACACCCGACACGTAACTCGTATTATGTAGTATTAATTGATGTAGGTAAATAATTGAAAATTGGTAAGATAGGTAATTCAAATAATATGTTTCTGTTTACCCAAAGATAAATAGGAGTATAATAATAATAGTAACTTCACACATCTCACACACGGCAGGCAAAGTCTGTACTATGGTAACCAGACTGATGATAAACATACTTAAATATTTCTAAATACATACATATTATAGATACATTACACGCAGATAGAAAGAATGATCGTACTAATCACGAAGTTATTTGGGAATCGCATGTTACGGGTGTAATGGTATGTTTTGGTCGCACGTAATAGTTGACTAGCCTTTTCAGATTTACGGGCTGATTTATTTCTATCACAGAAGCGTAAAAATCGAATCCAGGAGCTGTCTTCCAGACTTCGTGCGAAACTGAGAATTTTTTACCACGATACCCAGAAACTCATCGTAAATTGATGTGCAGTCATGAGTCATCACGCTTCTTGCTCATACGAATATAGCCAAAGTCTAGGTTAATCTTCAAGGCAAAGCTGGTATGACTACATCAAACACCACAGTATCTACAATGTCACAAACACAGTATGACGTACGCAACAGACAGAACGCAACAAGCGTATGTGACTCCTAAATAATACAATATGATAATGCATTTAAACAATGTAAGTGTTACAATTAAATTTATCCTAAACTATGTATGTATGTAAGTGGGTAACTTATCTGAGTCAATTTCATTCATTGAGGTTATCCCAGTTGAATAAAATGAAAGATATTGAATGTATTTTAAATAACTTCGTATTTTTAAACTGTTACAGATGCAATTTATTGGCATTCACTACATCATCACAGAAGTATTCGTGTGATTGTATAAATAGATTTAACTTTGTAAATTTCTAATGTAGCGATGAATTCTTTAATAATAATACTTTTTTTCCAGGAGATTCTATCTCTTCTCTGCATGAACATAAATAAAACTTTTATGTGAGATAGTTAAATATTTCTGAAAAGGTAAGCCGGTCGGAAACAGGTTGTACTGACCCTTTGTAACTGATATAAGAGAATAAATATTTTAACAAACTTAATAAAGCATGTTTTAAATAACATTTTTTGCCTAATAGGATTTAGACAGTCAGTTACTTTCACAAATATTGTGGCGTATACGCACGAAAAAGGGTTTGCGTTTTATGTAAAACATTGGTGTAAGCTACAGAGAAGTTAACAAAAACACTAACTATGTTCGCGTTCCCGTCTGAAAAACTTGTTTAAAAAAATGTAAAACAGACTGTTTCAAAATTATAAATCCACTCCTTCGGAACCGGATAGTAGGAGCCCGTTATGTGTAAATATGTAATATTCCGCTCACATGTCAATTAATAACGGTGTAAGCACCATCATACGCTTGTTAGACATGTTATTCATATTACGGTTGGTTTTTAAAATGACTTATGTATTCTTAATCCTTGCATAGATTACATCGCATCGTTGTCTCAATGCCAATTAGTAAGATAATAATTCAAGAGCCACAGATCATTCTACTGCGAAGTTCTTTTTTGTAGTATAATTATATCTGCTGATGGCATGTTTCAATAAATAAAATACACAGTGTCGGTACAGCCGCGGGCCAATGCTAATTTGTTGTAAGATAGCCATCATTTCAATAACATGTTTTTAATTTGATTTATAATTTCCTCAGAATATGAACAAGTGTTTAGGTACATATTTGTATCACATTTGTTTGTTTTGGTTGATTTATAACATTATATGTATATACAGTACGTACTTATCACAATTAATATATGACATGTTATTGAAAAAACAACTCCAACACTAATCAACAATCCATTAAAAGACACTCAGAACAATTATCTATATTTCGCATACATAAACTGACCTACGCAGGAATCGTCCATACACGAGTAGTGGCAGTGGCAATTTGTGAGATAACTTTGAATCACTGGCCCCCATTTCGTACTTTTAAACTTAAGGAGTCTATACTGATCTTTTTCTGTACCAAGTTATCAACTGATAGTTGCAGCTCTAGTATTTACTAAACTCTACTCAGTTTAACATTTAAATGTTCTTGTTTAATATCAGTAACTTACTTATCACGAACGTTACTCAAAGCTTGTACTAATGCGTTAGTTTTTATGAAGCTGAAGCTAGCCGACGGAGCTAGCCGACGGACATAGCCTGCGTAGTATATGGCACGCCCCTCAAATTCATTTAATACTAAAAATTATAACTTTTCTGCCAACGTAAAAGTAATTTGGTATTATTGTATGATACTTAGGCATTAACTATACAAAATTTGAAAGCAATCCTATTTTTGTGAATCGAGTTACAGCAGGTTTTTGATCGAAATTCAGTATTTTTTGTTGGTTACGTACGTTTACTCATTAATTGTGTTAATTCTATGTTTTCTGCCAACGTAAAACCTATTTACTATTATTGTACGACTCTTAGGGATAAACAATAAAAATTTAGGAAGCAATCCTATTGTTGTGAACAGAGTTATATCAGATTTTTCGTCGAGTCGTTCAATTTATCGTAAGTCGTGTCTGATTGTTCATTTAATACTAAAAATTATAACTTTTCTGCCAACGTAAATGTAATTTCGTATTATTGTATGATACTTAAGGATTAACTATACAAAATTAGAAAGCAATCCTATTTTTGTGAATCGAGTTACAGCAGGTTTTTTATCGAAATTCAGTATTTTTTGTTGGTTACGTACGTTTACTCATTAATTGTGTTAATTCTATTTTTTCTGCCAACTTAATACCTATTTAGTATTATTTTACGATACGTAGGCATAAACTATACAAAATTAGGAAGCAATCCTATTGTTGTGAACAGAGTTACATCAGGTTTTTCGTCGAATCGGTCAATTTATCGTAAGTCATGTCTGATTGTTTATTTAATAATAAAAATTTTAACTTTTCTGCCAACGTAAAAGTAATTTGGTATTATTGTATGATACTTAGGCATTAACTATACAAAATTTGAAAGCAATCCTATTGTTGTGAACAGAGTTATATCAGATTTTTCGTCGAATCGTTCAATTTATCGTAAGTCGTGTCTGATTGTTTATTTAATAATAAATAATATAACTTTTCTGCCAACGTTAAACCTATTTAGTATTATTGTACGATACGTAGGCATAAACTATACAAAATTTGAAAGCAATCCTATTGTTGTGAACAGAGTGACATCAGGTTTTTCGTCGAATCGTTCAATTTATCGTAAGTCGTGTCTGATTGTTCATTTAATAATAAAAATTATAACTTTTCTGCCAACGTAAATGTAATTTCGTATTATTGTATGATACTTTAGGATTAACTATACAAAATTAGAAAGCAATCCTATTTTTGTGAATCGAGTTACAGCAGGTTTTTTATCGAAATTCAGTATTTTTTGTTGGTTACGTACGTTTACTCATTAATTGTGTTAATTCTATTTTTTCTGCCAACTTAATACCTATTTAGTATTATTGTACAATACGTAGGCATTAACTATACAAAATTTGAAAGCAATCCTATTGTTGTGAACAGAGTTACATTAGATTTTTCGTCGAATCGGTCAATTTATCGTAAGTCATGTCTGATTGGTTATTTAATAATAAAAATTATAACTTTTCTGCCAACGTAAATGTAATTTCGTATTATTGTATGATACTTAGGCATTAACTATACAAAATTTGAAAGCAATCCTATTGTTGTGAACAGAGTTATATCAGATTTTTCGTCGAATCGTTCAATTTATCGTAAGTCGTGTCTGATTGGTTATTTAATAATAAAAAATTTAACTTTTCTGCCAACGTAAAACCTATTTAGTATTATTGTACGATACGTAGGCATAAACTATACAAAATTAGGAAGCAATCCTATTGTTGTGAACAGAGTTATATCAGATTTTTCGTCGAATCGGTCAATTTATCGTAAGTCATGTCTGATTGGATATTTAATAATAAAAATTATAACTTTTCTGCCAACGTAAAACCTATTTGGTATTATTGTATGATACTTTGACATTAACTATACAAAATTTGAAAGCAATCCTATTGTTGTGAACAGAGTTATATCAGATTTTTCGTCGAATCGTTCAATTTATCGAAGTCGTGTCTGATTGTTCATTTAATAATAAATAATTTAACTTTTCTGCCAACGTAAAACCTATTTAGTATTATTGTACGATACGTAGGCATAAACTATACAAAATTAGGAAGCAATCCTATTGTTGTGAACAGAGTTACATCAGGTTTTTCGTCGAATCGGTCAGTTTATCGTAAGTCATGTCTGATTGTTTATTTAATAATAAAAATTATAACTTTTCTGCCAACCTAAAAGTAATTTGGTATTATTGTATGATACTTAGGCATTAACTATACAAAATTTGAAAGCAATCCTATTGTTGTGAACAGAGTTATATCAGATTTTTCGTCGAATCGTTCAATTTATCGTAAGTCGTGTCTGATTGGTTATTTAATAATAAAAAATTTAACTTTTCTGCCAACGTAAAACCTATTTAGTATTATTGTACGATACGTAGGCATAAACTATACAAAATTAGGAAGCAATCCTATTGTTGTGAACAGAGTTATATCAGATTTTTCGTCGAATCGGTCAATTTATCGTAAGTCATGTCTGATTGGATATTTAATAATAAAAATTATAACTTTTCTGCCAACGTAAAACCTATTTGGTATTATTGTATGATACTTTGACATTAACTATACAAAATTTGAAAGCAATCCTATTGTTGTGAACAGAGTTATATCAGATTTTTCGTCGAATCGTTCAATTTATCGAAGTCGTGTCTGATTGTTCATTTAATAATAAATAATTTAACTTTTCTGCCAACGTAAAACCTATTTAGTATTATTGTACGATACGTAGGCATAAACTATACAAAATTAGGAAGCAATCCTATTGTTGTGAACAGAGTTACATCAGGTTTTTCGTCGAATCGGTCAGTTTATCGTGAGTCATGTCTGATTGTTTATTTAATAATAAAAATTATAACTTTTCTGCCAACCTAAAAGTAATTTGGTATTATTGTATGATACTTAGCCATTAACTATACAAAATTAGGAAGCAATCCTATTGTTGTGAACAGAGTTACATCAGGTTTTTCGTCGAATCGGTCAATTTATCGTAAGTCATGTCTGATTGTTCATCCAATAATAAATATTATAACTTTTCTGCCAACGTAAAAGTAATTGAGTATTATTGTATGATACTTAGGCATTAACTATACAAAATTTGAAAGCAATCCTATTTTTGTAAAAAAAGTTAGGACAAATTTACCATCGAAAACCTCGAGTTTTCGCTAATAAACAGCGTTTATTCATTTAATATGATTGTTTAAATATATTTTTTTAATCTTAAAAGGCCCTGGTTCATTGTATAGTAATTTGATGCAGGAAAATGACTGTTTGCTCTCCTTTTTCATTAAAAAAAAACTCATTTTGAGGGGCGTGCCATATACTACGCAGGCTATGTCCGTCGGCTAGCTCCGTCGGCTAGCTTCAGCTTCATTTAGTTTTTAGATAAAGTATTTTTTTTTTAGATAAAGTAAGAATATAGGTACATTTGTTTAGTATAAACTACATTAATGGTTTAATTAATATTTAAAACATCTAATTTTATATATTTATTGTAGACATAGACGAGTTTTAAAATTTGTGTATGTCATTTTGTAGTTGTAGCGTACGTATTATTAAAAAAAATCCTGAAACTTATGACACGTACCCGAGACCCGTAATAAAAATACATGAAGTTATTCACTTACCTTTATACAAGAGGTATTTCGGAAAGTCGTGCAAGACGTTCCATAATATTTTTAGGTAAACCCCGACTGACACAGTTTTATTTTTGTACGGCTTTAGTAGTTATAATGATATAACAAATATCAACGTCAAATAAAAGTACTTTAGGAAAGTTTTGAAAGTCGTGTCATTCAGAGAAAACAAAATGTAAGTAAAAAAAGGTTGTAAGTAAAAAGGTTTTAAACAGTCACAGGTTTATTCTTTTTTGTCTGTAAACCTGGACTGAATCCTCCTTCATGCAATCACAGCGAGCAATCATTATTTAATGCAGTACAAAGAGTTGTGTATAGACATTTCCAGGTTCACTGATGTATTAGGACTTCATCATAAACATAATCAAACATCATAAAAATAAGTTTTTTTGGTAGGTTTGAGACCCATCTAACATCTAATATTTAATAAACATATCCTAGTACCAAAAAATTAACAAAGTTACGGAATTGATGGAGTCCTCTGAATTATCCGCAGATTAGGTTGGACGGTTAGATAACTAAAAGGCAAGCTATATAAATATATATCAGTTCTCTCTCTCAAATCTCGCACAAAATACACTTCTGAACCTCCACGTTCCCACAAACCAAAACATATTTCAATACTTCTACATAAAAGATCATAAGGTTGTTCTTAGATAGAGGATTACTTTGAATCCAATTACATTTAGTAAGATCTTAAAATAAATTCCTGCAACAATAAATACATCGCGGCCGAAAAATATTGGCCTACATCTCGAGAATGAAACGAGATGCTTTTTATTTCTTTGTGTGATATCAATTTAATATTCTTACTGTTTATCTGCAAGCTTATTCGTTTATGGGATAGCCTGAAGCGATTACTAATAAATATTGATGAAATACTTGAGCTGTTTGGCCGAATACCGGATATCCGGTCAACCTCGATACCCGATAGCGAGGTATCCGGCCGCCGAATCTCCGGCCGAACATTGTCAATTGTCAAAAAACGCAATTTCTTATAAAAATTAAGTCTTACTTGATTATATCTTTACATAACTTATGAACTTCCTTCATTGTCACTAAATCTTTGAAATATCTACATTTTGATCATAGTATGTTCTGTGTCTACCTCTAGCGGTCATCCCACTAACGTTTATCTTATAAATATACTTGTTCCGTACTCATTCTTTTCACGTGCCCAAGCCACTTTAGCATACCCTTTTCAATTTTCGTTACTACGTCTCATTTTAGGTAATTCTGTCCTCGAATGTCCACATTCTGCTTTATGCCACTCAATCTAATTGGCTGATACACAATACCGGATTTAACCTAGTATAATCTTTTTTTAAATAAAGATACAACAGTGCTACACAACTGTATATAGAAAGCGGCTATTTTCCTAAGTGATTGTTTCCTCTTAATTTTGAACAATTTGTATTCATTCACCAATTATTAGTCTTATTATTACAAGTACTATTTATATAGTAGTCAATGAATTATTTTGTTACCTATGCGGCCTATGCATTTGGCTGGTTATTAAATTTAGGCCAGACACCGAATATGGGTATCTGTTAGGCTCCCACCAACAAATACCTAACATTTCGAAGAAAACTTGTACGAGTACTGTCAGAAATTGACTATCGTGGTTTTGGGTTTTCATGTCTATAAGAACGTACTACGACACAATTTTTTTAAGGACTAAGTCATTAGTCACGCTGTCATAGAAATATACACAGGTAAAACCCTTTCATTGTTGTAAATAAATCCACTTCATTTATGACAATATTTTAACACAATAATTTTGTTTGCAATAACATAATATTCATAAAATATTACTCGTAAGACTTTCACACAACCATAAAAGGCACCAAGTTCACTAAATATTCATTATAATGATACACATGAGATATCTTTAAGAGGAAATTTAGATACGACAGTGTTTGTAAACTGGAGTAACGATTGATATGAAATTTCCATAGGATTACAGTCCCTTCCTCATCGTGAATTTGTTCAAATTAATAAAATATTCGCAAGCATTTTTACTGAGAGACACCACAACATCATAAAAATATTTAGAGACAGATAAGTTTAATAAGTTAAACGAGCGATGAAAGATAGCTATCGGTATGTTATTTTTCTTTGATATTTTATCTTTGAGTAAGGTCTTGGCGAGCATTTAATCCGATTCTGTCAGAACCAACAAATACTTATAAGGATAATTTTACAGTATATGTTATAACAAGTAACAAGTGCAAGGAAAATAGCTGACCAGCTAATTTGTAAATTGCTTGACGACTGCTACATATAAAAGTACTAGTTCTGGAAAAGTCTAGAAGACAGTCAAGGTTTTAAAACAACCAATAAACGTTTTCCAATTGACTAGTGGATTTATATTCAAAGGATGGATTTATATTAAATTAATTACATATAATAAAGGTCTTCCTTTGACGGTTGTGCTTTTCAACACAGTATAAGGATACAATATCCTGAGCCTACAATTTAAAATATTATGGCCGTTTATCAACTATCAGACTTTTAAGAGTAGCAAAAACGTGCAGAATGTTTTTGGATCTAAATTAAATTTAAAACTGCAACTAGAACTCTGGACGATTTCTTTTTATATATACATATATGGTTCATCGCTCATAAACTAATATATACACAGTTTATAGTATATACTACGTTCACGATTTATGAATTAGTTAGTTAAAATTAAATTAATTAGAGGTATTGTAAATCATCGGTGCACACGAACATTAGTATTATTGCAGAAACCAAAAAATACTTGTAAAATAAGCAGTCTACTGACGCTTGGATTCCAAGGCTCTTTAATCTGACGTGACTAGTGCACCGTACAGTTCTAAGTCTCACAGAACTAGTTCATTTATGTTGAAGTAATGTGATCAATATTATCAAAAGCGGTCACATAAGAAACCGTAAGACAATTAAATAGCATTCCGCACGCAGCGGCGCGACATTACAAATGGTTAATTCGTGACACGCAAGCATTACCCCCCCATTTTTAATACATCACACCTTCATGATAATATTCATACATAAAGTTTTGTACAGAAATTGGTCGTGTAACACTTAACAGACTCGAAGGTACGACCTTTCACTTTCTCTACAGAAGTAACATTAGCGTACATACCAGAGTTTAAGTGTTCCAATGAGGTATATTTTAACGAGCTTTTTATATATTTGAATGCAGCATACAGCGACATTACGTTGCTGATTTGAATATTAAATAAATTGAAATTCATAAAAAAATTCTACGGCATATATTTAACGGATTTATAAGTAAACTAGCTGACCTGGCAAACGTTGTATTGCAAAACAAAAAAAATTTGGGTTGGGTCACCCTTACCATTTAGGGGTATGAAAAATAGATGTTGGCCGATTCTCAGACCTACCCGATGTGCACACAAAATTTCATGAGAATCGGTCAAGCAGTTTCCGAGGAGTACGGGAACGAACATTGGGACACGAGAATTTTATATATAAGATGTTATTTTATCGTCCGAATCTATCGTAACTAGTAAATGTATAATTTCCTTTCTATAACACAGTAGCTTGCTCTACAAATGTATAAATACTTGATGATATTGTGTATTATTGTGTATTTATGTTTTAATTTTGTATGCTGTGTTTTATGGAACAGATCATTTTCTTCTTCTTCCTATATTTATCAATATTTAAGTATTAGACACTTTTAGCACTGCCAGTAATTTTAATATCACGACTGTCAAAAAAATGATCTATTTCCCCATCATTTTGAAAAGGCCTCGATTGAAAATATGCTGTCTTAAGATACGTTTAAAGACAAATTCTTGGGTTCGTTTATTTTAAGACGACTCTGTCAGCAGAAAGCGTGTCAAAGTACGTCCCTCGGTTACGGCGGCCGGCATCCTAAAACTATTAATTTAACCTTCTAACGATAAATCAGCTGCGACGAGCGATGAAAATATATTATTTTCAAGTAACAACAATTTATAGGGCGCGTAATGTGTTAACAGCTTCTTTAGGGTTGAATATTTCCGCATGTTTCCGAGGTAAGGAAAACTATTATTATAATTAGGTAAACAGGGTAAATTAAATTACCTTTTCTGTGTAAAATTCGTAAGAAAATAAGTATCCACTTTAATATACTAAAAAGCTCAGTGTGGTCAAAATACAAATCTGGTCTTCAATACGACGAAAACGTCGCCTATTTTTAAGACACATGTTCAGTGAATAGTATCCAGAGATGTGCTATTTAAACGATTAAATCCCCCCAGGTTTTGAGAACTGCGAATCATCAGCCCAGTTGCATGTTTTTTTTATTATTAGGTTATGGAACAGGCGTTTGTCTTGCAGTTTTCGACAGCACCCGTTGATGGAGTCAAAGTTGGTACATGCGTGGTCAAAGCAACACATGGTCAAAGTTGTACAAGAGAAACTGGTTCATTTTACTCTTAAACGTTCGAGGATCATAATAGTAACAAAAAAAGAAGCGTCGAAGCGTTTAGTTCATCGTGCCTGTGAATAACAGAAGCAATAGATGGTCAGTAATCGGCAAAGGTTCATCTTTCGAACTTAATACATAACAATGTACCCACAGAGTAAAATTGTCCAATTTTGATGAGACTTTTTTATTTATTAGGCATATACTTACGTCAACTTGTTTTTTTTTTTTAAGAAAGTAGAACGTTATTAGTCAAACTGTGACAGATACATACATTCACAAAAGCCCTAAAAGCAATTTTTAAATTCAATTCAATTTTCAGTTCCACTATAATGATCCTATTTTTCTACTATGATGTTACGTTATGATAATAATATAGCGACAATGATTGACGAATGATTTGATGAACAATAAATTAAAACAAATGTAACTATTTCAGAAAGTAAATCCATTTTAATAACAGATAATAGACGTACAAGATACTAGCATAAGATTAATTTCACCATCATACAAAATGTAATAGGTACGCTAAAACATATGTAAACACGATTTACGAGACAAGCTGGATCCATACAATAATGCTAAACTACTCAAGAATGATACTTAAGAGTACACTATCCACAACAACAAACAAAAGATAATATGAATGTTAGCGAAGACAAACTAAACGTTAGCAAAAAAACTAATAAAGCTGATGGAAGATACTGGTTTTGCAAGAAACGTGTGGACAAAGGTCAGTACGTTGTGTTACAGTGTTACACACAATCAGATGATAGGAAACATTCTACCGGACTCACGACATCGTTTTAAAGCCTAGATTACACTACTTCATTATACATCCAATTATGTTTTAAAAAAAACAATTTAAATACCTATAGTATAGTGTACATTATGGTAAATACACATTGTGGGAATAACATCTCGATTTATTGTTTTATTAAATATCATAATTCAACAGGAAACAGATATACAGATAATAATGTAGTGAATATTAATGTAATGTAATCTTCAGGAGTAAAGGATTGAGGATCATAGAAGATTTTACTCATGTTTTTATTGACGACGTCTTTTAAATAACCTGACATTTACTGAAATAACGATAAAATCACTGAACATATTTAAATTTAACATAGAACATGGACAAGAATAGGTATAGTATAGGTTTTAATTTGGCTTAATTTTTCGTTCGATTGTGAAAAGTTGAACTAATTATAAGGTTAACAATCACATGATTTTGTTAAATTGTTTTAAAATAAAGATTATTGAATTACAAAAAAAAATAGTTCTATACTTTCACTACGTTTTGCGCCCATATTTCTGCATAGTGTTTACAATATTTATAAAGTAATCATTTCTAAGCCTAAACCGCGCCTTATGTTTGAGACGCGACTCTATTAATTTACTTTCACTGAGACTAAGGTGTTACGAGTTTGCCTTGTTGGCGGATTCATATAATCGATCGAGACATGTTAGATACGTCTCCGTCGAAACGCATAGAAGCACATACATACAAATACCGACACGTTCATACAGATAAAACTTTAACCTCCAATTGAAGAAAATTATATGACAGCAATGACTTTGAAAGTACTAAGGAAAGGCTAAATGTTGCCAGTACTATGAATGTATCTTGTGTTCCATTTCCACACTTTACACGTCATCAGAGAGTGATAGTGAAAGAAAGATAAAGCACTGCGAAGTGGGGCGGCTTTCGTTACTAAGTAGACTAAATAGTAACGTAGTAAGTACATATGTATCTATTAATGTTACTCAAAATCTCACATCTCATTTTAAGACTGAAATCCGAACAGCTGCCGGTACACACTAGCTTTGTTGGTTAAGTTTTGGATGCAATTAATCTAGTAGAATGGAGATCTCTATAAATTCTACGTTTTTTTGCAAATAATATCGATATTTTATTTACAAAAAAAAATTACCTCCAATCAATTAGATATTAAAATTAAAGGCATAAACGTTTTAAGTTGTCTATGTGTATTTGTATGGCATTTGTTTGACTTACGACAAAAACTGTTCACGATTCAAATAAAATTGCTTACACAAAAAAAAAATGTAATATAAGCAAACAAACAAAGGTTGATTTTTGCCAACATGTACTTTTATAGATACATACAATGACTGCGGTCAAGGTCAACGCAATAGATGATAAAAATTGCAAATACATATCATTTAAGTAATTTCAATCCACATATAAAAATTATTACCGCGATTAAGTCCTGAGTCATACATCTAATTTGCTTATTCATACATCTGATATTCACATTAAACTATAATGCAACAATAACGAACCCAATGAAAAGAAAACCGGTCATTTTAAAGGTTAAACCCCTATTATAGAGACCATAGACTCATTTGGCATCGTTTTAACTTAGTGAACTAAGTAAGTTCTTATCCCAAGTCTAAATAAACTAATTCTTTATAAACAGATAGACATAACCCCGTCTTATGAATAGATAAACGATAAATAATATTCCTCGCTCAGAAACATACGTGGTTACAAAGAAAATGGCAATTACCATCTGAACATTATCTTTTTATTGTTATCGTTTCTCTTGACGGTTTTAACTTAGCGAACTAAATAAGTTCTTACTCCAAGGCATGATAAACTAATTCTTTATAAACAGATAGACATAACCCTGTCTTATGAATAGATAAACGATAAATAATATTCCTCGCTGAGGAACATACGTGGTTATAAAGAAAATGGCACATACAATGGTTGCAGCAATCATTTTAGTTACATATAAAAGATTAATATGCGAATAGTTAATATTCGTAGTAAGAATTTAATTATGCAAATATTGGTATGCAAATCCGTGAAATATTGCTAGTATTTAGCTCATCAATGACATTATAGCATATCAGTATTCATTCCTTACTTGTTGACATTTTAACATAACTTATGCAATATACAATTATTATTATTATTATTTTTTTTAATACGTTTTATGAAAATCATAGAGAACGGCATTATTTTCTAATATTTAAAATTTAGTACAGATTATATTTTCAGTTTTTATTATTTTATGTTATAGTAAAATCAAGTAAACAATCCCTTTGACAACTTATTCATCATCATTATCAACAGCCTTCACTGGTCCACAGCTGGACGTAGACCTCTCCTTAAAGGAGGTTTTGGCCTACTATGCCATGCTGGCCAGGCTGGTTGGTATAGGATGTTTCAAGTTTTTCTTCTCTTTGCATTGCTTTTATCCTGCCTAGTTTGCTCCTCTTACGGCACCTACGGGAAGAAGTGACACTCTGTATTCTTAATCTGTCACCATAGAAAAGCAGTGATCGAAGGTAATTAATTAATTTAAGATGTTTGTTTATAAACTATTAAATCCACCGAACAGTTGAACAATCATTGTATAGTTCTATTTTCGTTGCTATGAAAGAATCAACAGGCTATGTGCAGCTGTTTTTACATGATTTTTAATAAGATACTATTGTAATTTTTTTTAGCTTTGTACTCTTCTTTTGCATATAAACTTTAAATGTTTTAAAATTCACACTTATGTGCCCGAAATTTTCTTGTAATAGTACAAAACTCTTAACATTATAATATTTAGAACGTGTAGTTAACAGCCTAAATATAACTAAGCGCCATGCGATTTTGATTGGTTGTCCAAACCATGATTTTGAGCACTTCAAATGCCTGTGTTAATTGTATGCGAGCGAATTGATGTCTGTAACTGAATGTGCTATGCTAGCTTGTACACTTCACATCAGGACAAGGCCGGGCCATCGTCCAGTTATGGGCCGGCCTGCTCCAGTCTATTAAGACATGAGTCTTCACTTCATATTTAAGGCTTTATCACAGAAGCTGATCATCTTATTACAACTCCAACAAGTTAGCAATGACTGTTTAATCGTTACATCTTGTTTAGTCAGACGGATCCGATGAGTTTTTTTCCCAAATGGACCTTTGTGCACAAAGTTAACTAATTTAGCTTATTAAGTTCACGCAATCTGTGCCGCTTGGGTGTTTCAAAGTAAGATACCACTTTCTCGACATGATTGTATTTATTTTTGGAGATTCGTGTTCCGTTTCTAGAAAGAGGAATTGACATTGAATTAACTGATAAAGATTTTGCTAGATATTGAACATTATTTTTATATTTGTCGTTTGTTACCTTATAAATGAGTACCACACCGTATTTTATTATTTATTGTTTTTCTCCAAAGTGGACCTTAAATTAGAAGCAGATCAATTTGTCTAATTGTTGTTTTGTTTACAAATAAAAGTTGAGAAAAGATTTAAGTACATTCAAAACATCTGACGAAAATAATCGTGTAATTCAAAAAGTCAGTTTTCCTAGGTACTAAAGTTTCTTCTGAGCGTCTTTGATATAAAAACTGTTAAATTTTGATAAAGGTTTTCCTTTTAAAACTAATAAGCAGATTAATATCATAGTCATGATCTGATGACTATCTAGTCGAAAATGAAATGAATGTGTTATGTTACTGTCCAGAACACTTACAGTGTAAAATTAATCTAGAATAACTTGGTGGCAAAGTACGAGTGCTAACAGCAGTAAGCAGTTATAACGTCTATTTAACGCTCGGACCGCAAATGGACTTCTTACTGGCTTTTGATGTTGGTTTTACCACAAAATTATAGGTATATTTCTTTTATTTTACTAACATGTTATCAAATGATCGATAAAAATAAAATCCTAAAATCTTTCGTATATGTGAAAGATTTTAGGATAGAACAATTTTGGACAGATGAGTTAGTCAAACAAGTTCATTAATTGAATGGGTTATTAAGGGTTTGGAAGGCGCATCTTCTGTATAAAGAGTGTCTGTAATAGTCACTTTCTATCAGGGGACCCGTCTGCTCGTTTGCCCCCTCTTTCATAAAAAAGTAGCTTAAAAATTGTGAAAATAAACTAAGTAGTATTATAAAAAAAATGCTCTAGGATTTTGGTGCCAAACTACTACCAAAAACAACAATGCTTGATCAATAGATCTATAAACTAGTATGTTTACCTAATTCAAACAACATATCTATCTCAAAATAGTTATACAAACATCATCTTTCTTAGAAGTAAAAAACCGCTCTAACGCCTTGGCATGGCCAATATTTCATACAAGCTTTACTTCTTCCCTAAATAGACGAGTAAATGTCAACTTTCAATCATGAGGGAGAGGAAACAGAGGGGTTCATCTACCCCTGCGCCCAAGTAGACCAATATATACTCCCTTACAAAAATAACAAATTCAATATGCCGCCAAACAATCAAATCTATAATTAGATTACAATTTCTCCGTCAACTTAAGGACATTTCTACACATCACAATTATTATATTTATCCCTGTAATATACTGAATTGCTTTTAGGCATAATATTTCATTCTTTATTAATTTTATTAATCGTAACTATGATGAAATCTTTTCAAAGAGTACCTAATAGTCTATAATTTGGTGATAATAGCTAACTATTATTGAAATGTACAACCGCTTTTAATGAGGACCCTTAAATGTACACAAAATATCAAATATAGTAGAATTAAGCACCTCTTCGCTTTTTGCAATTTGTTATAAACTAATTATTTTAAGTAAGTAGGCATTTAAAGGAAAATGTAATGGTTTATTTCTAAGTACGAACAAACTTTTCACATATTTCTATGGATTCCCAGGAAAAATTCTTTTGATATTCTGGTATTTTTTTTTATAAATACGTTCTTTAACTTTCATTTCCTCAAACATTTTCACTGTCGTTCATATTTTTGTTATATTTTGTTATAAATATGCAAATAAAGGTAGCTTATAATTATTTTTCTTTCCATGTCAAAGTAAAAAAAAAAAATTAAAACACTTGTATCATCACATCATCAGTCAGTTTATTTCCCATAAAAGCGGGCGTTGCTTAAAAAACTGCTTCTAAATCCAAGACCAGCACGTAAACCCTACACAACGGTACCCCCAAAAAAAACTCCAGTTCAGGACACCGTTATTAATGGGACTAATCCCACCCACACGCCCACCACTGTAACTCCTGTACACCAGGATCCACAGCAGTGACCCACGAACACACCGAGTTATGACACTCGGGACACCGTTAGTCGTCAGTTATATTTGCGATTAAGTAAGTTCAACAGTAAAAGTTGTCAATGTAGCGACGGATTATAAATACGGAATGTCACTATCCCAATTCATCCCGTGGGTGTCGTAAGAGCCGACTAAGAGTGCAAAACAACGCAGGACACCAGCACTGCAAAAAGAAGGAAAACTTGACACAAACCTTATACCGACTCGTCTGGCCAGCGTGGTATAGTAGATCAAAATCTCTTTTCTAAGGAGAGGCCTATGTCCAGCAGTGGATTATTAAAGGCTGTTGATGATGTTGATGAAGTACAACATTTATTTACCTAGAAAAAATCTCGTTACCTATAAGAGATTGTGCCTGTGAATGGTATACTAAGTTTAACTTAGTATACCATTCACAGGCACGTTTATGATAACTTAGTAAGTTATCATAAACGTGCCTCACCCAAATAAAATCGAATAGGCAATCAGTTATAAATAAGGCCCGTAGTTGCTAAGGGTTAAAATAGACGAGCTTGTGAAGGAAATTATTCTAAAAATACACGAACACACAAAGTGATATCTTGAAAGGATCTTGTTAGCAAGTATTGGTTTTAGATAAACATTTCTTGTTGTGTATGTACGAAAATAGCATATTTTGAAATAATTTGTAACGATAACGGTTCCTATAAATAGATTTAAACCTATTTTTACAGCCGTTAATGTTAGGGATTCGGATCCACATGTGTGTTTATATTTGATAGACAACGTATACCTACTGTAATTTATCCTTGCGACATAGAAACAATATTCTGGGTATAAAAGCTGGTTCTTAAATGTAATTATTACTTCTAGTTATCATTGGGAATATAGGTACCTAAAACACTTAAATTGAATTTTTAACAAATATATTATTACTTAAGTAATTATTTCATAAACACTTTTTTCGTTAAATGCTTATACCTTACATACGGAAATTCAAAAGTATTTATTACGTAATTATACAAAAAGATAAAACATTTTAGTTCCTATCAATTAAAAATTTATTTTGCAAAATGACGTGGCATTGACTTAATAACCGCAATTAAATGGTAAAAGTTATCCATATAACTACATGTATATTTTATTAGTAATCGATTTTAATGTAGTGCAACCACTGAATTTCGTTTTCAGTTTTCACTACAATGAATTCAGTTTTTACACCCATCTCGTCAAACTACGGCTAGGGTAGCCCATACAGCTCAGATGCAAGAATATAAACTTCAGTAAATATGTATACTAAAGAGCAATAAAGGCTTTAGAACGTTTCTCTTCACATTATCTTTGCACAACCTTAAAATCAGACCTTTGCATTTTTTTTCTTTGTCCACCGCTTGTCATTCGGTCCTGCCAAATAGCCCTTTGTCCGACATTTTACAACCGTAATTCTCTTACCCACATCTTACCTTCGTAATATGTTATATATACTTATACATATATTTAGTGCTCCATTATTATAAGTTGCAATGTAAATTGACAACAATCGTAACTTTTTATATGTCCAATAACTAAACATTATCATCACTTCTTTTTTTATTTCAAACGAATTGGATATTTTTGCCGCGTTCATGGCAAAAATAATAATAATATGCAAGTCAATTAAAAAATACAATTAATAATTTGGGAGACAAATGAGCATTTATTTACTATAAATACGAATAGCTTATTTACATAATTAATAGGTACCCAACGTACAAAGTATGTGTGTGCGAAATATTTAGTTAAAATACATTAATATGCAAGTTCCGTCTCAGGCTCTACACAGGCGACCTTCGTCAAAAAATTGTGAGGTGTCGGGTGCTTCTGGTGTCTCGGCTGATTACGAATATCGATATGCAATACAGTGCGTTGCCGTGGGGGGGGGGCCGGGATCAGTTGTCACTTTGTAGTGGAATAAATATATCCCATTTGAATAGGTTACGATACTGTTATGATAAATATGTAAATTATGAAGTAGTCTAGTAAAAATATGTCATAGAATGAATAGTATGGGCATAGATAGGTATATACATAGTATGGTATTTTTATAACAAGACAGAACTAGTTTACTATTCAAATGACAAACTTAGCTCTAGAATACTGGCTGTCTAGCACAACAGTATATATGAAACTATCGGCGCTAAGTACTAGTACTGTTTCACAAGGCACTTTTAATTAAGTTGCGTAGAACATAGCGCAGTTATTATTTTGCTTATAACATGCAGTGAGTTTTCTTTACGTTTCTCGTACATTATTATATCACTTAAATAAAACTCTTGCTTTAATGCTCAATAGAAATAATAAGCCGCTTTTCTTAAATATACTGATGGTTTGATGCATATTAACAACCATAACGACATTTGATAACAATACATTAGGTATTTGATTTGTCAATAGTTATTGACTATAAGTGGCGTGACTTGTCTAGAAGGTTTCTTGCGGGACACAGAATTTGAAAACATGAGTTAAAACTGTGTGTATATGCAACGGAGTGTAATCACCTAATAAAATATTAGCATTTAAGAATATTGCTCGCTGATGCGCCAACAGAGTTTAGTCTATCCCAGTTTACAAGGTTTCCTTATAAACTGATTCTCCCTTATTCCGTTACGATATAGGTTCTAACCTATTATTCATGAAATTAAAGTAATGTTTATAGCATTAATTTTTTATATTGTCCTTCTATAAACCGTCGCATCGCAGTCGCATATGATGTGTAACATCTGACATCAACAAAGCGTTCAACTGTATCCTGTTACACACTTCCGTCCCCTTTCTCGAAGTCACTCCCATAAGGCCGCTACCTTTACACATTGGGCCAAAGTGCTGGCCCAGCATATTGGGCTAAAAATTAGATTCTATTTAAAATAAAATTAGATACTGTTTTTTTTCCTACTTAGATATTAGGTTTATTATGTTGCGATTTACTTTGCGAGTAGTGAACTGAGCTGATAGCCTTTGCTACACATCATCATCCTCAACAGCCTTTCCTAGTCCACTGCGGGACATAGGCCTCTCCTAAGAAAGGAGGTTTTGGTCTACTACTTGCCTTTGCTACACATTGTGCCTTAATGTTTTATAAAATGAATCACGGTGTTTGTAATGTACCTTGTAGCCGTGTATGTTTTATGTATCTTATGTAGCAAAAATAAATGAGTTACATCATACCTGTAACAGTACATCAAATTATTTTAATTTGATGTACATGGTTATCATGTACAAATGGCGGCCTTATAGCTGCTTATTCTTACGTGCAACCTTTGGATGGACAAATACTCGTAGACTATAGATAGACGAATTCATGGGTGGTTATGGTGTGAAAAATGTAAAAGAACCATACAATATTTATACAGCAAGCAGCATTTAATTTCGATGTAAGGTAAATAACAAAGTATTATTTCAGTCAGTCAGTGAAAAATCCCTTCGGATCTCCTGCTCCTCAGGGACTCAGGAGTAGTGATTCCACTAAAAACCACCCCGACGGCCGGCCTTAGATGTCCTACTCTGGGAGGACCCAGACCATGTTATTTCAGGTCCTCCCCGAATTACACCATGTCCTATCCGAGGGGAGAACACTTCCCCCCTCAATCGCGGCATGACGGCCCGATTGCATCTTAATGCAATCAGGCTGCCATTCTATCCCCTACCGCAGAAATCAATCTGCCACCAGAGGTCCCTACTCTCTGGCGGCCGGCGGCCCCGTCGAGGGCTGGTATCGTCGCCGACTTCCTCTACGTTCGGGAAATGCAGTCAGCCCTAGCATACTTATATAAATACACATTAATACATATAAATAATCTGTAAATCATATCAATTTTATTATTGATATGATTACAGATCTATGTATGTATTTATTTATTATATAATATAGATAAATACATACACAATGTTAGGAATTATATTGTTGAAATAAATCTATGTAAATAAATTATGATTATCAATAAATTAATTAAAGAATTAGCAAAAAATGTACATTATATTTCTGTTGTGGTAACACTGACATAATGCGCACGCGCCCCACCTCGAACAAAGGACGAGACAGGGGTCAGTACAATAATAAAATATCTACATTTCCATTACAGAGGAATACAACAGATAGAATATGTTTTAAAATTTAAGGTAATTTAGACATTAAGATGACAGGTAATGTCTTTTGACCATTTTATTAAAGATAAGCAAAATTTTGGCACGTTTTATGGGCGTTGCCAAAGCATTTCATAGTCGGACAGCATACAGTAAACGACTTTCGCAGAACCTGGTATATATTTTCTAAATACATACAAATTATAAATGAATTACACCCAGACGCAGAACAAATTGTCATGATCATGGAATAATGTCGATTTTGAAAAAAAAACGAAATTCAGTTTTTACCATATTTGGATACTACATCGACAATATCGTGCTCATCAGACAATATTTGTCCTGGGTAGAAAACGAGTACCTATGAACCTGGACCCTAGCAGTCAGGATCGCTAAAAACTTGACCAACAGGTCAGTCACATTATGTAGGTATTTTTATTTCATACGAACGGCATTTAGTCAATCGAGTGAGAGTTTATAAATCAAGCCAGTCTAGTCTTTCTTGAAGAGGGAACTGATTTTTTTTCTTAGTCAAATAAAATTTTATAGCAATAGACAAATAATTTTAGTATGTACTTAATAAAAAATAAAATGCTTTATTGGAAGAGTCGTATATGCGAGGTTAAAAACAGTTTTACTGCGAAATCATTAATCTAGGTACCCAAAATCAACAAATAAAGTCATGTTCGTTTCAAATCTTAAGACTTTGTTTTAATTTCGAAAGTCATAAAATCACTTTATTATAACATAGTTACAGCTATACCATTAAGATAAGATTAATTAGAATAAGTTCTCGTTACATTTATCAGTTTGCTGTAATTATCACATACCTAGCCTACCTAGGTCTTGTAGCGACATCTACCGGTAATGTGAGTAATTTCTACTTTGTAAACCTATAACTACTAAAATTTGCAGAAAATTTTTAAGATACTGTATACTGCTTCAAAGCGTTTATATTGTATTAAAGCCCGGTTTTATAAACAAATAAGAGGGACTAGGAAGAGTCCATTGCTGACTTATTACAACGGAAACATCTCATACGACATCCGTCATCGTGAAAGAGAAACAACGTACATTGACTTAAGGAGACGTAGTACAGCAGATAACTTATATATGAAAAGCACAGTTAAGCAAACAGTACTAGCGT
This sequence comes from Arctia plantaginis, assembly GCA_902825455.1. NCBI lineage: Eukaryota > Metazoa > Arthropoda > Insecta > Lepidoptera > Erebidae > Arctia > Arctia plantaginis. The sequence continues at coordinate 3,101,822 of CADEBD010000226.1, read as the reverse complement.
TGTTTTGTTCTCTTCTGTAAATAGGATTGCAACAAATCTTTGTACTTGTTTTAAAACTTCATTGTATAAAAAACCATCTGGTCCCTCGCGCTAACCAATGTCACAGACCCGTCTTTAGAGAGTAGATGTGACTCCGAGCATACACTGAAGTAACCGTAAGTATTTTTGAGCTTATTTTTATAGTATAATTGGTATCAGATTATGGTCAAAACTCTGGTTGTAAATTGTAACACAATATTTCTTCTTCTTCGGCCTTTAAAACGTATACTTCAGTCAGTTTTTCAGTCTTGGGAGTTAATTAAATATTATATATCTTATTGGCGTACTCAAGACCCATTGTTGGGTATATGCCGAATCTTGAGTGACCCATTGTTGGGTGGCAATAAGATATATTATATTTAATTTACTAAACTGCAATAACCCATATATATATTATTATCTGTAGAAGTTTCCTCACTAAGTCCGATACGTTCTTTTACGTAAAAGTTAAATAATATTTATGTAGATTTTTGTCATTATCATATCATTCATAATTCGCAGTTTATAAACTTTTGCCCATGTATTTATGTTAAATTATGCACACTGATTATGATTTTTAGATGAAAGTCGTTTCGACTTTTGGACTTCTACATCATTCTATACATACTTTAGAAAGAAGTTATAATCGCCTTTATTATCTACTTATTGGCATTTTAATATTATTTTAATCGTTTAATTGATATTCTCGGTTTGTAGAAGTTTAGTTTTATCAAGAAATATTTTCTATCACACAACGCAATCTCAAGAACTTCCTGTACCATGATAACTAGTCATAAAACCTTATTCCTAATATTAAATAGTTCTTAAGTAGTTTGTTTGATGCTAATTTCGACTTTTACATCGCTAAATCTACTTAAGATCTTTACTTTAGATTGCCAACGGTTATTACAGCTTAACATATCATTGCGGGATATGGATAGCACTAAAGCGGAAAATCGACTAAAGGATACATTGTCTCGTCGACTCACATTCCCATTAGACATTGAAATTAATGCTTCTTTTAAATCATATTTATTTGATGAAATCATTAGTTTTAGTCACAACGATTTTGTGTTTGTGATTTCATCATAGACAAAGATAAATGCCATTAAAATCAATCAAATTATGTTTTTCAAAGATTACGACTTTTTTTTATTTAGCCACTTCGTGAGTCTTGCGCTAGCGTAATAATAATAATAAGTGGTTTTGTAAATTAGTCACAGGTGTGATTATAGGATATATTACATGTGATTGTGATTTTTACCTACTATAGCAGTGGCTAACATACACAACTACCTTTCGATTTTTGGAGATCTATAGAGAGATCAGATTGACATAGAGATGAAACAAGTGAATTTACAAAATTATTACTTCAGATGTAATTACTGGTGTTTGTTTTGTTGTGGAGTAAATTATAATTATACCTGAAGGGCAATGTCGTTACAGGTGCTTACTATTCAGAATAATTCAGGAAACTGCGAGACAGTATTAAGAAAAACAGACGGACTAAATTCTGAGCTGAGGTGCTGTTAAACGAAGACAATGCATTAGTGAACAAATGGCTGGTATTTGAGAAGCAGGTGTGCAATAACTTGAATACCCCATGATTAATTCTCTAGATATGGTCCACAAGTATTAACTATCCTTCCCTTGAGCGGTAGCTTATCAAAAAGAAATATTTACTAAATAATAGACCGACATTATATATAAATTGTTTCAAAAAGTCGTTTTTATTCCAAGACTATGTTCTATATGTATATTTTTACACTATTTACTTTATTTACTATGAATAGAGATAATTTTGGATAGCGTTTATTATTTATTTTAACCAGTTTGTGGGCTCAATCTTTGCCGCACAACATGGTTCAATTACAAACCCGTTAAATAAAGAATAAGGCAAAAATGTGCAGCCGCTCCGAAGTGATGCGCTTACGCACATTTATTTAGCAATTGATTTTTATACATAGATTATAAAGTTGAATAGTACATTCGTCTTGTATATTTATGTGTATATTTTGATAAAATGACTCTATTAAAACCATATATATGCTATACAATTTTACAATGCAACCCATAAGAGCGGACCTGTGACAATGTAAATTCGATTCTTGACTAATATAAGATATTTATGTCGCGTTGTGTGCCTTGCAAGCAAGCACATAAACTTACTTTATTGCATTACATTGCAAAAATTCTGTCGCCAAAATTTTTGTGATAACATTAGTACGTCAAGATTAAAGGTTTCTTCCGAAATCGTGGGGTTTTAATTACGACGAAATTATCTAAGCAAAGTATTTGGTGAAAGCGCCCACTCCAAAGGAGCTTCCTATGGTGTGTTCATCGAGCAAGAGTTAATAAATTGGTTTCACTTTTCTATTATTAGTTTTTCTTGCCTTGTTTACTGACAAAACTATTTTTTTTGACATCGGATCATCGGACCATTGACATCGGTCAAAATATCAGTATTCTACTAACATAAATTCACAGTATCATTAAACTGTCGATGCATATGGTCATAAAGGTCATCAAAGGTGATATTAAGAACATTGCCATACCTGGAAAATTAAATTTATCATTTTCTTACAAATTTAAAATAATAATATTCGGACATCTGACACACAACGCCATCTAGTTTCAAACTAAGGTGAGCTTGTACTATGAAAGCTGGGTTGACTGATTGAATACTTATTTACTGTTTTTTTTTGTAAATAAATACATATTATACATAGAAAACACCCAAACTCCGAAACAAATTTTTGTCGATCATACAAACATTTGGTCCAACCCGGGAATCGAGAATTTATCGTAAAATGTACCGTTTACCAAACTTTTACAAAGACATCGACGACGTTTGTATTAGTGACAAGTCATCGGCCATTGGTCTTACATAGTTAGTAGAATAGGAAAAGTGCAAAACTATTCCGACGACATTCCATCAACAGTCTATTGATACAATATTAAAATAGCAGAATTGAGGCCCAGGTATGATGATAAAGACGACAGCTATTGCGGATATGAGGTATACGCATGTCCGCGGATATGCGAGGTGAATGACGATAGGAGAATTATACTATTTGTAGGAAACATATTTTTTAGTAAAGCAATATAGACGTAGCTGCAAAACAATAATGGCAGAGTGTTATAGAATAAACACGCAGAGTGCATTATTGTTGTGCATATACTTGTTCCATCGACCATTTCCAAAGATAGGAAATATAGAAGATTAAATGGCTAAAAATAGTTATAAGAGAGCAGAGATAGAGAATTTACATTTTGACAGAAAATATCGGTGAAAGACGCGAACGTAATTTTTGTTGACTAATACCGGACTGCCAAGTAGTTTAAATGTACCGCGTAGACGTTGAAACTTTTAAAAACTGTATATATATATAGTTTGTAAGACTCTTTTTGCGACATTAACTGATACCGTTTATAAGTAGAGTTAGATATTAAGCGCGCTGTGTTTGGCTTTGTGCCAAGAATCTTACACTCAAGATCTTACTCCGTGTTCGCTATTTTTTGCAATTATCTACGAATCATTTCCATACACCGTTTTCTCTGACGAGCTTTAAGGGACTGTCACAATAACTCTACCAAACTCCCACTGTATTAAGTGTCAATTGACAGACACGACTAGCTCATTTGTCGTCAACCTTTCGTTTATAAAAACACCAGAAAATTTATCACGTATTCAGTTCCTGCTAAGTACAAATATTTGTATGCAGTTGATCTTTTACACGTGTTCTAGAACAAGTTATGGCTGGCAGGCAGCACTGCGTAATAAATAAAATAGACACTATGCTGTTGCCTCACTTCAGAAGTATAACTGGATTATTATTAAAGGATTTTATGGGTAATTAAATTACACTGCCATCAAGTACATCCTGTTTTAGACATTCAAGTCTAAGTAATAAAGCATTGCACGGTTTCGTTTTAAATACTGTAAATGTATAAGTAAATGTTTATTAGTCACTTATATAAGGCTCAGTTCAGATAACATGACACACGTCAAAGTATCCACCTGTTTTTACAGCCGCGTCTACGGCTAAAAAGCCTCTAAACGGTTTTCACCATAGCTGAGCGATTCGCACGTTTAGACCTACATCCAAACTCTTTTAAGTTCCACCTCAGCTGACTAAGCTTTGCACTTGACAGCCATCTCGTAATTGCAACGTTTCGAAACGTGAAGAATATACGTAACTAATCTTTTATTTCGAGTATAAACGCTATTTTTTTTTCTTTACGAATCTCTGCAGAAAAATAATAGGTTGTCTATGAGTAGCAAACCATCGGTTCGTTAATGCGGTCACGTAATAGGTATTCAATATCTTTGAATTGCCCAGTTTACTCTGTCTGTGGTCACAGGACAGAACTAGCTCATTGGCACGCCCGCTTCATCGCATCAGTGAGGTAAAAGGGTCTTCATCTAGCCACACATTATTTTGACATGTTTTTTATCACTGGATTCTACGATGTAGACAACTTAAAACCATCTGGTCGATTGAGGATTTCATACTTTTTAATTTTAATCTTGAGTAAAAGCGAGGTCCGGTGGAGAGGACGATGAAATTCAATCCGGTGATTAGTTCCTGTATCGATCGTTGATTCGTAGGTCTGGTGTTTCTGTATAGCAACAAAATATTTTTTGACCCTTTCAGCAATATTTTTTTAATTATATAATACTATCATATTAGTGTTACCTGTACATTGGTTAGTGTTAGAATCCGTTTAACTAGCATACATTTTCTTATAAATAAAACAACATAAAGAATTTTAATTCGTCATTCTGTGAACGCGTCCTTAATTTGCAATTCAATTAATTATTTTAATGTTTCAATGTACTTATTTGAGTTTAGTATATTGATAACGGTACGAAGTCAGCCGATTTTATCGTTCTTTTAAATAAAAATAGAAACCACTAAAATCTTGAAGAAGTTTTAAGTAATTGACATATTTTTTGCTACTTTCAAAGTCCAAGTAGACTCACTAATACAAATGTAAAAGTATATTATTATTTGTTCCTGAATATGTCTTTTTAGTAGCTTTTATATACTTCCATAGTAGAGCAATTTAGATTTGAAGACATGACGTTAATACTTTAACTATTTTATTCTTTTGATTGCGATCTTCTGTGTATATGTATATACTTAGTCGAAAAACAGAAGAACAACAAAATCGTTATTCAAGCAAAACCTTTAAAAAATTTTTGCTTTTAATGCGGAGCTATTACACGCCTTATTATTTTCTGGTTATATCAGCAACAAACTTTGTTTTTTTGCTTCCATAAACATCAAACCTTTTACGTCCGATGTCATACTTAAAAAAATACAAATATAACGTCAACATGCTTAGAAACATTAAAACGTTGGCTAAAGTGTTACTGCACGAAAGGGTAGTAGTTTTTAACAATTTGGCTATCATCAACCAGTATAATATGGCCCTTGGCATGTAGTCAAAGTTTCATTCGTTACTCTTATTTGACAAGCTTTAGGGACGGTATAGTTAGATCTTCTGAACTAGCTAGTTGTAAGACACAAAAACAAACAAATCCGGGTGGTCCTTCGTCATATGTCGGTTAGTACTTAGTAGAGTTTCGTAATAGTAGAGTGATTTTCATTATTATCTTTACACTTAACGTTGTTAAGATAACTAGTTGTCACTATATTTATTATCTGCCTTCATCATAAACGGTGGCAAATTTATATAAAAATACCAGCGATCCGCCGCGGCTTCGCTCGGGTGCAATGTAGTCACTACTAATGTGGTGTCAGTGTAAAGTAATTAATTATACTATTATTATGATAAGGCTATAGATACTATAGGACATCTTTATATGCCATATTTATAGGCTTTATGTATATATTAAAATATTTTAATCTACATGAAATGCACAACGTACCTAATTTATTTGGATAAGGAACAATATGGTGTTGTTCAAAATAGCTTCGTAAATTACCCATTATCTTTTGTAATATGTAAAAGATAACATTGCTTACTGGAGGTTATCCTTAGAAGATATACATATACCATCGCGTACTTTTTTGTGGGTCTTTTTAAGATATACAATGCCGCAGTACACTATTCTGAACTATCTCGTAAGCTTTAGCCAGCGTTTGCAATGTAAGCGCACAAAAACATGTTTTTTACGACTACATTACAAATCTTTGTAATTCTCGGATTCCTTCTACTATAGTATGTATTATACGTATTAACTTCTTGAATCTCACTCTCTCTAATCTCTATAGGTGAAAACCGCATTAAAATCCGTAACGTAGTTTGAAAGATCTAAGCGTACAAGAAAAAAAAGCGACTTAATTCTATACTATTTCAATAAGAAAGATGTATGCTTCAAACAGTCATACGTAATTTTATCAACTTTTCCTCTTCATCATGACCACAAACAGCCTTTCATAGTCCACTGCTGGACATACATCTCTCCTTTGAATGGAGTCTTTATAGGGTTTGTTTCAAGTTTCATTCCTCTTCGCAGTGCTGTTGTCCTGCGTAGTCGGTTGTTACGACACCCACGGGATGAATATGGGTGTTGACCCTCCGTATTCTTTTACTAGAACAACTAAAAACTTAGGCATGTAAACTTTTAACACTGTATTGTTATTTAAATAAAATGACACTATAACAAGTATTTTAGTTACATACCAAATGATACCTATGTTTGTAAAACTATTAAAAATATGTTTAGTACCATTAAAGTGATTCTTTTGCGATAAATGTTTTATGATTTGTATTGTATGCGACATATTTTCTAAAACAACACAATTCTGCGTGTGCCCACTATAACATAAAAAACCCAAAGTTTAAGAACAAGATAAAACAACAGGTAGGTATATGAATTAGCCTTATGCATAGGTACATACAGTGCTTTATCAGTTTCGTATTGACTTGTGATGAGTAGTATAATTATCGAATACTACAATGGTGTGTACTACACATACTTATAATTTTGTTTTAGGAGTAGGAATTAAGAGTCGACCAATCGTTAAAGTCCGATAACGAGCTTGTTACAAGACCGGCGCGTGCGCAACTACGATTAATTTAATTGTCCGCCATTATTGAGTATCGGTACCACTAAATCTTATATTTATGCTTTGCCTTCTATTTTTAAAATACATATTCTATAAAAAAATTCAAACATGAATCGAAAGTAAGAAGCATCTGAACAATCTATCTTCCGGGCTCATCACCATCACGTACTTGATATAATAAACATGTTTTCATGTATATAGAAATACATTAACTGCGATCCTCTACTAAAACCCCCTAAATAATCGCACTACAAGTTACAAAAATAAAGAACCATCCTTATCGCCTTTATTCAGATTAAGCGTAATCTTAAGGAAGGTGCCAAAACGCATGTCTGTATCTAACTAAGTTTTCGACATTAGTTCTTCTAGAAAATTATTTTTCTAGAAATAGAAAATATCGGTATGGTGAAAAAAAAAAACAACCAAACAAAGTACAATCAACTTTAATGTGTTTTCTAACGATTAGCTAAACTATTGCAACTTTTAATACTAAACTTTTTTTAATATGAATTGCTTTAGGGTCGGCGCCCACTATCGGCACGGCATGGCAAGGGACCCTTAAGTATACCTACGCGCAGATGAATTTTTGCCGAGGGGACTCCTCAGGAGTTATGCTTGGGAAAACCGAGGAGTTCTCAGGCATGCCGAGGTCTGCTTAAGAATGCCGAGGAGTTCTGAGGCTGGCCGAAGTATGCTTAGGAATGCCGAGGAGTTCTCAGGCATGCAGAGGTCTGCTTAAGAATGTTATACAAACATTCGTTTGACTGTACAAGATTAATTAATTTATCATCTGCCATCTTTTCAAAACTATGCACCTACACACATGCGATCAATGACGGTGTTTTTAAGCAAATGACGATGCCCAGTTTTGACTCTGTGTCCCGAAGACTGTCGAAACTAGCCGAGGCGTCCTTAGGTATGCCTTACGGTGCCGAAGACTTCCGAGGTATACTGAGGCGTCATTACGTATGCCTTTTTTTTAAATAGTTTTTGTTTTTCTTAATGGTTTTCAGTTACCAGTTAACACATTGCTGTAAGTGTTAACAGTTGAAGTTTTATATTTTTGAAAACTGCTTTATCTATATTAGTAAACTACTGAATATTTCATAGTTGCTGTAAATATTTTTGATACCTACGTGTGAGTTGATGTATGAAATATTGACCTATTTAAGCAAAATTTATTCATTGACTTCCCGTCAATTTATAAAAATAAAAACTTATACTCTGTTTTATTTAAATGATTCATCAATTTGTTTAGACTGGTGTGAGAAAGTATGTCTATACTATACTCAAAAAAGGTGACCGTCGTTCTTGTGCAGTCAGGAAACAAACAATAGGTTGTAAACTTCTAAGTGAATAGCTTTACTTTAAATGCTAAGGTTATTTTGTTTTTTAATTTACTTAACATATTTTTTATTTATAGTTTTAGTCAAATTAAACATTCAATGAATAAATTTGGTTTTAATTTTTGTTATTATTTTCATAGTTGTGTGATACAAGTAATATGTATTTTGTACATTGGATGCAATCAATAATCCTTTTAAGTATTTATAGTTACACATATAATTATACTGCTTTAGGATTTCTGTCATCATTTTACGTTTTTCTTGATGGGGAGGCAAATCCCTTTGGATCTCCTGCTCCTCGGGGGCCAGAAGGATGTAGTGATTGCACTAAAAAAAACTCTGACGGCCGGTCTGAGGGACCCTACTATGGGAGTAACGCCGATGAAAATCTATATAATAATATAATAACTTGATACCTCTCACACACAGCCCTCTGATTCCAAACTAGGCTGTGCCCTTTGGTTGTGGGCTCCGATTTCCGCATTTCGACTCGAGAGTGGTCCTTTATGTGTCTAGAAGAGACTGGCTTGGTGAGCCAACCAAGCTCCTTCCAGAAGCGTAGAAGCCTCATGGAGCGTTCACAGGCTTCTAGGAGCGATTTTGTGCAGGGCACGAACAGACTGGTCACATAATATTTGTCCTGGGTGGGGATCAAACCCATAACCGCCGGTCTAGCAGTCAGGGTCACTAACCACTAGACCAACATGCCCATCGTTCTGCTCCTTGTTATTCAATAAGTACTGTTTTGAAATGTTAATATGGAATATTGAAATGATATGTTTTTACAACATTAGCCTATCATGTTATATTTACCATAGTAAATAGGTCAATTTGATTATTTATTGCCTATATACTGTTTGGTGTATTTTTTTATATGTACGGTATTATAAAATACCTAAAATAGTATAAATAAGTATTGTAGTTGCTTAGATTTAATACTTAATTATGGAATTAAGTAAAAGTATGTAGATTATGTATACTAAGTTTTACCATACCTATTCTTCCCGTGGGTGTCGTAAGAGCCGACTGAGGGGGACTACGCAGGACAACAACAGTGCAAAGAGAAGGAAAACTTAACACAAACCCTATACCAATGTGTATGACCAGTGTGGTATAGTAGGCCACAACCTCCTTTCTAAGGAGAGGCCTATGTCCAGCAGTGGACTAGTAAAGGCTGTTGATGAGATGTGTGGTGTAAAGCCATAGAATTAAGCCTTTCTAAGACAAAACATTCTTGAAAATACTTCCCTTCTGAAATATGTAAGTATTTACCATATTACTCTAATATACTCAAGAATATTTTAAATAAATATATTAATTATTTTATATATATTAATTATTAATATTAATTATTAATTATTATATATTAATTATTAATTTAAATAAATATATATGTTATCAATTACATTTAAGACCAGTATAAAGACACTTAAAAATAGAATAGTCATTTAAGTATTTGCAGGAACAGTTTTATGACTAACTTTTATGTATTAACCACTGTTCCATTTCTAATTCGAAATTTCAATTTAGCAACCATAAAAAAAAAATTAAAAAAACCAAATCTGTCATGTGAGCATGTGAATCATCACAACAACTTGACCTTTAAGCGCACTTAATGCTTATTTATCATAAGACAAGTTTTTTAACTCCCCATAAGGAAACATTTGGCCCTTGACACAGTGCCACTTGACATATTTCAAGGAAAACCTGACCAAAATATTGAATGTGCACATGGCATTGAATGTTATGTAGTAAGGAAACTGAGATTGTTTTGTATTAGGTATAAAAATCCAAAATTATTTCTGAACCTGAAAATAGAATTCCAAGTATAAAAACAGTTCTAATACTGATATTAAATACTCTTTTGACATTCTCTTTATTCTTGCATTCTTCACAAGCCAGTGCTCACTAACTACGATACAACCTTCAAGAAAAGAGCGCACTCTTTCCACAAAGGCTGGCAACGCGCTTGTGACTCCTGAGTTGGCGGCGTTAGTCGCTTTCCATCAGGTGACCTGTCTGCTCGTTTGACCCTAGTGCATAATAAAAAAAAGTGATTCAAACAGAACTAGAAAAATAAGGAGTTGAGATGATGATGTGTTACTCAAATCAAGTACTTAGAGAGGAGCAGGAAATGTTAGTAATAAAAGAAATGTTATGAATATGTCTGGAAAAATGAAATTAACATTAAGGAGCATTATTTGTACACTGCCTCATTACTAAGCACTAGTTTATCTTTTTTTTTTTGTTGACAGGGTGGAAAATCTACAGCTTCACAGAAAGAGACCACTGCGGCCCAGCCCTCCTCATCAGCAAGCACTGGTTTATCCTTACATAGGTAATGTTTTACCTTCTCACTGGCTTGTTTATACAAGAGGTTGCAAATATAATGGAACATTAAATACATTTTTTTATTAGCAAATGATGTGAAATCATTATAAAGTAAGTATATAAAAATTGGTTGATACTTTTATGGTCTGCTAGAAATTTTATTTCATAAACTTTCTTGTTAAAAAATGTTTCCAAGAACTAAATACTTGCTGGCTTGCCTTTTAAATATTTTATCTTAGTTTATATGTCACATCATAATATATTAGTGTATGTGGGACATCAAGTTATGTGGTTTCAGTTAATGATAATTTATTTAACTTATATTAGGTATATATATATATATTTTATTTATATTATCTTAGTAAAAAAATCTGTCATCATCAACATTGTTTAATACAGTACTATTCTTTCCTACCTGATTATATCATCGTCATCATCAATAGCCTATAACAGTTCACTACTGGACATAGGCTTCTCCTTAGAATGGAGGTTTTAGCCTACTACGCCATGCTGGCCAGACGAGTTAATATAGGGGTGGTTTCAAGTTTTCCTTCTCTTTACAGTGCTGTTATCCTGCAGAGTGTGTACTCTTAGATTACTCATGGGATGAATAGGGGTGGTGAGACTCTGTATTCTTAATCTGTCACCACACAGACCTAGTTATATGTAGTATCAAAATCTTTGTTTACATTTCAATATTCTTTTACAGAGTATTAAAAAATATAACACTTCGTTTTTCTTTTGTTAATACTAGAAAGCTGGTATATTATTACAATATCTAATTTTACTATAAGTTATGAACTAAGTTAGCACTAGTAGAATTTTTTAGTTGCATAACATTTTACAAAGAAATAACAGTAAATCCTCTTTGTAGGAGAGGTTTTACTTGTAGATGATTGGTTTCTTTGTTAGCATTTTTAAGTTAAATTTTAAAATTATGTCTCTATGGATTTCAAGTAGTCTATGCTCTTCTCCAAACTTCATCGAACTGCTTCTCTTGTCAATGCAACATTAACACCCCTATTACCTCCGTATTTAACTAGATGGGTCAAAAGTGCATCAAACTTGATTAAGATTTAAAAAGGTTACAACACCCAACTATTCTGCATTTATGAAAATAATTTATTTAAGATGTTTTTTTTAACCATGTTAATATTAATTTCGAGCAAATTTTTTTTTCATATTTACTTAAGTAGTTTGGAGCCAAAAAAATCATAACAGAATACAAAAAATTAATCAATATGTATGTAAGTATTATTGAAATCTTGTGAAGTTGATAATGGTGTTAAAGTAGTATTAAAAACAACACATTTTAATTGATAACTAAGTAATTATGTTTTCATCTGTGATAAACAAGTACCTATTGTGGTTTCATTGGTGTATAACATGTACAACAATGTGTTACAATTATTTATCAATAATGAAACACTAGTTCACTAATGGTTTTGTTAAAATGTAAAACTGTTTTTCTGTTTCATAACAATTATATCCTTCAAAGGTACTATGATTGTTAGTCTTCTGTTATTTCACATACTAAACAATTTATCTAAGCCTCTTTCTAGTAGAATCTATATATCTAGTAGATCTTTTTGCTAGAGACTGATCAATATCTTAACATAGTATAAAATGAAGTCAGTTTTTTTTGTTTGCTTAGATCTTTCCAACGGCAGACGGGCAGTGTTTCCAATTCATTCTATCTTATTTAATGTAAAAATTGTATATAATAATTGATATAATAACTGTTTTGTTTGTTAGTAAAATATTTACAAAAAATTATATATTTGACAATACATCTCCATCATTATCATCAAGTAATAATTATTCTGGATAATACTTACTTAGCATAAAGAAAAATATTATAGTATTTTACTCTTAAAGTTTGTTTTATTTTCATATTATCAGTTATTTTCAAATCTTTAAGTTCAAATGTAATTGACTTAAAAGTTCAGTTTTATTGGTTTTCATGTAACGGAGTGTATTAAAAAATAATACCAAAATAGGTAGCACACTTGTCCCAAAATTACTTTTATTAAATAATTGTTTTATTTGATAAAAATTATTGTGAATTGCATTAAAAAAAACTTGTTTTCTAATATGGAGCTAGCTAGTGCATTGCTAAGTTTACAACTACCCGCCTAACTACAGAATTTCATCATAATACATTTTTCTATCAGTTTTTTGTTTACAATAAGCTTGCATTATTTGTTTAAATGTAATATAATAATGATTGATCATTTAATTTAACCTGCAAAATGTCTTGAAAAACTTTTTACAGACATTTGAATAAATTTACAATTATAATTAAAGATGTGTTACAAAAATGTAAGGTAAATAAAAGTTTTTATTAAAATTAATAATCATCATTATTGTTTAGTATTTATTTTCAAATATATTTTTAATCAAGTAAGAATAAGAATTTCAAACAACCATCTTGTTAGGTTTGTTTGTTTGCTAATTTTAATGTTTATGAATGTTATTGTGTTGTTATATGTACATATAATATTACCATACCTAAGCAAAGCAATAACTAAATCATATTGTTCAGCATACCAGTAAAATTGAAGACTAAGGCTATTATAAGTTAACAAATGTACTTGCATAAATTAATTTCAACCAGGGTATGATGAAATCTGTGATTAAATTGCTATTGCTTGAGGTATATCCTAACCCCATTAGTTTCATATGCAACTAATGTAAGTCAAGGTAAATTAAGTTCAGAATGTCAGTCAGTCACAAACTGCAAGTATTGTCTTAATTTAATGTTTTATAGTTCAGTTTATTATTCATTGTAAAAAAAGGGAACTTAGAAGTGTTAAATCTAGCATATACCTATTTATAATCCTGTACGATGTGTTGAAAAATGGAAGGCATTGTTTTAATAAAAAGTATAGTCAACAACAGTTTTTGTCTTGTTTACAAAAAAGATCTAAAGGCAGTATCTATTTATCCATTACCTACATTTCCCAAGAGTTTTCTATCTATGCTACAGATCAGGTGTTTTATATATTTGTTGCTTATTGGAATATAATAATAACTTAACCATTTTCAGTTCTATTCCTGATTAATAGCAGTAACCACTTTATTTTACTATAATTACTAGTAGATTTTATGTAAAAATAATAATTCAATATATAGTCTTTTGATTTGTACAATACTGCACAACCAAAATATATATCTATATACCAAAAAAATTATAATTTAAATTAAGCTCTAGTATCTTAATTTATTTAATAGATGTATATTTATAATTTTAAGTTCATTTCTTAACATATTGTTGTTTGGATATATTTAAATGATTTACAAGAAAAAGTTTAGCAGCAAAAGTTTTCATATCTAAACATGGCCATACAATTTGCCCAGTAGAGTGTTATCTCTCTTACTCGTCAACAACTAGCTATGTAGCTATCCCTGTCACTCCCTTGACTTCATGGTAAGAGAAAGTAACAAAAGAAAAATAACACATCCCTGCCCCAATACATAGTGCTGACTGCATCCGTATTAGTTGTAAGCCACTGACACGTTAGAAAATTTCCCTTAAAGTTAAATGAATGAATTACAAGATACTGTGAGTCAACAAACAACTACTGACTCTTCTAACCTATTATACTTAATTAATCATAGATCCGACTTTCGCAATGATGCTGTAATTAGTATATAAATAGACATTGCATCGATAATCACAGGTGCATATTGTATACAAAGTAAACATAAACAGGTAAACTAACCCTTTCTTCATGAGCCACCTCTGTTGGCCCCAGTTGTTGAAAGAAGGTTCCAACGGAGAAGACACTCATCCATTTTACGATCACTCATCTATTGACACAATTTATACTATTTATGTTTGCACTACTTGTCACAATCAAACTAAAATTCCACTTTTTGCTGCGCTAAACGCAGACGTCATTGACAAACAACCGAAGAGACGAGTTATTGCACGGGATCACATAGTAGATGAAAACACTGCGTACTTTGAAAGCCATTGCATCGATATATCACAATTCTTATCACTTGAGGTTATTACATTACTAATCACTTTGTCTACATCAGTTATTATAAAAATAAAAAGGTAAAAAGCAAAAATTACTCGTAGACAGCACTCACAACGTCGCACACTCACATATCGTAACGTGCGATATCGTCACACATACATACACAGGCAACTAAAGTCAAGGTGACAGTTCGGCGCTAGCGTCGTAAAAGTCGGTCCAATTCATGTCTATTTACCTATTGCAACACTGGGCAAAAAATATTTCTTAGATCTAGAGTCAATCGAACCAACTTGATTTTTCTTTTTTTTTATATTTAGTTTTTTACAAACTCAATTTTCTACTAATGTATAATTAATTTAAATTTTATGTGTTATGCAAAGAATAGCCATCATATGCTGACTTATAAAATAGTCAGAATAAAAAACAGCCTTGTTAAGCTTCAGTACCTACCACTAATATTCCTCAAAATGTTGTAGATAACAATTTTATAAACTAGCGACAGACAAATCGATTTAAGTATTCAAATAACTCTAATTGCCTTGTTGCGTGCGAATGCCACTTGGATCCCTATTAGTTAAGTAAGATTATTCCGTTCAAAGGAAAAAGAACATAGAGATATTTATAAAGAACAAGATAACAAAAATTACAATAGCTAGCTTACTGCAAAACTTATACAATATTTGTCAGAAATGTTCTAATAAAAATGAAGTTGGATTAAGTTTTCAGAAATGTTTATTACTTAGGTACTATTTAAAGTTATAAGTAAAATTAAACTATTTTCCCTTGTTTTCGAATTGGACGTCATAGAATAAACTTAAGTTAACCCTAATAAAGAAATGCTTAATGCAAAGGGTTACGTATATTTTTATTAGTTCGAAAACAGACCTTTTTAACAAACTTCAAAAGGAGATTTACTTTTCCTACCCATAATGCTAAGAAACCATAACTTCTGATTTTAGTAAATTTTTATTTTAGCTCCAGATAACATGTAGAATGCTTGCTGTAATAATGACATAAAAATACTTCTGCTAACACATTCCCTTTACAGATTAAGTAAGTAATCAATAAATTTAACAAGAGACTTATAACTAGTATTATACATAATACATATATCTTAGTTCTATCTACTACCTATACTTGCAGAGGTCTGATTAAGGCAGTTACTCCAGTCCTTTCAGCCATGTCTTAGTAGACTGAAAGCCGACTCCAACCTTATTTGGGAAAAGACTTGGAGGATGATGAGTTCTACCTACTACGGTATAGCTCTTACATTATTTATATTATAAATGACTTACCTATTTAAAATACCAGAATACTTGACAGTGAACTGAAAAAAGAACAAAACAAGAGCAGAAAATAAGTTATTAAAAACTCTACTTCAGAGATTCCAAATTATTGTGGGCAGGAGACCCCTTTTCCAAAATAAACTGATATTAGCCACTGTCATCAATATTTAACAAAATAAATAGACATATTAGTCAGTCTTAAATCAAGCCCTCAGTCCTCAGACCTCGTCGACCCCCAAAATAAGTTTTCGTTTATGTTGACCCCTGGGAAACAGACATCGAACCAAAGGGGTCGATATCGACCACTTTGGGAAACCCTGCTCTTACTCATTAAGAATTGAAAAGATATCGTAAAGGCACTCAGTAGGAAAGGCATGTCCTTTTTTTTTTTCTTTTTTTTTAACGTGTGGAAATCCCCTCGGACCGTCACCCCACCGGGGTTTGCGGCGGGGTGGTGTGTCGGACTCGGACCGACTAAAACCACACGGTGTGCCACTCTGCGCCTGTAACAGGAGGGATCCGGGAACAGCTGTTGTTAAGACATCCGGACCCCTCCTAGCGCCAGCCCGCTCCTGGTGCGGGCTCCGTCTCAATATTTTAACCTCTCTTTAGGCGACGTCCGGCACACGCGGACGCCGCCCCCTCGCGGCTGGCCAAACTAATGCGGGTGGAGGGGAAACCCACTCCGTCTACCCTCCAAAGGCATGTCCTACCTTAGCACTGACTGCATCTTGATCATTAGTAAGATTGAAGTCGAGGTCAAGCTAAAAAGCTAAAATGGAGATAGATACTCACGTCTCAGTCAAAGATTGTAACTGGCATTGGAAAGGACAGTCTGTTAAAGTCTCCGCCTTTGTGGCTTGACTAATTACAGGATGGCGTTTATTACAAGAACGCGACCCCGTCCACTAAGAGGTTATGCAAACTCAGTCTCCTTGCCTTTCCAGAATTTTATGGTATTATAAAGATTTAATAATAGGTGGCCTGGGTACCTACACTTAATCATGATATGGGTTATCGGTTGTGATACTTTAGGTTTTAATTCTAATATATGATGTATTTAATGTTTGTTTCTAAATTTCACTTATCAGTCATCCAAACACTTACAATTTTCTCGACTTTTCAATTGTTGACAGATCTGTACGATAATCATGAGACCATCCGCTTTAGAGTGAAGTTTCCACCACTCCCTTTACAAGATAAACTAGATTGATTGAAGGCACTAAAAACTAGATAATTGACTATGCTAGTATAGCGGACTACCAATGTTCAAATTATTTATGTTAGAGGGAGTCGTTTAAATAAATAAATTCGTACTCTATTTCTGCTCAATTTTCCTTCGAATAATGTCAGTTTCGTAGTATGCTGAAATATTTACAAATGTGCATATATAAATATATTATGTAATGTAATGCTGTGATGTAATGTACCTATCCGATATCAGATTTAGAGACGGGCTGAAAAATCCCTTCGTATCTCCGGCTCCCGGAGGACGCCATTGTGGTGATGTAGGAGCCAGGAGCATGTGGTGTTTCCTCCAAAAACTAAGGCGTCCTACAAAGGAGAGCACTCGGACTGCTTTGGCATCACTACGGATTATCTAAATTCTATGTTTTCCAAAATTTTCATCATCATCATTAACAGCCTTTAATATTCCACTGCTGGACATAGGCTTCTCCTTAGAAAGGTTTTGGCCTACTATACCACGCTGGCCAGACGGGTTGGTATAGGATTTGTGTCAAGTTTTACTTCTTTTTGCAGTGCTGGTGCCTGCGTTGTTTTGCGCCCTTAGTCGGCTTTTACGACACCCACGGGATGAATTGGGGTAGTGACATTCCGTATTCTTAAGCCGTCACTACACGGATTCCAAAATTTTATATATGACAAATAACAACAAAAAGACAGAATAATATTGATTTTAAAAAATATTAGGTCTTTAAGTTGAAGATCTGTATGAAAATTTTGAAATAAATAAAAAAAGATTTTTTTTTTAATTTTAGCTAATTAAAGTACTGGCCCAAATTTTCTCCACAATTATGCCATTTTGATGGCAGTTTGTTTATCCCTTTACTGTAGAAGTGTGCTGGACGGGAGGTGACAAAGTCAGCGAAAGCGTTTTGTCCTACCACTCTCAGGTGTTGAATTTCGAAAGTAGAAATCTGTTTTGACAATTTACGGTGAGTAGGGTGGGTGACGCAGATCTTGTAGATTTGCGATGGTCTATCGTGAAGTGTGAGTTCGCGCGCTGTCGTGGAAAAGCATTGGGAAAAAGCGGTTGACCAGTCGTGATGGTTGAATAGGGAGCTTCTCCATCATTGTTTCCAATTCTTGGCAATAGACAACTACCGTCATGTAGGATTTCATATTCGAAAATTGTGCGGATTTAGGTTGATTCATGGCGCTAAAAACTACTACAATTTCACAAGAACAAAACACTATCTAAAAGAGATGACTGAATTTTAAATTAAAATAACATGGCTTTCGAATAAAATTTATTTTGAATTTGGAATTGTGCGCTAATCCACTGATAATTAAATCTGCAAATGCTGAATTTAAAAATCTCTAACTTCATAGGTAAAGACTTATTACATACTGCCGCAGTTTAAGATGGTCAAAAATGTCCGAGCTGATTTTTTGTTGGTGGAAACCGTTACTCGGACTGTATAAACTAAATATATTTTGCTTTAATATGAGTATGTTGTTGAGAGAAGATGTCCACTTACAAAAACAATATTATAGTCGTCAGAAAGTTATGTTGTTAACCGAACTTCTCTCCTATTCCATGGTGTTACGGGCACTTACACTATTTGTGTAATCACAAGTACTATTATAATGTGGTTTGTGCAAAAAAGGACATAAACAGAATACATTTTACTAAGATAAAAGCCTATAACATTTCAACTCTAGCTACTAGTGGTGATTCTTCGTAATCATTTACAAAGGTTGCCTTCTGCGCAGTTAGTTATATACAAGCATCATTTTGTTTTTGAAGTGAAACTTCCTTAGAATCGTTGTGATTTGAAACTCAATGAAACGAAAATACGTCACGATAAGGAAACAAACACATAAATGTATAGGATTAAGTCGGCGAGAGAATGAGATAGAATAAATAATTCACACATTATTGTTAATATAATATTTTAACAGTGTGAATAGTTTTATTTTTTTATTTAATACTAGCTGGTACCCGCGACTTCGTTCGCGTGGAAATTGAAAAACACTGCCATAGTGGGTTTGATTCCCGGGCAAGGCAAAATTTTATAGGGTTTTTAAAATTTCCTAAGTTACTCCTTATATAGACAACTACCTGGTGGTAAAATAATATCAAAATCGGTTAAGCCATTTAGAAGATTACCCGCAACAAACAGATAGACAGACAAACTAAAAACTGGTTTTTGGGCATAGGTATCGTGCAAACCGTGTGAGTATGAAAAAACCTATTATTTTGACATTCCAAACAGACATTTCAATTTTATTAATTTGCATAAAAAATATTTTTTTCGGAAGTTTCACTTCTGCAGTGTGTGAATTGCAATTTTTTGTTACATACTTACTTTGATATTTACTTTTGTTAACATTTGGCGCTTGCTCGCATTTTCTTCGAAACGGGCCTTCGCTTCGGGAGACCGTTTCTTGAAAACGGGAATACAAACCGAATCACTCACATACTCAGCAAACAGCGATCGCAAATCGCAATAGTTATAATTACTCTTTGTGAGACCGAAAGGATAACCTTCAAGTCGCTCCTAAAATAAAGGGTAATGAAACAAAATGCATTTTAAATACATAGTTTTATTAAAAAATGAAAACAAAATCCCTTACACTACCTAAATAAGGCACGACGTGTTCAAACAACCGGTGCGGCGACCTCCCACGACCCGCACCGACAGCGGGGAACAGATACCACACATATGCACGTAAACTTTCAATGACCCTGTACATATATACGCTGTTTACAAATATACAATTATAATGCCACTGCGCAGCGTTATGGCTGGGTAACACTAGCTCACAATACTGTAATTTGGCCGGAAAACATCGATGTACATACAAACATTAATAACGTAAATACATAAATGAGTGCGGTCCGATTGCGAGTTACTGATCTAGTTACGTACGTACGTAGTCGTACCGGTAAAAATTATTCTTTGGATAAAGAATACTGCCGAATTTATGAGTAGGAACGCTGTAGGTTAAATACAAGTAAATTAATGTATTGCTATGTAAACTATTTTATATAGGCAAGTGTACCTAATCGTATTTAGTACACTGACATAGACAATGCAGTCTTTTTTATGTTTGTAAACAGGTCATAGGTTAAAATGATAGTTCCTCTAAAAGTAGTAGCTCGCAAAAGTGACCACATTCTAAATTTAAAAAAGGAATAATACAATATGTAGATTAAACAAGTCTCTTAATTCCGATATGTTATATTTAATTTTTATACTTAGTTGATAGATACACAAGTTCAAGGAAGCAGACTGATATTTTTTAAGCTTTATAAATACAGAAATTTACACAATATACAGAATCTATTTATAAATGTACATGTCAATAATTTTGTGCGTTATAATGCGGGTGTAAGATATAAAATGGCAAAATTTTGCTATAGGTATATATTTTTTTTTATTTCGGGTTTTATAACAAACACGTGTCAAATGTGCCGGGTATAAAACTTGTTATTTTACAATTAGTTAGTATACAGAGTATGTAAATATTTTTACAGCTTAAGCGTGAATATTAATTTACATGTCCCTAAACAATTAAAATGTCTAAATTGAAACAAAATGCAAATTATCTTATTACGAAATAAATTACTAAACCAACATTCGATACACTACTCGCTAAATTTGTAAATAATATAGAAATAATATCTTAATTTGTATGTCTTTGTACCAAATTATGATTTAGACAAAATTTTAAAATTTTGAGCGTTAATATTATAATGAGAAAGGGGTGAGAGAGCATGGATCGATAAGAAATGAGATAAATTAATAATAGCACAGCAGCCGGGGGTCGAAATTATCAAGCTCTTCACTGTCTGAAAAGGTAATTTCACACCCCGTCGAGAAGCATCAACAAAACTTTCCACTGAAAAATTTCGTATGCCGAAAGTAAAATTTTACACGTCTGTGTCTGTACACTAAAACGAACGGGAATGGAAACGGTCGTGACGGCGAATGATTACAAAATTTTATAAGTAAACGTTCACAAGTTTCACAATTTATTGTCTCCGCATATGAAACACGCTTTCGATCAATACAATTTTTTTAAATACTAAAAGGGTAAAAGTGATAACAATAAAAAATGTTTTTAAAAAGGTAGTCAAGACAAATTGTTCTACGTGTCGCAGGCGTCCGGCCGGCGAGGCTCAGCGAAGGGGGGCGAGGGGCGCGGGGTGCGCGGGGGCCAGCCCCAGCAGCGCGCGCAGGCCGAGGGTCAGTAGTGCTCCAGCTCGGCCGCGCCCGCCGCCGCGCCGTACACGGACGGCGGCCTGCCACACACGACACACGTCACTCGGGACCTCACACCACTACAATCTCCTCTTTGCTTTTAGGTTTTTACATTTACGAGGCTGATAATCTCTCTACAATAATCTTAATTAGCGAATTAAGCAGCGACAGAATTGCACAGGTTTTCTGTGAGCCACGGCCTCCCAGAAAACCGGTGTTAAGCCTTCTAAGTTTTTAAATAAAGGACAACTCCCGCATCAGGAAATCCAGAGACAAAACAACAACAACAAAGAACACCCAGACTCAGAACAACAATTTTTAGATTAAGTGTTGTGCCATGCGGGCTTCGAACGCACAACACTCAGCGCAGTAGGAAGCGGCGAAGTGACCCCTCAAACTACCACGCCATCCATCCACGTTTAAAAAAATTAATGGCACCCAAAGCAGACATTGTACGAACACATCAAGAATAAAAGTTTATGACAATGGTTAATTATTTTGGGAGTCCTTTGTGTCCGTATTATCTATGTTAGTAAAGTCCGCTGCGACACAGAATTTATTCCTAGTGCGGAAGTTGTATTTTTAAAATATAAATCATTTTGATTAGATTCTAAAGTTTAACGAATAGACAGAATTATATTTAATGAACATAGCTTTGAAGTCTGATCATATCACCAAAACATACAAATCTGTATCATGGGCCACAAATGTTTCTATTTTATTTTCTTTTAAGTAGTATTTAATGTTATGATATAAAAAATATTGAGATTACCGTAACGCTCTCCGAGGTGCAGGAAGACGGGAGGGTCGTGGTAGTGCGGAGACGCGTACCTCGCCTGTCGACGGCCGAGGCTGGTCCACTACTGGAGCCGCTGTAATAAATGTATTACATACTTAGCAACATATAATAGAAAGAACAAATGTTTCAAATCTTGAAATAACAACAACAACTTGTGGCTAAGTCCACGATTTACAATATTGTTAATTAAAGCCGAAAATCGTAAGAAGTTATGATTTAGTCCAGCTGACAGCGGTGCAAAATTATTCAATTATGGGATGAGGGTAATGGAAAAAATGTGTAAAAAAATATTTTTTTGTAGATTTTATTAATTAAAGAAGGTCAAAGCGGTTAGTAAATATTTGTAAACCAAATGAATTAATACTTACGTGGCGCAATTTTATGTATGGGGCCGGAGGTAGGTCGTGCGCTGCTCCGAGCTTGGGACGAGCTGGCTACAGAGCTGGGGCGCGTTGTTGAGGGCTGTAATACGTCACACTTACACATAAAGATCATTAATGATATTTTTTACTGATTTAAATTTATGTACAGGAAACGGTTTGAAACTGCGTAAAGAAAAATATGAAGAATGATACGAGTAGAATGGAAGAAGAAACATCCTAAGCCAACCACAATAAAGTACGGAAATAAATAATTTACAATAGATATATTTACAACGGATATATAATGGATAAGTAATGTTCTATCTACATAGAAACTATACCTACAGCAAAATGGTATAATTATTTTAAAGTATGAAATCAGTTTTGTATCATTTTCTCACGAATTCGTAGAACTGATGTTAATAATATGCTTATCCTTATACATATAATCATTCTGTACGTATATATGTGACGGAACGCCTCGAAAACGGCTGTACCGATTTTAATGGGTTTTTTTGTGTGTTCTAGAGGATTCAAGAATGGTTTAGATTTCACAATTTGGGCCACTACAAAATGTTTTTTAAGCTATTGCATAGCTTCTATGGAGGGCCTTGAGCGCGGGGACCGAATCCAGAAATTCCGTAACGAAAAAAAACCTCACGCTAAAACAAAACAAAAAACAGTACCAAAATCAAATGCTGAACGTCAAAGGAAATTTTTTATTTATTTATTTAAAAACAAATTGTAATATATGCTTCAATATTTTTATTTAGTAAAAGAAAAAAAAATGTTTTCTTATCGGTCACCACGCTCAAAAAGTGTAACTTGAATTAATATCAAAGAAAAAGAAATACTGCATAAATAAAATAAATAAATAATTATAATCGCATAAGTTGATACAAAATGCTATGCAATAGCTTTACCGCGGCAGTCCCCGAGTGCCACACGTCTTTTTTTTTTTTTATTTAAGACGTGTGTACAGGACAACGTCTATTGGGTAAGCTGGTTTATTTATAAATCACTCGAAATGTGTAACAAATTATAAATAAAACACTAAGGTTGTTACAATATCATTTAAATAATAACATGAAACGTACGCACGTCTACGTATTTATAATCTTTTTATAAACGCGTATCTAATGCTAATATTTAATAATAACAACTAATAAAAATCTTGTGAATTAGTATGTTTTAAGGCATGTTGTCATTGATGCAATTTAGTACACAACTTAATAACAATAAACAAAATAGCATAAAATAAATTAGGTAATTGACAAATTGTTTTCCAAATTTTGATACAGTTTTAAAGCGACACAGTTTCCGCCAGAATTAAATATGAAGTACAGTTACATTTGAGCAGAAATATCAGAGGATTGATATTGATATTTCGATTTCAAATTGATAAAAGCTAAACTCTGAAAATCGAATAACTGAAGAAGTCAAATATACCTAATATACCTCACACATCCCACACACGGCCGTCTGATCCCAAACTAGGCAGAGCCTGTACTGTGGTAACCAGACTGCTGATAAACATACTTATATTTTTTTGAAATACATACATATTATGGATAAATTACACGCAGACACAGCTGTGTGAAGCTATACCTAATATACCTTACACATCCCACACACGGCTGTCTGATCCCAAACTAGGCAGAGCCTGTGCTATGGTAACCAGACTGCTGATAAACATACTTAAATATTTTTGTAAATACATACATATTATAGATAAATTACATCCAGACACAGAACAAATGACCGTGCTAATCACACAATTGTTGTCCTGAGTGGGAATCGAACCCACGACCTCCGGCTTAGCAGTCAGGGTCACTAACCACAAGACCAACAAGCCCGTCAAAGATGATGATATGATATACGAGTATGATGAAGTCATCGTAATCAAGTTTGGGCAAGCTTTTAAATTAGTTTGCCTTATAAGGTAAATAATTTAGAAGATTTCCCAAAATTTGAGTAGGAATCTACTAGTGGATAGCGAACGGATAGTACGAGGGTCTGAAAAACTGAAGTAAACAATCAGTTCACGCCGAAAATATCGTGTTATTCAACTGAACAAGAGCTTCGTTAGTCAAATTTAAAAACTGGCCAATATTGGTAAAGGCTGGCTTATATTTGGTAAATAAAATATTGACATTAACATATACTTACATAAACGTTGAATAAAAAAATAAGATAAATAAAATTGTTTTCAAATTGAAGCGAAGCTCAGTCATTTTTACTACGTTTGAAAGTAACAGAACAGCTATAGTCCATCAACGTCGTGCGCGACCGTCCTGCGGGGTGACAGACGGTGGCGGGGACGAGGTACTCAAGATGTCAGCGGGTAGCGGGTGGTGTAGCGGGGAAGGGAAACGCTTATCTTCGTGTGTAGCTGTGTGCTAGAATGACGCGCTACCTCGCCCCCGCCACTGTCTGTCACCCCGCGGGACGGTCGCGCACGAGATTGCCGGGTTATAGCGTAGTAAGAGTATTAAAACAAATTGAAATGACAAAAATATTGCATAGAACATAAATTGCATTTAAAGAAGTAAATAGTAATCAAAATTACAATAACACAAGAAGACACTAGACATCTCAATCGACGTTATTACTAAATTATTGGAATATAAAAAAAAACTGATAATGTAAATTACATCAAAATTAAGCAGAGGAATGAGGTGAAAATTACAAAAATAAACCAGACATTTATTATCATTTGTATAAAAAATCATATAATATAAAGTAACATTATTTTTTACATGATAAATTGAAGGTGATAAAATATTACGATGAGAAATACCTATGTTATTTGTCCTCCTGTATGTTGATGCAAGCATAAACACCACAAGATAATTACTACTACTGACACTATACTACCACTACACATTCTATTACATGCTTGGTTAAAATGAAATGTGTTACAACTGAGAAAAGTACTATCAAATATGGGGTTTAGATGTAGAAATAAATAGAGAATATAAACTACGACAGCAGCTAAGAAGTCTACAGATGTACAACAAAAGGTGAAGAAGGAATTATTTAAGAGAAATAGCCAAATGTGAGTGCGAACAGAATATTATTATACATAATGAATAAGAAGTCGAGCAGTGAATTGTATCGTATGTTGGCACGAATGTGCCCTACGGGTCACTGCTCCAGGTAAACGAACAAAGACTCACAGGCATGTGAAGGGTGCGCATGGAGACGGGCACGCCGCTGCCGGGGACCCGCAGCTGCACGGGCACGGTATGCTTAGTCACGTTAGTGTGCCACACCATCGCTACGGTTACAACTTCAATGCTTTGCCCACATTTGTTGTCTTATTTCCTTTTCAAAATTTATCATCATCTTTCCCTTTTTAATTGAAATAATAACATTCTAATGTGTTTTTACTATATCACGCTTTGAGCGAACCTTTTTGAAATTTTCCACACATAAATTTATTAAATGAATATTAAAGTTCTTAAAGTCTTTTAATCCATTATAACCTGTACCCTGATCACACAAATAGTCACCACATGTTAAGATTCGCATTGAAACTGTAACCGTTTATGACATTAGTATGATCACATTGAAAGTATGGTAGACACAGTTAAACACATTTTAAATTAATATAAAAGACACAATTAGAACATATTTATTATAGTTTATCCAGCACCAGTATCGATGGAGATTAAAATCCGATCTAATCTGTGATATTCGACTATACGACAAACAATGACACAGGATTATCTACTACTTCGACAAAGATTTTTAGCAGGACATACAATACAACGACAAAATAAATACGTTTTTAAATTCATAAGTGTTACGTAACCGTACGTTTCGAAGTAGGTTCGAATTAAAGCATTAATAATAACTGGCAAAAAAAAACAACAGTGTTGTCAACAAATCATACAAAAAGTATCTGTTGAATGTTAATCAACAAACTGTATCAGAATCTAAAGATTTTAGATTAGACTGGATATTAATATCGCCTTTAAATCGTTAAACACAAACATGGCATTGATATAAGTAAGATTTGTTTGCTTAGTCCGTTTAATCTAACGAATTGCGCAAGGGGTCTGCACCATAGCGTAGATTATACAGTGTGTGTGAGCGCATATGAATTGTTTTATTTTATGGACGTGTTCACATCAGTATACACCCATATAGCTAAAGGGGTAGGTATATATGTATTAAACTTTAAACACACATTTTGATGATTTAAATTTGGTCTCACTTAAGTTAAGGGGATACGTCTATTGTCGTCGAAAGAGCATTATGCGAGTAAAGACAGGGTTAACGGGAGTATATGGAAAGGGAAAAATAATGAAGAAGGAAAAAATTAGTTGAGGCGGAGTACTCGAGCAGGTAGTCGCAATAGTTCGAGCCATCTTATACTCTATGTACGTCAAATTATGTTACGAGTATCGTTTATGTGTATGAAGTTTTAATGACGGTTAGGCACGGCGATATTTTACCGCGCGTTTATTTTTTGCAAAATTTTTGCATTGTAACACATGGGATCTATTAGGAATTTGATTCAAAATGAACGCCATAGGATGGCGATATATTGCCACAGAATTTTGACGGGGTTTAAGTAGAAGGCAGTGGATCATGAAAATAAATGCTCACATCTCTGGGCGCGACGAGCTGCGAGTGGGGCCGCTCCCGGCGCAGCGTCTCCGTGCCCTGCCGCACCAGCGCGGGCGGGGCCGCCGCCTCGCCCGCCGTAGAGCTCTTGTCGTCCGCTTTCTGGGACAAACAATACGATATTGTCTTAATCATGTCTTCATAGATTTCTTTCAACAGTAACGTTTCAGTTTTCACTGAAATGTAACTCGTTAAGAAACAGGAATATTATTTAACGATCTACTTTGAATTTATTTCGAAACATTTATTATTCATTAAGGGATAAATATTCACAAAAAGTACTAAGAGCCATTAATTTAACAATTTACACATTAGTGACGAAAAACAATAAAGCTATCACTGGCTGTCACTTCCAAAGATAAATTGTTTCGAAAAAAATTATAATAAAGAAACACCTATAACGTTAAATTTTTAAAAGTCAATCGTCTTCATTCCGTGCGGTGACGGACTAAGAATACAGAGTGTCACCACCCCTATTCATCCCGTGGGTGTCGTAAGAGGCGACTAAGAGAGCGAACTACGCAGGACAACAGCACTGCAGAGAGAAGGAAAACTTGATACAAACCCTATACCAACCCGTCTGGCCATCGTGGTATAGTAGGTCAAAACTTCCTTTGTAAGAAGAGGCCTATGTTCAGCAGAAGACTATGAAAGGCTGTTGATGTGATGATATAGTTTAGGGTTTATTTCAAGTTTTCTTTCTCTTGGCATTGCCTTGCTGAATTAGCTCCCTTAGCCGGCTCTTACGACACCCACGAGATGAATAGGGGTGGTGACACTCCGTATTCTCAATCCGTCACCACACAAACGCTTTTATACTGAAGTATATTTCTATATAGGTTGGCAAAACATTGAAACTTCCATACCTGGTAGTTGGCGATGGTATAAGAGTCAGTTACGACAACGGGAGGAGCTGCGCTCGCGCTGGAGGTGGGCGACAGCGCGGGGTTGGACGCGTACACGCCGCGCCGCACCATCGCGCGCCCGCCCAGCGCCAGGCCCCGCGACGCAACTGCCAAGCCTGATATCGGCTGAGCTGAAATCACGAAAAATAATTTCATTATGTATACACACATAAGAAAAAAAGAAAAATAACAATCAAAATGAGTGTGAAATTGTAGTGTTTTGTTGCAAGGAATAGTGTAGTTGTCTGTTACGAATTTAAGTGTTGGTTAAGGGTTTAAGTTGGCAATTTAAATATTTGACTTAGAAATTAGATTATTTATTAAACCAAGCATTAAAAATAAGTGATGTGACGATAAGAAAATACCGTATAAATATCCACAGAACACTTACAGTTTTGACGTGACATTCAGACAATTTTACTTCGAAATTTATTAATATTTTTAAGAACAGATTTACACACTTCTAAACAATTATATTGCATGTTTAATTTTGTGACCCGTCCTATATTTTTAATGAAGAATTAATCAAATTTAGGTAATGAAAATAATGTTATGATAATGGCGGAACAAGCGTTTAAATCAAATAATTCTACTTTAATATAATAAGAAAATAAAATACCTAAAGAATTCCAACAACGTGACATACTCACCGGGAGGTATTCTGTTAAGTTCTCTATGCGAACTGTACTGCCTCAGTTTTGATGTCGGCAAACCTGTTTTTCTGGGCACGGCCATTGGAGGAATCATATGACCATATGTTACTAAAAACAACAAAAAGATGCGAAAATAAAAATAATATGATATGAAGATAGCACCGATGTCATTACGATAATGTGATCATACTTCCCCTCAGTAGTGGCAAGGTATCTACGTTTCGCTTCCACCAAGCCCAGGTCTAGTGGTACGATTAAGCTATTAATTTATAAAATAGGTAAAAAAAACAACCTAATGTCTTTTTCTGTTTTGTTAGTCAATCTTTTCTTAAAGTGCAGTAAATATCAAACCCGATCATTACCCGCGCTATAATGATGTAAAAGTGACAGTCATGCTAGGTAGTGTGTGTAGTAATTTTTCTTAAACTAAATTCTGGTTTCATACTCTTTTCTCACTCACTCTCCAACAAAACTTCAGCGAGTTTATTCATGTAAAAATAGTCAGCAAAAGCGCTCGGTAACGCTTTGTATGAATTATTTTCTCAAGTATTAATTTAATAACGTTACCTGTAGCTGTCGAGGGCGTTTTGTTACACACTGACGATGGTGACTTCAAACCACTGACGGGCGGCTGTATTCTCTTCTCAGTAGTAGTTTTCCCCGCCAAAATATCCCTTTTGACTAAACTCTTTTTCGCCGTCGGTACACTACTTATGATCGTAGTATTGTGCATATCGAAGGTGCGTTCCATAACCGTTGTGTTAGTGGAAGGGACTTTAGGGATAGCGTATGATTTGTCATCCAGAGTATCGTAGATAGGCGATATTGTGTTGTGTAAATCTAGCAACTCGTTCTTGGACCCTTTCCGTAGTGACATTAGCGGTGTTGATGCTATCTGTGAGCCTGCAATTGGTGGAGAGTCTGTGTTTTACAAGCATTTGACGTTATAATAGATATATATTAGGATGCCGTTATGACAACCCTACTGCGACATGACAAGTTAAACTAGTTATTGCAAGGAACAATCTGTAGTCAAATCATAGACTCGTTCTTGCATATTTATATATTTTTCTTATGTAGCCGCTTTAATAATTTTCTTTTAAAACGCTTTAAAACTTTTAAGCAAACAAAAATAAATCTACCATTTTTGTTTCGCAGTGATAATTTTATATTTTATTAATTAAATTAAAATGCCTTAGTCTTCTAGTCAGATAAATAAACCGAACTTTTAATTTGTTTATTTATTACCATAGAAAGAAGTTCATTGGTTTACATGATTTAGTTCGCTGTGATATACCGCATTTTTCATTAACATACTTTAGTAGTCCACTGCTAGACATAGGCCTCTCCTGAGAGTTTACGGTGTACAAATTATAATTATATTTATTTACTAAATTCAAAGAACAAACAGACCCAGGATATCAGTGCAGTGCAGACCTATTGCTCATAGGACCATCAGTCTTTGCCCCAAATCCTTCTTCCCATAGACCAATAGCGCGGACCCATTTTTCAATCCGAAGCGATAAAACCGATAAAATATACACTTACGTGGATTATGTATTGGTATTGTATCAGGCACGCTGTCCGGTGGACTCGAGGAACTAAAGGTGCTCGTATCTGTGCTTTCGCCCGACACCACCATAGCTCGATCTTGAGAAGTCCATTCCTGAAATATTCACAAAACAGGACTGAATTAATATTTTTTTTTACTTATTCTGTGGATGGTATTTAAATGTAGGCTGTCTAATCATCTAATTTGACCTCTGTTAATAAAGGTTGTTGAATCGACTACAGCAAAAGAAATGTCAGAACGCTGAAATTAATCGTACTTGGCAAGTTTTAATTTATTTTGTGATTACGAAACTAATCACAAAATAACTGAACTTATTTTCACAGGAGCTTTATTGGCAAAAAAAAAGCTAATGGTACGAGGAATAAGTTAAACTACTTTTATTTTAGGGAAAGAATCAGGATTTTCCACGTAAGCGTTAAAACAAACAAAATGTGCAACAAGTTATGTGCTAATATTATTATGAATTTGTGAATATTTATCACTCTTAAACAAAAGTAATTAAAATGTAGTCACGTTAAAGTTTACTTTACCCTTATATCCTGTGCTGACGTTCTCTCACTGCCGTCAATCAGGTTCAACGTAGCAGAATTTATATCTATTATATTATTGTCCTCTGTCTTCACGTATACAACCGTTGTATCCATAGCGTTTGCCCTGGGTGATAGCTTTTTGAACGTAGCATTCCTTTTTGGAGGCTCTCTAATAGGCTCTTCTGGTTTATCGAATCCGTTGGTGTTAGCGTTCATTGCTCTCCGCCGCGAAAGTAATTCTGAAGCGTTCTCTATACTTTGCCGAGGTACTGTGATGGTTTGATTCGGTAACTGGATAGTTTTTATTGGCGATGTGTCCGTTTGGTTAGGCAAAGACTTTTCCGGCTCGCTCGGTAGTCCTTTTCTAGCTAACGAAAGTTTTTGGCGAGCTTGTATTATTTCATTCAGCTCCTGCTTCCCCAAAGTAACGTTAAGACTATTTCTGGCTATTTCTTCTGGTTTCTGAAGGCCCATATCTTTATAGAAGGCGTCGTCACGTTCAAAGTTTTCTTTCTCAGCGTCATTGGCTTTTATGAATCTATTATTAGAATAGTACGTTATTGTTTCACCCATATCAGGGTTTTGTTTTTGGGTATACTTAGGGGATTCTTTGTTATCACAATTTTCGTTTAGAACTTTTCCAGTATCAATTTGGCAAGCTTCTTCGCGGGCTTTGGTGTAACTTTCAGAGTTTTTTATGCCAGGTTCACGTTTAGTAAAACTGTTGTAGAGATTGTGTCTTGGTCTTCCTGTAAGGAGTCTTTGTTGTGATTGTTCTAAGTTTGTAAAAGTGGCTGAACTGAATATATTAGAATCTGGACTGTCTTTTGTTTTGGATGTGGTGCTGTTGGAGATGACATAGGATGAATTCACTGAGCTCACTAAACTGGGAGGTAGAGAGTCAATGAGGCTGTCATTGTCAGGATATGTGGTCTGAGAAAGAAAGCTTGTACTCATGTCCTTTTCGTCAAGAATACTTAATGTCATGCTGGTCATCATTTGATCAATACTTTCTCGACCTGACATTGGTGGCCCTGTAAATAAAAAAAACCGGAGTTAATCACGTTCGATTGATAATGTCTATAACTTAATTCTAATTATTATTATTTGCTTTAAACATTTAAATAAGTTATTTTAGAAAGTTACGCTCGCTGAATTACCCGACTCTTTATGAGGAAAAGATTTTCGGCCGTCCATAGACTCGGTGTTAAAGTTGCCTGAACTCTCCATGAGTAATGATGAGACGAGGCTTGGAGGCGACATTCGCATCAGTGACTCCCCACTTTGGTACATGTTAAGGCTGCCGCGCTCTTGTATGATGTTTGATAAACCCCTGTAGAAAAGATTAATTGTGTTTATGTTCGAAGAATTTATAAAAAACTTATTTTAGCGTCAAGTCAAATAGTCAAATCTGCAGTAAATATAAACTCATGGTCTTGTCAGCAGTCCGTTTTAGAGAATGACTTGGTTAAAAAGTAAATCTTACAACTAGTATGCGTATAAAGTTTATTATAAATAGCCCGTTGATTTTTTTTAGTTTCTAAATAAAAGCAAACCATTTCACTTACAACCTTCTTGAAGCTGAAACATTGCAAAAAAAATAACCTGAGACAATCTCGAGTTGCATATAAAATTAAATAACAAAAAATAAACAAATATATATATATTATTACTGTAAGTACAAAAAAACTATTAATATTATATTATATTATTATATAATATTTAATTTATTTAAAAACTTTAAAAATACCCTTAGTTTCTAAATAGATTTCGAAAAACGTTTTAAAATTGAAACCAGTAACCGCTTAAAAACATGAGTTTTTATATCTGCAGTTTTTATTCCTGCCTTCAGTCAATGACATGCTCACACATAAAAGCGACAAAAAGCCAACCTTAACCGATACCATACAGGCCAGAAGCGATATAAAAACATAATAGACGCTGCAACGTAAAATAAGCTTATATTTAACCTAAAACAGTGCAGCGCCATGTTCTGCGGTGACGTAACACTGTGAAACCGCCTTTGCGCATGCGCCACATTGAGGTAAGCACCTGTTATCCACCTGGGTAAACATTACATGCAAATAGGTAAGAGTGTCGCATTTGAAATGTTATACATTATTAATATAATTGATTTTTATTTTGGGAAAAGACACCAACTGCAAGGGGTTCACCACCGACAACTAAGAGTTTATACATATACTAGCTAACCCGGCAAACGTCGATATGCCAGGTCAACTAGTTTAAAAAATTAAAAAATAACATTGTATGGAGTCCCTAGCTATTTTTTATACCCCTAGGTGGTTAGCCACCTAGGGGTATAAAAAATAGCTTACGACCTATTCTCAGACCTACCAAATATGTACAAAAAAAAATCGGTAAAGCCGTTTCGGAGGAGTTCGATAACAAACACTGTGCCACGAGATTTTTATATATAAGATATATATATTTAAAATAAAAGGATAATATTGTTGAGACTTATTAAGCAAATTTTTATAAAGATTCAAGTTCCATGATTTATGGAATATACATACATATATAGAAAAGCATGTTACGTGAGTTTTTTTAATCAAACTAAGTTAGTAGACAAGCACTCGGGGATGTTATAAACACTCACAATACCAATAGTGGTCGGCAGTATTCACCATGGTTTTCGACCCTAAGCAAAACCAACGATCATACTAATACTGACTTGAGTAGGTTCGGCGGCAGATCGGCAATCTTAGCTTGTTTAATTACAAACAGGTTATATTTTCTTTTTTATATACCAAGAATTTTATGGTCAAACGTTCACATAATATAGGACCTTTTAATTTATTTCTGGGACCTAACCCTTGTGCCCTATGATCAGGAAGACATAGGTCAAGATTCCGGTGACGGAATGTCTAGTACTCTTCTGAATCTGTGAAATATCAAAATCGAGCGCCCCAAAAAAAAATTCGTGGTATGAAAACTTTTATGTTCTCTGACACCGCACCTAGCCAAGTCTGTTAGTAGCTTGAATACACAATAATTATTTTATTTGTTAGTTATAGAGACACAAATATCACAGATTAAAACAGATAACACTAACAATTATATTAGTTACCAAACCAGATAAAAGTAGGTTTTGCCTCTTATAACGTGATAAAAAGCTTCTGGTAAGTAAATCTAAATCTCTTTAAAGATTTCGTAGAGGATGATAATAATCTTTCTTTACCGCGCACCCTTTGAAAAAAATCTGTTAAACTTGTTGAAAAAGTTGTCGAGACGAGGTATAAAAAGTTTATTTACCAAAAATTGTTAGACACAAGCTCATTTCATAAAATCTATCTTTATCAATTCTTGACGCTTCATGGAAGGCTGTATCCGTAAGTAGAAATATGTTAGTTAAACTCTAAGGTCAAACAATTTACCTATTTATATATTTTTTAACATTTTAACAATATTATTTTATTCGCGCGGCAATAAATTGCGTATTTCTTTCGAAAACAATTTATGTAGCATTTTAGTGCAATGAATAAAATAGTTTCTAGGTCAACTTTAACTACTTATAACACACTATTGTCTCTATTTAAGTTTACTAATAAAAGTAAAAGTAATAGCAATTGTAAAGAATTATTAGCAAAGGTGATACTTTCATAACTCAAACGGCTTTTACTACTTTCTCTATCGGTTCTGGGTATTAACAAAGCCAATGCTAAGTCATGCACACTAATTAAATAGGCTTTAAACTTCTATTTTGTTTCTATGATGCAATTCATACTTTTAAATCTAAGACTCTTTAGCTCAATTTAGTAGTAGTAGGTTCCTTGCGCAGTAAAATGGCGTAAGTTTTTTTCTGTGTAAAACCCCCTTGAGCTGTTAGCCATTAAGGGTTCTCATTGGAGCGGTATGTCGGAATCGACCCAACCAAATCCACAGAGCAGCCCCATACTAAGCCTAAAATAGAGTAAGATCCGGGAACAGCTTTCATTAAGATATCCGGACCCTTCCTAGCACCGTCACACAAAGACGCAGGCACTACCTTTAAGTAAATTTTCAAATGTAAAAAATGGTTGGTTACAAGTGTGTTACAAGTTAAAGATTTTATTCTGTAATACTATGAAAGAGAAATTAATTTTGTAATGAGGTTAATTATGATTATTAGGTCAATTACGTAATATAGTTACGATATAAATATTCTAATATAATAGAGTACATCTTAGATGGTATAACTTTTACTACTACGCACCAAAACAGCATAAAGATGAACAAAACCAGCATAAAATTACGCAAAACAGTTTAATTAATACGATGACTTTTTAAACTTAAGCTTTATCTTAATAATAAGTTAATAACTGAATAGTGAGAAGCAGAAGTTGAACCACACACGCCGACATTTTTAAATGTCTAATGTCGACAATTATATTTAATACTTCATAATAAACCAACAAAGAAACTAAAGACAATTGTGTATAATATGGAAGTCGTAATTGAAAACTGTAACATCTTATAAAGTATAACATACCTATTATTTAACTAACGTTAGATGAGAAAAGAAATAAACTTTATCTAGGTTCTTTCTCGTTTTGTTTCTTCAAGGAGGTAATAAACAGCTATTTTGTAATTGGCATTGGGATACAATCTTTCGAAAGGATTCACATTACACTAAACAAAAACGTGGTTACCTAACATACGACTATAACATATGTCCGTTGACTGATGATTTAACGACTTAGTAGCATTCATTAAAATTACGAATGATTTTCATATCTGAACCAGCTTCTATTTATGAATTTTCAGTCTTAGAAATGATTAATAAAATCTTATATCATCATTATTCCAAACACTACAAAGTAAAATAAGACATCATAAGAAGAAAATGGTTCTTACTATGTATATAAAATCATATCCTATTTACGCAAGGGATAGAGTTATAGCGGGAGCGTGCAGTTATCATTGGTCATAAAGATTCTTTTGTCAAGCTTATCGAGTCAATGAAAATGTTGAAAATGTCATATTTATGTCATGTCGTAAAGTGCATCATCTCCTTACACATCTACAGACAAATTTTATAAAAATGTTGCGGTGACGAAGCTTATTTCATATACGTGCGTTGCCCTAAATGAAGGTAATAAAGGACATTTTATTCAGAAAAAAGTCCTTATTGTTTTTTTTTTAACAACAACCGCGTTAGAAATGTGTATATCCTGTGTTGTGGGGGACTTTACAAACATACATGAAACAGACATAAAGAACATCCAGACTCAGAACAACAATTTGCGGATCACACAAAGTGTCGTCCCATGTGGGGATCGGACCCACAGCACACAGCGTAGTAGTAAGCGACGTGGCGACTGTTTCAACCACTACGCCATCCGTGTAGACAAAAACTTATATTACTAAAAACTTATTATTGAGTAAGAATTCGCGAAAGTTTATAACATAAAAGAAAACAGAAATAGAATTGACGAATTGAAACAACTTGCTTTCTGTAAAATGAAAGCTTTATTTAAGCATTAAAATAACTTATTTTTTTTATTTTTTCGAATTTAAATAGTACAAACTAGGTTCCTTAACAGAAAAAAGTAAAAGTTTTTTTTTTCGATGCTCGGTAAAGATAGAAACGATCACAAAATTTATTTTAAATTAGCTGTTCCCTGCCACGCTTCGCTGTGGCACACTGTGGATGCAAAAAATAGATAAAAACCATATCTAAAACTTATCGTATATCATGTCAAAATTTGAGCTCAATCGGTGCAGACCTTTTTGAGTATTTGAAGCGTTTACAGACCAATTTAACATTTGTTTATATATACTAGCTGATCCGGCAAACGTTGTATTGCAACAAAAAAAAATTAGGAATGGGTCACCCTTACCATTCAAAATTGTGAATCTAAACCATTCCCAGATCCCCTTGAACACACACAAAAAATTTCATCAAAATCGGTCCAGTCGTTTGAGAGAAGTTCAGTGACATACACACTCACAGAAGAATTATATATATAAAGATATAGATTGAAAGGATAACGACTGATCTGGTCTGTTTGGTAGCAAATATTCAGTTTTCAATATATGTTTCTCTGACAGAGATAACTGTTTTTTTTTTTCTATTTTAGTTTTTTTGTCTCGACTGCGATGCTAATACAAAAAAAAAACACGTTATATTTTAAATATTCCACTAGTGAAACACTACGTACGTATGTCTGTATATCACATGCTTTTTTAAGATTAATGTATTATTAGTAGAGCGATCCGTCATTTCATTCACATTAGTCTCCCTATGTTCACACAAATATTTTGGCATTCTCGAGTACAACACAAGTACATAGTCAAGGCATGTTATACCAGTACAATCTATCTACGTAACAGGTTAGATGTATGACTTACTTGTTGAATGTATTGTGTAGGTTGTGTGCGGGCTGTGAGAGGTCGATGTTGATCGGCTTTGAGGGCGTGTGGTCCATTGACGATCGCCCCGAAGCCAACGTTACATCCATATCTTCCAACTGGAAATCAATAACAAAATACTTGAAAATTGAAGATGTCGATTTTATATGTGTCTATGATGTTGTGGGCGCCATTATGTTTTTAAAAACCTAACTTTACGGAACAAACGGTGTAAGCAGCAGCAACACATTGCCAACTGACATAATTATTCATTTTAGGACCAATAACGTGCTTTTCGTTATTTTTCAAGTGGTTCGAGTGAAACAAATTTATGACATAAATGATCATGGCTTTTGATTAACATTCATTGACAGCTCCAAGTAATAATTGATTCTTATCTAATATAATAAGTTTGAGTTTATCCCGTTAGTAAAGAGTAAGGGATCCTTAATTATCGGGTAGCGTCACCGAATCAGTCTTTTATAGACTGAATTTTGCGTTCCGCGTGTTTCCCTTTTTATTTTCCCCAAAAGGTACGAAACCATATTGGTGTTTCTATTTGGAGATTGTTTTTACAAGGTATACATCTATACGTTTACATCTATACGTAATTTAACGCTAAAATACTTAATTTATTTTTTAGTTTGGGTTGACAGTAGTACTCGTAAATACTTTTACATGGATGATTTATTTTGTATTCGTAATAGATTTTCTTTTTTTAATTTGAAAAAAGATTTGCAAACATATTAGCAATTTGGTAATTGATGCCATTGACTTAAACAGTAACAGGAAAATGTCAGTTCTCATAACACCTAACAACGACGTATAGAAGAAAAAAAACCTTGACATGCACGCGAGAACTACTAGTAATAGTTGTAATAATAGGAGCTGAAAGTGTCGATCCGTATTCCGTTCTCACTTGATTACGTAATATACTTTCCGCTATGAAGATATTTTCGTAACACGATATATACGTCATGGTATTACGTCACGAGAATGCACTTATTTTATTCTTACTAGTCTTCCTAGTATTCCTAGACATTTGAGATATTAGATATCTAAATATAGCAGATAGAGACGCTGATTTTCCAGTGAAATAAGTTTAGTATTTATTAAATAACTGTCAGACGATAGCTTTTTTTTATATAGAGAGCAAACGAGCCGATGGGTCTCCTGATGGAAAGTGACTACAGTCGCTCAGGCACTTTAAGAGACTTGTAAAATATCTCGTGCACTCATTACCAACCAAGAAGGACTTAACACATGCTAATTTTTTTTAAACTGTTTATTTATTGAATATTGTATGTTGGGCCTTGTCGATCTGGTAGATATTGTGTGTGATATCATATCATTGTGAATGCAGTTCTAGCTACAGAGTCAGATTGCACGGGAGACAGGTTTTCTATAAATAAATGGACTAGTGAACTTAAGCGGAACAACTATCTGTATATAATCTCGCCTACTAACGCAAATTGCGTACCTAATAGGTAGTTTGATTACATTATTTATTGATCTTCCAAAAGCGTTGTGTAGACCGAGGACGAAAAATTGAAGTTGTAGGCGTGATGTTAAAATAACGCTACTGAGCAATCAAACATAAGGAAAGTTGAAGCCTAATATACAGCGTCACAATACAATTAATTATTTTTTTGTATTAGATTGCATCCACTTCCAGTATCTAAAAATAAGAAAAAAGAAGGATCGATAAAAATGTTACTTGATTTAATAGAATGCTCAAGTTTAGTGACACTTTCATAACAGATTTTTAGACTACTACTACAGTGACCAAAAGGCTGTGTATTTTTAGTACTAAGCTATTAAATGTCGAACTTTCAAGAATCTCTTTTGTCGACTGTTATGGTATACGTGTGGGTGTAGTTGCGTTTAAATACATCATAGAACATAGAGAATGGCAACTCATTTAGGCTTGCTTCATTAGTATCAGAAGCTACGTTACGCTGTTGAAGCTCAAGCTTAAATAATCAGAATTTGTTCGGTATTCCGAAGAACAACCCAAAAGAACAAGATAATAAGACGATAGGTAAAGTGTCGAATCGAACCGATGTATTGCAATAAGGACGTGGCAACTCTACATGGGACTCATGTAGGTAGTTATGGCTATTGACCCCTTTTTTTGATTGATAAGCTTTGGTTGCGAATTAGAATTATATAGATTTTCTGGACATAAGCCTCTCCTTAGAAAGGAGGTTTAGGTTTTAGTCTAATATAATGTATAATACATATATTAAACTCAAAGTAACCATAAGCCATAGCCTCTTTACACGACCGCCAGAAGGAGGGATATGTTTTTCGTGTAAATTACGAGCCTTTTGGTCCAGTGGTTACTGACTATGACTGCTAAGCCGGAGGTCATGGGTTCGATTCCCATCCATTACAAATATTGTGTGATGAGCACGATCATTCGTTATGTATTTGGGGGTAAGATATGTTAAATATGTATGTATTTAGAAATATATGTTTATCAGCAGATTAGTTAACATAGTACAGGCTCTGCTTGGTTTGGAATTAGACTGCCGTGTGTAAGGTGTTAAGTTATTATTATTATATATGTATGTATATTTCATGGGTAAGCTGTGTAGCCTAAACGGTTGGCTGG
Source organism: Arctia plantaginis (assembly GCA_902825455.1). Classification (NCBI taxonomy): domain Eukaryota; kingdom Metazoa; phylum Arthropoda; class Insecta; order Lepidoptera; family Erebidae; genus Arctia; species Arctia plantaginis. The sequence continues at coordinate 3,061,931 of CADEBD010000226.1, read as the reverse complement.
ATTTTGGTGTTTAAGGTGTCGTTAGATTCGTCTCAATTCTTTTCTTCTTTTATATTTTCAAATAAACGACACTCAACGCCATCTAGTTTCAAACTAAGCAGAGCTTGTACTATGAAAGCTAGATGGACTGATAGATACTTTTTTTTCTAAATTGTGAGAGTGACACTGTGTACTTGTGGATTTAAGTACCTATACATTTTTTTATTTTGTTTTTAATAGCTTGTTATATATTGACTACGGATGGTCAGAACAAAATTGGGACACTTCAGCTACAAGATAGTTTGTAACTCGGTTTTATCTATTTTGCAATACCGGGCAACAAGTTTATAGCGCAATACAGGCTCGACGTGTTTTATTAATGGAATACCTCTGCAGTGGTTATGCTTTTAGCCAATGATTAAATATGGCACTGAGAGCTTTTCGTAATTTAAATGCGATGTCATCTCAACGATTCCCTTTGAACATTTTTTAAATGTATTTCGCACATCTAAAACACAACGCCATCTAGTTTCAAACTAAGTAGAGTTTGTACTATGAAAATTAGATCGACTGAAAGAATACTATATAAATAAAAACATACATATTATACACAGAAAACACCCAAGCTCCGAAATATATATTTGCAGATCATAAAAACATTTGGTCCGACAGGGGAATCGAACCCGAGACCTCAACACAGCAGTCGCATACGCTACCCACTGCACCAACGAGGCAGTCAATTAAAAACATGAATAGTAGCTTTGAACATTTTTATATACATGATTTTCGCTAGTGCCAGTAATTAGTTAACACAAAATATATTCCATTGATCTCTGCAGACCCAATATACCTACTAACAGAAATACAATACTGTGCTAGAATGCTATGGACTTTTTACAGAGTATTTTCTTTCTAATATTAGGGAAAAACTTCAAATGTGTAAGCAATTTCGACAATATCTAAATACTTTTTGCGTCTTTTACCTATAGATATAGACTAAAGACTCAATTTGACTTAGTTGGAATGACTCAATGCCCGAGCCCCGCAGCTAATCAGTGTTACTTCTTTTAAAATGCAATTACTCGTAAGGACATCTTAGTAAACATTTTATTACCTTATGTGAAGAGTAGTACAGGCTGTCTTAGTAAGTGCACTTTTTAAATTTAGAATAATTTTATTTTCGTGCAAGTGGCAACTCTGAAATTTGACAGCTGTCACCAATGTTTATTACGATTATTAAAAATTGAGCGCTTTTCGAAAGAACAACGCGTTATAATTGTGAAAACTCATTACCCAGAACCAGAAAACTCATAACCCAGAAAATCTTCATGCAATCCGTGAGAAAAAAAAGCACCCACAACGACCAACTGTCTGGCGCGGATTTTGGTCAGGCGGCGTGATTGGGCCTTACTTTTTACACGCTTTATATTAGCTTCACTTGTATGTTTGTTTGTATGTTTGTAACCGACTCCTTTGGGCGTGATTTTGACTGACTTTAAACGGTCAGAATTCGTTTAAACTTTGTAGGTATATCGAGTACGGATGAAAATACACTAATTGAAAAAAAAAAATAGTTTTAAAAAACAAAAAAACAGGCTTTCTATAGAAAACCAAACTAAAAAATAGAAAATTAATTTTAAAAAAAGCGTTAGGTGCCTGTTGTCAATAGTAAAAAGCACCCCACACTGTTTTTCAAATTATATTTTTTTAATTATAATTATATATTATTATTTTTTAATATGAGGCCGAAATTGCAGTGACTGTGAACGGCATTCGTTACAGGAATATGATAACCGAGTTCTTGTGGCCACAACTGGACGAAATGAATCTGGACAACATGTGGTTTCAGCAGGACGGCGCCACCTGCCACACCGCGCATAAAACAATCGACTTATTGCAGCAACTATTGCCAGAATACATTATCTCACGAAATTCTGATGTCAACTGGCCACCAAGATCGTGCAATTTAACGGCGTTCGATGTTTTTCTGTGGGGTTTTGTGAAATCTCTGGTTTAAGCGAATAAACCAGAAACAATTCCTGAGCTCAAATCAGAGATCCAACGCGTCATCGGTGAGATACAGCCACATCTCTGTAAAAGTCATGAAAAGAGTAATGACCTGTCATCGGAGCCGTGAGTGCCATTTGCCAGCTATTTTATTCCATACTTAATCGGAACATGTCTTCTTTACAATCTAATAAAAATATCACAACTCTTTCATAAAATACGTGTTTTTATTTCAAAATGAATAAGTGCATTCTTACTGAGACAACCTTTATATCCCTGACGATAAACTACGCCTGTACTATTATTACTTGTGCAGCGACTGCTTACAATGTGCGGATGTTAAGTTTGGAGTAAACACTTATTTACATTCGCATTTTCTCACAATAACTGAATAATAACAATTTACTTAACAAATTAAACAAAGGTAATGTTATTAAGGTTTCTTTTTCTTTTAAATGTGTTGTTTATTTCCCATTATTTTTAAATTTACGGTTTAACTTTGTACATGTATCTACTATTTAGTGTGTAGCGTGTTTTTTTTTTTTACCAGGTAATTAAATTCTTTATTTAGATTTAAAATGGTTTGCTCATTAGAATTGTTACCATGTGTTGTTCACTGAGTGGATCTCCGTTTGTATTACACTCAAAACAATTTATACAGTTAAAAATGAATATTGGTTCGTATTTCCCACATCAGTAAACTCTTCTAAATCAGTTTTGTAACTACTAAAAAATCATACGCATAACATTAAAGTTTATTAATTTATTAAATGTAGAAGGATTAAATACCGGCCAAGTTTAACACTTGGTTAACATTACTAAGTACTAATTAAATACTACATTTAACATTTGCAGTTTAAGCTGATATTATTTAGTAATTTAAACAGCTTTAGTTGAATAAACCTTACTCAAAAGTATGCGCATATCATTTACTTTTTTAAATATTAATAGATTATATTCTATCATTAATATATGAGTGTTCTATTACATATCAATTTAAACGCATACAGTTCAATATATTGAAACAGTGATGCGATTAATGCGTACCACTACGGTGTCGATAAAGTAGACTTGTCATTTTGTGGCTAAACTGATGTTCTTCATCTGAATCTTTCACCAAGTTATATTATAATTAATTTTTTGATCACGTATAACTTCATAACATGTCCTATTTGCGCAGCTGTATGTCCCTTACGCAGTTAGTTAGTCAATGTAATCGTTTCAAGTTACAACATAAGAAATCTAGTGGTATACGTGGTTGATGTCATTATTTTGTAAGATGGTGGTATAGTCAACTGCATAGACACAAAAGTCAAGCAATCTAAGTAATTTAGTTAAGACCACTTTGTATAAGATGCTTTTTACAAAGCTGCGGTGTCATTGCACTCGGGGGATGTTAGGGGTGGCTTGGCACTCCAACTGAAAATAACATAAACGCACTTTACTCTAACAATGTTTCTTTGTACTCTTTTAGATAACTTCTTGTATTTGTTGAGGGTTGCCTGACAAATCAACATTCTACAAATCTGTGGAATTCTAGGGCTTACCGTAATAGAAATAGGCCCAAAAAAATGAAAAGATTCTTACATTAACGGCATGATTAATTTATAGATACGCACTTTATCCAAAATTGTTAATGTGTAACGAATTAAGTTTTTCGATTACGACAAAAAATCATAGAAATAAAAGGCACGAAAACAGACGCGCATTTTATCATGGAATCGATCATAGAGGGTGACCATGTAGATGAACGATTTATGAACCATGAAGCAGATAAATTTGACTAGAACAATCGACTGTATAACGATAATTCGATTATAAAACTCGAGTAGTTAAAAATGGGATTCAAAATGTACTACTGATCATATTTGATCGACGCCCAGCCTCTTCTACGGGCCCCCGGTAGGGGTCCGACACCAATCGGGCATTCTCGAAATGCACACGCAAGAAATAAAGCGGATATATATTCTATAGTAATATAATAAAACTAAAGAGTTTTCTGTTGATTCTCTGTTTAAACGTGCTAATATCAGAATTAAATGACTTCAATGAAAAATCAAACACCATTTTAGGTTATGAAAAATAACCGTTAGAAGCGGCGGAGTCAAAGATGAAATTGAAATGGCTAGTTTTTAACAAATATACGTATTAATAGGTGGATTTTTCAATAATATTTTTAGTCTAATCAACACTGTAAATGCGTCCATAACGCTGACTGCAGCTGGTTATCGTGGGGTGACCCTTTTTTTTTTTTTTTTTTTTTTCCGTGCGGAAATCCCCTCGGATACCACCTGTCGGTGGCATGTCGGACTCGAACCGACTAAAACCGCACGCCTTCGCCGGGTACTAATAGCCGGGGAACCAGGTATACCCTAGAAAGGAAGGCCCTGGTGCCCCGACATACCTCGGGTCATCTACAGACGAGTAGACGACCCCCGCCCCGTGTGGGAACCCCATGTTCCCTATGCTCCCTGGAAGCGAGCGCGCTTCGCAACGCGCTCGCCGCCACCCCGGCCTGCTTCTGCTAGGGTGACAGATGGCCTCACCTGTCACCCCCAGGCCTGCGCTTATGGAGGACGGAGGTCGTTCTGCGATCTCCGGCGCCTGAGTCGCCTGCGCTGCCTGGCCCGTGCCCGGGCCTGGCGGGCCGGGAGAGTTCTAAACCTCTCCCGGTCGTGGGGTGACCCTACGTGTTGATTATAGGTTAACGCTTATACTTGTCATACATTGATGTATAGGAGTATAACCAAATGCGGAGAAAATATTTTCAGATCACTATTTATAAAGACGTTTAGTAGGTGGGTGACGCCTTAATACAGATTCGCTTCACTGCTTTTTAAAATGTTAAAAAAGGCATCCATTCTTTCGATAGCTGAGTGTGGATGTGGAGGAGTTGTTCGCGCTCAGTTCTGTGTCTAAATTTAGAGCACATGCAGTCGATTTTCAGATATTAAATGGATACAATACTTTTTAGTCCCTTCTGAGACTGTTTATTAAGTAGCTTTTGTGTGTTATCGATTGAACAGAAACTAACTTTGTCCACCACCGTGACTGAGACCCGAGATTTAAATTTATTTTAGACTAGATTTTATCGCGGTTAATAGTAGCCTATGACCTTCCTCAAGAATCAAACTATCTGAATACCAAATTTAATCTAAATCGGCTCAGCGGTTTAAGCGTGAAGAGGTAATAGACAAGACATACTTTCGCATTTATAATATCAAATATGGATTATGATATCTGCAATTTGTATATTTGAACGAAAAAGGAATCTGATGCAGATACAACCTTACAATAGTTTACAAAGCCGGATTATGGACAAAGTTTTGTATATTCTCAATTGAAATTAAAAGCATCGTGAAGAATTATTCACGTTTGATCAGGAGTCCCGATCCAGTGTTGTCACGTTTGAATATCCATACCTCAGACTTTTATTCGTTTAGTACTCGATAATAATAAAATGTTATGGTAACAAAGCAAATACTTAAAAATGGAGTGATAAAACTGAGTGACTGTGGCAATGAATTCCAGAATATTTTATGGCATAACAGTGTAGGCACTACGTTGATTTACAAGCAGCCGTGAATCTCATTTATTATGCAAGTTTAGTGTCACGGCCGGAGAAGGCTACCCGTGTTGGCGATAAATGAAAAAAAAAATGTTGCAGATGAGCTGTCGGTTAACAGATAATTACCGACGACATGAATATGCAGATTTTTTTTGGTAGGATTTCTAAATATACGTTTTTTAGACTTTTGAATATAAAAAGAAGCATAATAAGTAAGAAGGTAATTTACTTGTTCTCGCAAATAACATTAAATATACAATAGTATGTATCGATTTAATGTCGATTAGACAATCGACATGGATCACGCCTTTTAATTACTAATACCTACTAGTAATCGCAGCGGGATAAATGTTAGTAAATAAAATAGTGAATTTGCCCATATAATTGTTTTCGCAATACATATGTTGACATTAACCTAATGAATTTGCAAATTTACCCATCACAAAGATTGATGTAAAAAAACATGTAACATCCGTCCGCATAACAATACTGTAATTTGGCATCTTTAAGATGATCTGGCAAACGTAGTGTAGGACGGCCACAGGCCAGGTGGAGTGATGATTTGCGCAAGATGGCTGGCAGGAGCTGGATGCGAGAAGCCTAAAGTCGATCTAAATGGCGTGCAATGGGAGAGGCCTTTGTCCAGCAGTGGACTGCGATAGGCTGCTGATGATGATGAAGTTGATCTGATGATAGGACCGCGAAGGTTAGAGAATTTTTTTGAGGGCTACTAGTTAGCTCTTTGAGGTTTTACTTATATGTTTCGTTTTGACGTGTCTCAACGATTGGGCTTGGTTATAATGTTCTGATGACGTAGAAGATGAAGGAGAATGGTGGAACTGTTTCTTACTGTTAATTCAGTTCACCATTAAATCCGAAGTAAGGACCGGATTAGTGTCAACCCATTTTTGTTGATCGATAGGGGCGTGTGTGGTGCCTGTAAGGCTTCTCTTACCGACCTCTGGGTCGGTCCTCGATCAGTTGTCCAAATAGCCACTGCAATGAATAAGTCTCATTGACGCGGGTGTTGTCGCAGTTTTAAGTAGTTTTAATATTCATATCCAGTAGCATTCGATTTACATCCCACACTAAACTACTAAATCGCTCTTGCAAACTATTTAAGTATGACTAATGTACAGACAGAGAATCATTACGTTTTATAACATGTAAATAAGGAAGCGTGTTTGACGATGCCTTGCACAACTAGATATGAATATTAGAGAAAATATTATACTGTTTGTAATATTGAATTTTATAAGGTTGGCAGAAATCTTTATAACGGAAAGCCTTCGGCAATGCCGACTGTTAGTGGTTACTGAGTCATCATGTAACTGAGTGTAAATTTTAATAGTTGCAGTCCAGATTTTAAAGTCGTTATAATATTACCTAAATGTACCGAAGTTACACAAATTTCAGTGGACAGTTTTAAAAATTTACACGTATCGGAAAATGCCTTGTAGATCTTTTTTAATTCTTTTCAAACCTGATACCAAATGTAAAGTATAACCGACATCAGGCATTCGGTTTTAACAAAGTTTATTACTGTTTTAAAATCTATAAACATAGCGTTAAGAAAGATAACAATAACTGTAAAAACTTCGCTATAGGATTTAGTGTACACAAAAAATATATCGGTGACATCAAAAGGTCAATTCAAAAGGATATAACTACGAGATGAGTCATACATATTGAACCCAACTGGCTTAGATACATACAAACAGATAGATACAAACACATAAAAATCCTATTAATATAAAATAAGGCCTTTAATCTCGAGGCACTTATAGATTTGAAGGTTTTCTAATTGATCAGATAAAATAATTATCATTACAGAATTGTACGGTACAACTATTTCATAAGGTAAAAAGTCAAAATGGGTCTAATCAATCGACTGAATGAAATACAGGTCTTCATATTTTGATTTTATCTTTTCATATACTAGTTTGATGTTAGCTTTAGTAACAAACTTTATATAAGAATCCATTGACAATAAGATTTAAATCATATGCAAAATATAACCAAGAATTCTGATTCTGCATATTATTTTTTTATATATATTTTTTACAGCACAAGGCACTCGCTTCTGTATCACATCACATACACAGTATCTTCGTCTGTTAGAACCACCACGTAATCATTGGCTCCGATGAAGTGATCACCCGAGGGGTTGTCCATACGATAGAAAAAGATTCATATATACATATACCGCTAACACTTGTGCAAAGCTTGAACTAGAATTGTACATTTATGATAGAACATTGTCGCATGTTGCAATTTATACATAACACATACTTATCGCTGCCTTTTTCAAGGTTTTCTAGTTTCCTTACTGTTTGGTTTTTTTTTGGTATGTTTGACATCTATTGCAGTGAGAAAATCAGTCGAGTAATAAAACAAAAGTTATTAAATCAGAAACAGACCTTGTCCATCATGACTATTACTTAATATGGACTGCTAGTCAGTGCAGAAATCTTTCGCAGTGGTGTCTGAATAGGACGGCGCTTTTTTGGATCCACATTAGCATTTCCCAATTGAAAGAGTAAAAATTACAATGTAAATGTTTACAACCGTCTGTCAGACATCAACGTATACGTGTGTTGTTGGTTTTCGACAATTTTAGACGAAATGTGAAGCTATCAGAGAACGGTCATTGGCCCTCCTAAAAAGGGTGTGAAAACAAAAGCCTCTTCACTTCATGGGCGTTGTACGAGTGACTATCGATTTAAAAAAATAAAAACCGTTACTTAGTCGGTACTTGATGGATGATTGTAAATAAATCCAATATTCCGCAATATATAGTTATTTTTAAAAATATTAGATGAAAAAGCATTAGATCTGTCTTACCTGCGGATCATCATCTTGCACCAAACTCCTTCTCTTCATGGCATACTCTTTCACCGCAGTACTGTTCTCTGAATTCGTATCAACGTTAAATGTCTTCAATCTCAACATGGGACTAATTGGACCCAATGGGTTATTGTATTTATTGTACGTCAGATATTTGTTGGCCGCCTGGTTGAGGGATGGATGCGGAGACAGTGACGGTGGGTTTGAAACGACCTCCATGATATTCTGTATGCTCGGTCTTTGACTTCGTTTTTTCGGCCTCACGAAGGTTCGGGAATCGAATTTATGCTTGTCTGGCAATGCAAGGATTTCGCCTAGAACAAAAATGTTTGTTTAATAATACACCCTACACTGCTATGGTTAACTTACGAACACGGGACTGAAACATTTAGTATGACATGGAAAATCCTTTTTTGCTGTAATCTTACGTACGCAGGAGGTATTTCACCATTGACTGGTGAAAAAATTAATGATTAGAGGTAAAACATTGGTTTTACCTCTAATAATTAGATTATATGGTGTGTAGTAAATTTATACGGGACGTCCGACAGAAGTTATAACTTAAACCAATCTAAGTTGAACTAATATAGTTGAACTGAATATTAAAATTGTTTAACTTGAGAAAAGCTTAGATTATTACTTAAATTTTATGTAAAGCGTCTGTCCAAAATAAGGCTAGCTCTGTGGGTGTGTGAGAGAGGAGGAGCCTGCATACCGCTGCCGTGTGTGTAAGAGGAAGGGAAGCCAGACAGACTGGTGCCGTAACGCGTTACGTAACGAAGCGGTTTACCTTCCCATAAGAAGTTATCACTTCAATAACATTTCTTTTTTCGGTTGGTAAGTACACATAAGTTATATTTACTAAATAACATTTTATATACATTTATTTCATATTGCAACTTATCATCCTTCACAAAATTTTACTGTTCCCGCCAAAGGGGCGTTATTTGTCTCAGTTTCTGGAAGTACTGGTTACGACCATTTCACCATAATCATTGTGATGAGAATAAAATGCTTAGCAACATTAAATTAATTGAATAGCAATCTGTTAAATACCTTTTATTTAGTAGTTTTATTAACAACGGCAATAACAAAAGCTCCTTACCAAGGGAAATCATAGGATTGTAGGTAAAAAATACCTAAACCGTTTTAGGTCTTTCTATATTGCCTGAAGAATCCCCTCAATTTTTCTAGGATATCATTATCACATCCTCCTGACCTAATATTATTTAAAACTGGAACTAGAAAGCATCTCCTTACAAAAATCCAAATAGAGAAAATAAATGAGAAGCTCGTTGAAGTCAAAATGACTTAATAATTTATTTCACGCTTTAACGAACATGTTACGTATCACGTATGCTAAGGTATTGAACGCATTACTTTTGTCGTATTTATTTATTATCATTATTACTTTAATTGTTTTACTGATTATCTGAAATAGCATGTACAGATAATGTATGTAATATCCTCTTATGTTTTTTTTACACAAATTTTTTTACAACCAAATTTTTTACTCATCTTAGTTAGCATTTCTTACGAGTAATCTTTATATCATTTTAATATATAAATTGGCTTTTTGGTGCAACCAAAATAAAACTTAATCAGCGGTTATAAAGTCCACCATTTATAAGTCAATCCTGGAAGGCAATAGTCGCTAGTCTGTTTGAAGTCGGTGCCGGTTTGGTAAAGAGACCACCTCGGGAGTTTTGATTACACCTTTCGATTACAAAAATAATTTAGCAAATCCACAATTGACGAAGATATCGCGTAACAAACACGTAAAAAAATAGTCGTATTGAAAACCTCTTATTTTTAATTTTTGAAGTCGGTTAAAAACAGCCAACAAGAGATCCTACCCAGTTATTCAGTATGTGAATTTGTCAGAAAACTGTTTATGTTTGTTAGATGGGTAGGAGACAATGGCTGTTGTTTGGAATTCGATATATATTTCTGAATAATATTTTCATTAAGGGAACGACATTTCTGTGTTCTATTCATACATAGGTGACAACCATTCAACAATGAAATCCCTTAATTTATAAGATGATTTAAAATCTCGGGCAATTTAGTTCTTAATAAAAATGTTCAGGGTACTTTTTACTGTTCTTGTGTGTTTCCCAGACAACGGGTATCGAAAATTTTATGTTAATCATTTGATTAGTTAATACATGAAGTCACTTCCATAAATGCAAGGATTATTAATTAGGAAGGATAACTAAAGTAGAAAACACACATTGCGATCAAAACAGAATATATGAATATTAATTATAAACAGAATATTGCCGAATTCAATTTAACAAGAGTCAGTGACAAACACTAATAGTTGCAGCGTATACAACATAAAACACTTTTATCTCTATCAGATTGCTATTTAAAATATCATCAGTTTCATATTTTAATAATAATAAACATCATTATTATTAACAATAAGTAGCACTGTTTGCAATAAACCGCAACAAAAAATACAATAAAACATTTAATTTACCATTACGAAGAAAACCATGTATATTTTATTGGAGCTATCATCATCATCATCATCAACAGCCTTTAATAGTCCACTGCTGGACATAAGCCTCTCCTTAGAAAGGAGGTTTTGGCCTACTATACCACGCTGGCCAGACGGGTTGGTATAGGGTTTGTGTCAAGTTTTCCTTCTCTCTAGGAGCTAATGACCATAAAATTGTGTCAGAAATTGCAGAATTTTGTAATGCATAGAACCATTGTATATTATAATCGTTCATGAGGTTAATGTTACAGATAAACTCATTATTAAAATGCTATTCGATCATTGGGATCTTCCGCTTCGAGGATATAAACGATGATCATGAATGTTGTAAAGAAACACAAATTATGTCTTTAAAATCGTTTAAAAAAGGGTGACATCAAATTTTAAACTACTTAGCTTTGTAAAAACTTTCTAGAAATGTGCCACGTGTCTTGCCCAGCCCATTAATGCATGTTATGTATTTTGAATTCATATTCAGTACGGCAAATATGACAAAAGATTCTAGTGTATTCTATATGTGTAAGGAAGTTGATACTAAGTAAGTAAGGATTGCACTCATTACGCCGTATTTAATTGACGATTTAGATTTAATTCAATAAGTGATTAGATAAATGCGGCATATAACCAAGTAGGAAGTTCAACAAACCCATTAAAAATCGCATCTCAGCTTACTATTAGTTGGATCGTAATAATAGCAAACAAATATAAGCTTTAGTTACATAAACCCAAGGACTTATTTCGCGTAGTGAGTACATGTAAGAAAATAAAAGCGTCAAAATTCGGTTCGCAACGCACTAACGTCTTAGAAACGTAAGTAATTGGTGCCCAAATCGGTAAGCATTTGCATTCCTGCAGCTACGGACGTGGTCAGGAAATGACAGTGACAGCTGTAACAATGTTATGACAGGAACACGTGAGGAGATTGTAAACTCTGCCTATTTCGTGCTGGTAGAAATAGGCTATGATTCTAATTTAATTTCAAGCGCTACTTGTAAGGTTTCCACTTTGCACCATTCCTTACTTAAGAATGGACTACGATTGAACTTGCCTGCAGAAATCATACTCATACAGAGTTACAAAGGAATGAATGATCACCGAGTACACTCATTTGAAAAAGGGTGAATTAAGTAATCATAAGAATATGTATATAAACGTTAGGCAACACTTATGGATATCAACGCAACCGTAACACATTATAACAATAGATATGCATTTTGAAGGGTAAATACGCGCGTATCGCCAGTATAGTACCACGTATGAAATGTTTTTAAACACAGCAAATTCGCGACGCGATTTGAATTTTGACTTAATTACTGTGTGACTTGTCGATAAGATTGCCTTACAATCTACTGCCTGGAGTGTACGCAGAGGTTCTGAGATTTACAAAAGAGAGCTGTGACTTGTATCTAAACCACCATCAAACTGATATATAATCAAGAAGATAAAAGCGAGTTACGAGAAAGAGCAAGAATTACAGGAATGTTAATGTTGGCCTAAGGGCCCACAATAAATAATTTCAAGAAAGCTGTATGCAAAGCCTGAAAAAGACCTCAGAAACGATTAGGTAGGACAGGTATTTACTCATCACTAAACGAATTTATTGTGTAAAAGACTGTAACAAAGACTGAAAAAATTTGCTAGACACTATTTAGTCTCCAGTGGGTAAGGCGTCTAAGTTTATTCATATATGTATTTTTTATTTGGTAAACTATATAATTCCTACATTGCGCGTTATCATTCGCTGACAATGAACGGCCTTGACCGACGTACTGTGGCATTTCTTTTGATACAAAGCAACTTAATTTTAGGTATTCATTGACCTCGTCGTAATACTTAACTAAAATAATCTCTTTTAATCCCTCTGCCCTAGTAGGATATTTTTTTATTATTTTTCCTGTGTTAATATCATCATCACCAACAACAGCCTTTAATAGTCCACTGCTAGATATAGGCCTCTCCTTAGATAGGCCATATTTGATTTAAAATAGTAGTGACAATAATGAAAAATTATGAAGCCCTAACCTCAAAATGTAATGTATGTTAAACACAATAACAAATGGTTTGGAAAGAGTTATTATTTTTAATATTTATCTTATACTAGTTTTTGCCCGAGGCCCGCCCGAATGTACGTCGGATATTGCGTATTTATAATATTAGTATGGATTTTTGTTTGAATTATTATTTTAAAACAAAAGTAACTTAAGCCGTCATGTGTAGAGACGAAACGAATATCCCGGCTATGAGTAAAATTACGATCCGACAGAAGTCAATATTATACGTATTTATTTCTTTTGATTTGCTTCATCATCATCGTTCAATAAATTTTTTAGGCCAATTATGGTAGGCCAAAACCTACTTTCTAAGGAGAGGCCTATGTCCAGCAGTGGACTTTAAAAGGCTGTTGTTGATGATGATAATGAAATAAGTGTTACTTTGGGATAGGAGGCAGAGAAATTGTTTGTATAGAAAATAAGTGTGGTTGGTTATAAAACTGAACGTTAAAATAAAGTATCCTGACACGTTAATTAAATTAAACTTAATTGTTTTATAAAGTTATAAATTTCATAAAACTAAACAATTAAGTAATAACTGAGTTAAGTAATGTAAAAAGTGTAAGTGACTGTTAGTTTTGCCCAAATAAATATTAACTAATTAGTATATTGAATTTGAATGATGATAGTTTCTATACATGTAATGCTTTTACAACATAAGAAGTCAATTATTTCCATGTATACATAAAAATCAATATCACAAAATGACGTTTTTTTTATCGTGACACTAATTAGTTTTAATTCGTGACCTCATTAAAGTAATTGTCGGCAACTGAAGGACACATCGCAAGACATTTTTATAATTGCCAACATATTAATCTGGCGAGCTCTTTCAGCTTTATCAAGCCTTACGTAGTTTGTCCAAAACTATTTTGCGTTGACAGGTACATTTGACTTTCGAAGGAGCTTACAACGCGGTCCTAACACGTGGTTAATCGTTCTTTGTTTAATGACATCCTCATTATGTTTTAATGTAGCAAATTGATTTCACTTTCAACATGTAAATAAATTATTTATATATTTTTCATCCCAGATAAGCTTAGATGAAATATAAAGTATACTTTTCGACACGAAAAACGCCTCAAATAATGGCACATGATAGTACTTTCTACGTTAAAATATAAACATGTATTATACTAGTTCAATGTATGTATGACATTTCATGTTTCTTTGCGCATTAACAAAGTACAGTTTCAGTATTTATATCTGAAATGTCTCCCTGCGTACGCAGCCACAAAGCGTTTGATGACACAAGTGTGCTTTACTACGTTATTTTTCGAGAATCAAAACATTTATTGAATTCATTTATGAAGTGGATAGTGGATATCCAAAGTATTTGGCGATTCAGTAATTCGGAAATTCATTCGCATGATGATGATGAAAATAAAAGCGATTTGAAGGATCTATGAATTATTTTTCATTTGCTTATTTACACTCTACATTTTAACGTCTACTTCGACAGTAAACGTGAAGATTTAACACGACAGTGACGTTCACTCAATGTCAAAATTGTAAGGAAATCATAATTATGAAATCGTATAATGAAACTTATAAGAAACAAGGTCAAACTGACTGAAATCTAAATTAAAAATAATTAGGAACCTATTTGTAATATACTAGCTGCACCCTCTCATGCTTCGCTGTGGCACATTGTTGTGTTGCATTGATGACAAATGAAGAACAAAACTGACGCACAAAATAGACAAAAACAATCTTTGAATCGGGTTGCATATCGTGTAAAAATTTGAGCTCAATCGTTGCAGAACTATTTGAGTTTTTGTTGTGAACACAAATCAACTATATACCTATTTTTATATAGATTTTCAATTTACTTTAACATTTGCTTTATATGTATATTCAGTCACATGACGCGAATTTTATTATTGGTCGAAACCCAAGAGATTAAGAATGTCGCAAAGTAGAGATTGAATAGAAAAAACAGAAACTTGTGTATTATTATAAATATATATGTCGTGTCTCATGTAAGCAAGAAAGACAAGCCTGAAAGGGATTACTAAATTACTTTAAAAGATGATTATAGCTGCAAAATAAAGGGTTATACATTTTATAAGAGTACGGTGACCCCGCGGTAAAGATATGACATGACATGTCTTCCATTTTTTATTAGCAATCTGTTAGATTAGTGAACTTGATGTGGGTCTCGTCCCTTGAGTGTTTCATAGGCGCAATGGTTAGTAGTTTGTAATATGTTATTTTGGATCAGTAATCCCACAAAATAGTAGTAGCCAATAAACTTTCTTGTCTGACAGCAACATTTAAATCAATCAAAAGTATTCTTATTTGTATATTCTTTTAGCGCTTCCATAAACAATAAGTATTATCTGGAACAAGTGGGTCGATTGCTATTGTTAAAATTTTCGTCTCTCTTACGTAACATGCTAAAAATGTGGGTATGTTCACGTACAATATATGATCAATAAAAAATATATTTCATTAGTACCTTATCAGAAGTCGCGGAGAGATTGAGAAACGTAAACTTAATAATCTTCAGATACTTTAAATGCAGGCATAATATTAATAGAACTTAGATGGATAACAGGTTATATCCAGGTTTGTTGTGAGTATAAATAAACAAATCAATTCTTTGTTGGATGACAGTTCATTGTGGGCAGTCAAACTAACAAACCAACCAAACACAGTTAGATTGCGCTATATAAATTGACAATAATGAGGTCGAAAATATTCTAATGGATGCAACAATGTCTCTAGATTTTTCATATTACACAGTATAGACGTAGAATATTTCCGTATGTTGTATGTTATTTTCCTATATAAATTTTTTGAATCCGTGTAGTGACGGATTAAGAATACAGAGTGTCACCACCCCTATTCATCCCGTGGGTGTCGTAAGAGCCGACTAAGGGAGAAAACTTCGCAGAACAACAGCACTGCAGAGAGAAAGAAAACTTGACACAAACCCTATACCAACCCGTCTGGCCAGCGTGGTATAGTAGGCTAACATCTCCTTTCTAAAGAAAGGCTTATGGCCAGCAGTGGACTATTAAAGGCTGTTGATGTGATGACACAGTATAGTACACGTAGAAGTGGTTGAAATAAAAACATAGTCGATGTCTTTTAACTCATAGTGGATAAAGTACCTAAATTTTAAAGATGTTAATCGATAAAAGCTTATTCTGGTCTCAGTTTTCAAATTTCTTAAAACCTCTAGGGGATTTTAAGAGGTACTAAAAATACGTTCGGAAGATGGAATTTTATTAGACACAAATGCTCGGAACAACAAACCGGATGCGCAGTAAAAGCGTATCTAAGCCTTATGTTTTATGCTTTAAAGAGTTCTTTATATTTCACAAGTTGTGACGTTTGAACTAAATATGTAAATCAATCATTTATCGACATCATACCCTCATCCAAACAACCAGAAATGTTTTTAATTTTTTTTTAATTATGTTAGACCGAGCGGGAGAGATACCATGAGCGGGACGCGCCCTTTAAATAACGTCGGGTATTTCTCCTCGACCTTGCCACATCATATCTAAAGGTCGATTCATGTAATAGCGGGCTTTTTCCCGGCGTCCTTACTAAAGATGAATCAACTCGTTACCAAGACAACTGTGGTAAACATCATTTTAAATTTAAAAGATTAGATTAGATTTAGACTATAAGATTCATGGGATAAAATAAAAAAAAAATCTAGTCGCTAAGTTTTGATTTTGCTTTAGGCATATGGTTAATTGTCTCGTACCACTTACTATGCATGGAAAGTGAAACTTTTTGAACCAATTTAGAATGCTAATTAAAGTGTAGGCCGTACTACCGCAACCATATTGCTTCTTACAGATTACGGCCACGGCTTGTTTGTTTTAATAAACTACATATGACAGAAACATACAGGTACACGTCCCACGCTTATTCGATTATGGTCAATAAGTCCTTTTTCTTTGTGTTGATCAGACGGAGATAAGCAAACTAAAAGCAGATAATCGGTTTTCGTACGTCGTTTTCGACCAATCTAGGTATTGACCAACATTTGCAATTATTTATTGTGCTGTAAGGAATAGTGATTAGGCAAAAATTTATTTTATAAAATCTAATCTACGCTAAATTTACTCGCATTCAACAAGACCAAACATTTTATGAAGCTCACTCACATTAAGCTATAAAGAAACCGATTGTTTGACACCGACACATGATTAAACATGTAAGAAGGAAATTGCTTCGTCGCGAAAGCAATTTTCCATTCTAAAACAAAAAGCTCTTATCGCATAAATTAGGCACTGAGCTCCAATGCTATCTCAGGATTGCTCAAAAGCTGATGTGCTCAATTAAGACTGCCTTCCCTTTAGCTAACATTATTTATATTAATAAGGTAATCGACCACTGCCGACATTAGATAAAATAGAATCGAGGTATACAGGATGTGGGTGATTGACCGATTGACATGTGCTGATTAGGTCAAGCTGGTCTTATCCGTTATGATTCCACCCAGTCAATAAGATTATTTCCGTAGTGTTATTTCAACTAGCGAATACGGTCGCTGCACTTCCTTAGGGAGGAGGACAAACTCGGTGAAGTGTGAGGTACATTGGTGACGTTATGAGGGTTCATAGGCTCCTATAACTGATTGCTATGAAATTGACTGCTTGCTTCTTCGTTACAGGATATTAAATTTAAAGATCACTAAAAGTAAACATTTAGATTAACTAATTAGTGTTTCCGTCTGTACACACACAGTAAGAGTTTTAAAAGTTATCATCAGCAACTATCTAGTTCTACATATACATATATATGGGTTCTGTCCATATTTAGACAACAATGTATTTAAGTAAAACTAATAATAATAAATATGAGTCATTAAAAAAACGTATCACGTAAAATAAATGAATGAATTAATTAATGATACGTATATTGGGAGAGGCCTATGTCCAGCAGTGGGCAAGCATAGGCTGAGGTGATGATGATGAAAGAAACCAACTTTCTTTTTATAACATAATAATGCTATGTTAATTGGTGTACAATTAGACATTGAAAATACGAATTTAGTAGGCCAAACCCTCCATTCTAAGGAGAGACCTATGTCCAGCAGTGGACTATTTAATTAAAGGGTGATGATGAATATTAATTTCTACGATTGCGCTAAAAACGATAATACCCTTTTTGTTCTATTTCATACTCCAAAAAGTATTTATATAAAATTCATAAAACGAAGTAACTGAAAAAATCCTTGTAAAATATTTCAATCGAGTTATGAGCCACCCTGTGTTAAGGGAGAAATGGCAATTAATATCATAGCCGGATCCTAGATAATTACTTCCTGCGCCTCTTATTAATTAACATAAAATACAGCTTTTGCCGTCTCTACTCTAATAGGAAACCAGGTAACTTTTTATGTACTTTGCTGGCTAGTCGACTGTCGGTATCTTTTAGATGTTATCCGTTATACCTATTTTCTTATTGGCAATAACGGACTCTTTGTAAATCCCGTTTTGGCAACTTGATTGAATAAATTAATATCAATAAACCTTTTAAAAAGCGGCTGGAAAGTTACGGTGTGGCGAAATTTAAAGTTATGGACACAAAGAGTACTGATCCAGTATGTATTTCTTTCTGTTTCTTATTGTTATCCTGTAAGCATCGATGATAATTGTCCTATACTAGTTTCTTATTTTAATCACGCACCTGATATAATTACTAGGATTGATATA
Source organism: Arctia plantaginis (assembly GCA_902825455.1). Lineage (NCBI taxonomy): Eukaryota > Metazoa > Arthropoda > Insecta > Lepidoptera > Erebidae > Arctia > Arctia plantaginis. The sequence goes on along the minus strand of CADEBD010000226.1, from coordinate 3,043,289 downwards.
TTGCCAGTTTGAGACATTAGTTATTATTTCAAAGAGATTTGTATTGCAAAAAACATATTTTTCTATCATGAAATGCCTAGTATTTCATAATTATTTATTTATTTATTGAAATTAAGATATTTATTCTTAAAAAACAACAGTACAAAGTTTAAGCTTTATTACTTAGCTTATTATTAGCTAAGCTAAGTCTGCTCTGAAAACTTTGCTTAAAAATATCTTCTACAGATTTACACATAAGATTAGAGAGTTTATTATTATTACAAATTTTAGATGTACAAGTTATGAGAAAGCTTGTTAATTGGGCTTTTTATGATAGATCGATAACAACTCATATTGTTATTAGCTTTATGTTATTAGTGATTTGCAACTCAATTTATTTATAGACAAACCTACGGATAACCTCGTTATATACAGTCCGTACTTCTTGTCCCCTCCATCCATATTGGAAACTAATGATTGGAAACCAGTTTTCAAAATAGAATTATTTTTCTTTTATCGAAACCTGGTTTCATCATCATCATCAGCCTTTAATAGTCCATTGCTGGACTTAAACCTCTCCTGTGAAAGGTTATATTAGTTCTCATTATGGCCAATTCTTGTCTTTATATGACTTTTGTATTAGAAGCATTTTTAAATATCGAACGTTATTACTTTCCTTCTTACGTATAGACGAATATTACTATTATTTATCGAGGTTGTTGTGATAAAAAAGTAGCAAGTATCGATAATTAGACTGATTATAATATACATTAACGATAAACCATGCTACTTACGAGATAATTTAGCACTTTACTTATAAGAAAATTATGCTACTGAATGTTAAAGAAATCTATTCTGTACTTAAGCGGTGGTGACTACTTCCTTTCTTAAAGAAATTAAATGTCGATAACGGTAAACTAAACATCGCACCGAGACGATTTTGTTAAACTCGGCATGTGTGCGATACTTGACGCCATATTTGGGAACATATAACGCCTACTTGCGATTATACATACTTACTACATACTTTAAAAGAGACAGCTCGACACATTTCCGTGAATTTAGTTTTGCATTCAATATTATCATTTTTTTTTTAATTATGAATTATTCACTCGCTTATTTTACAAATGACACAATTAAAAATAGTTTTGCAAAAAAATGATTTTAATATGGATCCCAGTATAGAAAAGAGGGGTGTGTCACTTTACTCACTGGGTTCACTGGTATTCATTATTTATGTACGAAAATTTATGACACCTGTGACCGTGACACAGGAGTGATATTTAACCTGTGACACGTAGCAAAGGAAGGAAGTTTTGTTAGTTTTGTTTTTCTAGGATAGGTTACAACCGGTTTGTAAATGATTCTGTTTATCTGTATGTATGTAAAGGCTTCGCGTTTGAACTTATGGACACAGTATCATCAACAGAAACGACTACGTGGCGATCACTTCCAATTAAAAATATTGTTATCGAAATTTGAATGCATAATTATTTATTGTTATGATGTGTGTGTATGATTTAACTGATTTAGAAAACAGGACGAAAGTAATTGTCAATTCCTCATAATATTTTTTATGTGTTAATCCAAAATGACTGACCCGTTTTAGAAAGTATTTTTCATCGGCAATACTTTGCCGATGAAAAAACTGCTGCTGACTCTTCCTATTTCTTTTAATTATAATATACCTTTATAGCAATATTTTTACCACTAACTTTGACGTGCATTTGCTCTGGGAAAGCACCAATTGGTGAAGTGGAACTAATGATGAAGGCCACAAATCGCCACCGGAGTAACTACTAAAGGTATTTCACGGGTTGCGATTTGATTGCTTTAATGTGGTTGCAAAGCAATTTCTGCTCGTCATAATGTATATTGTGAAGGTGGCGATGACGGACAACAACTCCACAACAGTAAAACCTTCCGCATAAAAAAAAAAATAATAAAAGGGACAGTTGTCATTAGACAATTGTAAATGCTTCAAAAAGCGCAGAAGTGCCGGATTTGCCTACTTTTGTATGTATATTACGGGATAAATATTGTTATGCTCAAGGTGAGTTCAATTGAAATTTGATGACAAAAATTCGACCTTAAGAGGAAACTTAAGAGATGAAAAATACATCTTTTTAAAATGTTTCATGAATGAAGCTCATTGAATTTTTTTAATAGAGCAAAACTTTGGAATTTAGGACTTTGTTTTGTGGAAACATTTCAGAACCCGGTCTCTCCATTCTCACTCAAATTAACAAGTAGGTATTTAAAAAAAAATAGCAAGCATCGCTGCAGTTTACGTGTCTACTTTCACTAACTTGCCAGGTTTATCAGAATAAAGAAGGTATTAATAATCGAATTATGTAGCAATTTATCGCTATAGGTATGCAGAATGTCCATCTTTATCCAGAAAATTAAGAAATTGTTAATAAGCAAATTTTAATTTAGTTAGTTTATCACTCGTCTACTATTTTATTTGTGTGGGCTACTTGGACGAACAATTCATACAGGCCGTAACGTGGGTATTTCTTTAAGAACTAAATGAACTAGCGTAAGAGTTTACATAATATGAACCTTGTTTTAGTAATAATCCTTCACCTTCGTGGCTTGATAGATACTTCTCGATTACGAGATAATACCAAACGTGCCATAACGTATTGACGCGAGGCGAGAAAAAAAAATTAGGGAGAACTCTCGTAACATAAGGAACAAATTTCAATATGGATAACACACCTACATTAATTACATTACATTATATACCGTATTTGCTACACGTGAGAATTCTTTTTTACATTGTTTGCAATCGATAAGTATTTTTAGGAAGGTTTTTTGGCTGCTATTAATCCAGGTACAGTGAACGAGAACCGCAAGTTGCTCTGATTACTCTCTTGCTTTTTGGTACCGGTTAGGTTGAATAACATGCATTTGCTACGTAGTTTCAATATGCTTGTAATAATTATTAGTATCTACATATTATCAATGGTAGAATCCAAGGCATGTATCTCTGACAACCATATTTAAAAGAAGAACGTTAATAATCACAATTAACAACTGTCAATACTAAAATAGCAATATCCGGCAATATTTTCCGGTGCAAATATGTCTACTCTAACTTATAAAAATAGTTCTTATAGCTTCATAATAGAGAGCAGTTTCATGCATCAACAACAGGTCCATTTGATGATCAGCGCAATTGGATGATTGAATATGACATTGAAACGTTGTACCAGATATCTACGTGTGCAACTATTCCAAATGAAACTTAATAAAAACATTATTAAAAATTCGAAATATATGCAGTAATTTCAGTGTATGCAGTTTGTTACGCTTTCTTTTCCTCGGTGCCACATTCAGGGTCCTTGAGGTCATCTGAATCTCTGGAACTGCAGTACCAACTCACTATACCAGGTTCTACGATAAGTCGTTTACTGTACAGGCTGTCTGACTTTGGAATGCTTTGCCAATAGCTATAAAAGTGCCAAAACTTTGTCTTTCTTTAAGAAAATGGTCAAAGAACATTGCCTGTCATCTTAATTTATTCTTTACTTAAAACATATTCTATCTGTTGTATCCAAATGATTTTAATGTGACTTTTCGAACCTAAATCTCTCGTTTGAAATTAAATCTTACAAGGACTAAAACTTGAATCAATGACCGTTTCCATTTTAAGTCAAATGTTGTCATTATGCAAAATAAACCATTAATGGTTGAATGCTAATTTTTAGATGGTTTAATTAAAAAGGAGGAAAACGCCTTGATAATTACAGAAGGGGACGCCCGCCAACAGCAGTCAGTCACTACTAAAAATGTGTGGACTACTGAAATACTTGTGCTAGATGACCCACGAGAAAATCTCAGGCATCAGTTCGGTAAGTGTTCACACCATATTACATGAACATCTTAGAATGAGGAAGCTTTGTTGTCGTTGGATACCTCGTTTGGTCTCCGAAACGGAAAAAGAAGCCCGTGTGGAATGGTGGCGTGAGATTCGTCTACGTTTTGAAAGGGGAGGTCTGTTTGTAAAATCATTACTGGCGACGAAACATTGATATATCAATATGAGCCGGCAAGCAAGAAGCGTTCCTCGGTATATGTAGGTGTTTCCAGATGGCCAGTTGCCAAAAAAAATGCAACATGAATGCTAGAGAATGTTGTTGTTGTGCAGGAGAGACTACCAAAGACCGGGCTCCGGTGAAATTTGCTTGGAGTGTTGAAACCCTATCTCACCCACCTTAGAGCCCGTCTTAGCTCCTTGTGACTTCTTTTTATTCCCTATCATAAAAGATAAGATAAAAGGCAAGTTTTTTTTTAAGTACAGAAGAAGTGGTGGCTGCCTACGAATCAGCCATTTTTTACCTGTCGATGGAATACTGCAATAAGTGTTTCTAAGACTGGTTTAGGCGGATGGAAATTTGTATAGAGTGTTGGAGAGAGTGTTGTTTTGAAAAAATATAATATAAATTGTAAGAATGTTTTGTTAACTTGTTGCGTGTCTCTAAATTTATATGGTGACCTACGTAATTAAGGACCACACTGTCACATTAGGGTTAGTCTGTAACGATAGTGCTGTTGAGAATTAAAATAAATAAATATGTGATGTAATAAATGGGTTATAATGGGTGTATGTTATTGTTCGCAGGGAAGTTTTTAATTTAATTATATCATCATGCACTCTGAAGCTAAAAAAACATACTTTTGAGAAGAGATGGATTAATAAGAAGGTTATCCACTATCTATTCCGTGACTTTTAAAAATACTCAGGAGACAACACTCATAGCAAGGAAATAAGTTCCAGTATGACTTGTATTATTCTAGTTTGAATGTAATTCTGATTTAGAATTATAAGAGACTGAACACTTATATTGTTGCAAAACGTTCATACCATAAAGCGTAACGTATGTAAGTTTCATGTTACTAGTCCCTCTTACCTATGACTGATTTGATTTTAATGTTTTTTTACATAATACTCTTCACTCGTATCGGAAGTGATTAGAAAACATACAAGTAGGATTTCACGACGTAGTTTCAATGTGCTTGTAATAACCATTAAGCTCTTATGGGCTAACACTTACATACTAAACATACTCATTACAAATTAAACAACTGACGTAACAGTTAAATAAATATGTTTAACCGAATGAACGACACAATTGTTTTGCTAAGTTTCGAGAACTCTTTTTGTGCGTCAGACTTTAGTATATATTATTACTAGCATTTGCCTGCGACTCCGCCCGCGTAAAAATCGGTAAATGCGGTTAAAAGAAGCCTATTTCTTTCCTTAAGAATCGAAGTATCTTCATACCAAATTTCATCTAAATCGGTTGAGCGATTATTGATTCTCCATACAAACTTCCACCCCCATTTCACCCCTTTAAAGGATGTTTTCTGGGATAAAAACTACCCTATGTTCTTTTCTGGGACTAGGACGATCTCTGTAAGAAATTTAATCTACATCGGTTCAGCGATTTAAGCGTGACGATGTAACAGACAGACGCATTTATAATATTAGTATGGATATTGCACAAAATGTGTTGGTAACGTAATAAAAATATAAAGTGATTTGATAAAAAGAAATAAAAAGTGTAATATAGAATGTTTTCTTTTACAACTACAACATACACAAAAATAAGGAGACGTGTCTTAAACATTATAGCATTCGATGTATTTTATACGACCACTATATTTTAGAGATTATATGATTTGGTCCTATATTTCTCACGCTGTAAACGCGAAGAGCAAGAATGCTATGAAAGCAGAAGAAATGTACAGGAAGAAGGATGAGCAGAATTTCATTTTCAATGCCTCATGACAAATCTGTGCATCTTTTATTTAAAAAAATAATAATTCTTCCATTAAATCGTCTTTTAATAACAATTTAAAATATACTAGTTTTCTTTAATAAAACGATTAAAAAGATTTAAAACAATTGTTCAAATTCTTGTTATTGCGTTCATTCTAATATTTAAACAGGATCAACAATATATATTTTAAGGGTATGTGGATATATTGAGATCCCTTAAAACGGTTAAATATATAACGCAAATAACTATATGGCTCAGAATATATTTTAATAGATACGTTCGCACATACATTATTGGGTTGCTGTATGTGTAATAGTAACGTATTCTAATAAATTAAATGATATCTTGAAGCGTATGTCCATAAAATATACATACTACAAATATGTCGTAGCATCATCACCAACAGTCTTTAGTATGCCAATGCTCAACATAGGCCTCTCCTTAGAAAGGAGGTTTTGACCTACTATACCACGCTGCCACGCTGGCCAGACAGGACATAACTTAACCGCTTGAAATTGGTTTATCCATTCAATGTTTACAACTTGGGGTTAAGGAGAAAAAAAAATGTTTTGAAATAAATTTTATATAGAACTGACCCGTCAGACGTCCTATTAATAAGTCTTTACGCTTTATAAAAAGCATTCAGTTCAATTTTCTTCCTAGAAACCATAGTCTGACTATTATCATAATATATAATTAAAGACCGACACACAAAAAGAAGAACTGTTTATAGATTTCTCACTTGTTGCTTTGATATTCGACAAAGAAAAAACAAAATGTATACATAGAAAAGGATGCCTTTAAAATTGGCTTGTGTAAATAAATTGTAGTTTAAACAAACTTAATAACATGTGTTAAAATCGTTGAAGCCCTAAATATCAGTACATATAGACATGATATCAGATCTTTTGTTTTTAGCTCACGAGCCGTATCGAACGTCATTAGATATGCTACCAATTGTTTATGATCAATATCCTTTACTTAATGCCCGATTGAAATAATTCTAAATCGTAATTAACATTTTGTTATCAGGAAGCATAGCGAACCAATGTAACATTCTCTAATGATTACCTACAGCTAAATATGCTTTTGCACCGAAAAAATGACGTAGCAAACTTCGTAATGAAATATTCATATTTGTGGCAATACTATGTGCTGCTCTTTATAACTAGTTTGAAAACTTTTTTAACAGAGTCTGGTCATGTAGATCTTAAGTTGTCATTGGTAGTTATATTGGTTAACTTTGCAAAGTAATCTGTAATATATTAGATTACTACAACAGTCAGTAATATTGATAGTTGTGCCAACTGCATGCAATTCATAAAGTACATAATAACCAATAAGACAAATTCGTGAATTCTTATCAAGCTGTCTATCGTTATAGAGTAAAACGGAATTATATGTTTTTGGCTTTGTGCATTTTTCTCAATATTTCACAGATTTTGCGAATATAAAGAGCGTTTGTCGTTATCTCTTAAAGAGGCGAACGAACTGTGCAAATCTTTAAATAGACTTCTTCATGTTAGTGTCTAAGACCGATAATTATAATGCTGAAGGCTGTTAAGGGAAACGCCACCGTAGTCGGAAATAATCAAGTCAATATTCAATCTGTCCACTGCCTGTTCTGCCAATAGGTGCCAGTGTTAGAGATCCGACAGATCGTCACGCCTAATACACGGTTTTAAAGTACAAAAAAAAGAAATAATAATATTGGGACATATAATAGCGGATTCCAGTTCCTAAATAAACCCCGAATTTGACTGCGAAAATAGTATATTTTCGAAGTCAAATGCACCACCGCTTTATTTTAGTATGAAACAATCTAAAGAGACATTTCATAGACTTCTTAAAGGGCAAGAAAGTGAAACAGGATGAGGTACGGGTGAGTACAGTGATATATGCGACATCCTAAAAGTAATCAGTATACTCGTAGATACGAATTAAAATTGCATGGAAACAACCATATTGGTGAGAAACTTTTTGTTTAATGGCTAAATGTTGAGTGGTCATAATGATTATACGATACTAGCTGAATCTAATTCCCTTTTGTGTTAATTTCAAGACAATTAAGTTTAAGGAAACCTTGATGAATTGACAAGATGGCATCTGCAATACGTAATAACAATTCGTAATCGTTTATGTATACGTAATGTAAAAAGAACAGGAGTAGAAACCTAGGTGTAAGGAGGAGGCGTATCTACACAGTTGAAGGAATTCTGCTAATACATTTGGAAGAATATGGGACATAAGATATACTTCTACTAGGGCAGACCGCAGCGACGATAGGACTTTACTGGCCAATATAAGTCGATGCGATATCGATATTTTAAATTGGTTGTGCCTTTTTCATTTGAACATACATAATTATGCTTGGAGACAACTATAATAGGTCGTCTAGACCTAAAAAAATCTAGCACATGAGTGAGCAATACACCAATTTTCCTATTAAGGCTTGTTAATAGTTTAAACATGTTGGTAATAGAAACAACCCGTTATTATTCTAAGGGGTTTTCATAACGAGCTATTTGTATTGCTTATGTTTTTTTCTTATAAAAGCTTTATAAACATAAACGAATAGTTATTGAATACTCCTTTCTCTTCTACTAATTTCCAAGTACATAAGTACAGTTATCTAAAAGCATCTTTTATCAGCTACCAAGCTTCACACTTTTCATATTAAGAAAATATTGGAGGGAGACACAAGGGTCAAAATTTAAATTGACACTTTTCAACTATGTATGTATCGAGTTTTGTCGGTTCGAGATACACATCAATCGTGTTGGTCACAGACAACTTTTAAATGGTTATTGTTTTCTGTCAGAAAGACAATTATAAAGTAAAAAAAAAAACTGAGATTCCTATTAGCAGAGCCCAAATGTTAATTATCAAAGATAAATTGATACAGCCTTTGTCGTATATAGAGAGAGAGGGCCAGGTTTAGTAGGATTAATGATCTGCAGTTAAAATTAGAGTTGGCGGCGATTAGTTTATAACTACTACGTGATCTTTGCTTGAAATAGAATGTTGGAATAGAATAAATAATGAGAGGGCTATGTAGTTTTTCGAGTCTAACGATAGTTATCATTTTCTGATTAAATCCTTGACTCAGCGGAACATTTAGCGTGTTCGTTAGCAGAAAATTTCATCTTATATGTTAAGTACACATTTCAAAGGAATGACGATTTATAGGTAATCTGACAGTAATCTAGCCGTTGTGCGAACTATGGATGGTTAAGGATTGATAATAGTCGTAGTAGTCTTTTCCGGTATAGTCAGAATCGGTAAATTAAATGCCTCTGCTCGGTTAAGTTGCACAGACATAGTATGCTTGGGGCCGTAACACTAGGCAAAAGTAAAGAATGTAGTACGTAAGTTTATTAGTATCGTATCATATTGCAGTTCAAAACTGTAGTTAAATGGATTTTAGACACAAGACATGCAGACATTTTAGCATACGAGAACAGTTCAACTTTTGAGGATCATCATCAACAGCCTTTCATAGTTCACTGCCGCACATAGGCCTCTCCATAGAAAGGAGGTTTTGGCCCGACGGGTTGGTACAGGGTTTGTTTTAAGTTTTCCTTCTCTTTGCAGTGCTGTTGTCCTGCATAGTTTGCTCCCTTAGTCATCTCTTACGACACCCATGGGGTGAATAGGGGTGGTGACACTCCGTATTTTTAATCCGTTACCCACACAGACATTGAGGATAAGAGTCCTATATGGTATAAGTAATATAAGAGATACAGTCCAACTGATTCTCAATATAAGAACTCCAGTGCATCCTATACACATGTGATAAGCTGGAGAAGACAGCTAAGCAATAAATTAAGTTGAACTGTCTGTTTGTAATGTCAAAATGATAGGTTTTTCTCATGATCGCGCCATTATTAGCAAGTTACCTATGCCTAAAAAGCACCTTAAATATTTTTTGTCTGTCAGTCTGTTTCTAATAATCTTCTAAATTTTGAGAATATTTTACTACCAGGTAGCTGTCTGTCTAAGGAGTAACTTAGGCTATTTTGGCTCTCAGAAAAACCCTATAAAATTTTGCCCAGTCCGGGAATCGAACTAATCAGCATTTATAAATAGCACTTTATAAATATGAACATACACATAATCACATTCTACTTGTGTAAGTGACTTAATATAGATTTAAAGTGTACTACAAAGTGTACTTACTTTTAAGTATGTTATCAAGCACTGTATATAGTTCTTTTTCAAGTTTAAGATAGTCATTGTCTTCATTGCTGGGCCAGTCACATGAAAGGTTCCAGTCCACAATGTCCACATGCTGGCCCGAATCATCTGGGATTGTGTACAACCTGCAAAAAAATAATTTCAATTTGGGTGGCATACTATAGTAGTCAGACTTGTCATTAACAAAAGCAGAGATATATGGTGAAAAAAATTGACCAACCGTTGGCCACCGTATCCACACTCACAAGTAAACAAAGATTTTGTTACATAAGACTAAAATGTAGTTATCATGAATACCAGCATAATAAAGTTGGCCCATTAGTTGTACTTGTTTTGTACTTTATAAATATAGTCATTATTGATGATTTAATGGTCTAACATTTTGAAACTTTATTTTAAAACTCTGACCTGAAAATGTTTAACCATTCATCATCATCATTGATGATGGAGAATGGTCTAACATTTTTAAACTTTATTTTAAAACTCTTAACCCTTTCTTAATCTTTTTCCTTGACCAGTATAACTTGGCCTCTACAGACTATGGATGGACTTTTTTACTATGTCAGGTCAAAATATTTACTGAAACCATAAATTTTTGTGTATCTGTTTTTGACATAATTTTAGTTTGTAAATTTTTTCTTATGACACATTTTAACATATATTGCAATGCAAGCAATTAGAGCAATGGAATCTAATTGGATTTTAAAATTCTTATAATCATTTGTAATGGGTATCCAATTGGATGCTTCAAATACAAATATTAAACCAACAACAAGTCTTTGATTTGATTTTTTTTTGTTTGTCATTAGTGACTTACACTACATCTAGTCAATCATAAATAAATTTCATATCCAATACAAAGTATTCTGTCCTTGTTATAATAAAAGTAATTTATGAACAATTTAATTATTATATATTATTTAAATTAAAAATATATTTACTCTTATACTGTTTTTATTTGAAGAATGATTGCATATTTTCATTAAGACAAAAAAAAATGAGACAATAACAAACTAAAGAATTTAGTTTAAACCATAAATCTTGAATATAAATGGTTAAGCATTTTTATTTAAACCATTACATTTATCTCTATTTATAATCAGGCTTCAAAACACTTATTTAAGTGCAATTTATGTCAAGTGCTTGTTATAAAAGTATAAACAAATATCTAATCAATCAGATAAGAAAGTAGTTTCGAGTAATAATAACTTTTGTGTGTTGTATTTGTTATTTATTAAAGATATACATCACATGGATTAAGAATACGGATTGCCACCACCCCTATTCATCCCGTGGATGTCGAAAGAGCCGATTAAGGGAACAAAATACTGAGGACAACAGCACTGCCATGAGAAGGAAAACTTGACACAAACCCTATACCAACCTATCTGCCCAGTGTGATATAGCAGCAAAACCTCCTTTCTAAGGAGAGGCCTATGTCCAGTAGTGGACTATTATATGCTGTTGATATGATGATATGATGAAAGATATACAAATTTGTATGTGTATCATGGAGATGACCAACTACTTAATTGAACTACTACTTTGAACATAACAAGGACACTTTTGCAAGGAGTGAACATTGGGCTTCACCGAAATAAACACATAAGTACATTTTTAATAAATATACTATCAATAACATAAAAAATTATAATAATAATAATATACCAAATGTTGAGTTATTTCCCATAACAAATAACTCAACATTTGGTAGATTTTTATAACAACAAACTAATTTCACTTCACTTGTAGAATTTACATAGGTATATCTTTTTATTTATTTTTATTTATTTATTTGATTCTTACTTTATTTCATTTTCTCTATTTCATTTTTAATTTTTAAAGGGGAACCCTTTAAAAAAAATTATAATGACAATAATTCCAAATTTATTAATTAGCTCTTTATAGTTTTGATACAAGTAATTTAATATAATTAAAATTAATAACTGATGACAACTTCAGGGTATATTTTATGAAACTAAAACAATGTGTGGGTAGATTCTTATTTAAATACATACACTAAAGTAAATATTACTATTACTGTTAAGTAATCATCATTAGCAATACAAAAAGTATTTTTTTTAATAAATTTAGTCTTCTTGTAAAAGTGGTTTTGTACAACTAATACAATGTATATCATTGCTTAAAATACATTAAGTATTTGTGTAGAAATTACAGTTAACTTAGATAAAGCATAGTGTTTTAAAACATAATGAAGATTTCCACCTTTGGCTCAAGTGCATTAAAAGCAATGACACCTATTGGATGAAGGTGATTCATCTCTAGCAAAATCATAACATAACACCACCTGGGCAAGGTGGTTTGTGCTAAAATACTGGTTTAACTGGAAATAAATAACTGAGTAATTAATTAGATCAGGCTAAATAATATCAAACAGATACCTGACAATTCCCTCGGACAACACATGCATGACCCCGTAAACGGTTCCCATAATTAGCTGTAATAGTTCTTTTATATATATACTGTTTAATAATACTCACCACGTCTGATCATCGGAATAATCCAACGATTCCACGTCAATCAGATCAGAATCAAACATATCTTTGTTTATATTTTGATCAACCTGATTCATAATACCAATCAAAAGGAGACATCAATTTGGCACTTTACGCAAATCACATATAAATTTCACTAAAGTACAACATTTATTACAAGGAATACTGTAAATATAATTATGAAAAAAAGATTTAATAAGAACCAACACGAATTGTCCCAGGCAAGTTTTAGTTTGGAATTTGACATATCACCATAAGCAAAATGCCAAAAAAAGGATGAAGATGAAAGAAGTCAACGGTAAATTACATAGACTACAGAAGACCGCAAAATTCAACCGTTTGTGTGAAGCTTGTATGTCTAACGAATTTAAGATAAACAGCAATATTATTTTTTATATACCTAGGAGTTTGATTTAAGGATAATATGTAATTTTGTAAATAATACTAATAATGACCTCCATTTAACAAACAACAAAATATTTAAAAATATGCATCTATCTACTCTTTGGTTTTGCAAATAGTGTAACAATAGAATAAAAATATTTGCCTCGTAGAAAGAACTTTAGTAGTTTCTGATAAAAATATATTATCTCTTTTTCTTGTTGGAAATTTTTTTTCTATCAATAAGATAAATACCACATTATTCACCTATTAACATAGATATTATAATTATCTAAATATTAAGATTTCATTGAGATTACAGGTTTTATAACATATGACTGTTGAAAAAATCGCTCCTCTAATTTGATTAAAATTTATATCACAGATTTTTATAGTTTTTTGTAACAAAGAATAGAATAGAATACCAGTTTATTGATTTTAGAATTATAGCACTTTTGTAGAAATATACAGAAAAACTAAAATACCGAAAGCAAAGGTCTAAGCATCAGCTAATGCTTGGACCACATGGATTACCAAGCACTGGTTCACAGCTTAAACCCAAAGCCCAAAGGATATAATTTATTGTTTAAAGGACATTTATTGTTTGATTTAATATTTTATCATTTAAAATTAAAGGATTTAGAAAATATTTTTTCTTACACTGACTTAGACACGATTTATTTCTTGCCAATGAGGGCATGATAATTACCAAAAGGGCATTCCTAGCTAATCTTACGATAGATGCGGTAGATAAATTTAGTTTTAAAATAATATAATTTGATTTGTCAAGTGAGACGATTTTGTTTTACATCAGTAGACATCATAATCATTTCTTGTAATGATGGTACGGGAAATAAGACAGTAAATTAAATATATGACTGTGTCGTAAGGGCCGACTAAGGGAGAAAACTACGCAGAAGAACAGCACTGCAGAGAGTAGGAAAACTTCAAACCCTTTTTTTTTTTTTAACGTGTGAAAATCCCCTCGGACCGTCACCCCACCGGGGTTTGCGGCGGGGTGGTGGACCCCTCCTAGCGCCGGCCCGCTCCATTTGCGGGCTATCGTCTGCGTAACAGATTACACCCAGCCCGGGGGGGAAATCGGCGCGAAGGGCCCAGTCGTACCCTATGTTCCACAAGAGGGGTCCAAGAACAGACCCCTGTGGAACACCGCACGACATGGGCCGACACCTCAAATTACCATCTCGGTCCTCGTACACGACGGTACGCTCCTCTAAATAGTCTGCCACTAGCCGCCTCAGGTACTTTGGCACCCCATGATAGTGGAGTGCTTCCCTGTTGCAGCTGAATGGCAGACTATTGAATGCGTTGGCGATGTCCAATGACACCGCCAACAGCACGCTGCCACAGCTCACAGCCTCTTTGGTCAAGGCCCTCAGGCGCAAAATAGCGTCGACTGTCGAACGCCCCGTCCGAAAACCAAATTGGGCGTCCGACAGATCGGGGCCCACCTCGTAGAGGTGCCGGACGATGCGGGCAGAGAGAACCCTCTCAAACAATTTACCCGCCTCGTCCAGCAGCAAGGAAAACTTCAAACCCTATACCAACCCGTCTTGCCAGCTTGGTATACGAGTAGTAGGCCAAAATCTCTTGTCTAAGGAGAGGCTTATGTCTAGCAGTGGACTATTAAAGGCTGTTTTTGTTATGTGAATGACTGGCAAATTTATGAAGTACATCTCGTTAATAAAAAATGTTTGTATGTCTCTCCTTCGCGTTCGGAGCCAATATTGTAAATAATTTATTCTTAAAAGCCAATTAGTATAAAACAAACTTATTTAATGTACGATAGAAAATAAAATATTATACATGGCAGCATTCGTCTGTCACCAAGTTTGACAGTAAGCAAACCACAGACAACAATCTTCTTTCTTTTTGTCTACGGACACGTTGAGAGCACGTTGTATTCAGTGTAGTTTTCACAAATAAAACTACGAAAATGTCGAGTCTAAACTGGATGATCATCCGCAACAACAACGCCTTCCTGGTGAAGAAGCGTAACATAAAGAAACCCTTCAGCAAGGAGCCCAACAACGTAACTAACCTCAACTCCTACAGATACAATGGCCTGATTCACAAGAAGGCTATAGGCGTCGTAGAAAACTCAGACAGGAAAAGTTTCTCAGTTGTGTACAAGAAAGCTAAAGCGACAAATAAGCCCGCTAAGAACACAGTACGTCGCAACTTCAAAGCCGGCGCTAGGAGATCGCTCTTCAAGGTAAAGAAGTTGTTGAAAGCTAACCACTACCGCACGGACCTGTGCAAGGCTACCCTCCGTCGTGCATCAGCTATCATGCGCTCACAGAGGCCCATCAAAGCCAAGAAACCTAAAGCGGCAGCCGCGAAGACAGAATAATTGTATGTAAGAAAATTGAAAATTGTATGTAAGCCGACAATAAAATACTTTAAAAAACGAATCTTTATATTTTAGTATAACCTCTACCCCTTTTGAATTTTAAAAATTTGTCAAGATTATGCAAATCAATTGTAAAAAAGATATGTTGTTTACTAGCTATAAAATATATCAAATCTAAACTGGATATAAAAGTCGGCAAAATCACATATGGGATTAAATAGGTTAAAGTAATATCCGATTAGGTTTTACACCAAAATTTAAATATACATACATACGTACATAATTTGCAAGCCTTCTGCATCCATCCAATGCAGAAACAATGCAATCAAGAGATTATAATTAATATATATATAGTTAGTGATTATTTACTTATATATTCGTTAAACTACTGATTGACACTTCTCATGATCAGAAGGCTGGCCTTTTTCTCGCTCAGAGAATCAGCATTGCCATTCAACGTGGCAATGCTGCCAGTCTTCTGGGAATGCTACTAGTAGGCGATGATGTGGAGGAATTTTTTGATGCTTGTATGTAAATATTCTAACTTATTTTAATTATTTTTTATTCTTAGTTTCATTTAGTATGGATACTTTAATATATATTATTATAGATATATTTATTCTTCAGTGTAGTTTGAAAAATTCACTGAGCTATAAGACTATTATACAACTTTTAAAATACTACACCACTTTTTGGAGTTTGCTGTTGTTGGTTGATTAAAAAAGTGAAACTGGCTGGTTTCCTTGTTGCTTAAGTTGGGAGCATTACTAATCACAAAAAGAGATAAAAAGGTACATTGAAGTAGTTTGAACATGTCAATTAAATGAGAAGTAAGTAGGCAATTGTGGAAGGAAAACAACTGCAATGGATGATCTTCAAAATGGTAACTTATTTAAAAGGTGAAATCTTGATCAGAATAAGTTAAACATAGGTATATGATACTTTACGAGTACGTCAGTTGCCATTTATTGCAGACAGAACGGTGTGAAATTACAAATGTGTTTTTAAGGGCCTGTGTGTCTTAGCAGTTAGCAATCCTGACTGCTAAGCTAAAGGTTGTAGGTTACTTCCCACTCAGGACACATAATTGTGTGATGAACATGATAATTTGTTCTGTGTCTGGGTGTAATTTATGGTCCGTGTGGTGACGGATTAAGAATACAGAGTGTCACCACCCCTATTTATCCCGTAGGTGCAGAGAGAAGGAAAACTTAAAACAAACCCTATACCAACCCGTCTGGTCAGTAGGCGTCTGGTATAGTAGGCCAAAACCTCCTTTCCAAGGAGAGGCCTATGTCCAGCAGTGGACTAGTAAAGGCTGTGGATGATGATGATGATGATACATAATGTAATTTATGTAAATCATAAGTTTATCAGCAGCCTGCTTACCTCAGTATAGGCTCTGCCTCATTAGGTATGAGACAGCCCATGTGTGAGATTGTTATTATTACGTTCACACCCAGGTGATCCAGTATAGTAAGTAATAAATAGGCAATAAAGTAATCAATAAAAATACTGTATAATCATTATCAACAGCCTTTAGTAGTCCACTGCCGGATAGAGGGTTTGTTTCAAGTTTTCCTTCTCTTTGCAGTGATGTTTTCCTGCATTGTTTGTCTTCCATCCCTTAGTGGGCTCTCATGACACCCACTAAATGAACAGAGGTGGTGACACTGCATATTCTTAATCCGTCATCCCACAGACATTGTATAATAGTTTAAATCATTTATCAAATTAAAAAATCTAATCAGTAATGAAATCCGTCTGAAAGTTTGAGAAAATAGTGTTCATAAAGAAATAATACTCATCATTACTTTACGGTACTCTTTTTAGGAGTTTTTTTTTTTAAACATTCTAAATTATGATTTTGGCGCCCCCTGAAACTGCCGCTCGGAACGGGTGCCCCCCTCCCAACTTAGATCTGGGACTGAGATCAGTATGACTTCAATGTAAGATGTATTTAGCTAATCAAAACTATTCCATTTGTCTTGGAAATTGGGTCCTCACCCATTAGTAGGAAGTTTTAACTGTTTTAACTAACATATGCTAGACCAGGCACCAATCAAGTCTGAATATATTTACTTATTGAGCTGAGGTTCTGGCGCGAAGAGTAGAGAATCACTTGGCGGTATGTTGGTAATTGGCGACAACACTGGCCGGCCAACCAATTAGTGTCGGCTTTTCGTGCACACATCAAAGGATCTTGGAGCACTCCGCAAGCAGCATTCACATGTTGGTACACATTTAGATATCTAATAATTAAGTATATTATATAAATTGCCGCAGCTGCAAGAGATTCCACATCCATCTTTATCAAAGCACCAATGCAGAATGCTGGCCCAGCACCTTAGCCCAATGTGTTGAAATGAATTTAATTAATGAATTTAACAGGAAGTAGATTAAAATAAAAATTCATTGCACCAATATCATTTATTTATAACAAAACATGATTTTAATATCACAAACGAGGAATGTCTTGTTAAATACACTGGTTAAGAACATGTTATGATACATTTGCCAACATGATTTTGCACAGGAAACAATAAATGACAGTAAAGTAATATCAAATACAATTTCAAAATCATTCTAATGGACATCAAATGCATAGTGCTTTGCTAGTTATCATTTTAACTCCTTGCTTAGAAATAAGTGTGTTAATATTTCATTAGGTACATTATTTACAGTAGACATATCACAAATATTTTATACATCAAAAATGTAAAGACAAATATTACTAAGATTAAGTATAAGTTAATTTAAGGTAATTTTTAATTACAGTTACAATATTGTAGTCAATGTGCCAACAGTATAAGAATAGATTTATGCAAATACATTTTTGTTAACCAAACTTCAAAGTAATTATAGTATTATTATTTTTTAGAAATTATTAGTATTATTATTTATTACAACTAGAAACGAGTTGGTCCAGCAATCTTTAAATAGGTAGCTGTCCGATCTCTCCATATACAACTATGGGATAAAAAAAACGCTAATACCAATTAGTAGATATTTAATTAAAGATCACACAAATACCCATTCCTCAACCTTAGGTTAAATGTCGCCTGACCTCCCTATTCCCTGTATTAATTCTCGTACTGAGTACTCTGCAACTGTTCGAGGTCTCTAAATCTAACTATTCATGGGTACTGGACGAACTCGCGTCAATATAGAGATGTCTGCAGTAGGCCATCTTTAAAATTCTTCCAAATATTTCATAACAGGAAAATTATTAGTAAAAACTTATATAAATTAAGAATTTTATTGGACATTCTCATGACAATTTACACAATTGAGCCTGACCAGGAAGTTAAGTACACACATTGTTCTTAAATTTAGTTCTTGTAATTCAGTTGATATATATAATTAAATTTATCTAATATTTTATAATCTTGATCAGGCTAACATTTCATTGAACATTTATTCTAAGACGATTATACAAGGTCTAAAAACAGCTTTGCGCTTGTAAAATTTGCTCTAAATACATTATCTAAACATCTTCAAACGTGTAGAAAGCAATTTGTCTTCTAGTAAAGGGGGGATTAGTCATTCGGTCTACGATAAGCTTCAGGTACAAAATATATAGTAGACATGAAAACAAAAGGCACAAACCTTAAATCTATCATTACCAAAGGCACAATACACCAAAATTTATTCATTACTATTTACAATTTTAGTTCATGAAATGAATACCAAATGTGAATTAACATGCTAGAATAGGAGTACTTAAAAAGGAGTGATTTACTTTAGTTAAAGAAAAATAGTCTTTTTTAAAGCATCAGACGCCACTTAATGTTATAAATTATTGTAGCCATTTAATGACGCGGCAGGGAGCTACTTAAATTTGACGACCAGGGGATTATATTTTTAAGGATTACTTATTTAATCCTCGTGTGTTGCCGTACGTAACTAGAATTTATTATAATGCTTGTGGTTAGATGAGTAACATAAATTTTTCTAACAATTTCACAGTAGTGTTTTGTGAAAGTTTTGTATTATATATTGGTACATCATCGTACCATCTATAAGATTAGAAGTGCCACCTGTACTTTTGTGTAAATGATTTAAATATGATGCAATTTTGATATTTCATTGTTCATATGAAATGACACTGTTAGGGCTCTCTTAATTATTTAGTATTATTATTTGATTTTACCTACAAGCTCATAATTTATCGACGATTTGATAATTTTATAATTCATTTAATTTATGAATAAATCTTTTAGTTTCCCATTTAGCTATCTAAACACGTAACCTATTATAGGCACATATATTTATTTTAATAGATTTATTAGCCTTTATTTTGGTGAGAATATTTTTTATTGTTCATAATCGAATGTTTAAGAAGGCAGTGGATACTGTTATTGTCAAGTTCATAAATTAATGCAACATTAAAGTTTACATATTAAAATAAATAATACTGGTATGGTATAACTGATTACTGACAATAAACAAGCAGATGATTTTATACACAAGAAAGGGCAGAGGTCTAGTTAAGTGAAGGGAACACTCGAAATAAAAAGACTATTATTATTAGTCAGCTTCAGCTTCGAGTTGCGATTTCTATTTAAGCTATAAGGGACAAACAAGCAGACGGTTCATCTGATGGTTAGTGGCCATCGGCGCCGTTGGACTCCTGCGACTCAATAAACTGATGCCGCCCCTAGAACTGGAGGGGGTGGAGTTCGGTGGAGCATTCGGTAAACTAACTCGGTGAAAAGCAACGAAGAATTGCTTAAGACCGGTTCTCTGTGGGGCCGTGGTATAACTCCTGTCGAGCCGACCCATAAGTGTTAATGCATGCCTCTCCAGTGGTAATTATTAAACATGGGACAAAATCACAGTAAACTGTTATTTATCATTTGATTTTTACGTACGTAGGTTAGGGTTGCTAGGTTAGACGCTATTTAACAGTAAATCAGTAAAAATAAATTATTATGTGGGTAATGGTAGCTATATATAATAAAACAATTACTAGATTTACTGTTAAATGGGCGAAATAGGGTCTTTATGCATCGTCTGAAAACAGCTTATTGGCAACGGCTTATTTAACCCTAACCTACGAAAAAATCGAATGATAAATCACCGTTCATTCACAGTTCACTGTGATTTTGACCCATCTATAGGAATTATCTTTTTCACTGCTGATTTGACCTTATTTAGTTTAAATTTTTTAATAGAACATTTGTAGTTATTACACTTCCATTTTATAATATCATTGATACAACCATAGACAATAAATTGTTATAATCAGTTTTAAACATTCTAGCATTTTTTTTTTTGGTATGACTATCAATACAATGTTTACTAGCTTAAAATATTAAATAGTGCACGAATCAATTATTTGTAACAATTCCAAAATTAATTAGCTAATACTATGACACCGAATATACATAATTAAATGCGTAATACTTAACGTAGTTTGTGCTCATTAAATATACTAAATACAGTATTAAATTAAATATAACTAAAACCTGAAATGACTAGGATCCAATGTTTAGTCTATGTGATGCTTATAATAGTTTGTACATAAAATTGGTTCTGCGAATATTTTATGGGGTCAATATAATATTGCAGACAAATTGTGTTAATTAAAATTATAACATTTAAAGTCCGAATAGATGACTAAAAGTGAAATAAATAAATCTGATGTTGTTTAGTACATTTTTGATGATAGAACATGATGATGAATAGATTATTTATCAACTTATTTTCTGGTTCAGTCCTAAAAAGTTGAGTAAACTAAAGGTGTTTTTTTATATTTTTTATGCGAAAGATTAAATACTGTCTAACATAGGCGCATCCTGAAAGTTGTTTGTCAAGATGCGCCTATCAAATTAGTATAAGCAATCTTTATTATAGGTACATAATTAGTGTTATAGGTAGTATACCACTGATTCTGTGTTTCTGTAGATTAATTACAGTGACCACAGTATTACCAATACGGGTTCTTTAAGAAACAAAGATCAAGTGTCGAATTCATTATGCGTATTGTGATTTAAACATGTTAGACAATGTGTTGTTAATATTATGAACATCATAAATTTAACTTTAAAAGGTAACGTTTGATATGCTGAATTCGTTATAGATTCACTAACAAATTACTTTTGATTATTATTTTAATTCCTAAACCTACAATAATTATTACGGCTCACTTGAAGTATATTTGAGCATGTGACAGTCAAGCAAACATACATACACAGATTTTCTAAAGTGGGACTTTTGCAAATAACTAATAAACGTACAATACAAAGCAGACAGATGGTTTCAGGTGTTTGGGTAGAATTCACATAGAAACCATGTTCAATCATCATCAATAAACAAATAGCAGTCTACTACTGGGGATTAGTTTCAAGCCGGAGACCACTTGAACAAAATTACTTGTTCTAACATAAACCAGTACTTGTTGACACGTTTTACCAAAGCGCGTCGTGATCTTGCGCTATCGGAACACAGCCTCAGCGAGACATGAGCAAGGCATACGTGTTTGTTAGTTAACAATTGTTTAAAACTAATGTCTTTCAGTTTGTGTTAACTTTCTTTTGAAAAATGTGTCAAGAAATGTTAAGGTTGATAACAACATAAGGAGGTAAAGTCACCTGTGAGAAATAATAAGTATATAAATATTAATGTAGTATTAATTACACATTACAAGTGGAACCGAATCGTTAAATTGTAATTTGCTTCTTAACGTCTCTTGTTTTCATTGATTGAAATATTACATTTTGACAGACACTTCTTCAGTTGAGTTCATCTTAAAACCTACACAGTTATTAGTGCATTTAAATAATGACGATATTGTAATAATAAATTGTATACGGCTGCTTTCAGATTGTGACATTTACCGAATCTGATCTTAAATACCAAAAAATCATTGATAATAAAAAAGTGCTCAAGGTTGGGTCAGACAGCAGGCGGGGCGATACAACAATATTTGAAATGTACTAAAAGTGCATGACATCTATCTATTGTAGAGTACATTAGAATGTGCTCACGCAGCGCTGCCGTCCCGCCCCGTCCAATGTTTGATTTGACCTTTATTGACCACTCTATACGAATAAATTAGATACTTCTTCTTAATTATGACTTATATACACCACATAAAACAGTCAAACTACATTACGTGTAACAATAATCATCGCACACTTAAAAGCGCAACACATAACTCATATTAGACGATATAAAATACACAATTCTAATTATATCTACAGTAAATATACATAAAATATTTCAATAAGTAAAAAATAAATCCTGCAATTTCTACTACTTTTGCGTTACATCATTAAACCAAAGGAACTTACACGATTATTACAAATGTCTCAATTTCCTTGGACCGCGGTTAATAACATTTAATAAAAGATCTATAAATTTGCTCAAATTTTGAAGGAATAAATAAAATTTTAAACGGAGTCACGGCAGGAGCTAAGGCACAACAGATCCTTTTCCGAATTGAAGCCGACCGACTACTATAGATAAGCTGTACAACAGAAGTTTTAAACAACACCATATTTCGGTAAAACCTTTACACAAAAAAAAACTACAGCCAAAAACTTCAAGATAGACGCATGAACTTCGCGTATTCGAGTAATTTTTGACAATCACTGATATTGATCGGTAGTTCTCGCACTAGAATATGACGAGGCCTTCCGTATCATTGAACTAAGGTTTGGGACGTAGGCAACGCAGGTTCCAAAAAACCTAGGCTTTAAGAATCAACTAATAGAGTCAATAATTTTATACTAACAAGTAGAATTACGAGGACTTTTAAAGCTACAAGAGAGTGCGTGTTTAAAGGTATCATTAATCTCGCGCAGTACAACTGAATAATGAAAACCTTTTTTACATTTGCTTAATCAAGGTAACAGATCGTGGTTCGCTCAATGGTAGACCAGTGTCGATAACTACCTGTAACATTATTAACAGTTAAGAATCGTAAAGTTGTTGACTACTCATAACTAACGAATAGGCAACCTTTCTACAACGGAGAATAACATAGAGCTTTTAGTTTAATTATTTTTTTGATCGCTAGCTACTTCAATCGGAGAAGAAATCTGTGCTTAGACTCCTGTCGGTTAATTATTCTTTGTTTGGTTTTTGTGATTATATTGCGTTATATCAATATGATACTGCTATTTATAATTCGATCAACACAGTCGATGAATGACGAAACACGAAAAAACACAACCTACATCACAACAAGCACCAAAAACTCAATTATGTGCGTTTAGTTCCAAACGGAATTAATTTATTTTTAGTAGCATCATGGGACTACGTGAGTCTAGCTTAAACAAACTATAATTTATAATTATGCTCATTTTTGAGCCTCTATAATAAACTACAACACGGAAAAATGCAATAAAAATATTCACTAACAAATAGAGGTGTAACTAGTAATAAGTTATATCGATCCAAGTGACAACTTTAAATTCAAATTTATTGTTAGGGAACATTTTATATGAATTTTCTCAGGTTTTTTGAAAACTTCCGTTAGTGTGACTTACTGTACTGACAGCTAGTGGATGTACTTAACTGATAAATACGATTAACTTTTAGAAATCAGTGATACATTATTGTTAACTCAATTCAACACTTCTAATACTGATTAAATAAGGATGAAGTCAACTGTAGCCTCATGAGTAAAACGATACCACGATAACGAACGCCTTTGTAAATGCTCACTCGCAAGCAAGTTTACTATCAAACGAACTAAGCGCTATCCCGAACGCTTGAAGCGCACATAGCGGATATCTAAAGTCCATAGTGAACACATCTTCAGATATGCGTCCGAACTGCATGACCACATAATCTGGTTCAGAATCGTGGACAATTTGGAAGTTTTTCACACTTGCCTGAGTCACCCTGCCATGGAAATTCAGGACGTACGATTGGGTCTCGTCGTTCCAAACAGGCGTTTTGTTATGTAGGACCACTATGTCATCTAAAGTGTGGCTTTTCCATCGTTCTAGTAATGTTTCGCTGTCGTCCTGTGGCGCGATTGTAACGCGTTGCCGATCTGGAGTCATTCCTGGTAGAATAACGGTCATTTTCCTTGGACCTTTGAATCCGAGAACGTTGGTATCCTGCAAGAATTTGATAAGTAATTAATACTTTTCAAAAGATTCTAGTAGCTTTCGGATAATGCAAAGGCTACGGCGATCGGTAGCCATTACAGTGATATCCTGCGGTTGCGTTAAATTTGTAACCAAATACTAAGTTCTGAAAACAGTCACTAGTTACAATGAATTGAATTACTAAACCAATTTAATTTTCCAAAAATAACGAGTGTATAAGTGATGTGCGACATGCTTCTATTTGGTAGGTATAAATATACATAATATATATTGTGGTGATGGAATATTCTCGTAAAAAAATATTTAAAAACCACAAGCCGCAATTTATCTTTCAGTAAAATGTCACAAACCCAGTGAGGTCACTGTCTCAAAAATTTGTTAGTTTGTAGTTATTGTTATTAATTTGTTAGTTAGTTTTATCATATGTAAAGTAGGTACTATGAATGCGGACTGCCCAAGACCGGAGATGATGATGATGAGCAGTACCAGCATTCAATTAGTTATCTTTTATATCACACGGGCAAATATCTTTGTTCGGCATGAAAGACACTATGTTTTTTGTGTATCCCTGACAGCGTACAACCAAAATATCATAAAATCCGTTCAGGAATTAGTACGTAAAGTCAGAACAAACAAACAAACAAAATGATTTCCGTATTTAAAATTAAACTCATAGTATTGCTATAACTTACATAAACTACAGCTGCCAACTCATGTCTCGTATGTCCATGGTCATGTTTCCTCCAAGCTTTACCGTTGTCGTACACAGTGAACGCCGTACCCAGGAGATTTGATCGAAGTTTCCCGGCGAAACTGTCTGCTGTCCGCGTCAATTCGGTGGGGTCTGTTGATATCAGGTAGTTTGATGTCGCTGACTTTTTACGTTTGCGTCCTGAAATAACATTTTTATGACTTAAAAAACGTTGTAGGTACTTAAGTTTTAGATATGCCCTATTGCTCAAAGTATAAAATGAGGCCTTAATGTATAACATGTTTATAAGGAATGTGTAGTGTAGATATGTGCTTTGATCATCTTGTGAAGTTGCGAGTTCCAGGTATCAACTTCGTAATGTTTGTCAACCGTATGCCAGCCTCGTTAAGTACTGTTATATATTAAACCTGTTTAACTGTATAGGTTCATTGGACTGAGGATAAAGGATATAACTAAATAAATGCATTTTTGTAATGTCAGTGGGTAGAGTGGAGCACAGTGTTTATTATTAAGTTCTTACACACTTATTTCACAGTTATTCTATTTTTATATAGACCAAAAACGCAAACTGTCATTTTTATGCTAAATTGACTTAGAACGAACTTAGAAAGAACAAAAATTAGATGTCACTCATCAGTCTTGAATTAAGTTATTATTTTTTAATATCAAAAAAGTGCCAATTAAACGGATAGTAAGTGGTCACCAGTGCCTGCAAATAATCCCCCCGCCCCCCCGAACCACTTTTAAGTTCTGTACTTTTTCGTCCAAAAACCTAAGCAACTACGTTTCTGGAAAAAAGTTATTAAATGGATGACATTTTATTGTTATAAAAACGTGTAACAATCTTGTAGTCCCGATAATTATTGGACACTGTAGACTGAAAACAGCGATCGACATGGTAAATAAACCACAATTACAATTTAAAACTATAACGGCCTCCCTAACTAAGACATCACTTGTTTGTTTGTATTTTACAGCGCGACCGTTAAATCTACATTAGAATGTACCCCTTTTACACGTTAAAACAGTTATTTACATTTTATGTCCTCCACATGAACGAGTTTCATACAAAAAATCCAATTTTAGACGGCGCGGCGGCTTATGTGTGATTGGAGCTAATTTGAGAAGAAGTGGAAAAATCTATATATTTTTTGTAATATTTTATTTTTTGTTTCCGCTAAGGCTTTTTTTACGCACCATCGACACTGAAATGTGTATGTGTTAAGAGATGAGCCAGTTCGCATTTAAGGATATGTAATGAGTCCGCATCGAGCAGATTGCTGGTTAGCTCAAAAGTAGTAATAGGAACGAGGATATCGTCAAACTTTACCTTAAATTGACAAAAGATAGTAATAAAAATTCAGGTTCTTACGAAGGAGTAAATAAAAAATTATTGACGAAAATCATAAGGCTAAATATTATAAACATCTGAAAACTGTGAAAGGTTTTCCCCCATTACATTAATTGTCAAGTTTCTTCAAAGCTACTAGCTTGCCGGCGCTTCACTTACGTACCTGAAAGTATTTTTTCCATCCAACTACAAATATTACTATTTAACAGATAAAATTTCCTTTCCTTTTATGATGATTCAATAAGCGTCAACGCATATAATACGAACAAAAATATATATTTATACATATATATTTTTAAGAATATATTATTAATTGCATTAATTTACTTACCAGCTAACAAGAATACTTTCTTTCCGTAGTCCTTCTCTAGATGTAGGAAGTAGGTGGGGTAAAGGCCGCGGTCCATGCCTTTCCGGGGGGGGTGCTATCCGCACTTATCAGCGTGCCGTGTTTTTCTGGCGTCACAAAGAACTTTCAACTGCACCCTTTTACGAACCTTCTATTTCAGCATTCTGTTTAAAACAAACTATATTGTAAAAAGGGAAAAATCCCTTGTAGTAATTTGGCAATGTAAAAATAATTCCTGTTTTCTGTTTGATAGGATTTTTGCTCAAACAGATCAATTTCGTTTAACGACAGAATTCAACAAAATGGATCGCCTCATTACTATTTTGAACACTGTTTATTGGGTTTTTTTTGGGGCATGGGGGGGAAAACGATCAGACGGGTCCTTGATCCCCCCACCCAAATTGGGGGAAGGGTTTTTGGGGCTCCGGGTAACCGGGTACTTATGGGAAAAAAAA
Source organism: Arctia plantaginis (assembly GCA_902825455.1). Classification (NCBI taxonomy): domain Eukaryota; kingdom Metazoa; phylum Arthropoda; class Insecta; order Lepidoptera; family Erebidae; genus Arctia; species Arctia plantaginis. Next base: position 3,016,115 of record CADEBD010000226.1, on the reverse strand, counting down.
GTTTTAAAAAAATTGTAACGCCGTTTATTGGGGGCCAAGTGATTTCAATTACAGGGGTAAAACACAGGGCAATGGCTATTTTCGAGATACGGTATCGTCTTCCCATCAAACTCTGCTTCTTCTCTTTTTATCTTCTTTCCTTCCATTGTCATCTCTCTAGCCTTTTTTTTCCCTTTTTCGATTACTCCTGATTTTCCCATCGTCGGTAACAAAATAACCCCAAAAGCAAATTCTCGAAATAAAAACGGTCAAAATTCAATTTGGGGCCTACTCTCGATCTCAAAAATTCTAAAATTTTTACCTAAATTATTAAATATCCAACATAGGCTACAATGTGATTAGATCGTATTGTGATCGAAAGTTGAATCGGTAATCTGCTAGTCTTAGTAATACTTTACTATTTAACTACGAAATACCTTTTATGACATTTGAGAGATCGAGAGTGGATCGGAAGTGAATTTTGACCGAATTTTTATTATGAGAATTGGCTTTCAGTTTGACGATATATGTATGTAGGTAGTTTTTCCCGGTTTTTCTTTAAAGATAATGTGCTATTATCAATAGAATTGTTTCGAAAAGGGTAAAACTCATATTTCTTTGTATGTCCCCTTGTTTTTATGTTTTATATAATTATGAATATGCCACAGGATTTGAGAAAGTGTTTTCATAAAAAAGACACTTTGCCTGAGTGTAAAAAAAATTTAAAAAAACTCTGTTTAAAATTGTCATATTTTGCGTTATCGTCGGGGGATAAAAGGGGGCTGTGAAAATTAATACCTCCAACTACTGTTGACGGTCACGTTTTTTTTTCGTTTCTTTTGCGTTTTTAGAAAAATCTAAATCCCTAAGGTATGTATATTAAAATTTAATTTTAAAAGAGTTTCGAAAACATTACTATCATATTTTTTCACGGTTTAACAAATCTCGCTACATCGAACAATAGTAGCTCATAAATCAGGTTGCTTCGAACCAGGTAGTTAGTTACAACGGGAGGGGTCGTCTACCTGTTGTTGTAGATGGCTCGAGGTATGTCGGGGCACCAGGGAAGTCCCTGGTGCCCCGGTACCCGGTAGGTATACCCTAGAAAGGAAGTCCTTTCTAGGGTATACCTGGTTCCCCGGCTATTAGTACCCGAGACGGCGTGCGGTTTTAGTCGGTTCGAGTCCGACATGCCACCGATAGGTGGTATCCGAGGGGATTTCCGCACGGAAAAAAAAAGGTAGTTAGTAGAAATAGTAGGATATGCATTCCGCTCTGGTTGGGTAGGTCTGAGAATTTGCGCTGCATTAGAGGACCATGTGAGCAGTTTTAACTTTCAGCCGTTTCCGAGATTCAGTTTATACTTATATAGATTAGATACAAGAATTGCTCGTTTAAAGGTACATATTAGATATAGATCTCATGATGAGTTTCGGAGACAAACAATGGAACTCTTCAAAAACTACAGCAAATCAACCGCGATTGCTGCTAGGTTTTAAGTGCTTTTTGTTAGTATTGTTTGAAGCCGTTTTTTTAAAGGATTTATTTGTGATATTGTTGCTATTGCTCTGATTAACTCGTTTTAGAAAGCAATGAGCCTAGAAGAAAAAACACTCCGTTAGCCGCTCGCATTTTATAGTGGATCCAATTGGCATGCCAGTCACACGCAAAGGTGAACATAAGGAGCGACTACACCTTGGCGTCAGAGGTACCAGCCCGAATAGCAGGCGCTGCAGCAGCCTTCGCAAAACTGAGGGCACGCGTTTGGAACTCACACGACATTAGCATACAAAACTAAAATATTGATCTTCAAAGCCATTGTCTTGCCTGCGTTTCTATATGCAGCAGAAAAATAGTGTTGCTACAAAGGGAATGTCAGGAAACTAGACCCCTTCCACCTTAAATGTCTAAGATCCATTCTGCGCATTGAATGCCCAAAACTAGACCATGGACCTCGTACAACTACACATTGAACTCGGACCGCCAGCTCTACCGGACTTTCAAACTCAATGCAACCGGACTTTCAAAAAGTCATATCAGAGCCCATCAAAGGGGGAACCCAGGCTGAAGACGCAGGAGTCGCCATCACCGGATACGGTGTGGATGGAATTATCATCATCACCCGGGATTATACTGAACTAAACGCATATGTCGCAACATTATCATTCAAGTAAAACGAGACAGGCTTAAGTACTAAACCCTCTTTTGCAATATTATCAGCCCCTCATGTTTAGTAGATCTACGAAATCTTGTTTGCAGGCCGAAAGTGATTGCGAACGACAGCTGCTAAGATAGCGTCATCACCACGTGCAAATAGGAGAGTGAACTTTAAGTCAGTAGAGTTTACGATACAATATGGCCTGATTCAATTAACTTCGTTTTATTGTTTTAGTCACCACCCACCTCGTTTTCCCCCTGTAGGTGACATGTCCTTCCTAGATTGAGTATGGAGGGGTGCGACAGCTGCGTCCGCGCAAATATCATGGGTACTCCGCGTCGCGGCCCACCTGCATACAGGTACACTTTCTTCCTCCTCTTCCCCGCTGCCATCCCCCTCGCCTACAGTCAATACTTCGATCTGATTACCGAGTTCTGTAAATGTAAGAAGACCATTATATTACCATCTTAGATTTACAGAACATGACTGTAACAGTCGCAAAGCTCCAGTAAAAATGTATGCGTTTTAAAGTACATATTATATATAATATATTTAAAAAAATAAATTAATTAATGATATAATTTCAAAAAACTTCAATTGCAAGTGCTATTTAAAAAAAAAGTGTTTATTATTTATTATCTTGTTTGTGACTTTCGAATAGAATAGAAATCTAAATAGATCGATTTTAGCGGGTTATACAAATTTAAGGTACGAGGTCAAAACCTACGTAGTTCAAACTATCTGCTCATCAATCGTCACATCAAGTAGCCTTTAATAGTCCACTGCTGAACGTAGGCCTCTCCTTAGAAAGGAGGTTTTGGCCTACTATACCACGCTGGCCAGACGGGTTGTTATAGGGTTTGTGTCAAGATTTCCTTCTCTTTGCACTGCTCTTGTCTTGCAGAATTTGCTCCCTAAGTCGTCTCTTACGAAACCCAAGGGATGTATAGGCGTGATGAAACTCCGTATTCTTAATCCTCATACCTTTAATAAATTGAACTTTTCCATTAAACAAATGTTGCTGTAGTAGACAGTAGTAGAATCTAGTGACTAAATAAAAATTGGTTCTAAAATGGCAAGTTCATATAAGTTTATTATTACTAAGATATAATCAGCATGATGACAACGTGGTCAGTTTTCACTAGATATTTCGTGAATCAGATAATTATATTTTTCTACTCTGCTTACACCTTCGGGGATATGGGTGTGAATGTCTCTGTGGATTTATACTTTTAAGTGTCTTGCGAAGTTTCTAAATGACGACGAAAAGACAACGATAAAGACATTTTAGCTGCAGACTCCAACGTCTACATCGCAGCCGGTTGTCTAGACCGCTGTGTCAAATAGGTCACTGGTCCAAATAAATTTTTACATTAGGAAAGAAAGGTTAACAGTAGGTAAGGCGTTCTCATATTGTATGTATTTTGCATCATGAGTTTAATAGGCGCGTAAGTCACGCAATCCTTCAACCACCGCACATTTACGTTTCTTAACAATTTATGGCTTGTAGTAAGTACATAGGACTGGAATTATCGTGTAGTTCTATGTGGCACACGCAAAAGGAAAATTATTTTACAGTTTAACCAACAGAGGCAGTTTATTTTTATCATACTTACTAAAAACAACATTATCGATTTGAAATTCAATGAACACATAGTTTTTGATAGCCTCCGTATAATCTATAACTGGGTTTGAAAGTAGAAAGATAACTTTAAAAACATCCAAGACATTCCTAATCATCTTTAGGAGAACATGCTATCTTTACAGTACGCAATAGTTCGATACCATTTAAAATAAGTCGATTTCTACCGATATGACATTTCAGGCAATCTATCAACATAAACGCTTCCTCCATACACAAGAACAAAGGCAAACTTTCTACGATAAAATATCTTGTCGTATTGTCCTGCTGCCTGTCAGATTATTGATTAGTACTTAAGACTATATTTTACTTATGACATTGAGTTTACACATACAATAGCGTTATTACTTTACAAACAAAGGATCTACCATTCAAGAGACTGGCCCTAGGGACAATATTTTATAATAACGACACAGCATGACCGTCTGATATTTGTTTTGGTATTTCAAGCAAATAATACTCGATTAATTGGATCGGTACTTAAGAGTTTTTAGAAGTATATATATATCATTCTCGACATACTTAGTCGTAGGCTCTATTTAGGTCATTATATTTGTGTACAATCCATATTTTATAGGAAGCACCAAAATATATATTACGCATATTACAAAAATCTGATCTTCCGCCGCGTCCGTGTAACTCCAAAAGTGCCGTAAGTAGTATTCAGCAATGGTTATAATGATTCATTACGGTTTTGTACAACATTGATGAAATATGACTATTAAACAAAAAAATAAAATAGAATTGTTGAAGTTGTAGAAAAGAATCAGGTGGAGTGGAGCTTTACTGGTGTGCGCCGCGATGTTTAAAACATATTCCTCTTAAATTACAATGCTGTCTTGCTACATTCTTAGATGTTTTAAAATTAACACACATTTCCGAAAAAATAATGGTATTATGTTCTGCTACTACTGCATAGCATAGCCTATTATCAATATGATTTAGGTGGTTTTATATATCTTGAAACAGGATTGTTGGAAAAATAATAAAAGTGCAAAAAACATGAATGTGGCAATTAAAATTGAGCTAAATAAATTCGCGCAAACTTTATTCACGGTTCGCTATTTGATTCCTGGACTCCATTAAAGTTTTCAAAAGTACTAACTGTAGGAGTACAGACTTCTTTGCAAAATGCTCAACAGGTTTTATTAGATATACAGAATGAGACCTCCATAGGTATGACTCAGAGCACATTACATCATACAATTCAATTCATGGGATTATGGAAAAAACATTTTTCACGTCTGCAATAATTTTCTCAGAGGTTCTTCAAGAAAGTTTAAAAAATTATGTAATATTTGGTCATATATAAATTAATTTTACTAAAAACATAAATAAAACTTTAAATACTATTCTTTGTGTATGGTATTTATTTAATTTCAATAAAATGTAACCTTGGCAAATCACTTACCTATTAACAATCGAACTAAATGTAATTGTTTGTGTTTCAATTTCATAATTAAAATGAGTGTAGTATGTAAAGTGTGACCTTTGCCTATTCAAAAGAACTCGATGTAGAAACTTAAGTAGAATTTCTAAATGAATAATAAATGTGTTTGTACAATAACTATGCCTCATCCATTCTATGTTTGAGTCATGTTTAATACTTGAGTCACATTAAATAAAACCCGCTCTCATAATCAAAGCTTTGTAAATATTTTACTTAAAATACTGTCATATCTACAGTCCTTGAAATTACATAATCATTTTAGGCTGATATTAAAGTTTAGCAGCAGTTTAAATACTTCTGGTTGTCATTATAAATATATTACACTAGCTGACCCGCGCAACTTCGTCTGCGTCTCTCAATAGTAATAAATTTTCTCCGTTTTTGAAACATTCTTCATTAGTGTTCCGCTCCTATAGGTCTTAGCGTGATGATATATAGCCAATTTTTCAAATCGGACCAGTAGTTCCTGAGATTAGAGCGTTCAAACAAACAAACAAACAAATAAACAAACAAACTCTTCAGCTTTATAATATTAGTATAGATTATTGGCTAGCAAAAAAAGGAATTATTTTCTAGATATTGTTATTACTACAATAGTATAGAGTAAATTAAAGTACACAATATCTTAAAAACTACTTCAATAAAAAAATGTTTTACCGAACATGGGATTTTGCAACTGTAACCACACTTATGAATATATCATAGTTATGAGAAGTCAGATATTTGTTGTTGTTTTCTAAAATAATCCCTAAAATAACTTTAAAAAAAATGTAAGTATGTTTTTATAAAACATACTTACATTTTTTTTAAAGTTAGGAAAATATACATATTAGTATGATAAGTAAAATATTTTTGTTAATTAACTCCTCTCATTTGTAGCGGCACGAGAGGAGTTAATACACTGTATGGTGTTATAATTGTAATTTTTTTAAGCACCTATATTCACATGCCTACTTATAGAGACAGAAAACGCACAGACGGAAGCAGGATGACTTGAATAAATTAATATAAGCATAACAGCTACTTACCATCATATGTTGATATTCTATTTGTTTGCAGGGGTATGACTTGGTCTGGATTAACTGGTGACATAAGATATTGCATCGGACCATCGTAGCCTGTCATAAAACGAAAACAAAATGCGCATAACGAAAATGTACATAAAAATCCATGCAATAGTTAACTAAACACTGACAAAATCCAATTAAGAAGAAGGTATTGAGCTTTACTTACCATGAAGCTCCCGGGATCGGCTGCCAGATATTGGACGTTTTGCTGATCCTACCCTTAAGTCATTAGCTTGGACCATACCGGAATTCTGGCGTTTCTGTTTCATTTTTTGTTCCATTAACTGGCGCTAAAAATTAACGGTCCACAAAACTATTACATTAAGCTATTACGTACTATTAAGAAAACCACCACACCACACAAAATTATTATTTCACAAATTTAAACGATAAATATTAGAACTTACTTGCTGCTCGATTTTTTGGTCTCGCATTGATGCCATCTTTGAGCGTGTTAATTATATTGAATATGAATTTAACTAGAACGCACTATAGTTTAATTGTAAACGACCTAAGTTTTATTTAAAATTCAATACAATAATTGGCATTTTGTAAGCTCATTTTTTGTTTATAAATCATCTTGCCTACCGTTGCCCAGGAAAATAGTGTTGTCAGCACCCAATAAACTTCTTTTAATTCCAGACAACCCGAATAAAATTATATGATGACACAAACATTGAACAACATACAACTAAATAAAATAAATTAAAGCAAAAAAAAGCGAACGAGCTAAAACCTGTGTTAAATTTATTATTTAAAAAAAAATGAGAAGTTTTGGACCTTAAAGACGTTTCAAAACTTCTCAATGTTTCTTGCAATATTGTGTAAATGATCCTTCCACTCAATGAAAAATGTCAAACTAGTAACGATTAACATTTTACAACTTATAACTAATGATCCTTTCTATAGAATTCACCATCTAGATAAATTGAAATAATAATGTAGCTTTGTAGTTTCTGTATTGGAGCTAGCTGACGAGCTTAATATGAACTTCCGGAATACCCTAGCGTGCGTACTTTTTTTTTATTTGAGAGGGGGCAGACAAGCAGACAGGTCACCTGATGAAAAGTGAACATCGCTGCCCATGAACGTCTGTCCTTGGCCTTTTAGGAAGGAGTACGCTCTTTTCTTGAAATTTTGAAGGTCGTATCGGTCCGGAAATACCGTAGACGATAATCCGTTCCACAGATTGGTTGTGCGGGGCAAAAAGTGTCTCGAATAGCGCACAGTAGTGAAGCGCCAACTATCCAGGTGATGAGGATGAAAATTTTGCCGTGTGGAACGACGGCAGAAAGTTACGGCTGGTATTAACAATGCCTAGGAGCACTCTCCATCTCCATCGGAGAGAGAATGCAGAGTGAAGCCACATCTCTACGTAACGCCAGGGGATCGAGCCGATCGGAGATATTAGGGCTATCGACGATTCGAGTTGCTCTTCTTTCGCAGGAAGACTGAAGTCTGAATAGTGAAGAATGCTATCTATCGCGTATTTAACGGTATATAATTTGGTATGTAAAAAAATGTTGTGAAACAGATTGGGCTTTTACTTTTTTTCTTATAGGAAAATACAATAACTTAAATAACATTTAAAAACCGGTATCAATAAATTCTTTTGTTGCATTTTAGACAATGAGTGAAGTTATCGGTCGACAAACCCTGCCCTCCAATTCTCGCTTTCAGAAGCCGGCATCGCACTTGTGACTCTTGAGCTTGAGTTGTATTTAATGGAGGACTAAATCTAAGTGTGCAATTTATTCAGCTTTAAAGTTCTCTAAAACTATTTCAAAATGTTATCCGCTACCAGAAAACAAGATAGAGCCTCTAAATCATAAAAGATAGAAGAATGGCGCAAGCCTGCGGAGAGGGCCTCTCTCCGATCCATAAAGAGGTTTCGCCTGATTAGAAAAACACAACAAGAGAGGTCAGCTTCCTCTCTCTCACCTGACATTACTGTAGGGTACAAGGCTAGGTGCACCAGGGACTTCCTTTCTAGGGTATACCTGGTTCCTCGGCTATTGGTGCCCGAGACGGCGTGCGGTTTTGGTCGGTTCGAGTCCGACATGCCACCGACAGGTGCTATCCGAGGGGATTTCCGCACGGAAAAAAAAAGGGTACAAGGCTAGGTAGATATAGCTTGCTCTATTCTTTTATCTCAATGCTGTAAATTAACCCTAAAGGTTATGATACTAAACTTATGAATAACATACTGATGGTAATAGTAACATGAGTTTCTTATTATTCATTTATACTCTTGTTTACTAATGTTAATAGGCTTTATGGTTAAACTTTTATATACTATTGATTTTAGACCAGATTTTTAGATTCATTTGTCGTTCATGTATTCCTACTTGATAATTATACGCTTTCGACATGTGTTGCTCATGTTGACTTTACTCTTAGACACTTGACTTACACTGACCACAGAGCACAGTAATAACACTGACTTTCTGAATGCCTGCGTCTGTCACCTGTCATTTATTTTTCAAAATGGCTCCTACCCGGAGTGTTTTAGGATTTTTAAACCCAAAAACCCTTAGTAAAGTTTTCACAAATAACGTAGTAAAAACTTCCTATCGTTTCGTGCATGGGTGTAATAGCTGTGATAATTTTGTTAGTGGACCAATCTTATCAGTTGCTTCTCTAGCCCGTAATAATTGTAAGTTTGACATGCTTTCATTACATCACTGGTTTTTATTTATTACATTAATTTACCTTAACAAACTATCTAATAAAACAATACGTTCCTTTTGTAAAAACCTAGTGTTTTTGTATTTTTTTTAATTTTGACATTGCTTAATATATAACCTCACTTTATTCCGTCGTTTAGATACTGTCGGTGGTAGGCACCGATATATCCATACGACCCAGAACTTGAATAAATCCGATTATTACAAAGTTCTTGGCGTGTCCAAGAATGCGTCTGCCAAAGATATCAAGAAAGCTTACTATCAACTTGCAAAGCAGTACCACCCTGATGCAAATAAATCTGATCCAGAAGCTTCTAGGAAGTTCCAGGAAGTGTCTGAGGCTTATGAGGTATGTGAGGAGCACTCAGTATTTGAAATAACCAAATCATACTATTACTATGCTACATATATATCTCTTAAGTAAACAAAACATGATACAAATTAAAATATGACCTAAAATTAATTTGAATCTAAATTTATTTCTTTGTAGATTTTATCTGATGAGGGTAAACGAAAGCAATATGACACATTTGGAACCACATCAGATCACATGGGTATGGGTGGGACCTCAGGAGCCGAAGGTTTCACTCATCAATGGCAGTATAAGTCCACTATTGATCCTGAGGAGTTATTTCGAAAGATATTTGGTGATGCAGGATTCAAAAGTGATGCATTTAGTGACTTTGCTGAATCAAAATTTGGTTTTGGAGCTGCTCAAGAGGTAAGCACTATCACAAATTTGATACTGTATGTACATCTTACTTGTAATATTGAATATATTTCTTAACATGTGTAATCAAACATTTTGCCAAACAATTGTAAGTTAACTGGCCACAACTTCTAGATTTTACTCTAGACTCCTTATATTGCCTTGAATAAAATGATGATTGATATAAACTAAAACATTTTAAAGGAATGAATTTATGTCATACATTATAACAATTATATTATTTTTGTAATTTGTTGCTTAATTATAAATTAGAAGTAATAAAACTGTCTGTTATAGGTTGTCATGAACTTAAAGTTTTCTGAAGCTGCTCGGGGTGTCAATAAAGAAGTAAACCTAAATGTAGTAGATACTTGTCCTAAATGCTCTGGATCCCGTTGCGAACTTGGCACCAAAGCAATTAAGTGTCCCTATTGTAATGGTACAGGGATGGAAACATTTTCTCGAGGTTAGTTTCAATTAATTTTTGTGTCTTTATAATAGAGAGTAATATGAGGCATAGCAGTGGAACAGCCCTGCACAGTATACTCTATAATTTATTTTGATTAATTTGTGAAGCCACATATAACATAAACATTACCAGTACCACAAATTAACAAGAATATGAAGAAATAAGTGTACGTAAGTAATGGACGTCACATTAATTACATAGAAGTTTATCCACCAAACGCCATGAAAGAAGTATCTAAACATAAAAATTCATAGCAGTGTTCGAGTTGTGAAACTTAAGCAACTTTTACTTAACTGCTATCTTTTTAATGGTTATCCTGTTAATTTAGTTTTGAATGTGTATTGCAGGTCCATTTGTGATGCGTTCAACTTGCAGACACTGCCACGGAACTAGAATGCACATAAAGTTCCCTTGCGAGGAATGTGAGGGTAAAGGCTCATCAGTAAGTACTTTAAATGAATTCTGTTTTTTCAGTAGGTAGTAATATTATCATCAGTTAATTTTTTTTTTTTAGTTAGTTTTTAGTTAGTTAAGAATGAAAACATGCAGTAACTTTAAGACAGTGCAATCAACTGGATTACAACCATATAAAATATTAGTAATTGTGTTACATTTTTTGGTTTTTTAGGAGGATGCAATACATTTTTAGGTTAAAATCTCTGCAAAGAAATTGTGTATTTAATTCAAGACTAAACTAAAGATTAAATATGGTTATTATATTTTGCAAAAATATTCCTGCTTTGGTCTAAGGAAGCCACATTATATCGCAATATGTTATAAACCGGAATACTTTGGTTAAATGAACTAACTCTGGCACTCCTAGTAAAAAAATCTGATTTGTATTTAATAGCTCAGACTATGTTCACCATGGTCTTTATACATAATGCTGAATACATAAAATTATTTTTAAAGGTACAGCGAAAAAAAGTGACAGTGCCAGTACCAGCAGGCGTAGAAGACGGCCAGACCGTTCGCATGTCTGTTGGTAACAGTGAGGTCTTTGTCACATTTAAAGTGGAAAAGTCTAACTACTTCCGCAGAGACGGACCTGATGTTCACACAGATTGTAGTGTAAGTATATATTTTGATAGTCAAAATGATAAGCTTAATCCCCAAACCATAAATTGATTACTATTGATAATTCTGAGAGAAATACTAAATATATTGTTAATGTTATAGAGCAAAAAGGCTGTCAATTTTAAAAATCACCTTTGTAACTTATTAAACTCTGTCTTCTTGTTTACAAGGATGTGTATTGTTATTTCTTTATATGCATTAATACATCATAACAAAAAAAATATTTAAAAACATGAAGATATAGTAGACTACCTTGATGACTACCTAGACACCTAGTCCTAGATGGAACCTAGTCACTGTAGAGTGTAGGGGCTATGTAAACTGCTTATCGATTCAGACCCAATGGTCTGAACAAAAAGCAGTTTAGACAGTCCAGTAGAACAATATCCAGCCACATTATATATTTTCATTTTAGAGCTGTTCTTGCGAAATGTGTTTTTTCTGCATTCTAAGAAACATTAATGTTCAGTGTGCGATTGTGCGTATTTCTGTATTAACAAGACTGTTTTATATTGCAGATTTCTGTGGCCCAAGCGATGCTAGGCGGCTCAGTCAGGATACAAGGCTTATATGAAGATCACACATTGCAGGTTAATCTGGTTTCTTATACCATAAACTATTGTAGATAAAAGCGATATCTCTATGAATCTCTAGTTGAGAATAGTTTATTACCAAGACCAATAGTTAATAAATTCCCATCCTCAACTAGAGATTCTCCCTCATCTTTAGAACCCAGAACTGATTTTTACTACTACTAATCTGATTTTTTAAAACGGGTAAATAAGTTGACACATCGTCACATGGAATAACTTAATACTATCAAATTTCTAAAGAAGAAAACATTCAGATAACCTTGTTTGCTTAGGTACTACCTAATGTCTATGACTACAAACATTATTAATTTGGTTCAAAGTTCAGTTGGCTTGAAAATGCACTAATTAATGCCAAAATCATGTATACATTGTTAGTGCATTGTTAAAATGAATGTCAACAAATTATGTTTACATAGGTACTAATAATAGAAATATGACAATTAAGACCTTTTTCGACTTATTGTACAAGAATGTCGTAATTTCTTGTTGTTTTAAAACTTTTAAGTAGAATATTTATGGCTGGATTTGCCTCGAATATATTTTGAAATCTTTATAGTTAAAATGTTAGGGAATAAAATTATATACCTACAGTTATCTTAAAGAACATGTGTTTAATCATAGTGCATATTGCATTTCCAGATAATGCCAGGCACTTCCTCGCATGCCGTCGTACGTTTGTCACGGAAAGGCATGAAACGAGTCAGTCACACTGGTTATGGGGACCATTATGTGCACATCAAAATACAGGTTTGTGTAAATTATGTTTAAATAACTTTGTTACTTAATTCTTATGAGCAATTTCAAATAACTGACTTCTCCACTCAAGTTTAATCAAACTTCTACAAAAGTTAAAAGTTTAATTTTTTATTCAATTAGTATATCAGATGTTCAATGTTTTTATGGAAAGCAAAGAATAATTAACTAGGCTGGCTAATGTACTCATTTATAAAATGTAGTTCTCGTCCAGAGTATCCAACCCAAATCATTTAACTATTAAAGACTAAAAGTGCCTCATATGTTATTTATTCAAATTCCTTCATTATTTTTTTCTGGGAACAAAAAAGCTACTTCATAGCTACTATGAAAAAAAAAGTCAGTTGAAAAACAAAAAATCAATGACAGTCCACTGTTTTCTCTTAATTAATTTATATTTAGACAATGTTTATAGCAGTTAAAAGTATTACTAAAACATATAATTTTACTGTTAGGTACCAAAATCGTTGTCAGACAAGCAGAGGGCTTTGATCTATGCTTACGCGGAGATGGAAGAAGATACACCTGGTCAAATACTTGGTGTCTCCTATGACAGAGATGGTAAGAAATTAATTCTGAACACAAAAGTAGATGTTATTTAATTAATCATCAAAACTAAATTAGTAATGAAGGCAAGTCTAATACACATTCTATGTATTATATCATTGACTTTTGACATAGACCTTTAAAGGTTTCAACTCTATATATATATTACCAATTGCATATATTTGGCTTCCAATAAAGTCTAATATCCAGAACTGACCTTGGTCTGACCGAACATTTATTTTGCAGACAAATCAAAAAATAGCGGTAAGGAGGGTACCCGTACTGAACATATTCACAGGGCGAACCGCGATAACGATGACGTCAAACGTAATTCCAAAATGTGGACGCTCTTAGGAAGTTTCAATGACGCTTATAAACAGAACAGAACCTACTTTTTAATGGCTTTTTTATGACTGTTATCTTTTCTTTTATGTCTATGTATCATGATCCTAGTGACAAGTATGGGGTGTTTGAGTTTGTAAATAGGTTGGAGGACATTGAGACTCAGGAGATGGATAAACCTTTAGGGTATGAGAGAGCTTTGAAGCGTGAAAAGGAAGAAAAGCCCGAGTTGTACCAAGCGTGAATGTTCAATTGACTGTGAATAAACACATATTGTAGGTTCAGTATCGAAAACGAATGGGTGATGTAATAGTCAAGATTTTTATAGAACTATACAGTAAACATATGGTAACCAATGTCGACTTCTCATTGGCAAATGTAACATCTATTTCAGAATTTAAAAAAATCCTATCATCCTCAAAATACATATGAAAGCAAAGCTATCTTGGTCATTATTTGTAATATTTTCGTCTTGCTGACCCTTGCCAAGAAGGGCCCTAACCCTTTTGGGTTTAGGGAGTGTTGTGTTACGTCCGACAGAAAACATAGGGCTCGTATCGTCTTTCCCGCCGAAGTCTCTCATCTGCTCTCTCTGTTAATCGTAAGACACAGAGAAGTAAACCAGTAGAACTGAGAACACAGTAGCTCTTAGAAGTAGCATTACTGCGTATGACATCGAGGCGCTCGATGCACCAAAACAAATGAATGTTAGTTTAAAAGGCTATTTAAAGCAGAATTTGACAGCCTAAAAAATATAGTGGTACATAAAGCGCTTCACAGTTTTTATTAATGAAAGTTAGAAAAAGTGCTTAAAATAACAAAATTTCAACGAATTTGCGAAGTTTAATGACTTTTTACATGACTATTATATACATGGCTATTTTGTTCTTACTTTTTTAGAATATATCTAAATTTCAATAACTTTACATAAATATAATAACATGGCTTCAATAAATACTTTGAATTTTCATGACTATGATAGGCGAAAAATGAGCCGATCTTTATCCACCTCCTTTGAAGAAGATATTCTAGCCCGGGTGGAAGGTAAAGGATGAGGAATTCAGTATATTACAATTCTTCTGTATCATCATGATGTAGGTGCATTAAATATATTTGTTTGCAAGAGATATAACTTCATTTATTTTTATTTTTAAGAATTATCATTTAAAAAAAGAGTTTTCTAATAGTATAATTTTGATATTTAATATTGCATACGATGCCAGTATGATTACAGTAGATTGTGCTATCTCAATATCACGTTTGAAACATAACACTTTGGTTACTATGTGTTTACTAGGAGTTGTCAAGTCCTTTCGTGCGTCAACTTTGTTTTAAATACGCCCTTAATTGATTCAACATTGAGGGTATAATTTTTAAAAGCGCTTCTGAAGCTGTGTACAGCTTTTGTAACACGTTTCTAAAAAATTAGAACCCTTATTTCAAGAGAAATTGAGGAGATAATGTGTTGCTTTTGTGACTGATTACATCTTCATTGTCGAATGTACTGTATATTGTTAGTCCACCAATTATTCTCATAATGGTGTGTTAATTCAGATATATATAGATGGCCATTTACGAACAATGTAAGTTATAGTGAGTGAGTGAGTGAAAGAAAAAGATGTCACCTTATAAAAATAACCACGACGAATCCAAATATGAAATATTTAGTATGTGATATAAACGTTAGTTCTAATTTTTAAATTATATTTATGGCATTGTTATTTATTATGGAAGAACTTAGGAGATAGTCTCCCATAGCATTGTAAATGTACGAATTCCTCTTGGTCGTGAGCATTTGCAAAGCTTCGTGCAGAAATTAACTTAGGAAAAGTATATTTAAAAAAGTGCTATGTATAATTCGAACAAAACGATGAAAATTGCGAGTTAATATAAATACTACATAGTAAATATAAAAATTTAAATTCCTAAATGTTTATAACCAGTAGCTTTTATCATAGGGACAAACGTAACTTTTTAAGCCCTTGCAGTCGGCTTGCAGTCATAGAATGCGTCGATGGGTATTGACGATTAACGGTTTGTTTGATGTATGATATAAAATTCGTATTTATAAAAGTCACTTGCAAATTATATATTTATACATTATAAGGCTTGGTGATTTTTTTTTGCGTACAGTGGAGCCTGTTTTAATAAGCTAGTTCGTCTGCTATGCATACGCAAAAGAAGTTACTGTCCTTATTGATTATAGTATGATGGTCATACGGTAGTCGTTACAAAGGTATTGTAAATAATATATAATGTTTCATGAATACACGAAATTCAATAATTATGTTGTTTCATTTCAAACCTTTTGGGTTCCTACACCAAACCATCATGCTATAATCCAAAATGTGTTCAGGATGGGGGTAGATACTAATTAGGATATAAAACCTAAGAAATTATAAAGTCACATTAAAAAGGCTCATACATTACATAGTTAGCTTATTCTTCATTGAAATTATTTAAAATTTTATAATTGCTGAGCATAAAAAGTACATGAAAATCTTTTTTAAGATATATAAATTGCATATAAATATTATAGCACGTTGGATTGGAAAAAGTTATGCACAGGTATAGATATTTTTATTGCATATTAGCGCACTTATAAAAAATATTCTATTCGTCTAATCAAATATACATACGAAATACATGTAATACAAGATTTTGATTAGACTTGCAACGAATAGTATATTCGGCAGTATACCGAATACCGAATATTCGGCGAGGCCCCTGACCGAATAGCCGAATATTAGGCAAAAGTATTCGGCTGGATTTTAGCGCCAAAAACTTGTACAGACGTGAATTAAATTATGTACCTGTTTTATGTACCAATGACTACTTAATAAATAATTATAAAAGAAATGAGAACCTTACCCTTCTAAATTTTGATTACCACAATAATTCAAATACATAGAATCCTCCATTTTTCCTATTCAGAAGATGATTATGTACCTGTGTTATGCACCAATGACTACTTAAATGATTATAACAGAAATGAAAATATGAATATATACGTAATCAATCGATTTTAATTTTTCATTTTACCAATTATTTCTCAATGACAAAATATATTATTTAAGTATTCGGTATTCGGCCGAATAATATGTAGATATTCGGTATTCGGCCGAATATAATAAAAGCAGCCGAATAGGCCGAATACCGAATAGTAACCGAATATTCGTTGCAAGTCTAATTTTGATATATCAAGGTGATTGATAATTTTAGATATGAGTTGTCTGTTAGATATGAGTCGAATAAATGAACCTCTGTTGAGATGAGCCGAATAAACGAGTCGTTTGTTGGATTTGATTTGAAGAAATGAGTTGTCTTTTAGAAATGAGCCGAATAAATGTGTAGTTTCTTAGATTTGAGTCAAATAAATAAGTTCTCTGTTAGATATGGGTCGAATAAATGAGTCGTCCGTTAAATATGAGTCTAATAAACGAGTCGTCTATTAGACATGAGTCGTCTAAAACCCATTATTATTTGAGTACCCGATCTGTTGCCAATAGAAGTTGTGACAACAGCCTCGCAAAGCTATCGTTTACGTCTGCGGGTGCTTAGTGCTACAGTTAGTTTATCCTGAATCTGAGATCTATGTTAAACCTCTCTGAAAAGAGACAGTGACAGTGAACCTAATACTGGTGACCTTTCGGTTTTGTTTTGTCAAACAGAGAAACAAAGCTGTTCATAATATACCTTCAGAACAGTAAAACTAAACGGACACGGCTTCTTCGAGCTATTAAAGTCTCAGACTCCCATCGAAGACTTGATGGGAAGTCTTACCCTAGCTTGTTTTTTTACCCCCAGTTACTTTATTCTATTGTCCCACCTGAAAATGACTATTCTTAAGGAGATTAGTTCAAATAGGCTCATTAATTGGCTATGATGGAAATCAGACAACATTTATTTTGCAGTGTTAAACATTGCAACGACTCAAAAATTAGGAAAAGGCAAAAATGTGATATAATAATGTTGCAAATGACGAAAGGTGTGTGAGACCGTTAAAAAAAATTCGTATCCCGTCGAGACAGTTGATTTTAAAAACGGAAATTAACGCAATGTTATTGTTCTAGGTAAAACAATATAAAAATAAAGGACCTTTTTAAGTATACACCTGGGAGCCTAGTGAGCTCAGACATTTTTACTTTTATTACGTAGCCGTAGCTTCTTTTATTTAGAAACACTTTTAGCGGATTTTTAAATGAAAACTTTGTAGATACAATAGTTTATGTAAATGTCTTTGAGTTACATAAGGTAGCTTTGTGTAATTACAGTATTTAAAAAAAAAAGCGGCATACTGTTTCTAATTTTGCATTTACATGTATTAAAACAATGGACTAAAAAAGAAAATAGAATGGGTCTCATGGTTGCCTAGGAACTATGATTTCATCAATAAAGCTTAATTTAAGTAAAGAAAAGTATATTTGGTGATTAGGCACTATCGCAGAGAGCTCATTAATTTATTATACATAGTACATATCAATATATATGTACATATATATATATATACATACATAGTATATACATAGTACATATACACGGTGATTTTGAAAGCGTTTTGGAAAAGAAAATTTTGAGTTATTTATCAGTAACAGAAGCTATATATAACGTTAATTTAATATAATATATATATTTTTTATCATCAAAGTCGATATTCATATCGATTTCAGAGAAAAGGTGAGAACCAGTAGTAGGGCTTTTCAATCGCAAGTAGGTAAATACTACGAATAGAAATACTATACTCACGCGCAAGGTCAAGGACGTTTAAATTATTATTCGCCGGAGTGTAGTGCGTGCATACCTGGACAATGAGTTTAGTGATCGGTGGATAGGTCGAGGAGGGCCAGTGCCTTGGCCACCTAGAAGCCCGGACTTAACGCCCCTGGATTTTTTCTTATGGTCGGAAATAAAAATACTTGTTTATACACGGGAATATGAAAGCCGTGATAATTTACGCATTACGCATAAAGTGAAAAGTGATAGAGACACATTAAGAAAATTTAAAAACAATTGCATTAAACGTGGACGTTTGTGTATTGAATGCAGCGGACTCCATTTTGAGCAGTTGCTTCGATACAGAGAAGTGTAAATAATGTAAATAGGTATGTAAGTTAATAATTCTGTAGATAGCTCCGATTTTAAATACGCTTGAAATATTAATACCTACAGTCCGTTGATAAATTGATTTGTTGTGAAAAGAACAATCGTGGTTAATAATCGAAAAGAAGTTTAAATAAAATAGGTATTTCCGACGATCCTAAGCCCGTGTAAAGTATGAAGGACAAATTGGAGTCTATCTACGTAAGTACTCGCTAGCTCGCGCCTATAGGTATACTTTTATCAGCTGCTGTTAGCGTCGGCGGTGCGCAGCGGCCGCCGAAACGCCCACGGACGTGTTTCATTTATATAAGATAATGAATGAATGATCAGTCCATTACTACTTTCCAAGTCGATCGAGTAAAAATGAATATTAAAACTGAAACTTTTTTTAGACAACATTACAATTGCTTTAATCATTTTTATTGGTACTATAGATGATTCCAAATTAAAATGTTTCGTTTCCAAAACGCCTAAAAAATCACCGTATATATACATACATCGTATATACATAGTACATATATATAATTACTCAGTAGTGTAATTCACTTAGGCAAAGTTGTTCTGGTGTATTGGGTATGTGTACAATGTAATTAGATTTTTATTGTAGCTGCCTACTATAGCCGCATGTTAAAAAGCGCTACCAAATCGTTTCTACGAGTTCTACTCATTCGGATCATCATTGTACTCTGTTAACCGGGGAGCAGTGCAAGGGTTTTTATCGATATTATTCGTGATAATTATACCAACATATTAATCAGTGGTGACTAGCGATTGAGCGATTGAGGAGCGACACTTATGAAAGTCGCTCCTCAGTCACTGTGTGTTGTTATAGAAATTAATTATTATTAAATAAAAGACGGCAAATTATTGTGTGATGAGCACGATCATTTCTTTATTCTGTTTTTGGTTCTAAGTTATCTATAACATTAATATGTGTGCAGTAGTGAGGTTGCTATAGTAGAGACTGTGCTTAGTTTACGATGTCTCAAGGTATTATTATTGTAATTCACAGGTAAGAAAGTGTCAGTAGCTGAGCCGCACCACCTGGTCGATTCTGTCAAAGAAGCACTTAAAGAGAAGAAATCTATCGAAGGGACAGCCGATGAGGAACCGCTTGAACAATCTAAAAGAAGCAAGGGATAGATTACAAGTTTTTTAATACACACTGAATGAAATGAAAGAAGCTAAATTAGCTCGTAAAAGCTGGCGAATACAGCTAATTAGCAAAAAATATTGCCGCAGTTCGTGTATGTACTTCCTAAACTACTTGTTCTTGGCTTGTTAGTTGCGGCAGTTAAATTATTTCAGTCATGTTAATAAAGTTTAGAATTCTTTGGTCCAGGTCCTTTATCCGCAGGACAATGTTATATCATAACTTCACATGTGTGCTTTCGTGTCGTGGATTTTCCAATATATATTTCCTGGTAGATTTAAAGTAAAATGTTATAATTATAGAATTTATCTCATTTATAATACATGTAATAACCAATACCTATTTTAAACCGGCATTCCTTTGTTTCGAATTGTTTTCTTTTAATACTAATCTGAAAGGCAATCTTCGTTGTACAAAAAATTGTGCGTTTAGCAGTGTTCCACGATATAGTCAAATTGTTCGTGTATTTAAATTATGAAATGTTTTCATCTTCAAAGAGTTCCTTTACTTTTTCTTGATTTTACCAAAAGTAGGTTTTTCTTAATTCGTATGTTTCATTATACGATTCTGTGATACATGTAGTACTCTATTATTTCGTCTTTGAGAATATAGCTAGTTAACTGAATATGAAAATTTCATGTTTAATTGGACATTTCGCCATTAATTATAATCAAAGATGCTGTATATAGCCGTTGATTAGTGTGTAGGAAATGGTAGGTAAATAAAAGAACGAAGAGTTATATATGGTGTTTTATTTATATTGAGCCTATTTTTGTTGATAGATAAAACTGCGATAAAATCCTTAACTGCTAAATATACAAACAGTTCCTATTCACATAACTACCTTTAGCCAAGTTCAATATTGCTTATTATATAGATAACCATTTATACAGATGTTACAAAAAGGTATATACTACTAAATTAATGTAATGCTAAACCGGAAATAAAGCGTTGAATCTTTAGGAAAGTTTGTGGTAGCCTATGCACAAACCAGTCGTAGTTGATTTATTATAATATGCGGATATAGTTTTATAAATGATATTTAACATGAAACAAATAACAGAGGTGTCTTTCTTTTAGTCCTTAAGTAAGGTTAAAGAAAACAGAGTACATTATAGGGTGTGGGTAGCCTATAGATGTAAGGCCGGTTTAAAACCAATTAAACCGATTTGTTAAAAACGAAAAAACCGTTTAAAACTGAAGTAAACCATTTTTTTCTATTAAAACCGGTTGGTGTTGATGACTATGTTTTTCTTAATTACATCTACATTTTCTTGATTTTACCGGGGTAGGGATATGACGGAGTACCTATAAACTGTAAAGATTTTTATATGTGTGATATACTGATATTGATATACTTAGCAGGTTTAGTTCTAGTTGATCCGTCGTATTAAATACCTTAGTTATAAAAACTCTATTGATAACTTTAAAACTGTGTTGGTAAATAAACTTTTTTTTTCATTGTTTTCAAACGATATAAATAATCAATTTGATTCGGTTTAAAACCAAACTCACACTCTTGCACTCTCGTTGACACCGTCGGCACTGGAGCGACGGCCTTGAAGACATAACATGTCTCTTTCATGCGCAAGTAAAAAGGGCGGCATTGTGTAAATGATGTCTTCATTAGGTTAGAACCTAGTGTGTGTAATATAATATAATAAATAAGTATAGGTAGGTATACCTAAATACTTAAGTTTTCGTGTAGTAAGTAATGTAGGTAGGTATTCGCCTTTCTATTGATTTTCTATAAACTAATTAAAACGAAACATGACGTCAGGTGACCAAATAAAATTGCCCACAATAAAGTGTAAAACACAGTTCTTTTATTCTTGAAGGCGAGTTTTCAACCGTTTAAAACGATTTATTTGGGGGTTGAAACGCAACATTATATTTAAAACGTTTTAAATCGGTTGTTTTACATCTATAGGGTAGGCCTTTTCAAGAAAGGACCGCAGTTTTGAGTCGGCTTGTCCATACAGTCGACAAAGGGGCCCCAGCCATCGTGTAGCGTAACCGATATTAGGCAAGATCGACGACGCGAAGCAGGACCCTACCGCCATCCAGCAGGACATTTGGGTAGGCCGTGAAAACACTCAAAACCATCAAAAAGTTACTAAAAATATGAACCAACATTACAAGCCCACACTATACTCACATTTACATACTTACACCAACAAAATCAAATTCAACGAAAAATAAACAAATTGAAAATAAACAAAATACGAAATGCAGCAAAAATTTAATTTGCTGCAAAAAAAAATAGATTTCCATTTCCCATCTATACATTTCAACTGAAACGTCTTTGTGTACCCCTATATTCACACCTAATAATAAAAGCTATGGTAATTGTAATGGTTATACCGGTTTTTATCAAATATGGACATATGTTCATGTGGAAATTTCATGGACTCGACCCATGAAATTTCTCATCAACAGCAGCAAACTACGCAGGACAACAGCATTGCAAAGAGAATGAAAACTTGAAACAAACCCTATACCAACCCGTCTATTCAGCGTGGTATGGTAGGCCAAAACCTACTTTCTAAAGAGAGGCCTATGTACAGCAGTGGACTATTGAAGGCTGTTGTTGATGATGATAATGACATTTTCGTAAATGTTCAATAAATAAAGGCGAGATGGAGTAAGTATCTTTCAGAATCAGAGCACTAAATGAGTTTAATTATTATAAGTACAGAAAGGATACAAGGCTGTGGATAATGATGGTGATAGAAATGAACTAACACAAAAATCTAAGTTGAGACTCCTAACTCTTATTTGAATATCTAAATATACCAGAATATATAATATAAATAGCAGAATATGTCTCAGGATACTGTTTTATTCCTCAGTAGTAAATAATCTGTACTTCTGCGATGCCCAGAGGATGTTGGGGGTGCTGTACCGGCGAAAGGTTACAACTGCACATGCTAGCAACATCATAGCGCCTTCTACGTAGAATGCGTATAGAATACGCAAATGGCCTGGCTGCTGTAATCAAACATATACTTAGTTATGATGTAAAAAACTCAATTTGTTGGCTGAGGAGAAGAGGCGATCTCTGACAGCGATAACTACTGGCTCCTACTAGAATCTAACTAAATGTTTGTTGAAAACCTAATAAAAAAAGGTATTTTGCAATGTAACATCAGTTACAGTCAACTAAAACTAGCTTAACTTGGTAAACTGCGGTCGCATCCTTCTTAGAAGACGTCAGAGGCGGCGGAGAGGGCCCGGGAGGACAACCTCAACTAGGACCCAATTCGTCGCCGGCAAACCGGGCGGCGGAGGCGCGCTTACCACCGCCTCTTGCCGCCCTGGATGTAGCCGCGGGTGGACGGACGGATTTTTCCCCTCCACCCGCCATAACGGCCAGCCGCGAGGAGGCTAAGTCCGCGTGTGCCGGACGTCGCCTAAACAGAGAATGTACCCGAAGGTGATTCCCGCGCTGTTACGGGCAGGCGTTAGGAGGGGTCCGGATGTCTTAATAACAGCAGTTCCCGGATCCCTTCTATTACAGCCGCAGAGTGGCACACCGTGTGGTTTTAGTCGGTCAAATTCCGACACACTAGCACGCCGCGAACCCCGTGGGTTGACGGCCCGAGGGGGTTTCCACACGTTAAAAAAAAGGTTAACTAGATGAATTTAAAACAACAGTTCATTCATCATTTCAAACATTGAGAGACTTCGGTATAATGGTGACATGTAAATTTAATGTATCTAGGGTAACTAAGTATTTACTGATATTAGGTCTTTACCTATGAAATTGCCGTTTTGTATGCAATAAGTGAAAGTACTTATTTTTTCAAACTTTTTTATTTCTGTTATTCGAAGTAAATTTTGGAAAAAGTAATAGTCGGTAGGTGCAAGGTCTACCGGCAAGCACCTACCGACTATTACTTTTTCCAAAATTTAGACAACTTTTTAGTGGGTAAAAAATTCAATTCCCGAGAGGCAGTACGAAATGCCTTTGAAGAGTTTGTTGCCTCCCGTCCAGCTGATTTTTACAAGAAGGGCATCAATAAACTGCCAATGCGTTGACAAAGATGCGTCGATTGCATGGGTGATTACTTCGAATAACAGAAATAAAAAAGTTTGAAAAAATAAGTACTTTCACTTATTGCATACAAAACGGCAATTTTATAGGTAAAGACCTATTATAATAAGTTATGGTTTAAAAAACATGCTTTTGTACTAGCCGAACCAAAAACAAGAAAATACTTTTGTGTTAGTTGAAAAAGAAAAATCATTTTTTCATAAAAATGCGTCGGGGTGCTAGATGTCGTGTTTTAAGTAGTTTATTAACAGTTATTAGTAAAGATAAACTTATTCTATAACAAAATAATAATAATATAAAATAATAATAACAGTCTACGTTATATCATTAAATATCCGACCGCCGTCAAGTCAACAGATTTGTTTTGTTTGCTCTTGAAATGTTACACATAAGTGAGTTTATAGTGCAAAGTTGAGTGTTATTTCTTCAACATAGTTGTAATACGTCATTCTGAGTGCAGAGTACTGATAATTGAATAATAATAAACTGACAAAAACAATAAATAAACAATTAATCAAAAGTTCGTTAAAAATCCCGAATGAATCAGTGACAAAGAAGCTTTGTCGGCCGGAACGCGTAAGCGACATCCACTGCACGGCCACGGTACTATTATAATACAGTAGTGTAACTCGGCCGCATGATAGAAATAAATGCCTACAGTCGCGCGGTACGTAAACATGCGTTAGGGCTGCCCGTCTCCAGCATTTTAATTATATTTGCCTACTTTCTGTTTCTATTTAGATTTGTGATTGTAAATATCCTTTTTATATAAATAAATGAAATACTTTGTATATTGAATAGGAAGTGTTCAATAAAAATGCGTGTTGTTTTTTGATTGGTAGATTTAATTATTTTATTTTCTTTCTGCATTGGAGGAGTTTTTAGTGGTATATGTTGTTATTAACACTTTGTGAAAATTTCGAAAACTATCTAATGACACACAGACGGTAATTTTTTTTTTCTAGTATTATTCATACACACAGATAATAAACAAATATTATTATAAAATAAAATACCACGTCTTTACTTTGAATTATGCAAAGTAACAAAACACACATGCACCGAAGTTTTAACACAAGCGTAAGTAGGTAGGTACCTACCGTATCACGATTCATTCAGAACCTCATATAACTACCTATTTCACTCGTCTCAATAACTTTCCGTTACTCTATTCGCTTTATTAATTAATTCAAACACCTTTTTTTTCGTAAGATAAAAGGAAATACTTATCCATAAAAAAAGACACACATTATGTACCTACCTACTAGTAAGTAAAATTACTTTATAGTCTTACCTTTCCCTCTTTCCTTTAGAGTTTCCAGGTAATTTAAAAAAACCTTATGTCTGGATGCGTTATTGACGAATTCATACAACCAAAAACAGCACAATATTTCCTTCTCGTCATATTAACTGATTTTTAGAGAAAAAAAAATCGCGCGGTTATTGTTAAAAAAAACAACACACCGTCCGTTCGACACTTCGGTACAGCCGTGACTGTCTGCGCCCCGAGCGCACCCCGAGATCGAGGCGCGTAGGTATAGCTCGCGTTTCGTCCGTTTGTATGAAGTTGGAGTACTGTATTATAATTGTACCGTGGCACGGCGCTTACGACCTTTTGGCCGCGACATCTCACAACGGCTAGATTCAGGTATCTATTGCGCTTTATTTATTTCAATCACCACCAAAGATATCAGCTACATTACTACATCACTTAAAGCGCTTTATACCTACTTGAGTTTCTCGAATGTAATAATTGCAAACCATGTCAACAAAGACTTGCGCTGGTTGTACGAATACTTTTAAAAGTAAAGAAGGCTTACAATGCAATATTTGTCACAATTGGTATGATTTGCTGTGTGTAAACGTAACAGAAAGGCGTTTTAAAGCAATGAATACGGACAGCAAAAGTACATGGAAATGTCCCGAGTGTCTAAACAAACTACCTAAAGGTGACAACACCAATACACTCGTTCGACCTACTCGGCTAGATAGCCCTACAAAACAACATCGTAAGACCTCGCCCACCGACACCAACGTAACTTTGCGTAGCAAGCAGCCGAAACAACTAGCATCCGGTCAGGACTGCAATATACTCCAGGGCCTTCCTTTCTCCAGGGCCTTCCTTTCTAGGGTATACCTGGTTCCCCGGCTATTAGTACCCGGCGAAGGCGTGCGGTTTTAGTCGGTTCGAGTCCGACATGCCACCGACAGGTGGTATCCGAGGGGATTTCCGCACGGAAAAAAAAAAAAAAAAAAAAAAAAAAAAAGGACTGCAATATACTACTCACGGAGATTAATAGTAACACTCTGAGAGAGATGATTAGGCACGAGTTTGATCGTGCCTTACAGGTTACTGTTCAAAAACTAATCAACGAACAAGTTAGTAGAATCAACGACATTATTTCCGGTTTTCAACAATCTTTATCATTTTTCGACAATCAATACGAAGACATGAAAAATATTTTATTGGAAAGAACTACACAGATCCAAAACCTAGAAAAAGAAAACGCCATGCTTCGCGGTTCCGTCCATAATATCACCAGCCGCATGAATGTGATGGAACAGCACGCTCGAGCTAATAATATTGAACTGCAATGCGTACCAGAACATCGATCCGAAAACCTTCTGACTGCCATACATCAGCTTGGTAAAGTGATTAATTGCGATGTGAAGGACAGTGACATAGCGAATTGTACGAGGATCGCCAAAAAAGACCCTCAAAGTAAAAGACCGAGAACTATTCTCGTAAAATTTGTCACTCCTCGATTGCGCGATAACTTTCTTGCCGCTGCTATAAAGTTCAACAATAATAAGGCTATAGACGCAAAACTGAACACAAGTCATCTAGGAATTGCGACTGACAAACCACTACCTATATTCGTTGTAGATCATCTCACTGCGGAAAATAAAGCAATTCATGCAGCTGCGCGCATTCGTTCAAAAGAGATAGGTTATAAATTTATTTGGGTTCGAAATGGCAGAATTCTAATGAAAAAAGATGCCACCTCGGAAACAATAACTGTAAATAATCTTGACAAATTGAAGTTACTTGTATAAACCGGTGTTCAAATTAAGGTCCTATAACTTGCTACATATCTTTAGGATTCGATTGTATTAATATATATTACCAGAATGTTAGAGGACTGCGCAGTAACATAAGTGAAGTACGTCAACAAATAAATAATAATGTATACGATGTCTATATCCTTACTGAAACCTGGCTGTGCGATGGCATATTTAGTTCGGAAATATTTGACAATACGTTTGCAGTTTACAGAAGAGACCGGGAGACCTCTAGTTATTCTCCCCACAAAAATTCAGGAGGAGGTGTTTTAATAGCAATTTCAAATAAATTCAAATCCAATCGTGTATGTGAATGGGAGAGCGTTTACGAAGATTTGTGGTTGGTTATACACTTACAATCCCGAACCAACAGTAGAAGCATATCTTTAAGAGTGTGTGCTGTCTATTTATCACCCCCCGTAAATAGTAACATGTGCGAAATTTTCCTGGAAAACTGCAACACAGTAATGGAGGCAGATAGTAACAACATGAGTTCCGTTGAATGGGAATTCCAACAATGTCCAGAAAGTGGATCAATGGTATCCGAGGGCAGCTCTGGTCGCCTCAAAGAACTTATATCAGACTTTATTACTCTTAATAATCTTAGACAATTTAATAATATTAAAAATTTCAAAAACAAGACCCTTGACTTAATATTATCTAATATTGATCAAATACAAATCAGTGAATGTTTGTTTCCACTTAGGAAAATTGACAAGTATCACCCAGCCCTGGACATTGAACCCGTCTTACCCATTAGTGATAAAACGAAACCGAGACTTGTTAAAAAATACAACTATGACGCGATCGTGGAATCACTTAACACGGTTAATTGGAGCAATGCTTTGGGTTCATACGCTGATGTTGATACTATGGTTGACGGATTTTATGCCATTATTAGGGATGCTATTGAGAGATATGTTCCTAAAAATAATTACTCTCGGGGCAAATACCCCATTTGGTATTCTCATGAACTAAATAAACTTTTAAAACAAAAACTGAAATTAAATAGAAAGATTAAAAAATATGAAAATCCTTTAGATATCATAGAATTTAATTACTTAAGGAAAGATTATGACATTGTTTCTTCAGTCGGTCACACAACTGAAGAAACAATGTCATAAATCATACATAACAAAAATGGAACATGCAATCAAAAAGCATCCTAAGTATTTTTGGACTTACATGAAAAATCTGCGAAAAAGCGTGGAGTCCAAATACCCATCCACTATGAACTACGGTGATGTCTTTGCTAATAATCCCAAAGAAGTTTCTAATTTGTTTGCGGAGCACTTTGGTTCTGTTTATGACCCTATAGAAGACTTTAGACGTGATGAATTACCATGTCGTAAAAGCTTATTTAATTTTCATATACCGGTATTAAGTGAGTTCTCAATATCATCTGATGATGTATATAAGAGGCTATCTCAGTTTGATCTATCAAAGGGTGCTGGTCCCGATAATATTCCGCCGCTTTTCTTTTCCCGTTGCGCACGCTGTTTATCAGCGCCACTGGCAATTATCTACAATACTTCGTTAAAGCTGGGCACATTTCCTTATATCTGGAAGAAGGCTAGAATTGTACCCATACACAAAAGCGGCGCACGTAACCAAATTGTTAATTATCGTCCTATTTCAATTCTCTCAGCCTTGTCGAAGGTTTTTGAATCGATTGTATATCCAGTATTTTACAACCACATTAAACGCTGTCTGTCTCCCAGTCAGCACGGTTTTACGGTGAAAAAATCGACAAACACTAATCTTGTTGATTATGTCACTGATCTAGTAGCCGCAGTAGATCAGGGTCTGCAGATAGATGCAATATATACTGATATTTCAAAGGCCTTCGACAAGGTTAATCATTAAATACTGGTGGGTAAGTTGGAATTGATGGGTATTGCGGGCGATGGTCTGGATTGGTGTCGATCGTATTTGGATTCTAGATCATCATCAGTAGCTGTGGACGGGGAAGAGTCTGAGCCATTTGTTGTAACGTCTGGCGTACCCCAAGGCTCCAATTTAGGGCCATTGTTCTTTAATGTTTTTATAAATGACATACCATCTGTATTTAAACATTCGGTATACCTTTTCGCAGACGATTTGAAAACAATTCGAATAATCAAAAACGAAAGCGATGTAACTCTATTGCAGGAAGACATAGACCGATTGAATCACTGGTGTGATCAAAATAAAATGTACTTAAATGGATCAAAATGCAGTCATATAAAATTTAGTAGAAAACGTAATAACATAAAATCATCTTACAAAATAGATAATAAGGTTCTGATCGAGGTCAATACTATCAGGGATCTGGGCGTATATTTGGACAGTCAATTGCGGTTCGCACAACATATTGATAAAACTTTAACCAGTGCTTATAAGGCTCTTGGATTTGTTCTGAGAAATTCTAAAGAATTTGGGCACCCATCCACAACAATACTTTTGTATAATAGTTTCGTGCGAAGCAGGCTTGAATATTGTAGTGTTGTATGGAACCCGACATACCAGGTGCACACTACAAGAATTGAAAAGATACAAGAAAGACTTGTATATCACTTGGCCTTCAGAAATAAAGTTTTGAACTCAATAAGGTCATATTCTGGCAGACTTAGCTACTTCAGGCTCGCATCCCTTGAAGCCCGCCGCAAGGTTTCTGACATAATGTTCATATACAAGTTATTCAATAATGGGATTGACTGTCCAAGTCTCCTGAGCAAATTCTATATTAATGTACCTAGCAGGTTACCTCGCTATCCGGGTTCACTGCTCAAAGCTCCCCGCTGTCGCACAAATCTTGGTAAACACTCTCCAATAATTAGAATGACTAACCACTTTAATGAAGCTTCAAATAGATCTAATGATATAGACATCTTCAGTAATACTATAGGACATTTTAAATTCCTTATCAATAAAGAGCTGACATCAATTTAATATAAATTTATTTGATTTAATTATTTATTATCAATGTAACTGTATATAATCTTATATTGTTGACTATTTAATTATTAACCATATTATCAGTAGTTAACTTTTGCAATGTTATTATTGTTTGTATTGACTTAATGAATTTAACAGTAATTTAATCATTTCATTAATTTATTTACTTCTAATTTGTGTAATAGTAATTTCTGATTCAAAATGTTATGTTTGACTCTTAATGCAGGCTGTGATCTTCTGTAATTAAGTATACACCAGATCAATAATTTATTATTCTCTGTGAATGCTATGTGATATTCTTGTTGAAGATCCTTAAATAAATAAATAAAAAAAAATTGGTTGCCTGTAAAGTCGGTATACGGGCGAAAGTTTTACGTGACAACGACTATGTCTGTCTCTCTCGCTCTTAGGCGGGCTAACCATGCCCGATTGGAAGGGACGCGTGCCTCTCACTCGCTCTCATTGTGAGCGCATAACGTGAGCGGAGCGTAACGCAGTTTCTTGAAGTGTCACCCGGCAAACCAATTTATAAGACGTTGTCACGTCAATAATCATGTCTTCGTAAAAAGTGTAGAGTGCTTTCCGCACTCTACGCTTTTTACGAAGACATGATTATTTATTTTGGAACTAGATAATTGTTTTCTACTTTTTAGTTCGGCTAGTACAAAAGCGTGTTTTTTTTAAATTATGCTTTTATTGATTAATAATTATTTTTTCTCATTAAAGACCAAAGAAGTAACAACTAAGTGTGTCACATATGCTTCAGTACACGCCTTAGTACGTGGCACAAGACACTACGGTATTTTTAGATATCCAAAAAGAAGTTAATCCTGAAGATCCTGATTAGGATAACCGGACAAATTATTAAATTATGGTACTGTCATCGGTCCTTGATGGAGTGTGCGAAGTTTCAATTCAATCCGACGTTTTGAAGTGGGTCAAAATCGCGTTTGAAGATGCCGCTACGTACATACATACACACCAAGCCAATAAAAGCGTGTTAAAATATTAATAGCCTCTACTACAGACCAGTATCTGTGTGGTGACGGATTAAGAATACGATGTATCAATACCTCTATTCATCCCGTGGGTGTTGTAAGAGCCGAGTAAGGGAGAAAACTATGCAGAACAACAGCACTGCAGAGAGAAGGAAAACTTGACACAAACCCTATACCAACCCATCTGGCGAGCGTGGTATACTAGGCCAGTAGTAGGACATAAGCCTCTCCTTAGAAAGGAGGTTTCTTTCTAAGGAAAGGCTTATGTCCAGCAGTGGACTATTAAAGGCTGTTGATGATGATGACAGACCAGGTCCCAGACCGACATAGGTCTGCGGTAGAACCTTGTAGAAGTTAAGCAGCAGTAACAATTGCAAAAGTAATTAACTAAGTATTGTAGGTACATAAGTACTGAGAAAAAGTTAGTAAATCAGTATTTAACGCTGGTAAAAGGAATTATAAATTTACAGGACAATGACGGTAAAATTTAGTCGTGGGAGAATTATGCTACAGCATATATGGGCCGACTCGGCCGGAGTTTTACAACAGCCTCACAGAAAACCGGTGTTATGCAGAATTTTCGGTGCTTTTCACCGAGTGATTGTCCGGTTCAAGGGCAGGGACTCACAGGGAGGCAACACATTTGTGACTCTTGAGTTGAAAAGTTGAGTGTGAACCATTTACTCGTTGCCCATAAAAACAATACTAAACTTGATACGGTGATATACCTAAGTAAATATTATTTTAATCTTAATTATAAATAATATTCTATTAATTATTCTCAGATTAAAATAATATTTATATTCTAATTTATATTCTGATAATTCTATTAACAGGAACTCTATTTTACTTACATGGTCCAGTCCTCCACTTGTAGTAAATTCTAGAGGGAACATTAAAGACTTCAGAATCTCATGGTCTTCTAGCTTGCCAAAGACACATGCGCCGGTCAAGTAGTACACCACTGCAGCTAGTGGCACGCAGTGACATGCCTTGAGCACGCTGAGGCAACGCTGTTGGTCATTCACATAAGCTTTTAATGTGTACATGAGCATATACTGATCGTAAAGAGAACGAAAGTTAGTTAAACATAAATTAATTTGCTCTTAGTGTTAACTCTTATTGCTGCTTATTGCTTGCTTTTAGATAACCGCTTTTAGCTCGATATCAAAATTTGTAGTTTAATTAAGTGTCTATAGGGCCTAGTGTGGTGACGGATTAAGAATACGGAGTGTCACCACCCCTATTCATCCCGTGAGTGTCGTAAGAGACGACTAAGGAAGCAAACTACGCAGGACAATAGCACTGCAAAGAGAAGGAAAACTGAAAACAAACCCTTTACCAACCCTTCTGGCCAGCGTGGTATAGTAGGCCAAAACCTCCTTTCTAAGGAGAGGCCTATGTCCAGCAGTGGACTGTTAAAGGTTGTTGATGATGAGGGCCTAGTTAGGTACGGCGCCGATTCGAAGGGGACCCGAAAACACATGGTCCGGGTCCTCCCTAGAGTAGACCGCCAAAGGCCGGCCGTCGCGTCGTGGTGGTTTTTAGTGAAAACACTATATACTCCATAAAAAAAAGGGTGATTAAGTGTATCATGTTGCCAAAAAACAGGCAAGTAGGTAGAGAGGTTCATTATTTTAATTATTTTTCATGAATGAACTAACTGTAATTTTGAGTACTTTAAGCAGCAAGTTTTGAATAGAATCAAAAAACTTGTCAAAATTTTGAAACGATATATTCAAATGGGTGTTTATTCAATGACAATCGTCTTTAGATATTAAAATAGTGTAAAGTTAATTAAAAAACTGAAGTCGGGTATATTTTATAGTAGTATCTGTTTAAGTGCTTCTACTTACCTAAAGTTGCTAAATAAATGGTATTTAGGACTTACTTGTATAGTGCCATCAATAAATTACGTTACACGAATTTTATAAATATTTGACCCTTACCGTTCTTGTCGAAGGCTGTCACATTTGTGAAACTCTTTCCCATGTATATATATGTATAACTTAATATCCAGACATTAAAAAAATAAAACAAGACATTTCATTTTTTACTTAATTCAACACTAATTCACAAACGATGAATAATAAAGTCTCTTAATGAAAAATCTTGTAATTCAATACGTAGATTTTGACATTATTACAACGCGAGGTCGCTAATAAGCTTAAGACCCTGTGTGAATAAAATATGGATGGCCCCTACTTAAAGACTTTAAATAACTAAAACAATTCATCAGCAAAAGCCTACCATTATTTTCAAACCAAAGCAACAACGGCTTGGCGCCTTTAGAACTTTCGAGTGCCGGCTACAGTTTGGACTCTCTGAAACAAACATTTACAGTTAATCATTGAGATTTAGTTGGTTGTAAATATGTCCAAGCTAATTGTCTTTAAAATAGTTCAAACGTCAATTTGCCAAGTGCAAAAAGTGCACATTCCTTCAACTGTCGTTCTAGTAAATGGTGTCTAAATATTAAATTATTGTGGTCATAGTGTTTTGTTAGTTTGATTTAGTTTAATAAATTGAGAATGTTATATTTTTATGCTGTTTTACGATTATTTGTACTATCTTCGCCGTAACAATGTATTCGTCGAATAGCCAAACATAACAAAAGAACCCTTCATATTGTGAATGCGCGTTTTATACTACAAAATAATAACTAAATAAATAACTGAAACTCTACAATATCGCCTAGACTATCAGGGGTCCAATAAAATGCAGCTTACTATGAAACCGGACCGTAATAGCCTATTATCGCCATTATCAGTAGTCCCTGGCTGTAATAAACACGGCTAACTCACTTATTACCTTGTTTAATCTGCGCTCTAATGCGACAAAGTCCTTGTAGGAATATTGTTAAAAGAGATCTTTCAAGAAATAATTTCGTATACAATATTAAAACTGAATTTAATATACTTTAGTGATTTATTTTCGTGTGGTACTGATCGACAGATGTTTATGTGCCGACGAATTAGTATCATTACTTAGTTATTTCTAATACTTTTTACAAATACTTTATTTCAAGGAAAATACTATGCGGTCCTACATTGCTTTAGGTGCATGTTTAAGGAAACAAGAGTAACTTAGATAAATTTAGGTCGTTAGCTAGGTATTAATCAATCAATCAGATTTATATATAGCCACTGCTAACCCAGCATGTCTTAACATGTATAGCACGCGCCACATAACTCTGCGTCAATGAAGTTGGCTGCAAACCGAATGTTGCGCAGTTACACTCGTAAACAAACATACGAACGTAGAAACATTTTATAAATTTTTGCGTAAATTATTATGCTACAAACAAGTAATAATAAAATTTTATTTATTTAATTCACAATTGTAACTAATTATATAATGTACACGTTAATGTTTTAAATACCAAAGTGGCAAAAAAGTAAAATACATATAACGCTTTTAAAACAACTCCGGACTACTAGTGAATAGGTTATCAATGAATAGACACTTCTAGAATTATGTTAAAAATGTATTCTATTAAAATGACAAATTACTAAAAAATATCTGTAATAATATCTATAATAATCTGAAGTAATTTTCAGTAAATTGGGTTTTTTAAAAGACCCCCTAAAAATTACCCCTCTGATACGTAAAATATCATTTTGCTGTGCTTCTCGCGCGAACTTCGTTATATGGCGCGTACCATTGTGGGAAGAAATTTTACAAGTGGCCTTATAATGAAAAATCTAAGAAGCGTGAAATTGTTATGATATGAATATGAGTAAGTTATGTAAAAGAAAGGTTACAAAAAAAAAGAGAAGATGGTGGCCAGACAAATAATGTTT
Organism: Arctia plantaginis; assembly: GCA_902825455.1. NCBI lineage: Eukaryota > Metazoa > Arthropoda > Insecta > Lepidoptera > Erebidae > Arctia > Arctia plantaginis. The sequence goes on along the minus strand of CADEBD010000226.1, from coordinate 2,981,532 downwards.
TTAAAAAGAATATAAGGAAATAAGACTATTACTTAGCAGCATTTTTGACACAACAAACAAAAACAGAGTAAAATATAGGCAATAAATAATTATATTATTATTATAAATAATCTTTATTAATAGACCGTAAAGTTTATTCCGTTTAATCACTAAATCTTCTTAAGTGACGAATATAATCTATATTTGCCATATAAGCACTGCGTACAGTGATACTATAGAAGCAAGATTAAGTAATTCTCGCCCGCCTTTAGAGTTGCTCCAGTTACATACGAGTATTAATGTTACCAGTCGATAAATTGTGTATTTCAAGACAAAATTAAATGTGGGAATTGATTGCGCTAATTGGAGCAATCAAGTTCGAAATCACAATAATAACAGCTTCACCACATGTTGTGAACTTAGTGATTAAAATGCCGACAGTGTTGCATCGGTAAAGCTTTGATTAAGAAAAAGCTTTGCAGCTCCAACTTTGTTGACATATTTTCGTAAGTTAATTAACATTAGCGTCTTTAAATATATACTTAGGGCATACTGAAAGTTTCTGGATTCTGATAAATGAGACAAGATATAGGACTTACAATATATTTATTGTTTTTCAAAGTATATTCCCTCGCAATTAATGACATTTTTTTGCATTCGCTAAAACCACGGTACAAAGCAGTTGGATCAGTCTTCCTTAGGGACCCCTGCAATGACTTCATGGCGGCTCGTACAACGTGTGCCTCTAAGGTCTATCGGTAGAAGTTATTGATGGACAGTTACAATTAGGTGAGTCCTTCTTACAGGTGTGTACTTATAGTATAATTGGTGTCTTCGGTTGAGATGAGGAGTTAAGTGAGAATGTGATGAGTTTGGTTTTAGAGGTGTTCAGTGTAAGTGACTGTGAGAAGAGCCATTTATAGATAGTGTTGAATCCATTTAGTGCTGCAGTTTGTGTTTGTGACCATGCGCCACCATAGAAGGTAATGGCAGTGTCGTCAGCAAAGGAAATTATTTGTCCTGACAGTAAGGTGGTTTGACAAAGGTTATTAATGTAGACTAGGAATAAGGTAGGGCCTAATACGCTGCCCTGCGGGACTCCATATGAAATGGGCAGCTCATCACTTAAATATTTGTCAATTATCACTCTTTGTGAGCGACCAGTGAGATAGGATTTAAAGAGTTAAAGCTGTGTATCTCTAACACCCACGTTTTCAAGTTTGGAAATAAGGCAAGCGAGAGGGACCGTATCAAACGCTTTTGCAAGATCAAGGAACACTGTAAGGACTTTCTTGTGTTGGTTAAGTCTTTCTACTATTCTACTATAACTATTCCATTTACAAGTTCTAAAGCTGCAGAGGAAGTTGATTTCATTTTTCTAAAGCCGATTCTGGGACAGTAACGCATTAGACTCCAGATAATTAATAAGCCTTTTATTCATTAGACGTTCCATGACCTTGGAGAGTGCTGTTAGAATGGCAATTGAGCGGTAGTTATTGACATTAGTACGGTCGCCAGCCTTGAAAATTGGATGAATGATTGCCTTTTTAAACGAAGATGGGAAAGTGCCGGAGGCAAAGCACAGATTGATGGCATAGTATGGCTGTTAGGATTACAGAATATCTCTTCAAAAAAATTGTAGAAATTCCATCATGACCTACTGCGGCATTCGATTTTAGTGACATTATAGTAGAGGCTACTTCGTCAGGGTCCGTATCTTAAAGAACAAATGAGTTTCGACATCCATTCCTTGAGGTCATTGGTGGGCTACTGAAGGTATTGGGTTGTATAGTTTTTATATGATCAGCAAGATCCTTTCCGATGTTCACAAAGAATTCATTAACCTCGTTAACAGATTGCGATTAGGTTTTGGTAGAATTGAATAGCTCTGTTGGTGTTCGTGTAGTTTTTGTACTATGTATCACGCGTTTTACAGTATCCCATATTAATTTAGTATTGGTACCAGCTTTGGCTAACTCATCCGAATCAAATTGTCGTCTCACTTTTTTCAAGATTTTGTTACAAAAATTTCTATATCTTGTATAGGTAGTTAGCAATACTGTGTTTTCCGGCGAGTGCCTACACTTTTTGTGCATTTTGTCTCTATTTCTCATGCATCTTAGTAACCCTGGGGTAATCCAGGGCTTTAAGATTCTTTTATGTTTTGAGCTATGCTTTGTCGATGTATTTTGCTTAATTGTCTGGGAGAGTGTTTGAACAAGACAGTTTGTTGCGGAGTTGGGTTCTGACATAGCGAGTATGTGAGAGAGGTCAAGTCTTTCCATTGATTTGTCGAGAGAGACGTAGCTTGTTTTTATTATGGAAGTGACTGGATGATTGCACTGTGGCTTTAGGTTTAGAGAGAGGAGGGTCGCAAAGTGGTCAGTTACCGTAGACTCAAGAACAAAAACAGAAGATGGAGATCTGGTTCTCAGTATAGTATGGTCAAGACAGGTAGAGCCTCTAGTTGGTAGGGTATGAGTTGGCAGAAATCCGTGGTAAGCGGGACAATTCAGGTAATCATGGGTTCGATAGTCCATGTGGTTGTTTTGATCTGCATTGATGTTAATATTTATGTTGCTGGTTATAACAACTGTTTTGAATCTATTTAAGGAACATAATATTTCGTTAAGCGAGTTCAGGTAAATTTGAATACAATTGTTCAAGGGAGATCTATATCTATAAAGTATAGCGACATCCGTGTCCAGTTCTATAATAAATCCAGAAGCAGACCCCTGAAAATCAGGCTCGCGGGTTTTATAAGCTAATTTGATCGATATATATACAACCACGCCGTCACTCTGATTACGGTAGTTATTGGTATGGCTTATGGAGTGATTACGGAGCTGGGGCAAGCTAGCATTACTAAGACAGGGGAGCCAGCATTCGGCGAGAACAATAATATCGCATTCCATGGATAGACGGGTAAGGAGTGTGTCAAAGTTATGGAAATTATGATTAATTGATCTAATATTTTGCGAGATTATATTCAGGTAGTCACCCGGGTTTTTAATATATTTATTACAAACTTCAGGTTTACAATAATATGATTTAGATATAGAAAGATTATCTATTAGGCTATTTATTAGATTTATATCGCTAAGCATTTGTGGTTATATAAGGTGCAAGTGAAAGATGGCTCAGGATAAGTCTTAGATATAGATGAAAGCTTAATAATATGAGCACTGGGTTTAAAGCAAAGCGTGATTTGAATGTACGTGTATGTACTTGTATGTATCCAAAGGAGTACGTGTTGCGAAGGAAGAGTAGCCATTGGTGATTCCGTAGCGTATGTAGGAGTACAATAATGTGTTTTGATAAATGTGTTTGTATAATCTGAGTGGTAATTGTGTGTTCATACAATGATAAACAAAATCCTACATCATCAAAATTAGAATTACAAATAATTGACTCCATAATAAAAATAACAACATAAGAATGATGATAAACTGACTTAATAAAGAAATATAAAATAAAATAAACAAAGCTGACTTGTTAAAAAAATCATTCTGCATGCTATTTGAAAAATAACTAGATATTGTGTAGTCATTACCCTTTCTACAACACAACGAGACACTTAGCTGTTTTTATTTCAGTTGGTTTTTCCGTCGGGGATTTACGCAGCAGGATTTTGCCGTTGGAATACCAGCTAGAATAGTTGTGAACTTCAGCGAATGTGCGGGCTTCATATAAAAGCTTTTTAAATGATGGTGGAAGGTGCTCGTCTACGTACACCGGTTTTTTATCTCCCGGTATTCCAATCAACTGAGTGTTTAACTTGTTTTCCAAAGTTTGCTCTTTGTTAAATTTCCTCACATTATCTAAGAAATTGTTTCTGTTATTAACACTGGCGAATTCGGCAACAATGGGTTTACAAACACCCGGTTTTCCAGGAATCCGATATATGTCCCGGAGCGCTGCTGGTTGTGTATCCATATTAACAGCCTTCCCGATGTCTGCTAAAACAGAAATGAGGTCTTCGGGCTTTTCTCTCTCTTTGATTGGTACGTTCCGAATCTCGATTGTGGCCTGACGGGCCTGGAAGTGTATGTCTCGTATTTGATTTTCTAGGCTGTACTTTCAATGATTTGCAATTGGCCCATTCCAATGCCTAACAAAGCACGAATTTGCTGGCAAGTAAGTTTCTTGTCAGTTTGACTAAGTTGTCATACGGTGTCAATTTTACGAGTAGAATCTGTAACCGCAGTCGCCAGCCGACCTTGACAAACCTCTAAATTCATCTAAATTCTCATCTCTTCATCGTCATCATCTCTTCATAAACTATCCACGAATACACGAATTAAACGAAAATGTTCACGGGTTAAATTCATTTTGATATCTAGCAACACACAATTTTTCGAACGTGATGTACGTTCGAAAATTGCTATCACAATGAAAAAACAAATGTCAGTCTCGCAAATTAAAAAGTAACAGGTTCCCAAAGAGTTCCATTTTCGAATTCCATAATTGTTTTTCATTCTTTTATTGTAAGTGACCAGATCAAGAGACTTTCAGTATGCCCCACGTATTTAAAAAAAAAGTTTTCACATTTTGCTTAGAAACTAAAGTATTGTTATTGTTAATGTCATAACAAAAAATCTTGACTAAACTAAAGCTTTCATCAGCCGCCTTTATTTCATTTTTTTATTGTAATAATTGGCAAACGCGCAGACGGGTAATCTGAGGGTAAGTCACCTACGACTATAAGTCAAGTCACAAGTGCGTTGCCACCCAAACCTCCCCTCTATTTGAATCCGGGTGAACCCCTTCACCCGGATTCAAATAGAGGGGAGGTTTGGGCTCCGGTAGCAACGAAAGAACTGCTTATTACATCGATTTTCTGTGAGGCCGTGTTTTAACTCCGGTCGAACTTTCTCACGGTTAATATACTTTGAATTTCCTGTTTGACCGTGACCACGGCCAGTGCAACCAGCTAACTTAGTTTTAAATTCGCTGTGACAGCGCTGTATCGTTGAATTTCAAACTAAGTTAGCTTGAAGCTCGACGCTGCTGCAGCGCTGTACGCAAGGCTGTTTCCTTAAAGAATAGCACTGCAGGACGAAATGTCAGGTAATGAAAATGAATGTACTTAATGGCGTTAATTCCCTTAAACAATATATTCGGGAACACGATGGTTTAAAAGTATTGTGAACATTTTGTGAAATTAACGAAGATTCTGTATGTGTATGGGTTTCAAAAGAAAAAAATCCCCAGCAAATATTACGGTAAACTTTAAGGTACTTACGCAGTTTTCCTCTAAATGTTTTTCTTCAAAGTTTGAGCAAGTTATAATTAATTTCCAACATGCGCATAAACTTCGGAAATTCGGTAGCATTAGGTAGAAGTAGTTAAATGGATATTAATACTTACTACATTTAGCCTGTGGCTTCTCTCATGTTATATATTTTTTTCTATTTCTCAAGAAAGTGCCTCACGAAACTAAACCAAAAATCACTTAAATCACTAAAGTAAACTGAAAATGTTTTGGTACGTTAAGCGGTGCGTGTAGGTCGTACGGGACAGTATCGTTTTACGACACAGCGAATTAACATCGAAGTGAATTTCTAGTGCGAATAACGAGTTAAATAGTGATTTCTTGTTCGTTATAGTGAGTGTTTGTAAATACAGTGCAATAAAAGTAATTATCCGACAACTTTTATTTATTATATACCCTGCTCGTAACAATATATATATATATGTTAGGTACAGCAAAGCAAGGCAAAATTAGTCAATAGGTCTTTTGACCGCAACATCACATTGTTCTAACTTTCTAACCTAACCCAAATGATTCAATAACAGTAGATGGTATCTGACGCAGCAGTCAAAAGTACTTAGCCTTAATGTCGGCTAAAATACTTTTCACTCATTAGGAGTTCTGACTGTAACATACATTAAATTGGCGGGGTTTTGTATTTTGTTCGTTTTGTATTTTAATGTTTATTTAATAGTAATACTGTCGTACCATTGTCAAGATTAGACTTCCCACCTGTAAACGTCCTGTGATTCCGTAGCCTCCTGCTGAGTTGTTTCACATAAGCTTGCGCGTGTACCACAATGCACATGCCCGCGTTCATCACTGAAATATTCAAGTATTCAAGAAATATATCACTGAGCTCTATCTATTTTTATTAAGTTTTAAGTCGTTTTTATATTTATATTAAACTAGCTGTACCTGGCCACGCTTCGACGACTTAAAAATTTTGTTTATTTAATTACATTATAATTTCTTATTAAAACGATTTTTTTATTCAATTTATTTGTGTCCGTTTCATGTATGTTTATAAAGTCCCCCATGTGTCATGGGCCATGACACAGGATATATTCCTAGTGCGGGAGTTGTCTTTTTAATTAAAAACCAAAAAACATTTGTAGCCATTTTTACTGCGATGTTACTTAAATTGCACAGTTGTAGTGACAAATTCAAATATGCAAAATAATATGCTCTTATATACCCTATGTAAAATGTCTGTGGTTTATATTGTAAATAACTTGATTTACCACCAGTATACATTAGCGACATTACAGATATGATTACTTACTGAGATATAAATGTACAGGTATTGCCAAACCAGCATATACCAGTACTGCAGATCTACCTTCTATTGTCCGCGGCACTGGGGCGCCAAATCCTGCTGACACAATAAAGATTCCATAATAATCTCTAATTACTTAACTATTTTAATTTAATCTTTGTTACCGATTCAAAATAAATTGCATAGCCATTCCAAAGTTTCACTTTCATTAACGGTTAGTGTTCTGGTCCTTAGTGTCATTGGTGACATTACGTAGCGATTTTCAACTTAGAATGAATGCTCCCGAGATTAAAAAATAAGTCTTTAGCCTTATTAAAATATAGATATTTGACATTTATAATATTACAATTAAGCCATTGAGGGCACCTGAAGATTCGTGTGGTGAGAGATTAAGAATACAGTGTCAAAACGCCTTTTTTTTCGTGCGGAAATCCCCTCGGATACCACCCACCAGTGGGGTGGCTATGTCGGACTCGAACCGATCAAGAACCGCATGCTGCCTCGGATACTAGTTGACAGGGAACCAGGTGGGAACCCTAGAAAGGAAATCCCAGGAACCCCGCCGCACCTCGGGCCATCCACTGATTATAGATAACCCCCTACTGTATGGAAACCCCGATGTTGACTGAGAATCTTTTACTCCCTAAATGATGTGGGAACAGAAGATCCTGAGCAACGACACCGTGAACCACGTTCGCCTATAGGATGCGGATATGTGGATCTATTATCGGATTTCCATCTCCGCATCCCGCTGCGAACCTTGCCGCTCTCCAGCATCACCCTCTGTCTGACCCGGCGCAGGCCTTACTACCAACCCGGTGGTCAGCAGGCTTGTCCCCCGTTGCGCCTAAAGCTACGCAGCGGAACATTGCAAGTGACCGGGCTGCCCACAGCGGAAGCCGAGGTCACCTACGATGACCTCTGCCGTGCACTGAATGTCCCACCGATAGGCACCGGAAGCACCTTGCCAGCCGGGCCTGTAGGAGTCGTGCCTGCCCCTTTCGAAACCATCAACCAACAACAAGTGTCACCACTTCTATTAATGCCGTGGGTGTCGTAAGAGCCGTCTATGGGAGCAAACTACGCAGGACAACATCAAAGAGAAGCAAAACTTCACACAAACAAACTCAAACTCAAACTCAAACTCAAACTTTCTTCATTTCATAAAATTTTCAAAATTGTTTGAAATCGTCTTCCATGTAGACTCTAAAGTCATAGATCAACACACACAAAAGCAACAATCTCTGTTTTGTCAAATAGTAACCAAATAAATTTAACAAAATCAAACCCATACAAAATCTATGATATGCCTGTGCCGATCTACAACCGCCCGTTTCCAAGGGGTTGAGCCTTATGAGAAGAAAGGGCAAACAAACTCATGGCCACTCTTTTGCAATTCACAAGTAGATACAATGGCACTATTAAATATATCACAACATTGTTTTGATGTGTGCTAGTATGTCCGTTATTAAGGACTTAAAGGTGAAAAAACAACGAAGAGAAAACAAGATTAAGAAGAACAAACGAATACAAGAGAAAATGAAGTGAAACATAAAAAATAGAAAAAGTAATAAAAAACATACTAGCCACACCACATTTTTACTTAAGAAAGAAATAGCCTGCGCTAATTAATCCCAAGCATTCTTGTCCTCCATGTAATCCACAATCGAGTAGTAGGCCCTCTGGCACAAGCCACGTTTTATTGCGGATTTAAATTTGTTAATACTCAACTCCTGAATATTATTTGGGATTTTATTATAAAATCGGACACATTGGCCTCGAAAAGACTTGTTTATCTTTTGGAGCCTAGAGGCGGGTACAACAAATTTATTTTTATTTCTGGTATTTATGGCATGTACATCACTTTTTTTTAAAAAGATATCTTTATTTTTGTGAACATATATTACATTTTCATAAATATATTGACTTGCCACTGTCATTATATTTATTTCTTTAAATTTCTGCCTCAATGAACAACGATTGCCTAAATTATAAAGTGCTCGAATAGCTCTCTTTTGCAGCACAAAAATAGTTTGAATGTCGGCAGCATTCCCCCACAGCAGAATACCGTACGACATTATGCTATGAAAGTAACTGAAGTAAACAAGTCGTGCTGTATCAACATCAGTCAACTCTCGGATTTTCCTTACTGCGTATGCTGCTGAGCTGAGTCTACTCGACAATTTATCAATATGTGGGCCCCACTGTAGCTTAGCATCTAGTGTTATACCTAAAAATGTCGTAGTGTCCACAAGGTCCAGCCCGACATCCTTAATTATCACAGTAGTTTTCACTGGCTTGACGTTTGGCATAGTGAAACGTATACACTTAGTTTTTTGTTCATTTAATAGTAAATTGTTGACATCAAACCAATGAACCACTTTCGAAATGGCGCTGTTTACAAATGTGAAATCAGAAAGTGTCCGTTTTAGTCTAAATAATAGTGATGTATCATCTGCAAACAACACAATCTCGAGATTGTCCTTGACAAAGTGAGGTAAGTCGTTAATATATACTAAAAACAAAAAAGGGCCGAGAATAGAACCCTGTGGAACGCCCATTTCTATCATAGAGCCTGGAGACCGCTCACCATTAATATCAACTTTTTGAATCCTATTACATAGATATGAGGCAAGTAGTTCCAGGGCTTTATTTTTGATACCATAGTGCTGTAATTTCCTGATCAGCGTTTCATGAACAACACAATCAAAAGCCTTAGATAAATCGCAAAAGATACCTAGAGAATCGTGGGCATCCTCCCAGGCATCAAATATATGTTTTACTAGCTCAACACTAGCATCAGTTGTGGAGCGACCCCTTGTAAAACCAAATTGTCTATTGGGCAATAAATTATTATTATTAAAAAAACTGTGCAATTGATCATACATAATTTTTTCAAAAATTTTACTAAATACTGGTAGTACTGAGATAGGTCTAAAGTTAGTTGGGTCAGATGTACTACCAGATTTGAATAAGGGAATAATTTTACTAGACTTCATAAGATCAGGAAATACACCACTATCAACACATTGATTAAATGTAAATGACAATTGATTAGCCACAAGAGATATAATTGTCTTAGTAATTAAAACAGAATTTCCCCATAGGTCGGTTGTTTTTTTAACATTAATAGTGTTAAAGGCTTTAATAATTTCAAAGGGGGACACATATTGGAACTTAAATTCACTATCAATTCTTCTAACATTCTCTTTTAAATTGATTCTGCAAGGTATGGTGAGGAGTTCAAAGATTTAGTAGTTGATACAGGAATGTTAGTAAAAAAATTCTCAAATGCAGCAGCAACCTCAGCATTTGATGTGATAAATGTATTGTTTATGTTTAAATTAAATTCATTATCACGGTTTGGATCTTTGCCAGTTTCACTATTAATAATTTTCCAAGTGGTTTTAATCTTATCATTACTACTTTTAATCTTTGAACTAATAAAACGAGACTTAGCCAGTTTACAAAGTTTCCTAAACAGCTTCGAATATTCTTTAACATAATTATGAAACTGTTCACTTTTATTATAATTCCTCTCATCGTATAGCTCGTATAATCTTTTCCTACTTTTGAGTAAGCCAGGGGTAGCCCATTCACTAAATGTGGCGTTACCTTTAACCACTAGCGTTTTTGGTGTAAAAATGGTGTTAAATGTTGAAGAGAAAGTTTCAAAAAAACTATTATAATAAGTATTAGGGTTATTCTCTACACAGAGTACTGAATTATTAAAAGCAGCTTTAAGTTTATCCTTAAAGTTTTCACAACGCTTTGCGGTTTTAGGTATCACCACAATTCTTTTTTCTGACACTTTTTCATACCTATCACAGAAAGATACTAATTGACCACAGTGGTCAGAATGTAATTGATTGATTATTTTCTTGTCCTTAATAACAATATCTGTAAATATATTGTCCAAACATGTGGCAGTGGTGGCAGTGATTCGTGTAGGCTCCAAGAACAAGTTCTTCAGATTGTATGATTGAAAAAGTGCCTTGAACTTGGTTACTATACTTGAATTTTCCAATAGGTTAATATTGAAGTCACCACAGATGATGACCTTCTTTTTTGATCTTGTTACTTTAACTAATACTTCATCCATAACACGTTCAAAACAATCATACATAGCTGAAGGAGGTCTGTATACACATACTACTATGAAACCTTTTAGTTCTAAACAGGCTATTTCTGTAGTTCGCTCAACTGATAAACTAACAATGTCATGGCGCTCTTTAAATTTAAGTTTCTTATTAATGAGTATCATAGTGCCACCATGTATTGCTGTACTTCTGCTGAACGAGCTGCCTACCTGGTGGTGGTCAAAATTGAACATAAACTGATCCCCTTTTAGCCAGTGTTCAGTAATACAAAAAATATCAATTGCATTGCAGTTCATGAACAGTTCCACCTCCAAGTCTTTGCCCATCATTCCTCTAATGTTTTGATGCACCAAATTTATATTATTTATCATATTATTTTTAATAAATTTACTGTGATTGAACTTTCTATTAGTGATCAAATTAATAGTGCAAGAGGTAGTCTCTATTGTCTTATCAGTAAATTTAAATTATTTGAAATGTCAATCTCATTATTATGTAAATTATTAGGTATGTCATTTAAATTTTTATTAATGTCTAAAGAAATATCTGCCAACGGATTGGCAAAGTCGCTATGGGTAATGTCAATTTGCTCAATAGAAGCAATAGTTTTAGCCAAGTTCTTGGCTGTAATGGAAAAATAATATGATAGCGAAATTGCTATCTGTCTCTTATAATAATTAGAAAGGTAATATCTACCTTTCGTCAATGAAATATTATTACTAACAAGCTTGTTAGTGTCGATTAGATGTAATTTATTACAATAGGGTCCATTTATTTGGCAAGTTAGGTTGTGCATCATTATATTTAAATTATATCTAACACTAGCTGACCCGCGCAACTTCGTCTGCGTCTCTCAATAGTAATAAATTTGCTCCGTTTTTGAAACATTCTTCATTGGTGCTCCGTTCCTATTGGTCTTAGCGTGATGATATATAGCCTATAGCCTTCCTCGATAAATGGGCTATCTAACACTGAAAGAATTTTTCAAATCGGACCAGTAGTTCCTGAGATTAGCGCGTTCAAACAAACAAACAAACAAACAAACAAACAAACTCTTTAGCTTTATAATATTAGTATAGATTTCTTTCCTTCTGCGACAACCCTTTGCTAAGAGGAAGTGTAAACAATACAATTTTATTTACATCTAACTTTAACAATGATTCAAAGTAGCCTAAGAATTTCTTTTTGTTTACATTTCCCCTGTTACCAACAAAAATGACTAATGAAGTATTTACATTGTGGTCTGATTTGGAATTTAAAACTTTTTCCATAATATCATTAAAAGATGAGTGAGGCATGCAATAATTGCTGAATGAATGTCCCAACTGTGTATTTAACATTAAGGGACCCATGCCCTTTCCAATTTCATCACTAAACATTGCTATGTTATCATTTTTTGTACAATTTGTTTGTTTGTAAATGGGAGTCCTTGAATTCAGGTACAAAAGTTCTGATAGGTTGTGGTGGCAGCGAGGAAGGAGCATGTGCTGTCCTGGGGCTGTCTATAGAATACACTGAATCATTACATTTACAGGAGTTAACCAGCCTGCCAATAGCCAGCACCTGCTCCCTGTTCTGCTTTTGGGAAATTTCATATTTATAGGTAATATTACTAAGTTGTTCTTTAAGACGGTCAATCTCACTTTGTAATTCTCTTGTATCTTTAATGTATTGACTCGACATGTTGTCTAGTTCTAATGAGTACATAGACACCTGATCAATCAGATGAAGTCTCTGCCTATTTAGTGACATACTATTAATAAAAAATTTTTGTTTCTGAATCATTTTTTTTGTTTTGGTAATTATTTTTTTAACTTTAATGTATTTTTTCAATTTTCTCAAGCTGCATTTTACAATTTTGTTAGGTTTATAAGTACAACTACTAGTATAATCGTCAGCTGTGAGATCTATTACCATAGATGGATGGAGACTGTCAACTACAGCCCGATCCAACCCCGGGGCAACCAACTCCTCGAACAAACTTTGGTTAGAAGCTACAAGGCGGTTGTGCTTTTTTGCCAACTATAGCAAACCAATTATAAAAACAAAAAGGTGACACGTACCCAACGCAGTCATGACATAAATTGTAAAGAGGAAGGTTCCAGAAAGATTCCAATACTGTCCGGGCTGGAGACGAGCACCTCTTAGCACAGCCGCCAAGGTCATTTGGCTAACTTCTTTGATCCTTTTCTCTATAGCTGCCTTCCAGCGGTGTGATAGTGGCGCTATCTGGAATTTAACAGTTTACACATTAAATTAGGACTTTTTTGGTGATTGTCTTAAATCTGACATATACTTAATTTAAACCTACTTATTTATTTCCATAGATAATTTGACGAGCCTGTTGGTCTAGTCTAGTGGATAGTGACCCCGACGGCTAAGCCAGAGGTCGTGGGTTCGATTTCCACCCAGGACAAATGATTGTGTGATGAGCACGATCATTGTTCTGTGTCTGGGTGTAATTTATCTAAAATGTGTGTGTTATTTACTATTATATATATAATAAAAGAAATATTTATATAAGTATGTTTATTAGCAGTCTGGATACCATACTAAAGGCTCTGCCTAGTTTGGGATCAAATCGCCATGTGTGAAATGCGTGAAGTTGCCATATTAAGACTACGAGTAAAATAGAATTAAAATCTAGGATATAAACAACATAAAACCATGATAGTGATGACCAACAAAGTAATTCACACACAAAAGGAACCCTAAAAGAATCTTGCCGACAAAATATATTTAAGGATAACTTACAATATGTTTAACCAACTGTAACAATAGAGATAAACACATTTGAGGCATAGCGGCTAAAGACCATAAATCTTAAGCGGGGATAAAGGCAGTAGGTCTGATTAATTGCCATCCCTAATATCTAGTGGTAAACGGACGAACAAATTTAATTCGAGTAAGTACGAGCGGTTTTCTGCTCCATTAGCTGACCTCATTGCCCTGTTTGGTAACTTGGAACTACTTTCTATACGCTACGACCTAGAAAGATAAAGCGCACTGCAAGTTTATTATTGGAAATTGAAGGCGAATGATTTATGTAGGGACCTCATATTGTACGGTGCCTTATCAATTCGTGTATGTTTACTGGAGAGTTCCAAGATTAATCAAATTTGTCGTGAAAAATAATTTTCAACAGTTAAAAAAAAGATAAATGATACGATTACTGACGAGTTTAAAGAGTTCTCGTTTGGCGATCGCGTACCGGAAAACGGATCTTACGACCTGATGAACATCGCAGGAAGCCGTTGGATGTGGACAGCACAGGACCGGTTATTGTAGTCAACCTTGGGAGAGGCCTATGTCCCTATGTCTTTCGGATAGATGACGATGATGATGAAACAAATAGTTTACATACTTTAGTGAAAGGGATAAAAACATGGTAGCTTATTTATATTTACAGTAATATTTTACGTCAGGTACTGAATGACTGTAAAGGTGATGACGGAAATTTTGACTGCAGATATCGATCTGAAAAATACTTTCACGAAGTAATTATGAAATTAGTAATTAAGTAATTAATAAAAGTCGCTCTCTAAAGGTGCTATATCTTATAATCTACTAGGTGTAGGTACCCTGCCACGGTACGAAAAAGAGACAAAAACAATCTTTAAAGCGATATGCACGATATGCAACCCGCATGTCGTGTAAACATTTGATCTTAATTGTTGAAGAATTTTTTGAGTTTTTGAAGCATACACAAACTACAACAAACAAAAAAAAAGAAAAAAAAGTGGTTTAAGCGTAAAGAGGTAACAGGCAGACAGACACACTTTCGCATTTATAATATTAGTATGGAAGTATGGATTATATGGGTTTTATTATTAAATTATACTGTTTGTTTATAGTGTAGGGCGAAAACGAGCAAACCGGTGATGATATCCGTATTATTTACAAGAAGATTACAAATGTATGTATAATTCTTAAAACAAAGGGCCTATGGTTTAGAGTAATTTATATACTGTGGGGTCATTATTTACATATTTAAATTGTATACTACAAATGAGAATAACACTATTTTTATGAACCTGTTTGTGGGAACGGGCCTGTTGGTCTCGTGGTTATTGTTTTTTTTTTATGTTGTGATCATCGCCGCCACTGAACGTCTGCAAATCAGGAGTCACAAACGCGGTGCCGACCATTTAAGAAGGAGTACGCTCTTTGCTTGAAGGTTTGAAGGTCGTATCGGTCCGGAAATACCGCAGACGTTCCCCAGATTGGTTGTGCGGGGCAAAAAGTGTTTCGAAAAACACACAGTAGTGGAGTGCCAACTATCCAGGTACTGAGGATGAAAATTTTGCCGTGTGGAACGATGACGGAAATTTGCGGCTGGTATTAGTCCGAACAATTCCTGGGAACACTCTCCATGATATATGCGATAGAGAATGCAGAGTGAAGCCACATCTCTACGTAACGCCAAGGGATCGAGCCGATCGGGGATGTTTGGGCTATCGACGATACGAGTCGCTCTTCGTTGGATGCGGTCCAGAGGGAGAAGGTGGTACTGAGGTGCCCTGCATAGAGATGAGAACAGTATTCCATATGCGGACGGACTTGCGCTTTATTGAGCTGAAGGCGGTAGGCGGGAGTGAAATACTGCCTCGATCTGTTCAGCACACCGAGCTTCTTCGAGGCCAATTTGACCTTACCCTCTAAGTAACCCCGAAACTGGACTTCGCTCGATATGTCGATGGGTAGGATTCCGATGCTGGCTGAGGCAGTTAGATAGGTGCTCTGGAACTGAGGTGATACGACAAATGGTATCTTTTTTGCGGTAAACGCACTGACCTGTGTCTTCTTTGGGTTAAACTGGACTAGTGGAAAGTGGGACAAATATTGTGTGATGAGTACGGTCATTTGTTCTGTGTCTGGCTTCGCACGGGTGTCATGTAGATATTACTAATGTGGTGTTAATGTGGACTAATTAATTATACTATTATTATGATAGGACTATACGAGTACTACAGGACAGGATTGTTGATCCTGCCGGCCGCTACCATCTGGGACGGCCGGACGGCCCGAAGACGCGGCGACATTTTAAATCTCTGATATCTTCCAAGATATTCATTTCAAAATTTCGATCTATATTAAATGCACAACTTATTTAACGTATTTCATCGGATAATATATAATGCATATAAATATGTATTATATAATACTGTACTGTTGAAAACAGCTTCGTACATAACCCATAATATTGTTACGAGCGGGATATATAATAAATAAAAGTTGTCGGTTAATTACTTTTATTGCACTGTATTTACAAACACTCACTATAACGAACAAGAAATCACTATTTAACTCGTTATTCGCACTAGAAATTCATTTCGATGTTAATTCGCTGTGTTGTAAAACGATACTGTCCCGTACGACCTACACGCTCCGCTTTTATAGTGCTATCGAAATTACTAGAGTAATCCCGAATATTCGATGGAATGTTCCAGACAGTACCACGTACATAAAGCACCTAGAAATTTCTATAATCTTCCGATATTCGACACTAAGAATCGGAATTAAGAACCATAATCTCAATGCGTAGCGTTGTGCCCTACTTGATAGTAAATGGCGCTGTCCTCCAGACAAAACACAAGAACCACTCAATCCTATGGCGCAACAATATCTAAGAGATGAAAATGGTGACTGTGGGTTATCTTTAGGAGATAGACATATACCATCGTAAATGTTGTTAAGGATTTTATAAGATATATAATTCAGTAGTACATTAAATTTGATTTATCTAGTAAGGTTTAGCCAGCTTTTGCAATGAAAGCGCACAGAACATGTTAATAATCATTAAAATTCTTGTATTTTCTCTGCTATGATATGCATGTATTATAAATTTAAACCTTCCTCTTGTATTACTCTGCCTACTGGTGAAAATCGCATTAAAATCCTTTGCTTAGTTTCAAAGATCTAAGCGTACAAAGAAAAAAAGCCACAGTAAAGAACTTGTAATGAAATTTTATACCAAAATTGATGTGCTTAAGACTAATGATTTCTAACATGCGACAAAATTCTAACTCTAACAGAAAAGCAACATCCAATTCTTACAGAAAAGCAACTACACTTGAAGTATATCTTAATTTACAAAATCAAATCCAAGTAGCCACTACAAACTAAACAAAGTTGCAACTACGAGTATGCATAACCGCAGAGGATTTTCCGGACGGCAGCGGTAGATACTAGAAAAGTTCTCGAATAAGCAAACGAACACAATGGACTACAATACCATTGTCTTAATACTCTATACAAAGGCTGGATTGGGTCACTTCCTAATTTGTTTCAAGCGAATCTCAACGTTAAAATAAATAGTCTATAATTTAAATTAGATGATTCATCCTATTCATTTGTTAGCGCTGTTTTGGAAGAAGTCAATTATCGTTTAAGCCTTTTTATTGCTAATTTCGTTAATTTAAAATGTTCACACCTTTTTATCGAAATAATATATATCCAAAAATAATAAATGTACGTCAAGATTAGGTATATTAAAGAGGGACGGCAGATGAGAAAATAATGTAGTGGATAGAAATGAATATAGCTTGTACAGATAAATCGGGAAATGTTAGCAACAGTACGAGCAGTTCCGGGTCGTATACCTGTAACATGAACTGGCTGTTGTTAGAAAAATGAACCTTATGTCATATAAATAAGGCTATATTTTATAGAATTTATAAAGAACTGCCTTTATATGAATGAGATCCTTTATTGGTAGAATTATTTATACACTATCTCCTGGCATTATTCAATTACGTTAATAACTATTTTCAAAATCAATAAAAAAGCATGTGGCGTGCACACGCTTTTAGCGATAGATTATTGTATGACTTACCTTGTGGTAAGGATATAATCTATCGCTGTGCCGAATTTTGTCAGTATTTGTTTAGCATAATAGAGTATCAAACATATAATAGTAGTAAGGTTAAATCAATCTATTTCGTATCGCTCGCTAGTTGAGTTACGGGTCATTAAATATGGGGTGTCAAGTACAGCTGTTGACAGCGGCTGCTGACCTCACAACTATTACACAAATTAATCACTATGAAAGAAGTAACAATAGTAATCAATTATTAAAACGTAACACTAAGGGAATAGATTCACTAACCCAAAATATTAGTGAATTAATTCTTGCAGTTAATGATACTAGAATTTTTATCGTTTTAAATGTCTTTATTTATTTCTACTGTCATTGTATAGACTTTGTATATTGACAGGTTAAATAATATACTGGATCCTATAGTTTCAGGTAACAGTTTATACATAACTAACTTAATAGAACATGTTGTAAAAAAATAGTTTTTTGCACTTCTATAATATAAATATAAAGACATGGTGCCGTGTGCCGTAATTGGTTCAAAATGTACATAAATAGCAATATATAGATAGTCATATGTGCGAAACATACCCTAAGATGCCGATTTTCATAGCCGTTATATATTTGTAACCGATTTGAGTGTGTAACAGAAATAATTAAAACATCTTTTAATATATTTAACGCCTGTGGTTAGTAACCAAAACCTTTATTAATGATATGCAAACCAAAATATAGCAGAAATTACGAGTATATTTACTTTAAGCTCCACATTTCATGTTCAAACAAGTCTGGATTAACAAAAGTTTTGCGTAAATGGTAAAGGGTACTATGTAGTGTAACAATAGAAGCAACTTCTGGTCTTTATTTACTTAGAAAACTTGTTCCTTTTGCAAACTCATACTGACGTATGTAGGTATATATGTCGTGACTCGTGTTACTGAATTTCTAGACTGTAACAAGGTTACGCAAACTTCTCTTGAACGGTTATCTGTGGTGTGATTTTTATGTTATAGGGGGGCAAAAAAGCAGACGCGTCACTTGATGGTAAGTGACTACCGCTGTGCATGGCACTCGAGAGTCACAAGTGCGTTGACGCCTTTTCAGTTCTTTGCTCAGAATCAGGGGGAGGGTTTGGGCTCCGGTAAACTAACTCACTCCGTGAAAAGCAACGAAAGAACTGCTTAAACTGCTTAATAATTGATTTCTGTTAGGCCCTGGTATCATTCTGGTCGAACCTGACTCCCACAATAAATATTGTCACGAAATACATTATTTGAATCGTTTAATAATAATGCAGTTATGCACGGAACAATAAGTTTTATATAGTGGTAAAAAGATTTAAAGTATCTCCATATCAAATTTTACCTAAATTGGTTCAGCGGTTTTTAATACCCCTTACAAACCCTTACAAGTGAAAAGGGGGTGGACCCCTTTTCACTTCCTTAAAGTATGATTTCTGGGATATAAGCTACCCTATGTAAAGGACATAGGGTAGCTAGGGACTCTTAGTCAGAGTCCCTAGCTACCCTATGTCCTTTCAGATTCAGATGAAATTTTGGTAAAGAGATAGTATCTCTTTACCAAAATTTCATCTGAATCGGTTCAGTGGTTTAAGCGTGAAGAGGTAACAGGCAGACAGACAGACAAACACACTTTCGCATTTATAAAATCAGTATGGATTAGTATGTATGTATGAGTGCAATATAATACCGAACTAATTAGCTACCACTACACACTAACTACCCCAAGCTTAGTACCTATAAACATTATAAAGATTCACCCTCATTATTTTGAAATAGAATACCTCCATTGCACAATTATGTGAGAATGATATACAACCCTCGTTGAGTGCCTCTGAGGAATTGCGTTACGCAGTCACGAAAAAGCCTAGAAATTATTTTTAGCTGCAATACATGAGACGTTTCGTATTTCTCTATAAATAACATTTTATAACCATCTATTTAATATAATATATTGGCAGTTGATTTCACTAATTAAAAGTAATACTAGCTTAGAAGACTGCATTAAGATGGACTGAAGGACGTCTGATTATTTTATTGTTTTTGTCTGATGTATGGGGTCAAATACGAGTAAAATTTTAAAATTAATTAAAATCTATCATATCCTAGGCGGATATTAGTTATTGATTAAAATTGTTTAAATTTTATGGTAAATTTTTGTAGTTTAACTACTAACTCAAAAGTCTTTTAAACTTAAACAAAAAAATTTTACTGTGTGCCCAGCTTTTTTGTGTACAGGAAGTATGAATGTAAGTACTTTACTGTCCGTATTTAACTTCTTACTATATACTTATCTTTGATGCCTATGTTTCTATATCTGGACTACAATGTAGCTTTCAAGTTATTCTGAGCATTCACACGAAGCTTAAGAAAACTCTTATTTTTAAGTTTCTATAGAGTTTTTCAGAAATAGTAGAAATGATAAATAAACATACATTTACTTGTTTCGGCGTCTTTTTTTATAAATGGTCTCGATAGGTTCCCTCAGTAAAGAAAAAGATAAAAAAGTTTGATTAAAAGCGCCAACAGACAAAATTTCCACGTATTTCGAATAACAATTTATCGCCAAAATCTAACATAGGGTTGTCAAACTATTTACGTTTCCGTTCGGTGGGTTTTAGGGTTGACACTATCTCAGTAAGGATCTTATGATGATAGCCTATATAGTGTACTTGACAAGGGTTGAAAAATTGGAGGCGGGTGTTGTGGTCTTATAGGCTGATTACGTGACGCCAAATTCATTTATCGCCATCGGCTTTGTCAAATTTAGTTTTCGTGTCATGTTTTTGTGGGATACGAGGCTTATTTAGTTAGTTTTCAAACCGAAGAGTTGGCATGAAAATGTTTATTATGGAATATTGATCTAAAAGTTAGTTATTAAACTAACTGTTACAGTTTGAGTTGACTCTGCGTCTCTCATGAATATTTATGTGAATGTCTTATGACTGTCAGTATGATTTTTTATTCTCTGTTTGGTTATAATTTACCTATAATATGTATGAAATCTCCTCGGCTACCACCCACCGGTGGGGTGGTTATGTCAGACTAAAACTGCACGCCGCCATCTCGGGTCCCAGTAACCAGGAAATCCCTGGTACCCTGGTACCTCGGGCTCTCTATGCTTGTAGATGACCCTCTCCTGTGTGGGACCCCCGACGTTCCCTATATGCCCTCTTCTTTCTTCCCCTATTAGGAAACTGGTCGTCGGAAGATTTCACATTTTTTCGAGTTTCCTTCATTACGGACCAATGCCACGGTACAATTATAATACAGTAGTGTAACTCGGCCGCATGATAGAAATAAATGCCTACAGCCGCGCGGTACGTAAACATGCGTTAGGGCTGCCCGTCTCCAGCATTTTAATTATATTTGCCTACTTTATGTTTCTATTTAGATTTGTGATTGTAAATATCCTTTTTATATAAATAAATGAAATACTTTGTATATTGGATAGGAAGTGTTCAATAAAAATGCGTGTTGTTTTTTGATTGGTAGATTTAATTAAAAAAACATGTTTTTGTTTAAAAAACAAATCGGGCTTATAAATTTGCGACCGAAAAATATTTGCGCCTCAATATTTCCTCCATTTTTTCTATATATTCCACAAAATCATCGTTGGGTACAATCAAAAAAGTTCGCGAATTAATCTTACTGTAGTCCCGGTACCGTATCATGATTCATTCAGAACCGCATATATATAACTACCTATTTCACTCGTCTCAATAACTTTCCGTTACTCTATTCGCTTTATTTATTAATCCAAACACCTTTTTTTCGCGAGATAAAAGGAAATACTTATCCATTAAAAAGACACACATTATGTACCTACCTACTAGTAAGTAAAATTATTTTATAGTCTTACCTTTCAGAGTTTCCAGGTAATTTAAAAAAACTTATGTCTGGATGCGTTATTGACGAATTCATACAACCAAAAACAGCACAATATTTCCTACTCGTCATATTAACTGTTTTTTAGAGAAAAAATCGCGCGGTTATTATTAAAAAAACAACACACAGTCCGTTCGACACTGCGGTACAGCCGTGACTGTCTGCGCCCCGAGCGCACCCCGAGATCGAGGCGCGTAGGTATAGCTCGCGTTTCGTCCGTTTGTATGAAGTTGGAGTACTGTATTATAATAGTACCGTGCCAATGCTTATGTCAATGAAATGAGAGAATAAATTAATTAAACGAGCTTTAAATGACTTACCTACACGTGACGTTTGTATTTCACTCCCGGTAATAGATGAATATTGCAAGTACGATGACTCGGCAGGTGTTCGTTACCGTTGCCCACCGGTGATTTGCTAGATAAATTTATTTACTTTGTGTTGTGTGTCGTTGTTGTTAAGAAAATTCTCTACTTTTTAGTTCAGCTGGTTATAAAAGCGTGTTTTTTAGTTTTTTTAAACTATTATTTATGTCAATTATTGTGGCGTGCAATAGGAGAGGCCAGTCCAGCAGTGGACTGCGATAGGCTGATGATGATAATAAAATTAAATCTTCAATTGTTTGATCATATTTTAATATCAATATACTACAACGGTCATATTTCATTTAGTTTAATTGGTATGCTTTTAAACCCAGACGACTACGTAATTTATTCTCAACGTGTCAGCAATCACGGCCATTGCCCTACTTATATGGAGTAATACGTCCTACTTAGGATCTACTTGAGTCTTCACTTTGGCCTCGCTAGTGACAAATCTGCTTCACTTTTATGTTTAACTAGCGATCCGTGTATGTTGGTTATCGCGGTAAAAGGAGTCTATGTTACTCGCTCTTAATGTAGCTTTCCATTGATAACATATTTTTTTAAATCGTTTTCGTTGTTTAAGCGTGAAAGCGTAACAAACAAACAAATTCCTTTCACATAAATAATACTCGTATTAGTATGGAAGTATAGATATCAAAACTATTGTGTCATGAAAGAAGTGACAGAATCCATTAGCGTCGGTTGCTTTTTCTTATAGCTAGCATTAGATTATATATAATGTCGTAGGCAGTCGTCGTAAATGGGCGAGTGAGGTCTGCCTGGGTAAATTATGATACACCAACATTTCTTGATTTGTCAGCATAGCTAACGCTACGCGGCTTGGACCAAAGCACTAGCAAGTAAAATTAAGGCTGACTCATATGATATCCTCCTGTCACTGATGCTCGTAATTCTTTTGGTTTTTTTTTTCAGTTAAGATCAACTTGAAAATAATTTTTTTTTGGTGAACCAATCTCTATTAATAGTTTTAATAGGATTCATTCTTCATTTAGGAAAACATATGTACAATCTACAGAGCAACAAAAGTGCCATCAGCATTGCAAAATTGCTTGCTTGCAATTCCTTACGCTGATTTCCAGTGACATCTCGATGCGATCAAGCGATTAGTTAAAAAATTGACAAATGAGTTGTTTTAGATCAACTCGAGTCGATCTGCTTAACTGTATATTTGGTACATAACTAAATAAACGTATCACGAAATGCTAGCCTGGGCCGATCAAGTTCTGCTTGGCTGAATATACCCAGGCAGAATTCGATCGGCCCAATTTAATGATTGGCCCACGACATA
This sequence comes from Arctia plantaginis, assembly GCA_902825455.1. Taxonomy (NCBI): domain Eukaryota; kingdom Metazoa; phylum Arthropoda; class Insecta; order Lepidoptera; family Erebidae; genus Arctia; species Arctia plantaginis. Next base: position 2,958,521 of record CADEBD010000226.1, on the reverse strand, counting down.
TACATTGATGCTAAAAGTCACGTAGTCTAGTGAGTGCAAACTTTAATGTCCATATATGTGGGGTGGCAGACTCAATTTTCGGGAACGTTGAGAATAGTACTGGTGCACGTGTTTAAAAGTATTAGGTACGGATTGTTAATACTAAAGAAGAATGCTTTCTATAGAGTAGATAGAAACTTACATGAACGTTCTTACTAAATCATGTTAAATAATAATTTACTCGTCACGATAACATCATGTGCTTTGTTTATATTTTTATATTCGTCTGTATTCTCAGGAAGTGTTTTGGTCACATCAGTTTTGTAAGGTAATTGGCAGTTTTGTTGGTATTTTATTCAAAATAATAGAAAAATCTTTATTTTATTTTAATATGCTTGGTACCGCACGTACGTTGTGAGAGTGTGTTGAGATGACATGGATTTTTACTTGACTGGATAGTTTGATACCCAGTCGCCGGACACTGAACATTGTCAATATCTATGCTGAATGTCTAAAGTAGTATTACGTAGCTTCCTTAAAAAGTTGAAAATGGGCCTCTTTGGAAGCTGAATTAGAAAGTTTTTAGATCCTTCAGTAAATGTAACTAATCGATACAGCATTTTTTAGACAAACTACATCGGTTAGAAGGATGTTGAAGCTGATAGACTTCGACAGACTAATCTGTTGAAATTTGTAAGAATGTCTGCGACGAATTTTTTAGTAGAAGTGAATCAAACACTGGTTAAAACACAGAGGTAAGAAGACTGATTTGGATATATTTCACGAAGCTTACGACATGAAAATAAGGTTTTTATTTGTTTGAAGTCTGGGAATTGATCGTGACAGTACCCTCAGCTAATGATAAATGATGAATAAAATTATTTTTTATTTTATATAAATTTAATTTTCTTGTTTTCAATTCTTTTAGACAGTTTTACACGTTGCATGCGTGTCAGCGTTTCCGATGACAAGGGATGAAAAATAGCGTGCACACAAACTCACGGATTCAAGTCAACATGGTTAATATTCAAACACAAAGGAATTTGGTATAAGTCTATCCAATCTGAACCACTTCGTGTACCATGGTTTACAGGATGTAATTTTTACAGAGATTTAGTTAAGGAAATATTAAGATTAAGATCAGGACACATTCTATCAAACAAATTTGCACACTAAATGAACAAAATTGAATCTCTAAAGTTTAGTGTGTGTCGGGTAGAGGAAGACGTACAACATGTTATGATTGAATGTGTCAAGAACCGTAGGGATAGGGAAATTCTCATAGAAGCATTGGAGCTAAACCCACGTGACATAGGAATCCCCCAAATGATTCTGTCTTCGCCTACATGTAATTTAGCAAAGATACTCTGTCACACGACTAAGTCCGCAATAGGTGATTGCATGACTCTAATTGGTTTCTCTAAATGCATTTTACAGCTGAGTACATTTTTAAACAAATGACAGGATATTAATTTATTTACGTCCGACAACAATTCTTTACAATTTACTTAATTATTAGACATTCAATATTAACGCATATAATGTAACAATTACTTAAAAGCACATGCATGTAGTAGTAAAACAAAACAAAGTGAGTTAACTTAGCGCGGGCACCAACTTCAAGTGAATCTGTATTTAGGCGACGTACGGCACACGAAGACGTCGCCGCCTCGCGGCTGGTCACTTTAGTGCATGGAAGGTAAAACCCGTTCCCGTTTATCATATTGGCCACACTCAGGGTAGGCGGTAGTAAAAGTAGTGGAGGTTATAGGAGATGACGTGTTCTCAGAAGGATGCGACCGCGGTGAAACATCTGTCACTGCCGGCCATGGAACGTATGACGGCCCGTAGTGGGAGATCCCTTGTGATGACTTCAAAGAGGACTCGGCATTGCGACACCCAAGCAGGAAAAATTTCCAGCCTGTACAGAGCCGAGTCCTCACTGCAATCACAGTGATGACAAGCGGGACTCGATTCCCTCCTGGCCACCGAGTGCATGTTACTTCCCGAAGCAGCTATGCCCGGAAAGGACCTGCGTCAGTATTAAGGAAAGGTTCCCATGCTGCCGCCCTTTCCACTCGACGATAACCAGCACGTGTAACCTCCAGCCGGGACCACCAACGTGCCATCGTGGCTTGGCGAGCGGCCTTATGCTACTCGCGCACCTCTTCGGAGGGGGGGCCGATTGCCACTAACCGCCCGGAACTCAACCGTCCACCGTTATACTTCAGTAGTCACTTCCGCCTTCAAATCTCACAGAGGAGTTCCGGTCAGCGTACAAGCCGCGTACAAGTGCGGTAACCGCGTATGGTTCTAACCGCCAATATTCTCTGAGGAAGCCAGAGGCGTGCCTTATTCTGACCCCTGCCCTAGTGCCATTGCCCGGACAACTCCCGTGTACAGCCATCTTGTCGCAACGCTGGGTTCTACCAAATTGGGTTAAAGTCGCCCAAGGGCAGACGCAGCACCGACTGACCAGCTTTGGAGCAAGCTGTCGGACTAGACATGGGCCTCTCCAAAGGTTCGCAGAAACAATCGGTCCTGTGCTGCCCGCATCCAATGGCTTAACTTACCCGCGACCCTTAACTTTTTTATAAATTGATAATCCAAACATTGCGACATCTTACACTTACAGACGATAATGTACTGAACGAGTATATTTCAGAACTTGTTTAAACTTTAGATAACATTATGAGATACAACACAACACAATATCCAAGTTAAAACTAATTTATACTTAGAAATACAAGTTGTTTTTGTTGTGTAGCGTAATTCTACACACAATGCGGTATACTCGTATGAAGTACATATAGTAAGAAACCGTACATAATTTTGTGTAAATTTCACATTGAAGAAAATCACTTCTCGTAAGATAAATTTCACTTATACATATCGTTTTCTTGACATACTGATGACGTATGTATAAGCCGGGCTCTACGACTGTAAGGGCTGAGGGCTATTCTTTCTTCGTTTCAGTTGGTAGTCGTTTCGGTCTACTTCTGAGATGGCAATACATAATTACATTTGTCATCTCTGCCATGTAGTAGACCTTTCGCTCGTATAAAACAGTTTACTCATAATCTGTTTTCTTTTGTTTTATTATAACTCCATTATCGTCACTTATGACTCACTAAAGGTGAATCATTTGAAATAATTTAATTTTAAATACAATAATAATATTATTTATCGCTTGGTGGTCGTATTTCGGGCATTTTGAATGTTATTTAATTGAACAATAAAACCGTACTCCAATGAAAAAAATATTATTAAGATGTCATAACTCGTAATTGTCACATTAGTTCTATATATGTTTTTTGATTAACAAATAAGTGAGTGAGTATACTGTTAAGTAAGTTTCAACGTTGGCACGTTACTAATTGAAATAAAACATTCGAATAAATTACTGAAATATTTGTCGGCGATTATCATAAATACTTGGTGTCTTAAATGTTATTTCGTCAAAGGACAAAAATTAATTTAAACATTGAAATATTTTCACGATCTCAATTTTCGGTTCACACCCTAATGAAATGGTATTTAATAAAAAAGTTAGCTGAATTCAAAGTTGACGTAAAATCGTAAATAACAATTTAACTTTTATTGAAATCAGAAACTGTGGTTGAACATTCTAAATTGAATATTTGGAAAAGTAATATTATTCAAAATGGGCAAGCTCTTATAACAGAATCCATACTTTAGTGGGAAATTGAATTTCGTAGTTGTTAATTCAAGACTGTCAAAATTAAACTGAACTTATTAGACGGAAAATTACAACTGTCCAACAGTTAATCTTAGGACTTGTTATGTGTGCGTTCGTATCTTCTTGGAATGTAGGTACGTTTTGTGTGACCTTAAGGTTAGTTAAAATTTCATGATTGCAAGGGAGGTCTTTCAATAAAACTTTCTGTTTTATTGAAAGGGAGGGCCGGCCGGATACATACATACCTACCGGCTCATAGTGTTGCTTGACGAGGTGTGCAAACTCTTGGAAAGAGTGATTGCAAGGCGCCTCGTTAAGCATCTCATCATAGTGGGGCCGGATCTGGCGGACAACCAGTACGGTTTCCGTCAGGGGCTTTCTACCGTGGATGCGATCATGCGCGTGAGGGCTCTGGCGGGGGAAGCAGTTTTCCGGGACGAAGTGGTGTTGCCGGTGTCCTTGGACATCGACCAAGGCATTCAACTACATCAGGGAGGCGCTCGTGTATCACGAAGTGCCTCGAAGTCCTGGTGCCTTCTTGGATGGTGTCGCCGTCACGTGCTACACTCGTGACAGCGTGAGGCAAGACGCACCGTGAGGTAACCATGAGGGCCACGGCCAGGGTTGCCCAAGACGTTCAGCGAGCGAGCGAGCTCTGCATAAATCCGATCCTTGTTCTTCCATGGGCCTCGGAGGAAGCCACCTGAGGGATCCAGCCTCATAGTAGGAGACACTCGCATCGGCATCGAGCTCTCGATGAGGTATCTGGCGTTCGTACTCAATGGCTTCGGACATCATTTCCGAGGTCTGGTCCCCAAGTTGGTTGAAGCAGCGCTTGCATTGTCGCGGCTGCTCCCCAACCTGAGGGGACCCGATGGCTCTTGCAGGACACTCTGCATGGATGCATGGGCCCGCTATGGAGCCCCTATATGGGATGGGGCCCTTGGGGGTCAGCAACGTCGACGACTACTGCGACGACAACTACTGCGACGACCGCAGCGAGTGCTGGTCATTAGGGTCATAAGGTACCGCACTATCTCCTTTGAAGCGGCGAGTCTCCTGGCCGAAACTCTATCGTGGGACCTGGAGGCGAGAGCCCTTGTGACTCTGTATCAGTGGCGCAAGGAAGCGTGGTAGTTGGGTCGGAGTCCTGAGACTCGAGAAATTGATCACCAGTACTCCCAACTCCATCGGGTCCTCGTGGATTAGTGGAAGGAAAGACTTGGGCAATCTTGCGCCGGGCACGCCTTCATTGCGACGGTAAGACCGGTTATGGAGTATTGGCTCGAGAAACATCACGGGACCATCTCATACTGGCTGACGCAGGTGATCACTGGGAAAGGATGTTTCGGAGATCACCTGTGTGTGTCTGATCGGCAAAGAGCAGACGCCTGAGTGCCATCACTGCTGACAGAATGCCCGGCGTAGGTAAAGCAGAGGCGTGACCTCGTGGCAGCCATCGAAGTGGGATTCTCTCGCTCGATAACATGATTGCAGCCATCGTGCGGAGCGAGGTACGTCGGTGTACCAGGGATTTCCTTTCTAGGGTACACCTGGTACCCCGGCTACTGGTACCTGAGACGGTATGCGGTTTGTAGTCGGTTCGAGTCCGACATAGCCACCGGTGGGTGGTATGCGAGGGGACTTCCGCACAGAAAAAAAAAGGGAAAAGTTTTTTGTGCAGAACAGACATTGTTGCGTATAACGGGTTAAAACTTATGGGTAACATGTTAAAAGATACAGCATTGTCAATAAATATTTTCTTTGGAATGAGTCGGCTTGACCGGAGTGATATCAAGGCGTCAGAAAACCATGTGTGTTAAGCAATTGAGTGGGGTTACAGGAGCCCAATCCCACCATCTCCCTGACTCTTTAGACTCAAAGTGGGGCAACGCACTTGTGCCTCTTGAGTTGTGGGTGTCCGTGAGCGACGGTAGTCACTTACCATCAGATGACCTGTCTGATCGTTTGTCTTCTATACCATGTAAAACCCTAATGTAGTACAATGAAGTAATAACGACTTTAATTTTCGTGACATCCTAAGATGTTGTTAAACGGATCTGTAAAGCACACAGTACGGTTTGGATAACAGGTGAAAACGGTTATTTCAAGTAGCTGTGAGAAAAACTTGTACTAGAGGGTATATATTACTTCATATAAAAACAAAAGTAGGGATAATTAACAACAACAAGATAATTTCATGTAGGTTTTATTAGGAAGACTAAAGATAATAAACATTCTTCCAAAATCTGTAACTATTCTAAAACCGTTTTCGTATATAATGAAATAAACAAGAGAATTTATTTAAGAACGTACTAGTGAATCTGGGTGTTAGCCTCGAGGCTTTTGCGCCTGGCAACCTTTGCCATTACGCGGTGAATTCTTAACATGAAATCAAAGGGTGGTATTCCTTGAGGAATCCGATGAATTTTGAGACTACGTCGCTGCCAAATTGGTACTCTGCACCCCTTTGGCAAGAAAAACGCCACTGTGAATGTTTAAGTGTTTATATACAAATACATACAGTGAATATTTTTTTATTTATAGTAACTTGCACAAATTGTACACAGGCTGACTTAATGCCCGGGTGATGTAGAAAAATGATGCGGTAGGTGCAAGACAAAACAGAAAATTTAATTTATTTATATAAAATAAAAAAAGTATACACATACAATACATAAACAAACAAAAATATATAAATATCAAAATAAACAGTCGGGTACTTGTGTTGTGACCTTTCTGACAACTCATTTTGGAGAAGTACATAGAAGGAAGAATTCATGAAGTTGGAAGTGTTAGGGGTGTGAGGAGTGCGGGGCAAAGAAGACGCATATAATTTGTTGGTTTAGTTTGTCTACTTTTTTGATTAGCTGATTAGATTCTGACGTCCGTCGAATTAAATTGAGTTTCTGGGGTTCAGGTGTACTTAGAAGGAAAAGTTGCGGAGCTCCCCCTTTTCGAGTTTTTGTTTAATTTTCAATTCTAAGGAAATTTTCCTCAATTAAAATTAATAATAAGGGTAAAAAACAAGGACCCCTTGGATGAGAAGTGTCGGCACCGCTTTTTTCCTGACTGCAACATTTCCGGCGCTGCGGGAAGAGCAGCCTCTACGCCCTTGCGTAACAAATCGCAGGGATCAATCCTTGCCTTCGCAGCTTCAGTTTGTTAGACGACCATGCTCAGCCGCTCCAGCTCGTCCGATGCCTATGATTTGTTACAGTAGGCAGAGACTGCTCACCCTACGCGCCTCCGGCTCTACAAAAACACTCTAGGGGTGGGACAGACTCGTACCAGGTAGAGTCAAGGACAATCAATTTTTATCTAAAACTACGCGTCTCCGCATTTTGAAAGCTAAGGTGTATATGGGTAACGGGGGCAGCAAGGTATATTTTGACAGGTGTTCCGTTACATTCAGAAGCCTGGATTTAATATTAAGCAATTACTTAGCTGATTAGCAGGCAGTAGAGTGAGAAAAGTTCATTTAATATGTGCTGCGTTCCGCATACTAATGATGGTCTGGTGTTTGTTGTAGTAATAAACAGCTAATAAATATGCACTCCAATGGAATAATTTTCATTTTATAAACAGGATTTATGCAAATTGTGTGTTATGACTACGACTGTTTAGAACTTTACATAATTTACAGTGCCCTTCTGAAAAGTATCACGGTTAAGCTAGGTCTATTCGTTTAAGAGTAATAGACGCTTAGCTTACAAAATGTACTATTTTAATTAATTATTAAGGTTAATCAACAACTGCTCACACTAACACAAGTACGTGTAGTGTTCCATGATGCTTCTGACCAAACTATTGTAAAGCGTAAAAACTATTGTAAAATCTTTAGTGTTTCGGAATACAAAACCCAATATTTTTCAGTCCCTTTTAACGTTATTGGCGATATGAGGATTACTTACTTGACACCTATCATAACATAAGACATACTATATTCCAAAACCTACTTAGAAGGAAGATGTTTAATACAGGTAGTAGTAGGTAGGTAGTAGTACCTGGGGCTGGCCGTGCGTCGTAGTGGTATTTAGTAGGATCACCGCATACTCCTGGCTTCTAAATCTACGAGGAACAGGAGATGCAAAGGGATTTTCCACCCCGTCAACAAAAAAGAAAACGCATTCGGCCGGTTTCTTTTTGGATCCTATCAAATGACAAGAAAATGTGCTATTGTAATTTATTTCAAATTAAACCTCTAAAGTTGGTTCTAAATTGCAACGATACTTGAGTAATTTCTGTATACAAATTTGAAATTATGCATTATTTATTACCAACAACAGACAACAAATATCAAAGGAAAAGGAAAAATTTATATGTATATGTGCGTAAGTCCGAAACCACTCCTAAAACATTATAAACTAATGACATGACGGTACGTATACACGTTTTCCATGTATAAAATGTTTACGAGTTAAAACAATTCTAGGAAAATACATCGCGACGTGCCTCCATTAAACCGAGAATACTGCCTAAGATTTATTACATTACATACATACACGGAAGAATACGAATGGACCGTACTTTCAGTTCATTGTGTGCTTTTAAAATACCCATTACAACAACAACAAGACAGAACAATCAATTGGAACAGGTACGATCACTGACTAAAAAAAAAGAGGAGGTTCTGGTGTTTGTAAACTCGAAACTCCTTTATTTGTGAACTCATTTGTAAAATTATTTGTACCTTTGATCCACTTGAAATTTGAAGAAACCCGCTCCCCCCTGAGGATGAAAAATTGTGGATGAAAAACGATGTAGGCGTATTGAAGGTGGTGATATTCGTTTAAAAGTTAATTATTAAAGAAAAAATTGTAGTCAAGTCACAAAAACTAAATTGTACCATAAAATAAAACGTTTTTGAGATTTCGATTTTCCATCCGAGAATTATAAACAAGTGTAGTCTGTAAATATACGTATGTTTATTGTTTAAACAGTTAGTTTGAGCACCATTAGAGATTTCGAACCTGAACCGAAAATATGGCTAAAAACAAAATCTATTGTTTAAGGATGCTACTTAAGGATACTACGAAATTAATCGTTGTTTATTCAGTGTGGTGACGGATTAAGAATACGGAGTGGCACCACCCCTGTTTATCCCGTCGTGGGTACGAATGACAACAGCCCTATAAAGAGAAGGAAAGCTTGAAACAAACCCTATAGTAGGCCATTACCTCCTTCCTAACAAGAGGCTTATGTCTAGCAGTGAATTACTAAAGGCTATTTATGATGATGATGGTTGTTTAAGGATTACTGTGGAACAAGCCTGTTGGTCTAATAGTTCGTGAACCTGAATGCTGACCCAGATCGTAGGTTTCATTTTCAATTTTCTACCACGGACAGACATACGCAGCTGTTTGTCCGTGATCTAGTAGAATGAACAGATGGCTGTGTGTTAAATGTCTAAGTAAATGTGTGTTTGACAATTATTACATAATTGTATTCTCGTGATCGCAGTATTCTCTGTATTAAATTAAAAATAATATTTATTCTTTAGAATATTTCTACCTAGATCCTAATAAAAAATGTTAAATTTTTATTATAGACTTGGAAACGGTTTAATCTGGCTCACATCCAGGCTGTGTTGTTTAATTTTATGACTTCATTCTGAAAGGAGCATAGATAAGGACTTTGCTGTTACATTTTATCAGCTGTGGAGTTAACCGTAATGTAAATAAAACAGAAACACTCTTATCGCTGAAAGTTTAAAAATATCAAGAGTACTACGCCATGAGTATACAATTCGTCTCAGGATTTTGTAATCCATTTTTTTAAATTAGTGGCACACATTCTATTAGGTATCATAAAATAAATTTTTCTATTAGACATCTGATTTAGCGAATAAGTTTTTAAAATTAGTACATTAAGAATAACCAAAATTCAGAATTTAAATGAGAGACAGGGTTTTTGTGAGCATGCCGTCTCTTCTGACAAAGAAATCGAATTTCAAACATGAATCCTGGCAAACTAGATTGCAAACTTAAAAACTTGTAGCTTTAATTAATGTTACTCGTTACTCGTTTTTTTTCTTCTTTTCCTTGTATATTTGATATATGTTTTTCTTTTTTTAACAATATTTAAAAGTATGTGTTGAACCTTTATTCAGGTAGGTACCAAAATTATTAAGGCTGGGACAGACATGGGTCGCTGTCGTCCTACAGTCCCAACAACAACGCGTTTAAATTGTTTGAGAAGGTTCTCTCTGCCCGCATTGTCCGCCACCTCTGCGAGATAGGCCCAGATCTGTCGGACAATTCCGTTTCCGAGCGGGTCGCGGGGCATTCTTCGGTCTGCGCTGGGTTGCGCGTTAGAACCGTGACCGAAAGGACTGTAAGCTGTGGTGGCGTCGTTGGACATCGCCAATCCATGCAAAAGTCTGCAATTCATCTGCACCAGGGAATCACTCCGCTATCATGGGGTGCCAGAACATTGGATACGACTGAGCCCTTTGAGGTCACCTTCCCCCGGGCTAGGCGTAATTTGATATGCTAATGAAAAGCTGGTTGGGCTTACGGGTGGCCCTGGTTGATACGGAGGCCTTATTGTTCCATGGACCCTGTCGTAATCCACATCCCAGCTCCTCAATCGTGGTCAATTCGGTCCTCATCATTCTTGACCGAAGGTGGCTCTTCGATGAGCACTTCCGACATCTTGCTACCAAGCTAGTCGATGCTGCTTCTGCCGTTTGGTATGACTCTTGCCAAATTTAGGCGTTCACGGGGGTTGTCCGGTCAATGGCACTGTATGGTGCACCGGGTGTGGGCGGCGGCCCTGACCCCCCAGAATAAGGCGCACCCCGGTGCGGTGACCGCCCGAAGGGGCTTCCACACGTAGGAAAAAGACATGAATCGCTGTCTTCTGTATTTTACTCATGAATTTCAAATCATAAAACTAGTTAAGTATACCAGACAGAACATCCTTATAATTAAGCTTTACCCAAATGTGAGTACCGTCCAAGTTACCGCACCCACAGAAATCCTGGCATATCTTATGCCGCATAATATTCAAATCAGAATGACTTGACTGCTTAACAACGGTAAAGGAATTCTAATAACGTCCGGTGTCAAGACAACTGTACCGTAGTTAAGCCTCCGGAATAGTTGGCTATCTTCCGGATACCGAACTATCTCCTGCCTATCTTGAATTCTCAGGTATCCACTTTACCTGTACGAGTATATGTATAGACTATAGAAGTTTGAAATTAGTGGTGTTTAAACTACCTATACAAATGATCTTTAATAATTATTTTTATAAATTAGTTGAGATTATTGTTACTACGAGTATTATTTTAAACCTCCTTCCTAAGGAGAGGCCTATGTCCAGCAGTGGACTAGTAAAGGCTGTTGATGAGTATTATTTTATGTGTTATGTATTATTTTACTTTTGCATAATTTTAACGGCAAGGTGATGTTGAAGTGAAATCAATTGTACATGTGGTTTTGATCTTATATTCCCTTTAGTAGTATGATTAAAATTTCATTAAGGTAATGTTAAACATTTGTACATTTTATCTTAAGATTTTTCGGTCATCCTGCAGAAAGCTCAGCCACTCAATAGGGCTGCCACACGGTACGGCTTGGTAAAGGATTTTATTTCTGATTAAGTTCCTTTTATCCTTATGTCAATGTATTTAGAATTCATATTACTCTATTTCGATACAATTATACCAATACAATTATTATTATTATTATTCTCTTTATTTACTTTATATACATATTATTTACATTTTTAAACATACACTTTATAAAAAATTATAACAAAATACATTTAAAAATATAAAAAATAGTAGACCACCGACATCGGGTACAGGGACCAAGACACCGATTACAATTATTTTATTATTTATTAAAGGCTGTTGATGATTGATGATACCGCGGCACTTTGTGTCATGCCGCGGGACGCCTCAGCATGTCGTGTCATGCGGTTTCATTCAACTGATTACCGCGGCGTGCCACAGCGAGCCACATAGGTCACTAGATTATGACATTTAAACTAATTGAAATAAGGTTTAAACCGGATGTGGCGTGTTGTCAGCGAATGGGTGCAGCCTGGGCTGGGCGCGGAGGCAAAGAAGGAAGCACGCGCGTCTTGTCTCACACCGAGTGTGACAAGATAGAAATCTGCATGTGCATACGTCTTCAACTCATTAAATAAGTTAGTAAGATCAGAAATAAAATTCATAACCACCCAACCAGATATCGGGGATACAGACCGTATCCGAAGAGCGAATTCCGCACGAATAAAAGAGCGACTTTATCTACTACTACGTTACGATCTCAATTCTAATCACTCTTTGTTTAAAATTTAACTATATATAATCTAATCCTGACCAATTATTTTACTTCTTATGTCTCTCTCTCTGTCTTCTGTCTGTCTACTGTTTTATAGTAATGTGAAGATTTTATAGCGGTTACAGAGATATTATAAAACCACTTTTTTGATTCCATATGATATATATGTAACAATTAATGATATTTAAAAAGTAGATAATCTAATTTTTACATCGTGTTTGAGTTCGAATGAGTATAAAGTCGACCTCGAATGAGCTGCTTTATTTTAAATAAAAGTATGCGGAGAAAATAAACTAAGCGACCTCATTTAACAACGTCTTTTATTCAATTTACTTTACACAAAAATATTGTTGGTACACGGCTAATAAGAAATTACATTTATATTCCCGTTCCAAGGATTACATATTAAGGTCCCTGGAAGTAATCTTCGTTCACACAATACGGAGGTGATTTATGAAATAAGATGTCAGACCATTTTAATGGGATATGTGAGTTACTGGTTGCGGCGGTTCATAGTTATGTTGTAGGTATGTAAGTATACATTTATTAGACTGCGGTAAAATAACAGCCTAGACGTTAACTCGTGATCGATTGATTGCGGGTTTGAAACTTTCAAAGTACATTATCGTCATGAACCCACGCTACGAAACATGTCAACGTTTATGCAAGGTATGATAAGCTCTAGTTAAGTTAAATAGCTTAGCTGGAAAAGTTAAGAGGAATACTAAATATGTGATCATGTCAGAAACAGGATGCTCATATCATAATAAAACTTTAGGAAATGGTATTCATATTTATTGGTAATGGCAATGCAAATAAACATCAAAAATATCTATTACACAATTTTTTTTTATAAAGCTTTAATAATAGTAATAATTATATCACACAACTCCGATTCCAAACTAGGTAGAGCCTGTACTATGGTGATTAGACTACTGATAGGTATACATACTTGTACATTACTAAACACAAACATCATCAACAGCCTTAAATAGTCTACTGCTGGACATAGCCTCTCCTTAGAAAAGAGGTTTTGGCCTACTATGTCACGCTGGCCAGACGGGTTGGTATACGGTTTGTGACAAGTTTTCCTTCTCTTTGCAGTGCTGTTGTCCTCTAGTCGGCTTTTACGACACACACAAGATGAATAGGGGTGGTGACTTTCCGTATTCGGATTCCGTCACTACAATATGCCAGCATATCCAGGAATTTTATACATTTGTCAGGAAACCAGTAAATAATTGTAACCTATCAAGATTGTTTATAAAGGAAAGTAATCTTGTATTAAGAAAATTACATTTCGCGGCAATAAGGCTGGAATCAGCGTGAACCAGATTACTTAAAAGGATATATTACATATATATTACACATTAATACTTAGCAGACAAGTAAGTTAGAGTAAGATTTTTTTAACTCTAAATGAAGCATAGATTTTTTATTGTTATGGTTATAAAAAAATATTGTGAAATATTGGCAGCGTATCTGACATTTCTTAAAAAAATATCGAAGAGGCAAAATCTGTTAGTTGAATTTCGCTTTGTTTGAAATTGTCAATAATTCTCACTGTACGACTTTACATCGAATGAAAAGAGTAGTATTTATCTAGATGCTTCAAAATGTAAATAAGGCTTTTTTTTATTAAACAAATACATAGTAGGAGATGTTGATCAGGCAGGTAATAAAAAACAAACTAGAATTAAAAATCAGTCAATCTAACTAAAACAGCTATAATGTAGATTTATAAATCTCGTTACTTACAATATTCTAGCTAGATGTGTACCATCGAGACGATAAAAACGTGATATTAAAATTTAGGCAAGTATATTGTCGTTAATCAGGCACAGATTTCTAAATAAACGTACCAATGTTAAGATGTAGTATATTACTTTGAAGTAAAGATTCTACTTATGTAATGAGAACCATATTAGCGACGTGTTTGTAAAGATGCTTTTGCTATTGAATAATACTTCAGCCTTTTACTTAGGAACGAAGATGACTCCCAATTTCCTTTTTCTTATTCGTACGTGTGTATTTACTTGAAATGTATGCTTCAATTATGTCCATTTGTAGATATGCTATATAATATATGGTATAGATTATATAGCATATCTACATATGTTAGTATGTGTTACAAAATAAAATACTGAAACAATGTACATAGTTTCTGGTAAAAGACAGACAGGTTCACTTAGACTACTTTTGTTCTTATATTCCTGAAACTATATAAAGTCTTTCTAGTATAGAAGAGAAGAACTTTCTGTGTGGTGACGGATTAAGAATATAGAGTATCACTATCCACCCGTGGGTGTCGTAAGAGCCGACTTATGGAGCAAGCTACACAGGACAACAGCACTGAAAAGAGAAAAACAACTTGACACAAAGCCAAAACCAAGCTCTGGCCAGCGTGGAACAGTAGGCCAAATTCTCCTTTCTAAGGAGAGGCATATGTCCAACAGTGGATTGTTAAAGTCGACTACACGGATGGAGAAGTAGTTTAAGCGGTCGCCACACCGCTTCCTACTACGCTCAGTGTTGTGGGTTGGATCCCCACATGGGACGACACTTTGTGTGATCCACAAATTGGTGTTCTGAGCCTAGGTGTTCTTTGTGTCTATTTACATTTGTAAAGTCCTGCGGGCCACAGGATATTTGATGAGTATAGAAGTACTTGGAAAAGTACTGTTAAAGCCAAGCTACACTGATTAACTTAGAATTTATAGAATTCTTTGTGTCTTTAAGTTGACAATTATGAAAGGCACTTGAGTATGAATCGGTAAATCTCGTTTTAAGTGACGTTCTATAATAAAATCTCTACTTAAAATTAGTTTTAAGACTAGATTCTGAGACAACTTTTAAAAATACGGGCTATAGACTCCAATAAGCAAATAATATTCAAAGTCAAATATAAATTGCGCTTTAAAAGAATTTCCATAACATTATATCCAGGGGCCACAAGACCTCTTATAAGTATTTTGACGACATCGCTTCGAAATTGCCTACCTATCGGTGTGTGAGTTTATGTTTAAGATATTCGTGACGCAACCGGTCTTGGTCCCTTACTAAGTGTTGTCGTGTAATTTGAGTAATATTTATACTTTTCTGTTATATTTCATAGAAGCCATCACTGTACTCAAACGATAGAGGTCATTAGGGTCGGCAAGTAAATATAAATTAATGTAATTAAGGAATGCCGTAAGTTGTGACCTATTTGACCTCAAATGCATTAAAAAAAAAAAATTACTAGACCGCGAATCCGGACCGGAAAACGGAAGGTAGAATGTGTTTTAGCCAGATAGACTGATTAGAAGAGTAAGAGTAGTAAGAATGTAGCTGGAGTGAACTGAAATCGGAAGGCGGAGGACCATGTAATAAGGTGCACATTTAGAGAGGTCTGTTTCTAGTAGTGGACTGCTATAGGCTATAATTAACCTAGATTCGATTAATTGATCGACTAAAGCCTCAGTTAAGCAGTTTTTAGAGTAATAATGATAAAAAATAATAATCATTTATAAATCCTTATAATAAAAACGATAACATCAAGATAATAGTAAATTATTATTGGCCATTTCAGTGTTATATATAATTTTCATTTTATTTTTACAAAATTTACTTAACGCTGTATACACGAGCCACAAGCAAATTAGGTTCTTTGTGTTACTGTGTACTTTAACAGCAGAGCTCTATGTTAGAAAGATTATAAAACATTTAATATAAGGAGAAAGGTAAAAGAGATCATCAGATTTTGTAATGATGAGACAGCATCGTATTGCTATTGAAGCATATCTACAGTCGGATTGGAAATCTAAAATGTATTTAATAAGATATACATATATTTATCTTGTGAATAAAAATTACTCAATTATTTAATCACACAGACAAAATGAGCTAAATAAGCTCAAGATAAACATCGTACAGGTGAAGAATTACTTATGAATTTGCTTTAGCCAAGACCGAACGGCTTAAACTGACTAAAAAACCAGGGTTAAACTTTAAAAAAAAAACAGTAATATTGATCTAGCAGTTGTGACGCAAACTAATATTATTGTAATCACAAAGAGTGCCTTAAATCATTTACTTGTTCCACTTAAACCTTGATTTGGTCCTTAAGTACATTGCACACAGACAATAGTGGCCTTAGTAATAAGTAAAATAATAATAATAAAAATATTTATTTAAACAAATGTTTGGATTTGTTGAATGATAGATTCTATAGTAGTAGTAGATATACCCTGTAAAACATTTTTCAAGTCATGGACAATACAATACCATTACCTAGTACTTGCTCGCATATTTTACCTTCGTTTTATTTAAACTTTTATATATAATTAGCTGTACCCTGCCACAGAAATGAGGAACAAAATATATATATATATATATATATAACCATACGCACCACCCGTACGCAAACCAACTTCTTACATTTTAAATCTGTAGGTTATATTTTTATATTCACAACTATTAGGTCATAATTGCAAATCTTCTTGGTTTTATTTGAACTGTAATCAAAGTCAAAACTAGGTTAGTCCTGCAACATACACTAGTAAAGTCTATGCAGCACTTGGGATTAAAGTTGTACTTAAAATCGCCGGATATGCGGCTACCCAACGAACATTTCTGTTGGCATTTATTTGGCTCTTAACATTGTAACGGCTATAAAACCGTGTAGTAGGCTCGGGGGTATAGTTAAAATTATGAGCGCGCTAATAAAGTGGAGTTTAGTGTTGTCAAATATAATTCAGAGGTCTCTCTTTGAAGTACAATAATATTATAACAGAATCTATTGTTTATTCAAATTGATTGAGAAGTGTTAACAATAAGGCTTTGGCTTCGGCTTTTATCAAGAACTCTACTAGAACTACGTTCTAGAACAATATAAAAACAAAGAGGTACAATATGTAACTAGAAATATATTCATGTCTAACAATATTTGCATTCAACGGGAAACGAACCCAATACTTATGAAACGTACCCCAATCTTCTGTTGCGCCACATATGACAGCGAAATGAGACATCAACACATCGGTTTAGTGTTTTTCTTGAGGATTTTAAATGTTTAAACTAAAATAAACTATTGTCGTAATGTAAGTAGGTAACCTAAAAATTGGTAATTTTATAACAAATAAGATTTGTGTAAATTTACTAGAAATTCTTCTATAACAAAAATGACTTCAGAATTTATATAAATCTAAGAAGCTACATATGTTCAATAGAGACGAGGCTACAGTTAGTACACAATAAATATAATATACCTGTTTAATATGCTACCCATGTCGCAGCGGACCCACGTGTAAGGTTTTGTCTGCCCTAAGTAACTCACACGAGCCCTGAATACGTTAATATTTCTATGATTACTTGTTGCACAAAAGAGAGGCTTTTTAAATTATTATGTTACTAAATAAGCACTCGGCTTGTGTAATTTTCGATCGACGAGGCCTATCAGTATCTACTTAAAACTTTAAAATTTAACTCGATGCCAACTTTTTCCATTTGTTCCTTCACCCTGAAATTGACCAACCATATCCTGGGGGATTAAGAAAGACGTTATACTTATTCCTCTTTTATAAATAAGGGTACCACAGCAAATGGTTTTGAGTGTTTCGATATAAGTTACCCATTTCACCTTGATTTTGAACCAGACAAGTCCTGAAGCAAGCTAAATTCACAAAAATATTTAAAGGAAAATCTAACTTATATATTCAATTTATTATCTTCAATCAGACCTAATAACCGATCCTGTACAAAATTTATTATGATAACAAGCTGGCAAACACGTAGCTGCTTATAATTCTAGTCAAATGTACAGACTTCAGACTAATTTAATATTGGTTCTTCCTCCTAATTTACTCATAGCATGATATTATACCTTTCTAAACTGTGCGGTCGCAGAAGACACTTATAAGTTACAAAATCGAAGAAGAGAAAAGAAATAATGTGGAGCGGCATTTGTTAAAATGTTTATCAAGCTAATGACAGTATCATCAAATACGTATAACGGAGTGTGTTTGAAATTTTAGTTTATCAAAGTGGACACAAATTTCATGTGCAGAAACAATAAGCAATCAAAGGTTCCAAAACAAATATGCGATCAAATATTTGATTTTAAAGCCGTTGAAATATTCAAATTTGTTTGACTCTACACTGATATCTGATACTTAAGCAAAACTTTGTAAGATATTAATTGGAAAACTTTGCTTATACATTATTCATTATAGGAATATTTCTGCAGCGAGATTCTATCCTTGAAAAGTTCATTTCCATTTTACCTTACCAGTGTTCAAGTATTGAAGACTAGCAAAATATCTAAAGCTACGAAGTAAAAGGATAGTTAAAAGCTTTGACATCGTAAACAAAATGGTAATACTGGGAGGGTCTCGTCTTTGAAGGACATACATGAATAAAATCAATGACGCTCTTCAAAGAGGGCTCAGGAACACTCATTGTTACTGAGGACCGAGTTTATATGGCGAGGTCAGTCTCATAGGAAAAGCAAAATGAATTTTCCTCGGTATATGTTGTTTTGAAGGAAATTATTCCTAAATATTTAATATGCGGCGCAATCTTGAATTCTGGGATCGTAGTAAAGATTATATTTGATTTGACAGGTGGATAAAGCTAATCTAAAAGTTTTTTATGAAATCTGCTGTAAGTTTAATTTATGGCTGTTTTCTAATAACTGAAATTATTTTATTTTCTCATTTCTTATTAATTTAATGCCATGTCTTAGATCACAAAAGAACAATGGCAGAAACATATTTACCTAAAACTTAAGCGTTTAAAAAATCGAGTCACAGTAAACTTAATCAAATTTTTTTCTATGATTTATCATTACACCACCATGTGTTGTATAAGTCTTATAAAAGATAAGATATTTTTGAAGATTTTATTTGACCTAAGTACGTAATGTCAGATTCGCCATCACGTATAACTGACTAGGGATGCGTGGTGGCAATATTATATTATGGAACAATTTATCGATAATCGATTCTTATAGCTTTGGCTGAAATATTTACCGAAGGTTCACTATTATGATTATGAATTTGCTTCTGCCCACGTCTTCACTCGTACGGTAGAGTGACTGAATCAACATAATTAGAAATGATTTAAAATATTTTTGACTCTCTTTAAACGATTTTAAACACACTAAAGAAATAGAATATAGTTACGTTATTTTCCACTACACAGTGTGATGAGAAAAATACATTGTCATTGATAACGGCACATAAATAGACATACATCGATATTTTCAAATTGTTGATACGTCGTCGTTTAGTACATATCTCTTAATCTGTGGTTTAGATCCTGTCAAGTTCCGGACTCACCACGTTTGTTATTTTATTTTTGTTTAATTTAGTGTTAAACTCGAATAGATGTTATGCTTTTATTTTTTTTATTTCATATACTGTAATAATAATGAAAATAATATTTTCGGCTTACTGACACACAACGCCATCTAGTTTCAAACAAAACATTAACAATATGTTAGTACTTAACCTCGAAACATTTAAAATCCAATATCTTTTTTCCTAGACTTCTTTCGCAAGTAATTTTGATATGAGAATGGTCAAGAATAAATTCTCAAGTGTTAAGGATTTTTTGATATTTAAACGCTAACATTTCAGTTCAAATAAAATTATGTATGGGGACCTGCCATTGTCCTTTATGTAATAGCAGTAAAATTACTATTCCAGACGCAGTAATAATAAAAAGTTAACTAATTATAATTCATATAAGATAATATACATATTTATATTGACTCATAACTATGGTGCTCTTTACAGAATTCCCGGTGGGAATAAATCACTTTTATACGATACAAAGTACACACTTTTGATACTTATAAGTTACCAAGGGAAATTTTGTAATATTTCCTCTTCTCGATATCCACGCCGAAACAAAAAGAACCATCCACATCTATCATTACTTATTCTGTAATCGTAATACAAATGTTAGCTGTGAGTTGATAAACTTGGTAAGATAACAATGCTATGCTATGGCTATGTTGAATGTGCACAACAAACTCGAAGCTATTGGAAGGAAAAGACAATACATTTTTAGCTGGTCAACAGTGGTCATTTTGAGCCAACGAGTCCCTTATTAAGTCTATTAGCGTGTCTATTCACGGCCAATAAGAGCCAACACTCACTGAACAGGGAGAACTAATTGTGAGTTGTCGGCCATGCTAATTACAATGAGGTCAATATTGACTAAGTCGGTAAAACGGCGTGAAGCTGATTACGTGTTAACTGTGCAATGAATATTTGTTTATCGTTATGAACAGTCAACTAGCGGTTTTGTTTTATTGGTGAGATAGGGTGTGACAATGTATATAGTAATCCTAACAGCTTTACAGGATTCAGAATTTCTTGGGTACATTTTGTTACCGATTTATTTTTATGCATTGTACTAAAATATAATATAATCAAATGACAAGGTATGAATATGTTAAGTCACAAATTTCAGTCTTTGATAAGAAAGTGATATCTAAATATTAAAATTTTATTTCTATTTACATTTATATAACTTTAATAAACACGTCTTCATGAAAGTCTCTTGAAATCAAAAGCATCAGCACCTATCTCCCAATTTAATTTAACATACGGTTCTAGTGAATAGATTGCCTGACGAAAGCTCCCTTCACACACTACGTACTTTGACACGTAATCTACGTCACGTCACTGAGATACATATCTGCGTCAACCGCGACGTAATGTGCCAAGAAATCGATCTGGTATACATTCAAGTTTCGGCTGTTATGTAGGCCAGCGGTCTTCCCTTGGGATGAAGCAATATCAGTCGCGTAAGTACCTGCGAATCCTTCGACAATGTTCAGATTTCATTTGGCGTTTTACAAATCGGCTCGTATATTTTTGGTAGAAAATTTCATGTGGATATAAGTTGTTATTAAACATATTAAACTTACTTTACTTATAAAGTAAGTTTAATAAAACTTCCTAGATATAATTTTCTCTTAATATTCTTCGGCCCTCAATTTTAATTATGAGATTCGAAGAGAGATTGTTATTTAGTTTAGTTAGAAATATATTTTTTAATTTCTAGTAACTTAACCTTCAAAGTTAAGTTCATGAATCATAATCATCCATGTAATAATCACCACAGCTGACAATGCAAACGGACTAATGACCAATTCCATACATTTAAATTGTAAACCAGATCTCTAGGTAAATGTATGCTATAGTGGCATACTGACGCAAGAACAATAGTCCAGTCAAAATAGAGCTGAAAATTGGCAGAGACTTTAAATATATATCATTATAAATAAAATGTCAAAAATCCCCTTCGGTCCTATTTCTGCAAAAAAAATATTCAAGTTATTAAACGTACAAAATTAAGGTTTTTTCCATTTTTCTCGAAAACGGTAAGTTTTATCGTGAAAATAGATCGACAAAAGTTGTAGATCATACAATTCTCTACAAAAATGGTCCAATCACTTTTTCTCTTACGGCTCACCATTCGTTAGTTATCGCGGTTTTAATAATTAGAAAATTAATCTTTAATATGATATGCACTAAAATGCAGCCTCTCACGTCATCGGACGATCAATATAAATGAATCAAAAACTGTTGGTTTGTGTTAGTTACACAATAAAACTTGTATAAATTCAATGAGTATTTTAAAATAAAAGATATTTTGCCGACAGAAAGGGCTCAAAGGACCGTGTTGAATGTCATGTCAAGGAAGCCATTTCGAAACCCAACACATCAACTATACTCGGATCTTGCAATCCTCACGGTCCATCAACTATTTATTCATCAAGTAATACTTAAAAAGCACACAAAGTTACTATATGGCCAAAGCATGTGTACCACTAAACGCCGCTCGGATGATGTGTGTCCCTTAGTTACACACAAAACTAAACTTGCGAAACGGCACTACTCAGTCATTGGTTTTTATCTCTACAATAAAATTTATAAAAAAACACTGATAGTATTTAAGGGGATAAATATGTATAATATTTATCCCCTCAATTACTATCAGTGCAAATTACAATTACAAAAATCGCTACTAAAATGAACTTATACCTGATCAGAGGAACTACTGCAATCAGAATTCTAATATTCATACTACGCTAAATAACTATCCCGTAACTCACTTTTCATCCGCTAGTCTGCACGTTTCCAAAAGTCCGTATGGTCCATAAGCTTATGCTATTACAGGTCACGAATACATAAAATCAAATAAACACATTCACAATCAAATACTCACACTTCTACAACACAACAGTCAAACACGCACTGTCCCACTTTTCTTATTTTTATTTTCCATTTTATTTTTTTCTGGTCAGGTCCTCATTGAAATAGGCATACCTAGTTTGAGGACTCAGCAAAAATAAAATCCACTACAAATTGGCACTAATAGCTATTGCTGCAACTGAGCCGCTATCCTAAAGTAAAGTTTACTTTTTTTATTTTCATTCATCGATGATCTAAGATTATGTTTTAATTATAACGAACTTTCTAACAGACTCTTTGTAATTAATTTAATTACACACACAATATCAAGTACTCGCTTGTTGTGTACAAAGAACCTGTTAAATTTTTGTTAACGCGGCGGCACCGTTGAGAAAGATCTTAATTATAGACACGAATATAATTGAGAACTTCTTGACTAATTAATATGTTACTTAAAATGTATGATAACCTTTTAGTATAATTGAGCAAATAACGTACCCTATGACGTCAAAGAACGATATTACATTGCCATATAGGTAATAAATATAACTTAATTATCTATCAATTACTTGGAAAACATACTTTATGACTGCCTCGGTGGCGCAGTGGTAGCATTTGCGACTGCTGTGCTGTGGTCTCTTGTTCGTTTCCCGGGTCGGACCAAATTTTTGTATGATCTACAAATATTTGTTTCGGGGTAAAAAAAAAGTAATAAGTATTCCATCAATCAATCGAGCTTTCATAGTACAAGACTTTTAGTTGTATTATTTCAAGTCATTCAGGTGAGCTGATAATGGAGGGTAAAACTCTTTAACGAGTTAGATGATACTTTAACATGCCGACATAGTAACCTGTAAATACAGGCGAGAAAAGACATGCAAAGCTGTAGGATGGGTTAGTAACGTGCACTACGTGCGAAGGACAGGCCATTTAAATTTGGAAAAGATACTTGGACTAGGCCTTTTGGTAACAGAACCTTTGGTAACCAGTTTCAACACGTGCATCAAACCACCACAGTTAATCGCATCAGCAGGAATAACATTTGAAGGTGGTCGTTTTCCGTTGGTTGCTATCACTCGCGACCTAAGTGAAGTAGTTCAACCACGTACCTATGATTATTTACACTAAAAATGGAAAAATTTAACCGATTAAAAAAAAGACATTAAACAAAAACTTCCTACCCGAAAACACTAAATATTATTAAAAATGTGCGACTTTTTCTGACTAATTAAATCAAAAACTTTACCTAGTAACTATAACTTACATATTGTCAATAAAATTCGTAATGAAAATATGATATAGCATATAAGACATAATATCACAAAGCGAAAGGAACTTCGTTCCGACCGGGGGTCTATAGACCCCTCTCGCCTGAATTGTTCATACAGTTTTTTTTTTAAAACAACTCCCGCACTAGGAATAAATCCTGTGTCACGGGGGACTTTAAAAACATACATGAAACGGACACAAAGAACACCCAGACTCAGAACAACAATTTGTAAATCACACAAAGTGTCGTCCCATGTGGGGATCAGACCCACACACCACACACACACAGCACTCAGCGTAGTAGCGAGCGGCGTGGCGACCGCTTAAACCACTACACCATCCGTGCAGTCAAAGTCAAAGTCAGTTACATACAGTCTTTAATTCAATGCATTAAACTTCTAAAGATTTTAGATCGTAATTTTCAAAGTGCATCAAAAGTATTATCAAGACAGATACTATTGAAAACACCGGAATTGCAAATGTTATGGATAACTAACGCGTCTGTTTGTGCCACAGTGCTGCCAATACATATTGGGTATCCAAAACTCTCGTACTGGAAACTGCGTATGACCGTTGTATGTGTCATCTTTATCTGTGAAGCTAAACTGTTTTCTGACAGGATAAATTCTGGGAGCAGGTATCTAATCTATCTCGTATTTTACAGGGTAGGGAAAGTATTATATTATGTTTCGCTTATTAAAGTGTGTAATGTAATCTATCTGCACAAAACGAATTTGGTTAATTTATTCTACGCATCTACAATTTGCATCGAAAAACGTCGCAACGTGTTTTATCTTTAAGAAGAGTTTTCTTTACAACAAAACGCGCCATATAAAAAGCAAAACAGACGACTTTTTAAACAAAATAACTTATTCAAATAGCAGTTTATCGCTTCAAAGTAATATGTTTTCGTTGGTGGCTCTAACGTTATTGCTGTGAATTACATGCTACACGCACGTTTTCACATTCTTAAATATTTATTTAGGACATGTAAATATCATAAAATATAGAAGCACGTTGTGTCGATTATGGTTGTTGAACGTGATTTAGAATATCGAAATAAAATGTTTGTACCTACCGTTGAATCAAAGAATCAAGGAACTATTGATAGTAGACGATCAGTGAGGTAGAAGATTAGAGTTCTAAAGATAGCTTTGAAGGTTTAAGAAAAGAGTTAATTATTCTGTATATACACTCAAAGCAAGCTAGGAATAATATCGCAGTATATTGCTGCCGATTACAATAAAATATAAGTAGGCGAGTTAACTGTATCCTGAAAGTCCTGAAAGTCTTATTCTATTAGTATTATTATCTTATCTATATTATTATTATCTTGATAGTCCTGGAAGTCATCCTCCCTAGCCCTCTCCGCCGCCTCCTTCTACAAGATGACGTCTTCGCAGAAGGATGCGACCGCGGTAAAACAGCAATCACAGGATACCGGTAGTGATCCGTCATACAGCCATGACGGCCGGTAGTGAGAGATCTCCTCCGATGACTGTAGTGAGGACCCGACGCTGCAACGCAAGCTTCCCGAAGCAGCCGTGGCCTTGAAGGACATGCGTCAGCCGGAAGGAAAGGGTCCCGTGCTACCGCCCTGCCCATTTGACGATGACCGGCTGGAGCGCCTCCACGCCGGCAACACCAGCACTTGTAGTCCCCAGCCGGGACGACCAACGAGCCATATCGTGGCTCGTCGAGAGGCCTCACGCCACTCGCGTACTTTTGCAGGCGGGGGCCGACTGCCGCTAATCGCCCGGAACGCAGTCGTCCGTCGATTTAATTTGGCGAGCACTTCCGCCTCCACTCCTACGGGGGGTACCGAGCAATGCGCACGCCGCCTCCGTTGAAACTGTGCGGCAACTGCGTATGGCTCTAACCGCCAATATCCTCTGAGGGTGCCAGAGGCGTGCCCTGTTCTGGGTGGTCCGAGGTGCTGCCAACACCGGTGCACCGTACAGTGCCTTTAACCGCCAGCCATCTTGGGCGCGACGCTAGGTCCACTCAAATTTGGTCTCACTCAAACTCAAAAGCCGCCGATCGATTATAAACTAAGACTCACCTGCCTTAACTCTGTTGCTAAATCAATGATAACTTGGTGCTGTTGTTTCTCGAATTCGTAGCACATTTTTGTTTCAGCAGGTCCTGGAATAAAATATATGATAATACCCTTTAGATGCAGAACAGCTGCATTCAGACTCCACATGTAGGTAGTAAGTAATTAAATGAATTTCCTAATAGCTTATGTAATCAAAAATAATGGGACGTCATCAACCCTATTTTACTTGTCTAATATACTAGCTGTTGCCCCTAGGTCCGCTCGTGGCAATGTATATTTTGTCAATAAACTAGCTTCGCTCGTGTGCTTATTCCTTATTTCGTGTTTCTTAATGTGAAAGTGAAATACTCCCACACTACCATTCAACCCTTATTTTATCCCCTTAGGGGTGTAATTTTCTAAAATCCTTTCGTAGTGGGTGCTTACAATATAAACAGCATCAGCTGGCAAAATTTCAAGTTTGTAGCCCCAGTGATTTAGGATCAGCGTTGATGAATCAGTCAGCCCGACAGGGCTGGTAATTTTACATGTAAACATTAACTATGTACTAAGCTGCTTGACTCTTTCTATTTTAAGACTAGAAGTTTTTATTTGTGTGAATGACCAGGCACAACAAAAGTTATAATAACACTAATAATAAAACAAAATTTATAAACATATTTTACACACATAATAATTCTGACACATACGCTACAACGGGCGTGACAGAATGTTTCCAATATAGGTACATATGTAGGTTTGCAATTTCTTACGTTGCGATTTATTATTGCGATTGCCGACTATTTCAGCTTTGTATTAACTATGTAACGGTTACTGTAAAATATACTGTAAGGGCTGTCGTTTAAGTAACTTCATGTTATGTAAAGTAAGAGCTACATAAAGTTAAGGTTATATACGTGTATATTTGTGTTTTGTGTGTTTTAGAGCTGTTACTGTCTGTAAAGTCATTCTATGTTACTGATTGTATGATGTGGCTACTGTATATTTGTAATTGGTTGTCTCCTGTGATCACGGCTAGTGCAATCTGGCCAAAACATAGTATAAAGTTATCAGACATTTTGCTTATCACATAATAACCATAAAATAGTACGGGTAAGACGTACATTATTAAAATCGTTTAACTTTCACACCTTCTTTAAGAATCGGCCATGTTAGGTAATAAACGTACACAAATAGGAAAGATTGCAATGAGTGTGGTGGTAGATGTGGTATGGACTGTTTAATACGATTTCCATATGGAAACGTTTTTGTATTTAAACAATGAATTCCTAGAAAACGTTGAAAAAATGATGCAGTCGTATTGTTTAACACCAGTCGACAAATATTTGAGTATTGTTGTCTGATTTTATTTTGTGACCGGTTGATTTTGGGTGTTAAATAGAATACAGTTAATAGTACCTCCCTTAATCTATTTTTTTTATTGGCTATTATTAATTCTGCCAAAAAACATATCTAAATATTACGAATATTTTTATTTTTTTACAATAATATCTACTTTTTTTGTGGTGACGAGTTATATCTACGTCATAATTATGTTTTATTGTTTTTAATCTGCGTTTTCGGTCGCCTTAATATATTGTCCTTAAATTCACTCCCTCTGGTATTTTTTCGACACAAAGAGTATTCTGTGCACTTTGTGTACTCCGACTACGTGTATGTAAAATTATTTATGATCTGTTGAACGGTGAAGGTATAAAAGCATAACAAGCAAACGAATACACAAATTAATAGTAGGTGTCACTTTCGCATTTAAAACATTATTAAGGATTCAAAGGCTGGTTTAATTACCACTCTTGCATTAAATTTAGTCTATTAAGTATTGTGCTCAAAAAACAAAGAACGATGCCTACCAATGCACCAATAAAGCAACTCCTTTTCTTAGCATTAACTTGAAGCAGTCTGCGTCCTTGACTGCTTGCGTCAATGCACATTATAGACGGGCAACACTGCCTTTGGCTAAAAAGCATTAAGCCCACAGTTTTAGTTAAATTTAATAATAGAATATCGCTTTTAAAGTAATGAAATCATTTCAATCAGACTTTAAACTTTTTTAAGTTTAAGTAAATTTTAGAGATTTTGAAATTTATAACTTTCTAACAAAAGCAAAACTTGACGTTTAAGGGTTAAGTCTTCTTTAGATAAAGGATTGCAGTACACAAATTGACTACTATTGATTTTCGAGTACAATAGTTTTAGAAATAACTTTTTTAATTATATTAAAATGAAACTGACAACTGAAAAGATTGCATATGGCTTTTCTTTGTCTAAATCCTAACATTAAATATGATTTAATAAAGATGATTTTTTTGATGCAGTGTCTGATTAATTATGTTTTATAACTATAATATATAATTATCTCGTGTCACGGTGTTTGTGGTCGCATTCCTCCGAAACGGCTCGACCGAATTTTAATGTTTTCTTTTGTATGTATATATAGAAGTATAGGCTGTAAAGTTTTTTCAACCTCCTACTCTCACCCCCCTCTTTTTTAATATTGATTTCTGGTATAATTTATATGGCATAACAACGTTGCCGGGTGAACCAGAAATATCATAATGTGTTTACTGTTGTACTTTCCAAATTTCGGCGGAGTTTGTCATTTTTAAAAATAAACTACAATACAAAAGATTAATAAACCAGTCTATGAAAGATATTTCAAAATGGATCGAAAACTATGAAGAAGAAATTTTTGATGTAGTCAAATCATTTAAAATAAATAATATACCTTCGAAATAATGTATGACGAACACCCATATTGTAGTCCACATCACAAGAAAAGTCGCCAGTCCAAATTGACAAAACATACACCTTAAGATCACAGAGCCGACCGTCTCCCCAGGGGACTGAGGCAGGGGGTACACTTTCAACCACGTACACAGCACCTTTGGGAATAAATTGAATTTAGTGCAGATTGTCTAAAGCCTTGTTTCACTTTGATTAGTGCAAGTAGAACAGTATTGTTGCAATTCTTTGAATAAGGAAACACCGCTAAACGTGATTGTTATAACGAAGCGGCAGTGTACCTTTTATTTGTCCAATCCATACTGTAAACACATTAATACACAGACTTCAGGTTCTTCAGGACATCTGTTTCTGTTTCTAAAGTTGCAATAACCTTTAATTATTTTAATGTCTAAGATCTGAACTTGCATAACTAGCACTGTTCTAAAACACGCGTTATGCTTTTTTATTTTTGTAAATATGTACAAGTAATATTATTTTTTATTAGCACCTACCACTACATTGACAGTACATAATATTTTCATCGGTAATTTTGATGACAGTGTTATTAAAAGGTTTTTACTTACTTTAGGTGGAATATTTTCGTTATCATCAGCCTGAATGAATTTATTTGTTTTATCTGCAATATCTACTTCATCATTAACCTCTGTTTTAGCCACAGTATTTACCATTTTAAGTCTTTTCAATCCATAGTTTATTGGGTTGCCTTTACAAAGTTTATCAAATATATTAGTTTTATTTAAACTTTCACATCTATCATATATAAATATCTTCTTCTTTGAGTTATCTAATTCTAACACCTCAGTGCCATGCCTAATATCATCACTTTTTATTTTCATACCGAAGCCATCTAGTTCGATATTGCTTACAGATATAAACACTGTTGGTTTTATTTTGTTATAATTTTTAAGCCTTTTATACAATGGTTTCACTAACACGTTATTTTTGAATTTCTCTTTCAAAGCGTTCTTCATGATTTCGTTTAATCAACTGAACAGCTTGGAGTGTTCCAAAAACTGTCTGAGGCGTGTTTGTAGGCACGGAACATCTAATCAAAAGTTGAGTGCAATTTACAGGCCGAACTTAAATGCCCAATTTAACTAATTTTCTAGAGACGAGTAATTGGTCCATTGTAAACAATTTTTACCTAGTTTCATATCGCTGATATTCAAAATAAAAAATCAAATCATTGTAATTGAGTAATTAAATTAAAAATTTGTAGGAAGTCTCATTGTAAATGTAGGTAATTGGGCCTTAATGCTTCTGTCCGCAAGGAAGCTGAATATGAAAGGTTACAGGTAGATATAAGTACCTGTTACTAAATATTCAGTTAAACTATAATTATACATATTTTTGTATTAACACCATTTACTGACTAAAATAAACTAAGTTTTTGAAAGGAAAATTTTCATTTCGATGCGTTTATGCCGCAAAAAACATATATTTCGACACTTTCAAGGGAATCAAAATTTATAGGGTACTTTCCGTTGACCTAGAACTATGAAATTTGTCAAGTAATACTGTCTTATATTACAAGTATAGCGAAAAATCTGAAAACTATACATTTGTAATAAAATCATTAAAAAAAACAGGGTCTTTATGCAACGACCGGCGATCCAAATTTTGGATTGAGTAAACCGTGTCATGTGGGGTATCGTATGAAAGGGCTTCATTGGCACAACCTTAAACAGATTGTTAATTATTTTCATGATGTATAGTTTTCGATTCCAAATTTGTACGGAACCCTCGGTTCGCGAGTCCGACTCGCGCTTGTCCGGTTTTCGTTGTTAAAATCAATAAATATCAGTAATAATTGATCCCATTAAGAACATTACATGTAAAAAGATGCAAGTCTCGCAACGCAGTTCTTCTACAACAAAATAGTTTTGAGATGTAATATTAAACCACGTCGATTATCCACAGAACTCGATTACTACCTACTTGCCAATTATTGAACCGTGGAGGAACTCATTTTATAGTTCTCAAATAAAGAGTAAGGCAAATTTGCTACAGATTGTCAAGCAGATTAGGTTTGATGCTCCACCACTAACTATCCTTGGGAAAATCCTTGGTGCGAAGGCTTGTGAGTGTAGCTTTTTTCGAATTATCATTAAGTCAAACTTTTTGTTACTCGACTATTGAAATTCGGTAATTTGGGGATAGTAAGTATAAACTTTAGGAATATAGAAATTATAGAAAAAGGAAGAATGATCAATCGGAGTTCTTATATTAGGCATTTTAAACCATTTGGAATTAAGAAAATCGCTATCGTATTTGTGACTGACTGAATAAAGTTTTTCGTATTTATGTGGTGTAAACCGCTGTGTGCAATGGCCAAGTCAGTATATAAGTTTAAAAAATAAAGATATTGAATATTGATACACTCACTATAACATATTGTTAGTTAACTAATTGTTATAACATGGGTAACAATTTATGACAAAGTTGTTAGAAACATGTTCACATGGATAGTTAGTGGTGGAGTATCAAACCCAATCTGCTTGGCAATCTGGAGCTAATTTGGCTTACTCTTTATTTCTAAATAATAGACAAGTCGGTTCAAATCAAGTTCTGTGGACACTCCCCCGATACGGACTAAAATAATCGATTTGGTTTAACATTATATCTCAAAACTTTTTTGTTGTAGAAGAACTGTTTTGCGAGACTTGCTTCTTTTTACATGTAATGTTTTTGATGGGATCTCATCTCTTTTGTAGACAGTCCTTTTTTGATGACTTCTTTTATAAATTAACCAAATATACTACAACAGCTACAAATAGGTAATATAATACAATACTACAAATAGGTAGTACATTAGCTACAAATGGGTAGAACTACGTATAGTATCTTAATACTATGTACTTGTGGTTTCCCTTTTTTAGTTATTTTTTGTGTATGAGCACAAGTTTGCGTAACACGACAAGTGAAGGTAACCGTAACATTATCTTGAGCGTATAGGAAATACCCTAAAATAACCTATGCAAACAACATCCAAATCGCTAGTGAATAATATCTGTGAACAAGTTCGTAAGCCTTTCAGTCCTTAAAAGTTATTTTTATAGGATTACAAACTTACTTATGCAGTATAAAGTTATTTTTCTCTGGAACGTGACTGTAATTGTGGGCTGAAAACTAATTGTTTCAAATTTGAAGCGTATGGATCTGCTAGAAGTATATTAGCATTATGTTGATCAGTCAGTCGGTCAGTGAGTGTGTCAGTGACAAAAGTAAGGCATTTTGACGGGCAATAGCTCTTAACCTACAAGTTCAAATTGAATGTTATTGAGAATATGTCTAAGTCATATTATGCCCGATATATTACTGAAAACTCAGGTTTCTAGCTTTAACTAGCACAAAATTATGGGATGTTGAAAATAGCCTGCATGGCTTTGTTTTGCTCGACTTGACGGAGATACTACCGTGCCCCCTAATGATCCCCAAAGTAGTAAGCCAAAATTATTTTGCTTGAACAATCTGTGCATTTAAGTTTTGTCTTATTGAATTTGATAACATATTATTATAAAGCTTTAGATAGAAGATAATAATCTTATAGTCTGAAAGAGTCATTTTCAGTTCCAATGATTGATTTTGTAAACGAGAACGCACTTCTTTTAACTTTCTGAGCATGGCGGGAATATTGATTAGGTCGACGCGCGCAATGTCGGCAAGCTGCGCGCGCAACAACTGTCAAAATAAAACATTGCGTGGTGGATAAATTTCTCTATTTGCTATTTTCAAATATTAGATTTTTACTAATGTGACTTATTTAACATGTTGTGAACATATATTGTGATTTTATCGTTGTTGCTATAGTGATTATGTCTTAACCCAACCATTTAAAATGTGTGTTTAGCCAACTGTGAGCCGTTTATTCGTATGTTGACTACGTTATATGTATTGTTTACTAAAATTTGATGTTCTCATAATGGAAAATGTTCATAACATGTAATTGGATAACAAATAATCCATCGCAAGTACTCTTGTAGCACATACCAAGATTTACCGAGGGAATGTATACTACAGGAATAATTTAACTAGAAAACAATGAACGTTAAAGATGTCGAGATGTCTGCGGATATTTGGGGCCTACTCCTTCAGGTTGACAAGAAGACACTCGACTATATTGATGATAGCTTCCTTCCTAGTTGCGTTAACCATGGTGCTGCAGTTGTATGCACACAGACACCACGACCAATCGCAATCAAACCTAAGAATGAACGCTGTCTATAAACCTGGTGGATTTCTAAAAAATAAACGGCCCGAAAATATAAGTTACTGTTATTTTAACTATGGCCTACCCGAAAGGCTACGTTTCGAGAAACTTCAAATATATCCGTCCCCAGAAAGTGGTAACCAGAGCTCCTACAAAGTCATCTATGACGCTATTATAGGCACAGCCTATTTAAACCGCACCAAGAGCCAGGAAGTCACGTATGTAACACATGCTACTCCCGAATTCCTATACCATCTTGTAGAAATAACTAGATACTGGGAGGGGCCTATCAGTATTGCGGTATACGTACCAGGCTTTGATTTAGATCTTACAATGCAAATAATGCACCAGCTGTGCCACTGCTACCCAGGCATGATGAAGGTATCGATGCATTTGTTTTATCCAAAACGGTTCCCGCCACAAATCAGAACTTTGGAAGAGAAGAAGTTATCTCAGATTACGAAAAAACCATTGGAACCTCTAAGCAGTGAAGCAATATCAAGATTAATAAATAAGAAATTGGGTAATTATAGAAAGTTGGACAATAGCACTAGGGGACAATATATACAATGGGTAAGGAAAACGAAGATAGAACGTATGATGAAAGGGTTTCAACAAGAAATGGTGGTTCCCAATTTAGACTTCAAAGATTGTTCCGGTTTGGATAACTACAACTTCTCGACGTATCGAAAAGTAAAATTCATGATGTATCCTGTAAACGTTGGCAGAAATGTTGCAAGAAATGCATCAAAGACTAATTACTTCTTGGTCTCAGATATAGAGTTGATACCGAGTTACGGTTTGGCGCCGAAGTTTCTCAAAATGATTAGAAAGCTTATGGGAGACGAAAAGAGAGATGCTGGCTGTGTGTTTGCTAAGACGGTTTTTGTTGTGCCGTTGTTTGAAGTGGAAAAAGACGTGATCATCCCACACGACAAAGCTTTGTAAGTGGACCAATAGTGCTTTTTATGGGAATGGTATGAGAGAGAAAAAAAAAGGAATGAAAACGTATGCATTCTGTAGCTTTCTTGTTGTTCATATGTTTTGTGTGAGAGGACTATATAAGTTGCTATAATCAGCTGAACGTATTCTGAAATATTTTACTTTTCTAAAGGAAATATTAAGTGTGAACTTAGCTGAGAAAAATCTGAGCAAATAAATATTATTTCTTGCAGTTATTATGTTCATCAACTTCAGAGAAAATAGCATCTGTAATTTAGTCTAAAATACTTCGTGAACGTTGGATTGTTTTATCTCTAGATCACAACCAATGAATGATACTTAGAAAGAAAAAGTTAAATTTGTAAAAAGGTAGTGTAAATAATAGTAACGAAAGCGGAGGCTATCTTCTTCCTAGTGGTGTCGTTGCCGGGGTAATTTTTGTTCATGCTACCTACGAAACATCAACGTTGTTTATTTTATTTTGTTGCAATGCGGGTCGAAATCATTAGTCAAAAAAATTAAAGCAACATTATATTTTTACTTGAACTATGACATTGGTTGTTTGTAACGCTTATCCGCATCACTATTTAACCTACTAAAACTAAAGCATAATGGTGCTGATTCTGTTGTTCGAAAACTCTCTAAACTAACCTAAAAATCACTTAAAAAACTTTAGTCCTGTCAAATACTACGTTTTCAGAATAGGAAACGTTGTTTGACAGGACAACTAATTTTTACTATAATACGTATATAGTAATACATATACATACATAGATACACACATCCGGAATAAACTTATTATTATTATCTTCCTCCTCCTTCATCCTTTTCTGGTCTCCCTTTTATTTGACCCGACCTTTTTATCCCGACTTGTAAAAATATCTGAAAAGATTTACTTACAGAAATAAATATCAAAATCAAAATTTTAAAGGGATAAGTAAATCTAACACACGGGCTTAAGCCAAGTGTGCCAGAAAGAGATATATTATTATTGTTAACCTCTTTAACCAAACTTAACCTCTTTAACAAACTTTAACCTCTCACAATCTGCGAAAAGCGCGAACAGCCGCAGAATGCCGCTACACTGTAAAATGCGAACGAGGTACATTTTTGACAACGAAATTTCCGGGAAGGAATCGTGCAAACCACATCATTCGCACACTGACGGTATTCCCAGCGTACATTTAACAAATTTCGCAGCATATTTTTCCGATGTTTTTGCCTTCTTTATAGTAAAGAAACATCAAATAACGTATTCTTGGCATTTCGTATTTTAATGTAACTTTAACCACTTTAAGCTGTCCGCGTTAAAAAATCTGACTGCAGATTTGTATACTGTAAACCAGAATAACTCAACTTTATGTCCAAAGAAGCTTCTATATGGTTGCCAAAGTTCTTAGGCTTTCTTTTGTTTGGCCTTGGCTATAAACTCCCTATCTGCCAAATTTCAGGTGCCTACTCTCTCTACGTATCTACGTGCTGAAACCTTAGACCTTCTTAATCCAGTCCATGGTCTATGTGTTCTACGCTTATGCTATGCCAAAGTTTAAATCTCTAGTACAAAATGTCAAATGTTTACCTCTATAATTCTTTTTCAGCCTTCCGTTAATGTAGATTTATTATGTATAGATTTTCTATTATCCATTTTCTTACGTGCATTTTTGTCCTACAAATAAAAAATATTTGAATTTGAGTTTCAAGTAAATTGTTATATTCATAAACATATTTATAAGAGTACTGTATATTAACCATCTTCACCTTTTCTGTCGTTATATTCATAGAGTAAAATACAGTATTCTCAATAACATTACGTGTTGCGCAATCACGGTATCCAACTATTCATTTTGTTTTGCCTTAACTTTACTATTCTGCGCACATATCATTTAGTTCGTATCAGAGGTTTCCCCATGATATTCTTCTAATACATAGCCATCATAATTCCTTTTCTTATATCTTGTACGTGATTAGACTGAGGACGAACTTCATAATAAATAATAGATATTTAAAGGTACTAACCATAATATATGAGAGCGATTACATTGTTTCCGTTTTATCTCGTCCTCAGTATTTTCTTTATAGTATTTCTTTATTGTAAGTAGTTTGAGATGATGTTTATTTTGTGCGTGCGTTTATTGTATCCAATGACAGTGAAGCCAACTGAATCCCGACGGTATCAATTCTTGAGTTGTAACGTTTGAATTATGGAAGGTAAATTTAAAACGTCTAAGAAATTCTTCCGTCCGCCCGCGTATATATCGGTTATCGCGGTAAAAGGTAGCCTATGTTACTCGCTGATAATGTAGCTTTGCATTAGTAAAATAATTTTTAAAATTGGTTTTGTAGTTAGGCTTGAAAGAGTAACAAACAAACTCTCACTATCACATTTATAAGTATGATATGAGATGTAGTATTCTTGTAATAAACAGGTATCTTATAATAAAAATTTTAAGTTGTAGGTATATGGCCTCAATGGGATATTGAATCTAGAAAGATTTTTATTAATTATTAATAAGACTGACAACGAAAAATCGATCTAAGTGGCGTGCAATAAGAGAGGCCTGTGTCCAGCAGTGGACTGCGATAGGCTGATGATGATGATGATAAATAATAATAATATTCTACCACATTCACACAACGCCATCTAGTCCCAAACAAAGCAGACCTTGTACTCCATAGTACAAGGTCTGCTTTGTTCACATAATAAGTATGTATTTATAAAAAAAAAAGTATAAATGTATTTATATCAGTTGCATAGTACCCATGTACTATGCAACTGATATAAATACATTTATACTTTTTTTTTATAAATACATACTTATTATACAAAGAAACACCCAGACAAACATTATTATTATTTCTATGCACAATAAAAACACCTTTTTTTTTTTTTCCCGTGCGGAAATCCCCTCGGATACCACCTGTCGGTGGCATGTCGGACCCGAACCGACTAAAACCGCACGCCGTCTCGGGTACTAATAGCCGGGGAACCAGGTATACCCTAGAAAGGAAGTCCCTGGCGCCGGAGGTCGTTCTGCGACCTCCGGCGCCTGAGTCGCCTGCGGTACCTGGCCCGTTCCCGGGCCTGGCGGGCCGGGAGAGTCCTAAACCTCTCCCGGTCCCGCTCCGCCGTCTCCGCGAGCATAACTTGCTCGCAGAAGGAGACGGCAGAGTTCCACGCACTCTCGCTCCGCACGATAGCCGCAATCAGGCTATCGATCGAGAGAACTCCCACTCCGATGGCCGCCACGAGGTCTCGCCTCTGCTCAACCCACGCCGGCCACTCTGCCAGCGTGTGGAGAGCCGTGTCCACGGTCTGGCCATCGCAGTGGTGGCACTCAGGCGTTGGCTCCTTGCGGATCAGACACAGGTGATCCCCGAAACATCCCTTCCCAGTCAATCACCTGCGTCAATCGGTATGAGAGGGTCCCGTGACGCCTCTCGAGCCAATCCTCCATAACGGGTCTTACCGCCGCGATGACGGCGTGCCCGGCGCTCCCCTATGATGACCAGGCGGAGTTGGGATTTCCGGTCATCGATTTCTCGAATCTCGGGGCATCGACCCAACTCCCGCGCCTCCTTGCGCCACTGATACAGAGCCGCAAGGGCTCTCGCCTCCAGGTCCCACGGTGGAGTTCGGACCAGGAGACTCGCCGCCTCAAAGGAGATCGTGCGGTACCCCCTTATGATCCTGATGGCCAGCACTCGCTGCGGTCGTCGCAGTATCGCGAGGTTGCTGACCTTCAGGGCCCCCGCCCATACTGGGCACCCGTAAAGGGCCATGGACCGCACAACCCCCGAGTAGAGTCTCCTGCAGGAGACATCGGACCAGACCTCGGAAATGATATCCGAAGTCCCATCGGCCATCGAGTACGAGCCCCAGATACCTGATCGAGGGCTCGATGCCGATGCGAGTGCCTCCTACCGTGAGGCTAGATCCCTCAGGCGGCTTCCTCCGAAGCCCGTGGAAGAACAGGGCCTCGGACTTGTGCAGAGCCACCTCGAGACCCAGCCGCCGGATACGCTCAACGACTTGGGCAACCCCGGCCGTGGCCCTCAGGGTTGCCTCGTGGTGCGTCTTGCCGCGCGCCGTCACGAGTGTGTCGTCCGCGTAGCACACGACGGCGACACCATCCAAGAAGGCACCACGGACGGTGAGTCCGCCGGGCGCCCCTCCTTTCGGATGAGGACCAGTTTCCCCGTCTTCCACAATTTCGGAAACTGGCCCCGCACAATAAAAACACCTAAAATGAATTAAGAGTTTTCTATCTTGCAGAACCGTAAATATAATTGATTTACAATATCAATTCCATTTTATTGAGAGAAGACTCTTTCCAAATTATATTGTGAAAGTCTTACATTTAAAACTTTACAGCCACTTTTATTGCCATTGCCTGACAAATATTGGCGGCAAATGTTAGAATAATTTTCAGCTGGCTGTTGTAAAATGTGGTAGAATTTTATTGGGGTAAAGTTTTACTGCCTATCATTCAAACAGTTTGATGTATAATCATTCAAACGTTGTTGTTTTAATGTTGGAATAAAAGCAATAAGGTCAAATTAGCCCCTTTAATAAAATGGTAACTCTTAACCAGTCAACTCAAACTGTAATAATTTGTTCGGTCATGGAGGCTGTATTTAAATATAGGTCAACATTATTTGTTTGGTTATACAAGTTGCGTTTGAATCCAGGTAAATCATTTCACGATGTTAGACATTTCTAGTGATGTTTAAAACTTTAAAGAAGTTACAAACTGTCGAAACAGGTTAAAATGTATATTTTTGTTTGTCAATCGTGAAAAATGTGTAAATAACCATAAATAGTGTTTTATGTAAACTTTGATTCATCATCAACTTTACTAGTCCACTGCTGGACATAGGCCTTTCCTTATAAAGGAGGTTTTGGCCTACTATACCACGCTGGTCAGACGGGTTGGCATAGGGTTTGTTTCAAGTTTTCCTTTTCTTTTCCCTCTCTATCCGTGTCGTGACGGATTAAGAATACAGAGTGTCACCACCCCTATACATCCCGTGGCCGGTGTCGCAAGAGCCGACTAAGGAAATTAACTACGCAGGACAAACTTTAATTATTATCTAATAATTGTTTTCTTTAGTTTAGGGTTTCTTTTTGTTATAAAATGTTTTTTTTTTAATTTGTATATCATCATCATCATCAACAGCCTTTAATAGTCCACTGCTGTAGACATAGGCCTCTCCTTAGAAAAGAGGTTAATTAGTATAAAATTGTAACTTATATCGTAAGTTTCAAAATCAATAATTTATTTCACTTTATTAAAAATGCGTGAATGATATAGAATAATCTTATGTTAATACATTAATAAAGAAATATTTTGTATACTATTTTATTCAATATTTACCACCAGGTTAGTACAGATGGTGCAGAAAAATTTGGCGAGGTACTTCCACCAGAAGTTGTGCTCTCATTGCCAACGGTTTCCTGGATTGCAGACGTGGTTAGCGAGACCAGCGCGAAATGTTTTAGAGGTAATGATTTACTTAATACTCGTATGAATGATTGAAATAGGTAGATATATTTTTATTTAGATAATTTTTTATTGTAGTGTAAAATTGGTGAGTAGGATTTTGATCAGAATAGGTTAGTGAATCTATTTTGCCAAATTGTATTTTTTTGACACGCATTCTGAGATATGCAATAGGGTACCAAAAACTAAAACTAAATTCTGGTAGCTATCGTATTACAATCTTCCTGGGATCGTTCGCTGAGCTGATATGAAAATTTAATGAAAATGAGTTCACAGTGAATATTTACAGATAAAGATTTTACATAAATTTTTGTTCATCCAAAAAAAATTTGTACACTATACTATATTGTATTTTGTACTTTATTGTACACCAGTTTAGTACATCTTTACATAGTATAAAATAAAGTCGCTTTCTTGTGTTGTACGCTTAGATCTTTTAAATTAAGTAACAGATTTTAATGCGGTTTACACCGATAGAGAGAGTGATTCAAGAGGAAGGTTTATATGTATAATAGATGCATGTTAAAGATTTGTATTCAAAAACATGTTTTTCTGCGCTTACATTGCAAACGCTGGCTAAACCTTACGAGTTAGACCAAAATAATGTACTACGGCATTGTATATCTTAAAAAGATCTATAAAAAAGTTTGCGATGCTATATGTCTATCTCCTTTTTTTTCTTTTTTTAACGTGTGGAAACCCCCTCGAGCCATCACCATCACCGGGGTTTACGGCGGGGTGGTGTGTCGGAATCGGACCGACTAAAACCACACGGTGTGCCACTCTGCGCCTGTAATAGGAGGGATCCGGGAACTGCTGTTATTAGGACCTCCGGATCCCTCCTAGCGCCTGCCCGCAACGGTGCGTGCACCACCTTCAGGTACATCCTCTATTTAGGCGACGTCCGGCACACGCGGACGTCGCCTCCTCGCAGCTGGCCGTTATGGCAAGTTGAGGGGAAAACCCGTCCCGTCCACCCGCGGCCACACTCTCGGCGGCATGTCTATCTCCTAAAGTAACCATTATTACCTACCGCAGTAACCATTTTTATCTTTCAAATATTACAAAAAGAAAATGGGTTATTTACGAAGCTATTTTAAAAAATACATTATTATTCCTTATCCAGCAATACCTGCTTACATAAATACGCTTTAATATAAATAAATAATCAGTAAAACACCACATTAGTATATAATTTTATATAGACCCGACGTAATAA
This sequence comes from Arctia plantaginis, assembly GCA_902825455.1. Taxonomy (NCBI): domain Eukaryota; kingdom Metazoa; phylum Arthropoda; class Insecta; order Lepidoptera; family Erebidae; genus Arctia; species Arctia plantaginis. Next base: position 2,918,410 of record CADEBD010000226.1, on the reverse strand, counting down.
ACGTGACTAAAATATTTGGTTGAGGTTTAAGTAATCTTTGAAACAAACATACATACAAATTATTGTAACCACACTCGACATTGGATATACTCGTATAATGTGTTCAATTAAACGTCTCTGAAGCCATTTCGCATTTGTTCCAAGCTAGTTCTAATTTACCTCAGGTATCAATACGAAATCAAAACATTAATAGTGGAACTCGTATAGCTTAAATTACTACATGTACAATCAACAATAATTAATTTCATTCAACAAAAATACTACCTACCTTCTTCCCTACCATATCTCACCAAATAGGGAAGACGTTGATGCTTTCGGCTGAAGTTCTGCGGGGATAATATCATATTTTGGGGTTTTAAAATAAATTATATGCCAAAAAATCTACTGTAAAGTTATGTAAAGTATGTTTTTTAGATACTATTATAAATCTTTTTGTAATTGAAAGGGTATACTTCCGAGGTAGTTCCATTACCACCAAATCAGGATCCGATGAAGGAATCCTAGAGAAATCGATGGAAACCCTAAAATTTTACAGGCACGACAACGTGTTTTAGCTTATCTCTCTAGCTTCATAGGTATTTGCGTTTAATAGTCGTTATGTCATGTTGCTGAGCTGATGATGGAAGGATCCTTGACCTTTAGGAGTCATAGAATAACTCTTTCAAAAATATAATCAAGTATTAACCTTGTTTTATTCTTTCAAGATATCTGTTAGGTGTTCGTGTTGGGTTACAGAGAACTGAGCACAAGAGACAAAAAAAGATTGTATTGTATTTTCAGGTTTGTTACCTCAAAACTCTTTAATTTCTATTCTATTTATTATCTTTGTCTATTTTATTGTGTGTGTGCTTTATAGTACACTAAAATATGAAGAATTCAATATAATTTTAATAAAACATCAAAGATGTTATTAATTAATTAAGACCAACCAGACCAATTACGTAGGCAAACTTATCAACTAATTAATATAGCATTCGTAATAATAATATCATTCGAGTTGTGCGTAACCCACTTCAGCTCGTTCAGCGTGTTTTGCGCAGCATGAAGACTATTGCAGCTGCCGCGCTACATTCTACCAAGCCTATCAAGCACAAATTTGGCTTGGCGCCAACAAACAAACTAGAAGGGACTATTGCTATTATAATTTTACCTCTTATATTCTGGGTACTTATTATAGTTTTTTTACTTACATTTGTAATTATTTTTATTTTTATTCAGTATTGTTTGAAGTCGGTTCAACAATTTAAAAAAGATTTATCCATGTGTATGTATATGTATTAATATAATATATCTTTAGTAGGTGTTCAATTTACACAACAAATATTGAATCGGGAAAATTTCGTCGATATTGAGTGATTGTAATTGAAAATATCGAGGGAATAGCTTTGAGTTTCCTCGTTTTAATTGTCTTTAAATATTTGTTTACAGAGCTGATGTTGTTATGTGAATGTTTCTGGGTAGAGCTTGTTTGGAAATAACCATTATGTATAGTGAAAAAGATAGTTTTTTACTATTTAAATGTAGTTTTCAAATTCAATTCAGGGAAATTTTATGTCACTACCAATTTACCCGATAGGTTTTAATTTATCTGCAAAATATATAGCTTAAAAGACCATACTTTTTAATAGCATTGACTTAGTAGCACACTAGTATTTTTTCTTAGCTTTAATGAACCATAACTATTTATATTTGATTTCTTCATGTGTTTCTGAGATTAAGGGTCTTGAGAGATGGACAGGCAGACGGACTTCTAGAATATCATTTAAGAATTTCTTTTTTGTTTTGAGGAACGGAACCCTAAAAATTGAAACAAAAAAGTCATAAAACAATAACTTGCTAACAGCTTACTATATGTATACACATTGATAAATACACGCAGACACTAGCAAATGCACAGTGGAGTTCAAACTAGGTCGAGCGGGAAAACTCGCAGAACTATGTTTGCCTATTAATAGTTGTTAAGAGCTTTTATTGCTTTATACATAGCCTACGGTATTTTAAAGGTAACATAGGAGTTTTTACAAAAATGAGTCATTCTCAAACCAAAACTTAGAGATGACGTAATTCGTCTTTATTAGGTGCTCTAAAATGATACGCATACACGACGGCTGAGTCAATGATCAATCTGATAAAAGTTTATTACTTAAATTTTTAGCCAAAGTTTGAATCCAATCATAAAGTCTAGGATTTTTAATGGATTTGAATGCGTAAATTAAATATTGGCAAGATTGTTTGAACCAGTACCTAACTGATAAGGTATTTAGCAGAATAGAAGCTAGCTAAAATTCACTCTTTGTTATTATTATAGTGAAGAGGTTGAGTGGAATGTTCACACTTAGCTCCTCTCTAACTCAATCAATTGATGCGGGCAAAAGATCAAATGAAAGAGCTCCTTATACTCGTAGCAAGTGTATATAAACCAAAACGAACCGCGTCCCTCAATTAGAACCGGGTATATAGAGCTCGGCTGCCTGCAAGCCTTATGGCTGGCTTAAGTGAAGTTGTGGGTGTTTTCTCACTAATCTAAACTTGTCCTAGGAAAAGGGACAATATGGATTCCGGGCCCATGATGCCTAACTTGAATATAATCCTCATGAATTCGTCCACTGGATCGTTGCTTTTAGAACTGTGACTTGCGGTTTTTGAGATATCCACAAATTTTGCACAAATTTTGGAGGAGTAAAAAATAGAACAACAGCATATTAAAAAAATGAGGCTTATTTGCAATCAATGTAACTAAAAATGATTTTCGTTTTCTTTCTAAACGCAGGCCAGACGGGTTCGTATGGAGTTTCTGTAAAGTTTTCCTTCTGCTGAGCTGTTGTCCTGTATAATTTTCTTAGTGACATTCCATATTCTTAATCCGTCACCACACTGATAGTAATAAAAAAATAGTGGTCACATATTATGATGTTTAACACCTGACATCTCGTCTATTTATTGGACTGTCAAATCTAGCCTCGACCAATTAAGGCCACGGCGACCGACTACAACTTCGTTCAAATTGTCGTTGGTGTGCTCGTGTGTGGCTAACGTAGCTAGTAAATGTAAAAATACATGGACTAACTAGTGCCTAGTCTCGGTATTGCCTCTAGGATTTAAAAGTTCATTAACTTGTGTTACAGATTAAACAAGACCATTACAAGACCTAAGTGGATTTTAACCTTTTAACTGTGCTCCATGCTCCATGAGTATAAATAATCTTATACTAATAAGCTTATTGAAATTTTAAACTTACAATATGGTCAATCACATACCAGAAAACATACAATTCTATTTCAATTTCTCTCAAATATGCGCAAATGTTAAACGTCTTTTTATATTTATTTATCTACCAAACCACATTTAAATATGAGTGTTACAAAGATTTCGCACGAAATACGCATACAATATAAAATACTATTACATCGTAGACATTCGTTGCGTTGACTTTTACAAACGAAATAGAATTTTCCGCAAATATTGTTCGGAAGCTGACGCACTTGTTCCGTTGTCAGAGAAACTTTTGAACCCGATTGATAAAGTTCTATAGAAATCGCTATAGTAGGTATACCGATGTGTTTATATTAAAGAAAACACGCCTCGAGGATAGCTTACTGGTTGGAATATTCTCAAGAGGTTTTAATTACAAATACTTCAAACAAAAGTGAAGGTTAAGGCGACAAATTATACCGAGTAATCCTTATTATGCTTGTTTATAGGTCATACATATCATTCATCGCTTGGATCAATTCAATTCAATTCTTTTAATCTGGTAAATGTGATATTAACGGTGATAAATACACCATTAAACACTTCTAACACACTTGCCATTTAAACACAAATAATTTACATGACAACTATTACCCTATAATACGAATTACGAACTTCAAATATTCAAGAAAAGAGCGTACTCCTTTCTTAGAGGCCGGCAACGCGCTTGTGACTCCTGAGTTGCAGGCGTTCATGGGCAATGGTAGTTGTAGTTCTATAGGTAGGTAGTTTCTATCAGGTGACCCGTCTACTCGTTTACCCCCTCTTCCATAAAAAAAGTACATTAGAAATGCAATAAATTACAACTACTAATTGAAACATTATTAATATACATTTTTGATGATAGATCAATCAACAGACCAATAAATAACTAAAATTTTATTTGAATTTGTGATTTAAATATTCGTTAACTGAGTAGAAACATCCAGGCAATTAGCAACCTACATTAATTCTGATGGGTTATGTACGTGTTCTGATATGAAAAAAACCGACATGTTGATATGAAAAAGTGGACTTGAATACTTATGAAAAAGTGTCTGGTGCTAGTCTACATCCATGTTGATTCACATTATGTATATGACAATAAATACAGAATGAGACGCTTACTATCAGTGCTATTTGGCGCGTGTTGTGTTAGCCATCTTATTTAGGCATATGTGCCTAAGTTAAAGGTGCACTTATTAGGTTCTAAAATCGTCATTAAGTGCTTTTTTCACTTAAGATAGGGTAAAGTTTAAACATTTTATTTTGTTTTTATTTTATAACCATGCATTAAACATAATCAATCTTACACATTACGTTAAAGTAATTTCAAGCTATTTCTACTGCTTAATTCGAGATCCTTCCAAATACGTTAATCGATTACTTTAACCTCTCTCAAACATATTCTAAGACGTCTTATTCTTAAGTCGTAAACCCGAGCCGAAATCCCGTATGGATGGCTTAATAACTAATTCATCTGAGAACCAATCATGGCAGTGCCATCTTGTCGTGGCAGCCATGATTGTAATTCATTTAACCCGCCTACAATCTCTCGTGTCATAGTCTCGACGCCAACTAATTGCTTACTAATTATGTAGAACTTCGTGTAATAACAGTGCCACTATAACACTTTGTAATCATAGCTGCAACTGTTTCATGCTTAATTATTTCACTGTATTCAAGTCAAATAAACGTATTGAACTACGGTCTTGATTCGATAATTACTTAACTAGTACTTAAAATTATATTTCAAAGGTGTTACAGTAGTGTAACGACAGTAAGGGACGGATGGATAATAACTCACCATTAGTTTGAAAGAAACTGAACCAAAAAAAGAACAGAATACCTACTTTGTAAAAACTAATTATACTGGAATGATTTTTTTTTATATAAAAATAATAATAATAATACGCACTTAATTATGTTTTGTAAAAATAGACTGTAATGCAAAACGCATTTGTGCTGTTTATGAAACCACAATCTGTCTATTTTATTAAGACCACGCCGCAGCAAAAATGTCCTCTGATATTTTAGATGGGTTCACAACAGTAGCGTACTGGATGGAAATCGAATCCGCTGTCATTTGATCGTAATTTTTTTGTATCGCTTTACAACAAAATGTCTAAAATTTATTTAATTAAAAATGTTATATTTTACGCATTATAATCATTATGACGCAGCTTTATAGGGAGAAAATGTCTCAGCCTGTTTTAAGAGTACTTCTTTCTATTAAAGAAATTCTAACGGTGTCCGTCAGTTCATATTGCGCCGCTTCATGAATTCTGCTCCCTTCGTCGTTTGTCGAACAACATTGTAAAAGCCATTTGTCTTGAGAAGAGGAAGGAGCTTGTCTCCATTTATTTTTCAAGTACCACCCTCTTAAAATTATTTTCAAAACAGCGCGTTGAAGCGTTTTCACACTTAATAAGTGTACCTCGCAGATATGGCATTACCGATACTTTGTCTATTGGTTGGTTTTCACAGCGGCTTAGATATTGAAATTACACAACATAAATAAAAACTGAAGTAGGATATGAGACAAATATTTCTACATTTATGAAGTCATGGCAAGTTTCGCAAATTGGCAATTATTGGATGTCAAGGGTGATTTGTTATAGATCAAAATCGTGCGAATATGTGCGGTTCCACCTATAGGTTGTGATAGTTTTCTGTATTAGGAGAGTTTTAAAGTTTCTTATAGATCATTAAAAAGTCTTTTAGAACCTTCCGACGGGTTTTGAACACAGCAGGTGTGTGGTTAGCTCGGCAGTACGTTGTTTTATAAATAGTTATGTAATGATTGCGTAAAACTATAACATATATATATATATATATATATAACTATAATATATATAAACTAAAATGACTGGTATCATTTACTTATTTAGGCTTTCAGGTTTAAAAACTCATTATTACGAAATTGGTAACTACTTAATTATTTTTTCATTATTATACACCTCGTGTTACGCAGACGTTACGCAGTGTTATCCTGCTTTTGCTGCTGGCTTGGCTTAACAACAGGTGACTGCGTTTTAACTTTGCAGACTAGGTCTCCCTTTTATCTTGTTTTACATTCTCTATTCAATTATATTAATCTATATATCACACGCACCTATAGCGTACAGAGGTCTAATTTAAAACCAAATAACGTAGTACTTTCTTACGGTTACGTAATGTATATAATTTGTTTTCAGAATTAAAGTCTGTTTCACAGAAATTAAATCAGGTCTAAAAGATTTGAACGCATTTTAATGTTTATGGTATAGCTGCGGTCAAGAACGCAGTGTGTAATTTTCCTTTTTAGACTAATGTCAATTCAGATTTAAAATGTTACCACATATATAAGTATGTGGTGTTTTAAATTATATCACAATACTTTATTGTATTCTTGTATAAATGACAGTTAGTAATAATAGTATTAATAATAAATTTAAATGTAGATATAATTATGGTTTGTGGATTAATAAATCTAGAGGACGTCATATGAAAATAATCATAAGCACCTGTTTAATACAGGTACTAATTGAGTGTGCATTCAGTTTGCGCACGTTCAAATATATTTTTTTCACACATTTCACACACGGCCGTCTGATCCCAAACTAGGCAGAGCCTGTGCTAATGTTACCAGACTGCTGATAAATATACTTTTACATTTTTAAATACATACATATTATAGATAAATTACACCTAGACACAGAACAAATGACCGTGCAGACCACACAATATTTGTCCTGGCTGGGAGTCGAACCCACGACCTCCCGGCTTAGCAGTCAGGGCCACTAACCACTAGACCAACAGCCCCGTCTTTTGTATTTATACATTGTAATTATACATGTAAATTTGTGCTCAAATCGAAATGTCTACAATTAACTGATTGTAGTCTAATTTACACACGTGATTAATTGTAACGCTGTCAATGATCTACAAGTAGAGCAAAGATGCCAAGTATAAATTCATGTTACTGATAACTTTGTACTCCAGTGGTTTAAGTTGTAAATTAGTAATGGAACTTTGAAGACTTTGAAGGGCTCGTTAACAAACACTGTCACGAGTGTTGTGGTTCCAAACATTAAACTACTTCTGTGATTTATAGATACTTTGTTTGATTATCATATATTTCGCTAAGATAGCTTTTGAATGTTAGATTTTCTAAGTGAAGCTATGTTCAGCAAAATTTTAAGAGAGAGAGAGAAAAAAAAAATTGAACATTATTATTTATTGTATAACCTATACAAAAATATGACGAATCTCTTAATAATCTTTCTTCGCTAAAGTTTAAAATTACGTAGATAATCCCTAAACATGTTTTCTATATGAAAACAGTTATACCGATTTGAAAAACGTAAGACTGACGAGTTTGACTAGTACCATCTACTACCGGTTATTAACGTCATCCATACTAATCGTTCTGTCTGTCTGTTACCTTTTCACGCTTACACCGCTGAACCGATTTAGACAAAATTTGGTATCAAGATAGTTAAATTCTTGAGGAAAGACATGGGCTATTTTTTAATAAACGAAAGATGTGGGGTCGACAGTTTTTACTCTTGAATTAATATACTAGTTTTTTTTCAGCCTATGCTGATCTCCAAGCGGGAATATCCTTATCATAGATGGGAGCCTCTCTACTTCGGGACTAATAAGGAGCCATGGTACAGCGAGATGTTGACATGGGAGGGACGCCAGGATAAAATGACACAGGTAAAAAAACAATTTAGATCTTTGATTATCTTTGATGATATATCATCATCAGCCTATCGCAGTCCATTGCTAGACATAGGCCTCTCCTCTCTTTATATATCTCTCAATTTTTAGTGTACATAGGGGAATAATGTCGCAGTCGTCAAGTCTATTTTAATACAAAATAGTTCATGAGGTTTGCCTTGTACTGATTGCAGTAGCTCTGATATATTCTGTCTGTGTTAAATTATCTTTGCTATCACAGAATTACTTGTCTATAGAAATATAATAGCCTTTCTGTTGTCCATACCATTTTAGCGTTGCGTAATTAAGATCACGAGTTTAAGAAATATTAAGCTTTTAAATATCATTATTAGGTAGGTGCTCGTTTGGTGCTCATTGATTAAGATCTTATAGTTACGTTACGAGAATCTTATCCGTGTAGATCTTATCTTATCTTATCAGTGTAGACTTGGTACTTATAACAAAAATAATAATTATATCCTTACCTTAACTGGTTGGATTTATAAAATCACTGATTCACACTTTCACTGAAAAGTCCGAAATTCAGAGTCTGTTCTGAGACACAGCTCTGGACTTTAAATTTACCATTACACCCAGTTACTATTTAATATTTTGTCTTTTTTTTTGTTTACGTTTTTTTTTTGAACTAAAAAAATGCGTGGCATCAAGTTGAAATTGCGGTCCCTTGAAGCTGTAAAAAAATCAATCAACACCATAAAAGATACGGAATAATTTACATAATTTTTAATGATGTTTATTTCATGATCTGCCACTTTGGCATACAAATCAAGCAAGGTTCCACAACACAAGTGACCACATAATCTTCGTTTAATATAGTACATTCAATGTTATATAACGTAAAAGCACTTATAATTTATTCCTAAGGACAAGTATTTTAAGATTGTGTTTTATGTACTTTACACCTTCGTTACATTATGAAGAATAAGAGGTCTTATACTTAAGAGGGTTTATGAAAATGTGAGGCTATGGCGTTAAAACGTAGACATTTTTACGCATTTTTTGGTAGGATCTTTGGAAATGTTATGTCTTCTTCCTGTTTTAGAGAAGCATGTGGTGTCGCTTTGAGAAAATCTGAATTTAGAATTTCTAATTCATTCCCACTCTGCTATTGTAATATTATAGAAAATGTCGTACTTTTCTGCAATTGTTCTTTTTTTTACTTATTTAAAAGTGTGAATCAATGCAGAATAATATTAACATTCGTCTAGAAACCGCCTAACTATTACTAAGTAACGTTTAAAATAAAGTATATTTCTTTATTTTTACACATCTATATAATAGAAGATATTTATATAGATAGGATAGAAGAACTTTACCCTAAAATTGAACTCAAAACACAAATTATAAACCTTATTTTACAATGTAGAAAAAAAAATATAATAAAATACCACACACATCTGGTGGTCGACGTCTTAGCAGCGTCAGGTGGCTTAGCAGTCAGGGTCACTAATCACTAGACCAACAGGACGATATCCGATCACTCATTAAGATATTATCACAATGTTTAGTACAGAGACGGTTTAAAGGGTACAATTCGATAAAGAGTAATAAGCCCTCTTAATTATTCCTTAGATAATGGAGTTGTGTCTCCAAGACTACGAGTTCAAGATCTTGGATGGAGGTTTCCTAGTCCATGGCCCCGACAGTCCTGCACTGCACGGTTCCCAATTTATCCCCAGAAAATCACTGTACAGTAATTCCGTGAAGTTGTATTGTATTATCATGTACTTCAAGGAAAAATATAACGACAGATCGAAATCAATGTGCTTATTAGAAAGTGAATACTAATCCTTTTTAATATTTAGTAGTTATATTTTTTGTTTATTTCTATTTATGAAACTATATTATACTTTTTGTTAATATTTTTCTTTTTTATTTGAGTTAATACACTTATTGATTTGGAAAATACGCTAAAATTCATTCGTATGCAATAAAAGCCATTAAGTTTATTCATTACAATAATTTTAATGACGATCCTTCCTGGGCTTTTTGGGTTTTTGCAGGTTTGGATATGTTATACAACCTATTGTGTTTAAAGTGTCCACAGTTTAAGACACTAGCTTTTCAACGAGCGAACTTTAGTTATGCATATTTGCCACATTAGTGTTCAGTATATTTTCATCATCATCATCATCAACAGCCTATAATAGTCCACTGCTGGACATAGGCCTCTCCAGACGGGTTGGTATAGGGTTTGTTTCAATTTTTCCTTCTTTTTGCAGTGCTGTTGTCCTGTGCAGTTTGTTCCCTTAGTCGGCTCTTACGACACCCTCGGGATGAATAGGGGTGGGGACATTCCGTATTCTTATCCGTCACCACACGGATTATACGATATGTTTTACAACTGATACAAAATAAAGAAGACGAGCAAAACAAGATAATCTTGTTTGTGAGTTTTCTGTGGGTTCAAAGTTACGCCAAAGTTACACAAAGTCACCCTAGACGGCAGTTTTATATTTTGTGAGAATATGACTAGCATCCAACAGGGACTTTTGTCTTGATTGAGGCTCTTGTTGAAGGTGTATGTCTCACTAAACTCGCGCCATGACGCAGTCACAATAAATTTAAGTAAACTATTTTCGTGAGTTTTATTAGTAATATTTGTGATGTAATTTTTTGTATCGATATGGAGGTGAAAGTATGTGAATGTTATTGAATATATAGATGACCCATGCAAAGTGGCGATATTAGTTGGTCAGACCTACTGTCCTATAGAACTATACTCACTCTCAAACCGATAAGAACAAGTATTTGAGACCCCAAGTACACTACCTCCTTCGTATATTTGGGTTTGCAGGCATCAGTCATCGAATAAGTTAACGAAAGGCTGTTCAATTTAGGTTCAGTTTATAGTTATCATACTCAATAAACTTTTAAGCTGTGTCTATTTTAAAATCGTTAAGATAATAATATTAACTAATGTGTATAAATATTCTGATCTACGCTATTGATGTCACGGGTGTTAATGTTTATTAGTGCGTGTGTGAAAGATGTTTTTGTTCTGAGCGCCGTATGCACTCAGTAGCACCGTACAGGCTGAGAAAGCTCAGATCGAAAAAAATAAACTGTCTGGTTTATCAACGGGATAATCCGGGTAGAAGTTTTAGTTTAAAAATAATAATTTTCGGTCGTAGCAAGTTGCCTTGCGACGAATTTTTTTTCTTACAAAAAAACAGTATTAAAAGCTATAATTGTAGCCCCAAACGGATTTCCTACGAGTCGCACAAGCTGAGAAAATGAAGGGTGAAAAATGAAGACTTTCGAGATAAATTCTAATGAAATCAGCGTCTCATTTATTCGTTTTTTCTCACACTACAACCTTTTTTTTTATTTTGCATTAAACAAAAACATTTTTTCGGGAAAGTTTTTGGCACCTGTGCGATTTTTATCTTTTACCCGGATTATTCCGTTGAAAAACAAGCCAGTTTTTTTTATATATCAAGATATTTAGCGCCGCACATTCTGTACTATATGGTTGTTTTAAAAGATTGTAGGTAAGTATAAAATAAACACACCGCTGATTCGTCTTAATTCTAGTGTCCTTATTGGCACTTTGGACACAAACGTAGTTTTCTAAGTCGACAAGTTTTTAAATATACAACGTATCTTTACTTACAATATAAATTTATTGCATAATTTATTTTGTATTATTCAACGATTTCGTCTTTCGCACATACGGAATGATAGACTTATAATGATTATTGTAATACTGAAGAATAACAAGCCCGTTACAATCGAAGAAGACCATCGAAAAGCCTTCTAAATGACATGACTAAAAAATATATTAGTGTAATATCGATGAAATAATACAAATTTTCTTTTATCCTAGATGTTGGAGATGTGTCTGCAGGAATACCGCATGGTCGTCCTCGACGGTGGTTTCCTTTGCCACGCGGCTGATTCAAAACGCAAGCGGATTTTTAAGCGGTCCATGTGGCTGAACAGACAAAACTATATAAAAATTGTTCAGAATTTTAAAATAAAATACAGAGATATAGAAGAGTGCAAGGTGATGTTCGGCTGTACTAAATGATAGTGACTCAAGATCTACACATTTTAAATAAACCACTAATTTGCGAATATCATGAAGTTTTTTATTTAAACGTCTTTACTAATATTGGCACTTGAAACATTAACTAAACAAACCAAGCTGAAACAGTGTTTGATTGAAGTCTGGCTTTCTTTACCTGATTCTTCAATACTATGATTGGTACTTATCTTATTAAATAAAGACAATAATTTACTTAAACATTGATCTGTGCATGTCATGATCCAAAAATATAAAATAATATTTTTATTCTTTCCAATGCTTGCGGGGCCTACTTTATGAAGTGGCTGTGACTAAAACAAATCATTTCATCATATGGATATGATCTAAAAGTAGCAATAATTACCATGTCTAGTCTGCTTTGATCCGAATTCCTAAAGTCTATCACCAGAAACTGGCAATGTAAATAGGTTATTTGCACGCTAAAACGGGATCAATACCATAGTAATTAGTTCGAGCTATTCAGAAGAGCGGCGTCAAATGCGTCTATACGCACAAGTACAAGAGTAGCAGCGTTTGACACGCTCACCAACGCTACGACGAAGCAGTATAATACAATTCGGCAATTTAAATAAAAGTCGTTGAATGTTATGTTCGTTATATTTCGCATAGCATGAGTTCGGTAAGACTTTACATTTTTCGCAATTGATTAATAAATGTACAAGATAAAAATATAAGATACAACAGATGAACCCGAACTGATAGACATTGAGATTTATCTATTTTTTTTGTTTTACACCCATTTACTATAAATACGGAACTAGAATGAAACTGCAACAACGTACGTACGTTGTCCGTGTGGTGACGTATTCAGAAATCTGAGTGTCACCACCCCTAATCATCCCGAGCGTATCCTAAAACTCTGCAGGCCAAAAGCACTACAAAGAGAAGAAAACCTTGAAACAATCCCTAGGTATATCAACCCTTCTGACCAGCGTAGCATAGTAGGCTAAGTAAGGCTCTTTCTTAGGAGACCTGCTGCTGAGACTGCTATATGAATAGCAGTTGTTTCCAACAAGTCTTCTTGGAATTCATTTAGGGAGGTTTGTGTTTAACAGACGAATGAATACCTATAGCTAATATAATGAAGATGACTAGTTTTTTATTTAATCTGTGTTTTAGTAATCCAACCCTCGATAATGAAATTTAACCTAATATAGAAGAACTAGCGGATCCGACAGACGTTGTCCTGTCAAATTTGACACTGCGATGGTAGCGCCGTCTGTCTGATCCAATGTAAAACATTCCAAAATCAACAACTACTAATAAATTAAAAATTAATTAAAAAAACATTGTCCAGCGGGCAAAATTGTGAATCTAAACCATTCCCAGATCCCCTTGAACACACACAAAAAATTTCATCAAAATCGGTCCAGTCGTTTGAGAGAAGTTCAGTGACATACACACTCACAGAAGAATTATATATATTATAAAGATAAGAAGAAAATATGATTTATTTCTAACAAAATCTTTACGTGAACAATTCGAAATTTATTAATATGATATTGTCGGATTAACGTAAACATCTGGACCATATATTGAAAACAGTAAAACTTTAGAGCTTTCGAAAATCGGTATTACGACGTAAATTATATCGATTTAAGTAGTCGTAAATACTTATCTGTTAAGGATTACCGTGACTGCTATCAGTGGAATATATGTATGTAAAGCCTCACTGTAACGACATCAAAGATTTAACGCAGTTTTATGTAAAAATAGCTTACTGCCGAGAATTTTAACGAGCTCGTGACAAATTTACTCTACAGGAATTGTTTTTTTTTTTTTTGCAGAGTTTTTATATTTTATTCATGATAGAAATGAGACGCGATAATTTATGTCTAAAAATTTTTTGCGAACGAAATATACTAAATATATTACTAATGTAAGTAAATGTACATACAAAAAAATATTTCTTCTTATTAAAAATATGTTATTAAAAAATACGTTTTACATGCAATTATTCTTTCATTCCATGTCTATACCAGTCTCGATATTGACATCTAACCCGTGTGGAGACCTCAGATCATACAAACAACCTTGTTTGTATAATCTGAGGTGGAGACATTATCACAAACATAGTTTTTCACAGTTTTACTACTGCCTGCCTTCCTACTTTCCCATTACAATATGGTCAAGAAAACTACACAGGTAAGGGAGATATATTTTGTAATGCACAAGTGTCATTTAAGTGCAATGGAAGAGGCCTATGTCCAGCAGTGGACTGCGATTGACTGATGATGAAGTGTCACTTATGTTCCAATTTTTTTTCTACGTAATGGGAGCAAACGAACATACACGTCACCTCATGGTATGTGACTACCGCCGCCGATGGACACCTGCACCTTAGAAGTTACAAGTGCGTTGCTGCTTTGGAGTCATCCCCCTCCACTAGAATTAGGGGGAGAGTTTAGGGCTACAGTTACCCCACGCACTCGGTTAAAAGCAAACTATTGTTAAACGACTTCAAAAAGGAGGAGGTTATCAATTCGGATGTTAATTATTTTTTTGTGTGGAATGGATTTTCAAAATTTCCGAAATGGTCCCATTTAAATTTCATATAGATCTGATTATGAATTTCGGAGACAGACAACGGAACTCTTAAAGAAATGACAGCAAATCAACCACGATTGCTGCTAGGTTTGTCGTGCTCTTTATTAGTATTGTTAGAAGTCTGTTCAATTTAAAAAAAAGATTGATTCTTGTAAACAATAGCCTCATGTAAAATATTGTTGAAAAGTAGTCTATTTTGTCGAAAATAGTTAAATATCGGAACATAAGCGCCTTTCACTATTTCAAATTAAGTAGCCAGTTTGTTCAAGACAAAAAGGTTTTTATTTTTATGTACTTTCGTTCATCGTCTGGCCGTATTTACACAGTAAGTCCAATCGTTTCTTTTGTTTGATATCGTTTCTTTATAGCCTTTTTTAATATTTACTTTGGACGGCACCAAACAGATATTTTTATTAAGTTTCCTAAAAACTGGACGTATTTATTTTCACTTTATTTCTAGTAACCGCCCGTGGCCCTTAGGTAGTAATATGTTTACTGAGAAAAATAATTTCCAAGTTTTGGTTGATATTATTTTAAGCTAAAAGGCATCATTTTCATTACACACGCACATATAAAATTAAAACATTATTCTTGAAATGATTGTAGAATTCTTAAACAGTTGTAAAATAATACTCAGGAATAAAATCAGCAATGTCGAAAGTAAATAGCTATTATTGCTTCTACAATAATGATTAAAAAGATAATTAAAATAATCAGTAAATATAAGCTTTATAATAATAAGATAATAAGTGCTCTGTTTAAAATTATAGAAAATATCGTAATATATAATCGTTGTTAGAAAAACAGCAAAAGTAAAGACGAAGTTTACTATTTTATAATATTATTTTCGTTTTCGCATACTACTATTTTATGATATAATTTTAATATATACTTAATCAAAATACACCTTTTTAATTTTGAGTACTTTTGGAGCCTGAATCGAGTTAAGGCACTCTATTTCATTATAACAAAGCTTATCATTTTTTTTTTATTAAAATAAAATATTCAGATAAAAAGGTCGAATACATTATGATGAACAAAAAATAGACACTGAAATATGATAGAGTGATTTATTTAGTACGTAAATAACATTGTGTTATACTACGGCCATACGATACTTTATTACAATAAAGAATCCGTACTCTGAATATTGTACATATAATGTTTCTTTTATAAAAACTGTACTGAATCTTAATATACGTACATAATATCATACGCAAATTTTATAAAAACTTTTTTAGAGACGAGATTTTCTCGTGTGTAATGTACTATGTGTCGCACATAGTATATTATGAGTATATGTTGTTATGTGCTATAAAGATTTCCCTAGCGACAAACCGAAATACCTCGTTAAAAAGGGGAACGTTGAGAGGTAGAGTGGCAAAAAATTTCACGAAAGGAAAACGTTACCTTAATAATCTGGATATTGCTTATGAAAAATTATTGGATTTTCTCGAGAGTCCTTTTTCCCAAACTCGGTCGACTGCCATCAGACCTTCACAACCCAAGTACTAGGCGATATCAATGTGTTGTAGAAATACTGTTGTTGTCCTCTTTAGAATTTCAACTACCCCTAAAACCTCATATTTCAATATGATTGTTTACTCAAAATTACATTAATATATAAATGTATAGCTATTTTCTAAATATAATATAAACAAACAAATATGCAAAAATTATAGCGAATAAGACTATGTATTTACTTTATGCAATAAACTTATTATTAGTAGAATGATGAAGAAAAAAAATGTTTTGTAGCTATTTTTGGCAATTGCGACATCATTTCTCCATTAGATATTTACATATTTTTTTAATGTACCTTTTCTTCGAGTAGAGTTCTGTTAGACTGTCAGTTAGTGTGCAGAAGTAATAAACTATTTATTTTTAGTCAGTGCCGTGACTTTTAAGAGGAAATAAGTTATATTTTACTTTTTTTTTGCTATACAATGCCGTAATGACACAGCTCATCAGATTTTAAGAGCGGTATAGTTGTCCTCTGTTACTCTGATCCATTCTCAGAAACTTAAATTTGCTTTCAAACATCAAAACAAACAATGTTTGCTTATAGTAATTAGGTTTGTATGTGACACCACTTCTAAGTTCTTGAAGTTAATAAGTTCGGTACGAGACAAGATCTCACTGAGGCTTGAAATAACATGCCAATGTATTTCCCGCATATTCTCGCCTCAACGTGAACGAAAATATTGGAAGAGGGTAGCGGTGCTGGCCTGACTTTTAAATGTTAAAGGCGACGTTAAATATATTAAGTGATTTGGAACAGCAAGAACAATAATATAACAATTTAAAAATAAGGCTTCAGGCTTCTTGTTTTGTAATTGATATGTAAATTAAGTGGGTCACAAATTAAGGCCTTTCCTTAGGAAGGAAGTTTTGGCCTACTATACCACGCTGGCCAGACGGGTTGGTATAGGGTTTGAGTCAAGTTTTCCTTCTCTTTGCTGTGCTCTTGTCCTGCGTAGTATGCTTCCTTAGTCTTAGAGTAGGGGTGGTGATACTCTCTATTCTAAATCCGTCACTACACGGATATTTTCTTGATATTGCAAGGTTATTTAAATTATATTGTTAGTACATTGTTAAAACGTTACAATCTTTTTAGATGTATAACTGCGAAAACATGTAAATGGTGCGTAGTGTTGACAAATTTTGTATCTCTTGTCATATGTACTGTATGTTTTCCAAACAAAATAAAATATAATAAACTATTTAAAATATTAAATATATAACACTACCGTCATTCTCATTAGTTCTGCGGTTCTTTGAATCGTAGTAGTAAGTATATTAGTCAACTTATAACGTTACTTTGAAATGTATAATAAGAAATTTTAACTGCACTGTTGATGCGATGTTAACCAAGACCTACCTATATTGTACCTATTCTTGTGTTATTAAAAATGTTAATAATTCACATCACTTCCAATCAATAGGCTTTAATAGTCCACATAGGCAACTCCTCAGAAAGGAGTTTTTGGCTTACTATTGTACTTCAAGGAGTATGAATAAGGCAAGGCTGTTAGAATCTAGTTAGAATGGCAAATCAAAAATATTACAACCTATATAACGTTCACCTATATAACGCAACGTTCAAATATTGAATGTTCATTTTGAATGTCTTGTTTTATTCCATTGACCAGCAAAAACTATCATTGTATAGACTTTTGTACTACAACAGGTCAACGTTTACAGGAGATCTATAGTATTATGTAACAGTTTTTGGATAATTTTTATCTTTATAACACGCATTGCCTTAAACATTTTAGTTTTGTATACTTCCTCTTCATATAAACTTTAAGTATGATATGCTATCGTGCTCCAAATTTATTTGAATAGAACAAGTTAAAGTAGGGGTATATAGAATTGTCTTCACGTATTAATTTATACGTAGTGAAGGTCGCGGGAAGCCGTTAGATGCGGGCGGCACAGAACTGATTGTTGTAGTGAGCCTTCGGCTGAGAGGATGTTGTTCATAAATTTATATGTAATGTAATATAATTATGTAATATTTTGTAATAGTATCTAGACTTCACAAGGAAGAAAACACTTGTAGTTTAAAAATGGTTTGAAAGCCATTTATTTTCATAAATAATTTACAGAATATATAAAAACGAAATAGTTTAGCTTTTTTTTAAGGTTTGTGTTCTGGAAAATGCATATACAAGCTCGAGGTCAATCATCTGGTGTAAAGGCCCTTCAACATCTTTGAAGTGTAAAACATATCCACAATCGTCTTCTTGAGACAGGGTCTTAACGCAAATACTTTACTTATACCTAAAACTGTTACAAGTTTAAATAATGCGTATGTATTTTATTCAGGAGACTCTTTTGTGTGCAAAATTCGAAGACAAAATGAGCCATTTAGTTAATATTCTTAAAATAATCTTCTAAAATTTGCTTTTTTGGCAAAGCATAAAAATAAACAAAGTGCTCTAAATCTGATAAAATGACTGATGATCCATTGGATCAATGAGATCAGCTCACAAAGCTCATGAATTTTCTTCGCAAACTTAAGATTTTCCTCAAGTTAAATTTGACTTACCCCTATCGAGTTTCTTGTGTGCTTTGGGTTTGAAAACTTTTGGATAAAAGATCGGCATATAAATGAAAGTTTCTTAAGTTAGTTAGCAGTCGGGTCTCTTGGGGAAATCAGTTAATCAGTTTATTTATTTATCATTGAAAGAAAAAAAGTATAAAACGAATTTACAACAATGCCTACATATTTTTATCAGACCCCTAGTATCGGATACAAGTGAAAATACGTATGTAAGTATTTTGTATTTATATAGATTTCATCCTAGTTAATGTAATATACAGATAGTATATAGTTCTGTATGTGGCTACTCAAGTATTAACTACAGTAATACGAAAATATTATTAAGACTAATATGTTGATATTATCCTCCTTTAAACTTTAGAAGTTTACTCAGTAATTAATAGATACTTTTACGTATTTTACTACAAAGTATCTTTTTTACTAATTGATACTTTTGTAGTAAATAAAAATACTATCTATATTACAAATAATTAACACATTGCGAGCTGACAGACTTTTCGAATCCAGCTATGTTTATTTTTTGCGTAAGAATAAATTAAGTAAGTGGAAAATGGATTGATGGAATAAAATTAATACAAATTTATCTTGTACTTTATGCTAAAACAAATAGCGTTATTATAATGTGACAGTAGTAACCTTAATTAGAATAACACTGATAAACATTTTGCTACATTAATAGTGAAACCTTCATCACATCATCACATCAACAGACTTTAATAGTCCACTGCTGGACATAGGCCTCTCCTTAGTAAGGAGGTTTTGGCCTACGATACCACGCTGGCCAGACTGGTTTGTTGGTTGGTTGACAGTGAAACCTTAATGTAGCAAAATTTTTATCAGTGTTATTCTAATAACAGGGTCACTAAGAGAAGTCAAATGTTTAAAGTATGTATAATACCAGCAAACTAGGAGCAAACCCTTACAACACATCGTTCAAAGTAATATTTAACCCGAGAGATATATTCTCCATTATTATGTTTGCTAAACTTGATCCTTAACTATTTGTCCTCCATCGATGGGTATTGGCAGAATCTTGTAGAGCATGTACCAATACATCCCATCATATAAGGGTTATTTAATCTGCAGCTCAAAAGGGTTCGAGTAATATAGGGTGGGTAAAAAGATTATATTCGAATTTTCGTCAAATGCGCGTATAAGGGATGAAAGAAAAAATTAAATAGTGAAAGCTGTTCATAGCTTTATGAAAGGCTGGTTATAGTATAAGATCTTTAAGGAAATATTTTAATAAATCTGGCATAAAGTTTTATAAAGTAGGTACGTATGAGGGTGTGTAATAATTAACCATTATGTTTATTAATGAGTGAAAATATGGAAACCAGGTAGCATCTGTTAAGTGTGTTTTTTTTTTATAGTAATTCAATGGCATTGGTCACTTTTCTTGGCACTTGTTTAGCAATATCACAAAACTAGAACGGAGGACAAACTGAAAGAAAGAAAGAAAATACGTTTATTAGCCACAACACACACGGAACAAAAAAAAATAGAGATTGAAGAAAATAAACACTTTGCTAAACTAAAGAATATCACAAAAAATATAATTACTAGAGAACAAAATTATCACTGTGTGTGACTAAAGGGCCACAACTTACCCTTTGCTATCCTTTGCTGTCCCTAAAGTGACCACAGCGTTGATTTCCGCTGAAGCCCAAAGATACCTCATGGACGTGTGCATAGTATAATTACTATAAACATACTTGTACATGTGATAGTTACATACATACATTAATTACATAACATACATCCTGTTAATATAATAAAGACATCAAATAACTAGTTTATTGGAAATTGATGGATATTAGAGCAGAGAACAAAATATATACAGATTAAATAATTTTAGTAACATTACGAGGTCTAATTTTATATTACAGAGTGCTGTACAGAGGCACTCTGT
The DNA here is from genome assembly GCA_902825455.1 of Arctia plantaginis. Lineage (NCBI taxonomy): Eukaryota > Metazoa > Arthropoda > Insecta > Lepidoptera > Erebidae > Arctia > Arctia plantaginis. The sequence continues at coordinate 2,897,872 of CADEBD010000226.1, read as the reverse complement.
GGCTGTACGATCGCCTCGTAGAACTGGAAGCGGAGGAGAGCTGTATAAATTGGCGTATTTTGGGGCTGTCAGAAGTCCGAGGACAGGGTGAGAATACGATAGCCCTAGATTTCGGCCACCTTTTCTAATTCCGACAGGGAGTTTAACCATCCATAGGTGACGTCAGATTTATGGAATGGAATATGGATGATATGGAAGCAGCATAGAGAAAGTTGGCAAGGTGTCATCAAGGGTAGCGTACCTTGTCTCAAAACTATCCAAAAGGTATTCCTTGAATTTTGTACAAGTGTATGGTCCCACAACCACACACCCTGATGACGAGGTCGAAACCATGTACGAAGACATAGCTGAGGCTCTGTCCCGTAGCAACACTTCTTTTACGGTTGTCATGGGCGACTACAATGCGAAAGCGGGAGTACAAGAATATGGCGAATCCAGGGTAGAACTGTTCGGTTACGGGCGTAGAAATCACAGGGGGTAATTGCTGGTAAACTTCCTCGAGGACCAGGGGCTCTATCTGATGAATATCTTCGTTCAGAAGAAGCCCCAAAGGAAGTGAACATGGCGAAGCCCCGATAGTGTAATTAAGAACGAGATCGACTTCATCATCACAAACAACCGTCAAATATTCAGATATGTCGCTGAGATCAATAGGTTTAACACCGGAAGTAATCATCGACTCGTAAGAGGCACCCTGAACTTATCAGTTAGAACAGAACGGCAGCACCTGATGAAGTTGACTCTTAAGCCAACTCTGCCCCAGGTTGAGGCTGGATGCGAAAACTTCCAACTGGAAATCCGGAACCGGTTTGCATGTTGGAATAAGACGAGATATTCGATAGTCAAATACTCAAGCGATTGAGTAGGCGATTGCTCGGAACAAGGGCTCAAAAGTCTTTGCTAAGTACTGTTTTTTAAAACAGGAGACAAGAACCTACTAAAAAACTACCACTATATAAGTCTTTGCTAAGCCTAATGCCTCCTGTTGTCACCTATCCAAATTCAGAAAAGCACAAGGCTCCACCGTCACCAAAGGAAATCAACTTTATCTTTCTTTGACGTTAATTCTTAGTCGTTATACCACTCCTGAACCATGTGTATAAGTTGTTCTCAAAATTTCTTGCTCAGAAATTTGATGACTTCCAGCCGGTGGAGAAGGCTGGGTTTCGAAAAGGCTTTAGCACAGTAGACCACATACACACATTAAGGCAAATAATTCAGAAGACAGAAGAATACAATCAGCCTCTGTGCCTAGCGTATGTGGACTACGGGAAGGCCTTTGATACCATCGAGACCTGGGCTGTCCTAGAATCTATGCAGAGATGCCTGGTCGACTTCAGATATGTCCAAGTGTTGAGATGTCTGTACGAAGCCGCAACGATAACCGTCCAAGTACAAGAATAGACCACATGTCCAATTCAATTGCATCGCGGGGTTAGACAAGGATAAGTTATTTCTCAAAAACTGTTTACCAATGCATTGGAAACTATCTTCAAGACGCTCGATTGGAACGGATGGGGAATCAATACCAATGGCAAATACATTTCACACTTGCGATTTACAGACGACATAGTGATCATGGCGCAATCACTGCATAATCTGGAAAAAATGCTTAACAGCCTGGATGATTCTTCAAGACGAGTGGGACTGGTTATGAACATTGGTAAGACCAAGATGATGTATAATAGACATGTGTCCTCAAGCCCCATGGCCGTGCATTGTGCTTCTTTTGTGGTTGTGCAAGAATACGTCTATCCTGGCCAAACAAACCGAGTTGGATACTCGGGCAGCACAACTTCGATCGAGGGACCGATAGAAGAATTCGTCTGGGCTGTGCGGCATATGGGAAGCTTTGTTACTTTGTCTTTGGTGCAATGGTCGCTGGAGCCGAAATGTGTTAGAGTGGCACTTACACACGTGTAGCATTGCGGCTATAGCACATTCACACAACGCCGTCTAGTCCCAAAGTAAGAGCTCAGAGCTTGTACTATTGGTACTAGACAACTAATATTTAAATACATTTACAATTTTTATATTTTTTTGGAAATATGTACAGTTTATACATAGGAGCATCCAGAAAAAAATAATTAAATATATTATTTATACAAACATTTTTTTTGTCTAAATATTTTGTAATCTCATTTATTACTCTCTTGTGCACATATCTCTGTAACCCCACACAAACACCTAACAAATATCTTGAAAGAATAAAACAAGGTCAATACATGATTAGATTTTTTAAATAGTTATTTTCTAACTCCTAAAGGTCAAGGATCCTTCCATTATCAGCTCAGCAATATAACATAATGACTTCTATACGCAAACCTATAAAGCTAGAGAAATAAGCTAAAACACATTGTCGGGGCTGTCAATTTTGAGGGTTTCCCTCGATTTCTCTCGGACCCCATCATTAGATCATGATTCAGTGGTAATGGTAACCTCGGCAGCATGCCCTTTCGATTACAAAAATAATTTTGAAAATCGGTCCACAATTGACAGAGATATCGCGTAACAAACATACAAAAGAAAAAAAAAACAGACGAATTGATAATCTCCTCTTTTGTCTCTCCTCTCTCTAAAAATTTTTTTTAAAATAAATATCAATTTATTTCATAGGATCAAGAACATTTCTAACATAAATATAGTCTGCTTCAAATGTAAAGGTTTAGTACGAACTCATAAAATAAGGCTATAATGACAGTTATGATGTTGGGAACGGTTTGTTTTGGTCGTTTTGGAACTTGTTTTGAAGGAATTTTTAAATTTGTCTGTCTTTAGTTTTTACTTTACGCTTAAGAAGCTTTGTAACAGTAATATAACTTTTTGTAAACATTTATTAATAGTTTTCTGTTATTGGATTAGCAAAGCATTAACATCCATCGGATGTAAATTAAATTGAATGGAGAATGAATGAAAAATTGGAATTAAAGTTAAGTGTACATTTTTTTAAATGAGTTACTTTATGAAACAATGCTATGAATATTTATTACTTTTCGGTTGTCACTTTGTCTTTTAAACAACGTGTATCGGAGTGAAATTGTACGAGGACGGAGCTCGGTTATACCTCGGTTGGAAAAACTGAGTGGCGTTTCTTTATTATTAAGAACTACAGAAAGAATATAACTTACAATAGCTTTTAAGATTCCAAAGTTTTAAAACATTGAAAAAAAATGATGACACTGCGTGAAAAAAAAACAAGTTGTTAAAAAATATTATGAAAATTTATTACAAATGAAATACAATTTTGTAAAAAAACTTATAATAATACTTAACTTAATCTTTAAATATTTATCTTGTTTGACTCGTTCTGATTTCGGCCGGTAAACTGAAACCAATTTTTTTTTTTATTAAACTACCATCCTGGTAAACAATACATTCTTGTATGAGCAATAAACACGTTAATTTATAGCTCTGACCGCGTGTGTAAATAGAATTATGGAATAGACTCAGGCATGTTGAGTCAGGTTCTTCGAAAATGTTGACAGCTAATCTAACAAGGAGTTGAGATTTTCTAAAGTTACAGCCCTTTTCTATTTTTCATTACGAAACCAGTTATTTGAACATAATATTATTAATAAAATCAGTGTTACTAACATAGTATAGTGACTAGAGAAACTTATGTAAAACCCCTTAGGAAATGTAAAACCCCTTAGGAAGATTCGACCACCATTTGTGACGACACCATCCACAAAGCGAAAGCTGATAATTTTTTTTAGAGGTTGTCATTGGTAACTTATTAAAGATCTTACTTTAAAAAAAGTTTTAGTGTAAATTCATTTAGATTATGAGATTAACGTCAGTAACCTTCAGGTTTTATAGTTTTTATAGGAAGGCTAAATTTTAACCAGAAGAGACGAGTTCGAGTATAAATTTGTACGTATAGTTTGGCTCTCTCGAAGAATTGAAGGTAAGTCGTAAAATTCTTGAAGAATTTAATCTATTTTTTTTATTACACCGATATAAAAAGTCAAACTTATTTTCAAAGGTAAAAACATAGATTTATAACCATAAAAATAAGTTTGAGATTCTAGAATATTTTGATTTACGTATGTCCAATTTCATAGTTCTAAGTCTATGGGAAGTACGTTAGTGAATACATTGGTTCAAATATAATGCTCTCTTTCGATTGTCTTGAATTAAGAGTTTCATATTTTTAAAGCTACAAAGTACCGTAGGCGTAAATTCTTAATGTTAATTTTAATTTTATATTTCCAACCGTTCCTGAATCAGAGTGCCTTGACAGGCCTTTTATTTGGAATTTTATTTGGTTCCGAGGTATGGAACTAAGTATTCATTGTGAGTATCATCTTACGACAACTGCCTACACAGTCCAAATAAACTACAATTTAGAGTTCTTTTAAAAGTGAGGCTTCGGGGATAAACATTAAGATTTTATTTGGACCCCAATAAAAAGACACACCATTTCGTTTTTACAATACTTTTCAGAAGAACCTTTTTCACATGGGTTTATTTTTAGGATTGTATTTTAGGTCTTTGCTAAGAAACTTAGATATATAAATACAATACATATAAGACAGAAATAATTTAGTAATTCACAAAAAGTCTTTTTATACAAAAGCGTCTTAAACCTGTAAAAACTATATAAGTTAGCCAGTTTCGTATGGTTAAAATAAATTGTTCAACAGCCCTCATTAAATAAATTATGACATAAGAAGGTAATTTAGTTAACATCAATTTCTGTTATCAAGTCTTTTGTTTGAATGACTGCTTGATTTGACAACGTCTAGCTATGATTTCTTAAGTTTACTTACATAAAATAAAATTATCTGACATTCTGACAGTCTGACATTTAATAAAGATAAACTTATTGGAATTGATTGACTAACACCATATTAATATAAAATCATTTGCAAGACATGTTAGTTGGTAATTTTTGAGATATTGGTGCTAATTCTGTTGTTCGTAAACTAAACTAAAAATCGCTAAAAATAAATTTTGTCCTGTCAAATATTACGTTTTCAGAATAGGAAACGTTGTTTGACAGGACTAAAAAATTCTTTAGTGTTTTTTAGTTTAGACAGTTTTCAAACAACAGAATTAGCACCATTGCCTACAATATGTATTCAATAATCATAGATTATTTTTATATAAATTTATTGAATTACACACATTATATCATGAATTATAAGATATGAAGGAAATGTAAGTACAATATTTTAGAAAATAATAAACACTCATTCCTTAGGGTTACTTCAGGTTTTTATAGTAAACCCTTATGTTATTAAAATAATTAATTAATCACGGAAAACCTCATTCAGATACAATAAGCATAAACCACTTTTCTAATGCGAGGCCTATGTCCAGCAGTGGACTATTAAAGGCTGTTGCTGAAATCAGAGGAATTATTTTTCTCATTTTTTTTATCTAATTCTCAAATACCTACACGCAAATGTACAAAACTGTATTAAACTTTTAAAAATGCAGGATCCTTTATAACTCATAAATTTTAAATACTCACTTAGCATTACAAAGTTAGGAGTACCTTTGTAAAGACCTCGACTCGATGTCGTATTAGACGAATGTATTTCAAGCTGTACTTCTGAATTTCATTAATCTTAACCCGTATAGTTAAGTAATGGTAAAATCAATTAACTTTTAAGTAATGGTAAAAGCCAGACAATCATCAGCATTGTAGATTAGAAATCAAACTTTATTTATAAAAGGGTCTAACATAAATAAAAAAAACATAATTTGATCCTGCTCCTGTGGCCTAGTCACCGCTAATAATGGATCACAAAATCTAGTAGGTGAAAGGTACTTAAAAAAATCAACGACTTTTATTTTTTTCTTAGTTAAGAGTTGTTCAACACCAATTGTCATATCGCTAAACCAATCTGCATACTGATTATAGATTCTTAACATCAACTTTCGCTCGAAATTTAAACTGATGGTGACTTGCTTAATTCAATTTTTGAACTCCGGTAATCTCTCTTGTAGATATCCCAGATAGTGTTAATCAAGAACAGGTTAGTAGACTACTTAGTTTGTATTCATTAATTATATAAAGTCAGAGTGACTCAGAGTAAGTAGTGATCATTCATTAACATAAATTATTTGAAAGTCAAGGTGAAATTGTGATAATTAATTTGTTTTATTATTTAAAAGTATATTATAATTTACGCTACGCTACTACTAGCTAGCTTGCAACTGTTTTAAGCGCAGGCCCTTCTATTTTAACGTTTAATATAAAGAAACTAATTTATGTGATAGTCAAATATCGTAGTGGAAAAATTCGCGTATAAAAATAAATATTTTAAAAGTTGACTTGAGAGACCATATTCAAATTATGTTAAGCTGATTTGATTAGGAAATATGTTCAAGTCGCTAGGTAGGTGCGATTTTTAGGCCTCTTTATCAATAAAAACAAAAGGTATGATTCTGAAATGTGTTAATAATATATGTATATTTAAAGTTCCATTCATTTTAGCCTATGGTTGATAAACACACTGCTTGTAAGCCATTTTACGTAAACGGTTACTTAACAAATTAACAGACATGCGACAGTCATGTTTTAAAATGGGTGTAGTCATTACTTTTCCCTGTAAATTATTTATTATTATTATGTAAATATTCTAATACAAGAACTTTAACATGGTAATAAATTGAATGCCCCTAAGTGCTCTATATCACTCGTGTTTTATGTGTGAACACCCAAATATTCGAAATATTTTATACCGAATTTCGATGTTCCGATTTTCAAAAGTTCGAATGTCATAATACCTAAGAATTTAAATGTCTATTATTAAAATTCACAAAATTTATTTTACCGATAGACGGCAGCGGCCGCCGAGCGCCAGATCCCCTCTATCGTTGGTGAATCATTTGGGTGAAGTTAGGTTAGACCTGTTGAAAATGTTTTTATTCGAAAGGAAATAGAATGAATTAGAATTTTTGATGTTTCGAATTACTATTCAGTATGACTATTTGTTATTCGATCTATGAAAACTCGGTATTTTGAGCATAGTAATTATAAACGTTAGTAATATTGAATTTTTCGAAGTATAAAAATAGGATGAATGAATAAACGCAGTTGTTTTATAAGGAATTCGAAATTATGAAAATCGGTATTTTGTAATTCGTATTTGTGACTGACGGAATAAAGTTTTTCGTATTTGTGTAATGTACCCATTTTATGTATATATCTAAATACTTAAAATAGAGTGGGTGAAGATTAGTTGGCAGGCTACTAAGAATACGTTCATGTAGTTGAAAAATCTGTATTCTTTTTTTAGCGAATTGAGCGATTTAGTTTGCACTACATTCTTATTCAGAATTAAATAATACAATAACTCTTTATTTAATTCTGAGTTCAAAAAATTGTTAGTATGAGACTGACTAGCTTGAACTATTTCTTAACGAACTTATTGGCTGATTGATTAGTTTATTCGTATCCCTAGATTTTGTAACAATTTGTTTTCTTTGAAAGTCATTTTTCGAGATTAACCAGTTACACAAGAGAACATATGCGAGGAATATCGGTTTGAATTAGAGAATATTGTCCAAATATAATACTAAAATGTTGCTGTAATTTTATGTCTTTTTATGCGGCATAAAATCAGAGGCGTCTCAGGATGATATAAATTAATGGAAATGTGTATTTAAAATGCATTACTGATGTATTACTATGAATTGTTAGAACATCTCAAATTGATATTTATTTACGGTTTAAGGTAGAGAACGGTTAAAGTACCTTAACTGTCTCAAATACTTCTTCAGATACTTTGAGATACCACAGTATTTCAGTATTTTTTGGGTCTACTTTTAAAATATTATTATATAATCCTTTCAATCACTTTGAAGAAGCACTGACGTGCTCAAAACTAGCTCTCGGGTTTATTATTTGACTGGCAGAAAGCTCTCGTCCGTTTAGTTCGTTATTTGAAATATAATCTTGTAAGCATGTTTCATTGGTACTGTATTTCAAAGTCTACTTTAATCATCGAACTTTCTACGAAAAGAAAGGACATAAATAAAATGAAATAAAATATATTTAAGATTTAAAGTTATGTGCAATGGCAAAAATTAATAGTTATCCTATTTCTTTTAACGGAAACGAGGCAATTCACAGCGGGGTGATTAGTGTCATGCCTTTCTGGTTCATCTTTGTCTCGAATAAACTATTTTATAAAACCGAAGTACCGGTGTGTTTGGTTTATTGTGATTAAATAAGATCTAACAACAATGGTGACATTTTTTATCCTGCTTACCTGGAAAGAAGACAAGGCGATGATATTTACTAAGCACCAGCGTTTCTCTTCTTAGGTATGCTGAAAACCAACATGATTGTTCGTATTTCATTTTCAAAAGGCCTTCTAAGGTATGTGCAGCTAATATAACTAATTGAAGCAAGGTCTATTTACTTTCCAAAACTAAGAAGATAGGAGCTATTTGACGGCTGTCAAGAAAATACTGCATCATATTACGTGCTCTCGATTACAATCAGACGATTCAGCACATACTGCAAATCGGATTGGCTAGCTTTGACAAGAATTTGAGTAAGTCAATAATTCAAGAACCACACCCACCCATCCGGACACAACTTTTCTGAAGCTAAATTCACCCATATCCTGACAAAGTAACTTCCACTAAATCCAAGTCGTTTGGGATAGTACTCGTATACGACACTTAAAAATCGATGAACCGATTATGTTTGTGTCAAAATAAACCAACTTCAATGGCTATCTGTTCATCTTATAGATGATCGAAGAGTGTAGAAACGATGATAATTTGGAACCTACAAAAGCGAAATTTAAAGCTCTAATTTAACTAAGTAAGTTAGTGGTCCCCGTGGCATCATTCAACACGACGACCAATATTTTCATATGAGTTTGTAATCAGCCCCATTTTGTAATAGTTAATTGCTGATATAAACTGAATATATGTATGATTAAAAGGAATCGCAGCAAAATATGATATTTTTAGTGACTGTTATAGTAGTATTCTACAAGAATATGCAAAAAGAAAATACTTACTTGGGCTGTATTAGATGAAAAGGCATTTTTCTCACAGCTTCTTCAGCGATGTCTAGCGGGAAGGCAAACTCTATCATATTCTCATTAAGGCAATCATTATATATAGATGCCAGCTGGCACCTATCCGACATGCCCTCAATGCTGTCGAGGCAGAGCCGAGAGACGGTGTTCAATTTACGAACTACGCGAGAATTCTTGCCGTTGACTAAGCTGGCCAGATGCACTAGCAGTTCTCGGTTAACCTATAATGGAAATAAATACTTTTTTATTATTATTTTTCCCAAAAATATATTCAAATATGCTGATATGGTCATACTGGAATTCCAGATTATTTTAGTATATTTTTAAGTATTATTAGTACACGTATTAAAAGTGTTCAGAGTACTTAATGGTATCGTAATCGGTAAAGTAGTACATGTATGTACATTTTATTTTATTTCTTTGGTTCGATTCATTATTATCAACCTTTTTTGACAGGCGGCTTAAAGGCTATTTTTGGTATTCTATTAGGTAGCGTAGCTATTTCATTGTTAAGAGTGCTTTTATAAAATAATAGTGTAACCCAGTGAGTTTAAAAGTATGTAAAAAATAATACAACCTGCAGATTAATTTAGGCCAAATATTCTAGGTAAGTAATTTGAAAAATGCTCAGATATACGACTGAAATGAGAAACTCAGCTAAGTACAAACGAGATTAGGTTTTGCGTTACTTGTACTAAGGCTTAGTACAAGTAACGCAAAACCTAATCTCGTTTGTACTCCTTGAACTTATAATTTCAAAGCAAATAAATACACACTTGCGAAGTGGCTATTACCTACTTTAAAAACTATTTATCGTTGTAATGAGTAAAAAGCGTCTTGCCTTGCCGTGATTGATAACGTCGCTTTGCTCTAACATGCAGGCAGCGAAGCATTGGCCAGATCTGGAAACTGGGGATGAGTTGGTGAAGTAGGCCCTCACATCCTTTGGAGTCGCTCGAACCTTGATCACGCAGGATTGTGCCATCCGAACAAGTGCATCTAAGTGGCCTTGAACCTTAAAATATTCAGCCAGACAGACATAGTTACTTTCGCATTTTTAATATTAGTAAGAATGTAAAAAGTTTTCAACTATCATGTGTTCTGATTTAGGTTATCTTTATATTGTATCGTAGTGTAATGTTAAATAGAATCTAACCTTCTTGAAGGCCATTTAATACATTTTTTATTATTATTTCAAAGTGTAAACATATTAATGAGATAATTTTTAAATACATAGCATTTCCTAAGCCACGAAAGTTTATAACGAATGCTTAGGGTGCAAATGCGAATGCTTTAAAAACATTTTAGAATTCAAATGGTAACTACTATTTAAATGCTAGAGAGGCTTAGTGTGTAGCATAGTTGAGCAAAAAGATCAACTGTTGGTCGTTATATCAACACAATATGTAGTATAGATTCTAGACGCGTATATGTGATCTCTTCGAACAACTGCAATCGGTTTAGTCTTAAAACATTCAAGTTGCAAAATACCATAGGGTTGCAAAACGTTTATATCTCATAAGATCCAAATCTTGAAATCTCCAAGTTGCAAAATATTTACATCGCAAAACAACAACAAAGTCCCGTTTTCCTTCAGAGACTTGTGGTATACCTAGACTTGCTCTATCAGTCTGGGAACGATTATATTAAAAAGAAGGGTTATCATCAAGCAGACGGCTGGTCATAAATCAAACTAGCCATAAATCTAGTTTGCACAGACCAAAAAATTTAAAAATACCATAAAAGTATTACAAATTGATATTAGTTTACCTACTTAATAAGTTTCTTTATGTATTCGCATTCGTTATTTGTTATAAGGTTCTTGCCACAATATTCTAAACTTACTTTAGGATCCGCAAAGTCAACTAATGTTCCCGAAGATCGTTGCACTCTAAACCCCGAAACAAATGGAGCCAAACATAATATAATCTGTAGTAACTGCATGATACTGTAAACAAAAATAATTATTTTGAAAACATATTAATTTTAAATTTGCTGTAAGGATTTTCCGGGTGTTACAAAGAATGCTTACACAATTTTATGTTAAATTTTCACGAGAAAGTTATGCGTTGGGAAGATATATAAAATTAGAGATTAATAGTTGCACGAAACTGCGAGCCGCTACAGAATCAAAAAACATGAAATGTGCTTTTTGTGGAATATTAAATATCACATACGTAATCACTTTTGACATCCTACTACTTGTAAATGAGTCGATGAGTTCTATATAGTTTTATATTTTGTAATGATTATTCACGATTGTTACCTTGTGGTGTAATCGGCATGAATTAGGACAATTCATACTGAAATATTACCTGAGCTAGAGAGCTTATTAAATAATTCTGTATATTGAATTCCGCTACAACACACTTAACAGGTACAAAAACTTACACTTATTCATAAAGAAAGCTTTTTCGTTAACTTAATGTTAATCAAAAACAAGGATCATTTATTTTTTGAAATACATTAAAATTGGTAGATGGTGAAAATAAACAAATAAAGGAAGTATTAGTGAGTTTCTGGTCGATGAAATCGGGCGGGACTTGTCCCCGACAGCAATCATTACTGCCATGCTGGCGCGTGAGGAGGGCTGGGGCGCAGTGTTCTCTTTCTGTGAAGCTGTAATGCTCCAGAAAGAGAACGCTGAACGGGATCGGGAGAGGGCCGATCCCGAGCGAAGAAAACGTCGGCGGCGGAATGAGCAGACGACGGGACCGCGGGCCCCCAGAGAGTGCGGACCTCTGGTGGCAGATTAATTGCTGCGGATAGGATGGCAGCCTAATCGCACTGAAAGTGTGATCGGGCCGCAACATCTAGATAGGTTGAGAGGCAGGGAGAAGCCACTGGATTTCCCTGAGATGGGGCCTAGATAGGTGCGGCGTCGATCTGGGGGACCTGAAATCACATGGCCCGGGTTCTCCCCAGAGCAGGGCGCCTAAGACTAGTCGTCAGAGTGGTTTTTAGTGGAATCACCACATACTCTTGGCTCCTATATCCACAAGGATCCGGAGATCCGAAGGGATTTTCCAATCCGTCAATAAAAAAATAAAAGGCTACGTTAGTGTTGAACACATGTGTAAGTAGCGGAGTTATTTACATTTTCTATAATAAATTGCAATCTGTATATGATATCATAAAGACATTTTTTTTATATAAGATAGAATATTAGTAATAGAGTTATAAAATATTTGCCCACGAGACTTAGCGTAACGTAAGCGTAACTTAAATTTATAAGAAAATAGCTTTCACTGTGACTTAGATTTTCTATTTTAAATTTTAACAAGCGACGGCGATTTTATAAAAGATACTTTATATTCCCTGAAAACTTATATCTATCGTTTCATTTAAGCCCTATGCTTTAATCTGCCCCACGGATAATTTACAGGGAAATTGCATTATCACTGTATGAGTGGTTAAGGTGTGATAGTCAACAAACATTTGCATTTATTATGTTATTGAAGATTAAATAAAGCTTTAATCGAAAGCTCATTCTTACTTAATTATAGATTAATCGTATCTTTTATTCATTATTGATTTTCATTTCTGACTGGCAACGCTTCTATTTAGGTTGGTGCCGGTGTAATCAATCACTGTCGCCTATCGCACACCTTTACGGCAGATTTTTTCTATTTTCAGTGTCTAAATCACTTTCAATGCTTTATTAATTGAATTGTCAATTATTTCTAAAAATAGAAATGATGAGATGTATTTTGATGATTTTATACTTAGGGCATACTGAAAGTTTCTGGATTCTGATAAATAAGACTAAATACGAGTTTTTGGAAACAAGAAGAAGTCGTAGGATGCGAGGTTCGGGCTGTAAGGCAGATACGTCATCAGTTCCACATTTGAAGCCTTCAAGTAGGCTTATGTTGCCTTAGCGGAAAGTGAGGATTCGTTATCGTGGTGAAGGAGGACATTGCTTCGAGGACGCTTTTCGCTAACTTTTTCTAAGACTCTGGGCAAGTTAGTGTTGACATACCAATCTGCAGTCACTGTCCTTTGATTTTCAAGCGATACTGTAGTGTAATGTCCTGATTTACCGAAAAAAGAAGCAACCATGTTTTTACCAATGCTTTCACTTTTCTTAACTTTCGCTCGGCAAATCTTCAAAAGGAAAGACAAACTCGGCCGAGTGGCTTTCTTTTTCGGGTTTAAAGCAGTATACCCAGGTTTCATCACTTTTCACGAGATTATATACAGCCAATGACTGTCCTTTTTTATCATTTTACAGCACCACTGGACACGCAGTTTCCTATCCTCCGTTAAGTCATGCGGTATCTTTCGAGTGCAAAGCTTCCGAGTCTTCAGATGCACATGTAAAATATTTTGCACTTGGCTCATTCCAATGCCTAATAATGCCTAGTTTCAATAAGTTGTCGTACGGTGATAATATTAGAGTATGTAATCGCAGTCGCTGGCCGAACTAAACGTACTTCGTCATAGAGATGATCACGTCCACGTCTAAATTCTCCAGCCAGAAACTTTCAGTGGGCATACTGTTTTAATTTACACGTAAATTAAAACTTGACTTACTCATTTTGTAACAAAATCAGATCCTTTTTTTTTGTAAATACCTCTATACTACGAAATAAAAATACCTACACTACACTTATGCCTGTATTCTAAGAGAGTTAGTAGATGTGTATTAACATCCACATTTTCAGTGTCCGTGTGGTGACGGATTAAGAATACGGAGTGTCACCACCCCTATTCAAGGGGAAGGATACATAAATTACGTATTCTGTTAAAATAAGTTGGTCAACGGGAAACCAGTTTATGCCAATGATATTGCCTTGTTTCTTAACGATTTTTTATAGAGAAGTCTGAGCAAGTCGTAAATTTCCCCACTCAGTATATTGCATCATAATACAGTTATATAGCTGTTCTCTCTTATTATACCATTTCAGCATACAAAACCCATATAAAATGGAGCCTGTCAGCTAAAATAAAAAAACTCAAAACATTTCATCGAAATGAAATTTCAGCAATTTATTGTCACTGATGTGGTTTTTAAATTAACTGCAAAAGAATCACATTGATTTTAATGACAGTCAGACAGATATATATATATATATCGACGGTAGTAACCGATTTTGTCTTATTCTGAAACATCCAATAACATAATAGTTTTACCTTTAGGTCAATTGCTGAGATACGACTTTTCAGCTTTCTGCCGTCGATATTCTCTCATATATTATTATATATCTATAATGATTTAGACTTTAAACAATCTGTCTAAGGGACGTACGAGATTTGTTTTATTGATTAATTTTGTGATAGTGCAATCCTCAATACAATTAGGTAAAAAAAGGGCTACGTGCTCACCAAAATGCTACCAAAAAACTATCTTGTATTTCGGACCAACCATCCGTCGGGCAACCAGATGCCTCGATAGAGCTTACAAAACAATTGTTGTATCCTTGAAATGAAATGAAATGATGATGAAATGAAATGAAATTGACACATAAAGAGGTCAGGTTTTCTAACTGGCTCTATTTATTACGTAACTAATATTATACAAGATGAAAATGTAAAAGCATAACAGAGTGCTTCAGAAAGGGGTGGTTAAATTTTGGGAGCGTATGTGTAGTCGAAAAATGTGTGAATAAGCTTTAAAAAACTGAATAGTAAAAAAATACGTTCATCGAAAAATGCTTATAAGTATGTCAACTAGTATAGATGAACATTAAATATTGTGAATTTTCGTGTAAATTTTAATCATTTTGGGTTTTTATTATTTGTATTATTACTATTTCCATAAAATCTGGGCATTACATGAATATTATTGGTTTAAAATACCTCTATTTTTAATAGTATAAGCCCTTCCATTTACTTAATATTAGTTTTATGGGTCAAATTTAAAGATTATGTTTCAAAATATGGTTTTATCACGCATTTACCTAAAACCATTAGCGCTTTACATAATTTACGGGGGAGGCCCCGAATATACGAACATAAATAAGACTATAGGTACCATTTAACTACTTTAAAAACTTTTCTGTTCGTATTAATACATGTTTCTGTGTTTTACTATTCCTGGTATTAATAATTGATAAATAAGTGGAATGTTATTAAAATATGGTTCAAACCTTTTTGTTTTCATTTAAAAAAAATAGGTACAATATTGCCTATGTAATTTGCGATTAAAATGCTTACGACGTTGCAAAAGATTCTCATTTATGCATGAATGATTAAATATTTTCTCTAAACACACATCTCTCTAATCCAAAAATCTAAATTATTAGTTTTGTATTCTTGAATATATTAACCGATTTAAAAAAAAAGCAAGGCCTTCTAGAAGAGGTAGTTATTTATATAACAACACACGAAAATTTATCATACAAAAAACAACAATATATAAATATAATTTAGAAATATATCTACTTACACGTAAATGCAAACAGAAATAGATCCCAAACAGAATGAAAATCTTATTTTGAGGTTCCTCTTGATTCAAGTATTTCACGCTCACCTGGTATATTCACTTAGACAGCAAGACTAATGCATTTCCAAAAATGTATCGTTTAAAGCTTATAAAACGTATAAGAAACTCATTGTTTTGCGAAAATGGAACAATTCTCATTGTTGCGAAACTGCTCGGTTGCCTTATTTTTTTAGTTTCACAGAGGCCAGATGGTTTATTGAATACGTAACCGTTTGCTTTTTTACGTCCTTGTGGTGTCAACGGTACGTGAACGATGTTGAATTTCATTGATGATTGTTTAATGTTGTTTGTATCTTTTATCACACATACATAAGTGTATTTAAACGTCCATATTTTCTTAACTATACTTTTAGTGCAATTTACGTCATAGTGGGCCTATTACCGTCAACCGTCAATTGAAAATACATTGATAGGAAAGTTGATAAGAAGGGGTTACCAATAGTGGGGAAAATATATTGTTTATTTGGATTGATTGAAGAAAGTAAGCAGTAGTTTGAGTAATAGTTAGGGGTCGCCTGTAACTCGAATCCGGCAATCCAACGACTTTGACTGCCTTGGTGGTACATTTGCAGATCATACAAATACATCGTCCGACCCGGGAATTGTACAAGAGACACCAGCACAGCAGTCGCATACGCTTCCACTGCACTACCAGTCAAGATAGTACGTAAATATTTATATATACACGGTGTAAGGGACGTCGTAACGTCGTTGTAAATTGAAAAAGCAATTGATGAATTTTCAATAATACACTATTTCAGTATTCGGTACGATGTCCCTTACACCTTGTATATTATATTTACAAGAATAGTTTAGGGACTGTCCTCAAAATAAACAATATATATACTAAATTTTATTCCCATACTATTCTCTGGGCATATATATATTTCTATATAGGTATATACATATACGAGTAAATGCCTGCTTGTCACAGTTCTGAATCAACAAAGGAGAGAAAACATCAAGATATTATTATTATTTCGAAATTCTTTCCTTTTTATTTGTTATTGCAAGAATTGTTTTGGCATTGTAAGGAGTCTCATAGAAAACTCTAAATAAAGATATCATTCAATAATTAATAACATTAAGAAAAAAAAGGTCTTTTGTTGAGCTCAGGTCAAAGTTATTCTTTGTTTTCACAAAAGTGAAGCCTTACCGAGGGAAGTTGACGAATAATGGGTTTGAGAACAGCTTTCTGTTTTGTCCCTTTGTAATTTACTTCAATAGGTTTTTATTTGGATAGAGTTTATTCTTGACCATGATTCAAACATGATATTTCAAACGGAATGATTATTCTTAATAAATGGCAGTCACTTTAATAAACATAGAAATGGTGTTACGGAATATTGACTGTCACTCGACTAATATTTGAGCTGTACGATTCGCCCAGGTAGGTAAACTGTGACTACTGAGTCACAGTTTACCTACTTGGGCGAATCGTAGTAACTGAGACCGTGACGTCAATGGTTATGATGTCTCACATGGGCTGGTCATGGCCAATGTGGAAATTGGGGCATGTTTCTTTTCTTTCTTTTATTGTAGCTTTAGCAGTTACGTAACTGTTGCTATTTATAGAAAAAGAACCAGACTTTAAATTGTACAGGTTATGTTAGACTTACGAAATGATGACTTGATAATGTGAATAGTACCTAAGTATGTGCAGAAAGGTTTTCTTTGGATTCTAAAGACTTCATTAAATAGACTAATCGCATCGTCACGTCAGTTGCAGATATTGGTATGTTGAAGCGGCGATATACCGAAGTATTATTAATAACCGCAGAGAACTTTGAAATAAATTCTCGATGGACCTGCACATTTAAGTTATGTATTGAAAAATATATACGTATAAGTAGAATAAATCTGTAAATCAGAAGTCATTTTGTAGCTATAAATGTAATATCAAGATTGAAATTAAAAATTTGGACTGATTAGATACTGGTACTGTAATCAGTATAATAGTGTCAGATGGGGGACAGCTATGTCGGACAGCTACAAGCTATCATGTGGTGTTAGACAGGGGGGGTTGACTTCTCCTGACCTGTTTAACCTCTACATCAATGACCTGATAGGGGAGCTGAGCAGGACTCCGGTAGGGCTCAAACTTGGTGACAGATACGTCAACAACTTAAGTTATGCTGATGATATGGTCCTGCTCAGCCCTTCGATCAAGGGCTTAAGAAGACTGCTAGCTATATGTGAGAGATATGCTACAGAGCATGAGTTAGTATACAATGCAAAAAAGACTGAAATGATGGTATTCAGGTCGGGAAGAGGTCCTCAGAACGTGCCTCCGGTGTGGTTAGGAGGACAGATAGTTAACATGGTGGGGAGGTTCAAGTACCTTGGTCACATACTCACGTCAGACATGAGAGATGACGCTGATATCGATCGACAGCGTCGAGCACTCTCAGTCGTTGGCAATATGATTGCCAGGAGATTTTTTAATGCCAATGTACAGACTAAAGTGCACCTGTTCAGAGCATACTGTCAGAATTTCTACACGTGTCAACTCTGGACTGCATATACGAAGAGGTCTTTGGATGGCATTCGTGTTCAGTACAATAATATCTATAGGCACCTTATGGGGTTAGCACCTTTCTGTAGCGCCTCCACAATGTTTGTAGAGGCAAGACTGAACACGTTTAATGCCATCCAAAGAAGCCGAATCGCGGCGTTTATGGCCCGGGTTGGTTCGTGTAGGAACACTATAATTAAGGAACTTGCTGACAGGGTATGTAACAGTTCCATGTTTAAAAAATGGTTACAGATAGCTACATAAGTAATGTAACCAAAATAAAGAAATATCATAAACATTATATGGAAACTATTCCGAAATAAAGATTTATTATTATTATTATTATGTCATTTTATACCTTGTCTGGTCTCCCTTTTATTTTAAAGGGGTAACAAAATCTAACACACGGGCCTTAGCCAAGTGTGCCAAAAAGGGATGATGATATGAAGTTAAGATGATGAGGATGAAGCGAGAAATTTGCGTGTGAGACGACATGTGTTAAGAAGGACTGCTTTTTGTAAGAGTATGAGAGAGGATTTCGGCATTTCCAATGTGTTGAGGCTATCTTGAAGAGTCTTCGGTACTACGCCAGTTGTAGATATGACAATCGGTACTATTTTAACTCTATCTACCTGCCATTGCCTTTTTATTTCCGTTGCTAAGTCTATGTATTTAGTCATCTTTTCTGTGTGCGTCGTGAGGAGATTGTGTGTGTTACATACTGCTATGTCTATAATAAAAACTATTTTGTTAGTTTTGTCTAGTATTGTTATATCCGGTCTATTATAATGTATGGTTTTGTCGGTAATTATTGTCCTATCCCAATATATTTTAAATGCATTATTTTCTAGAACTGTACTGGGTTTATATTTATAATAAGCAGTTTTATTTGAAATAAATGAGTATTTGTGAGCTAGATTTTGATGGATTATTGCTGCAACTTGGTCATGTCTGTGTTTATAATCAGTTTGTACAATAGATTTACAAGAACCAGTGATGTGTTGGATGGTTTCGGAACTGCTATGGCATCGTCTACATAAGTCGGTAGGAAGGTTAGGGGTACGGATTATGTGTTTTTTATAGTTAAGAGTATCGATATTATTATTATTCTCTTTATTAAATTATATATACATATTAATTACATTTTTAAATATATTACAAAAGAAATAAAAATACATTTAAAAATATAAAAAATAGTAGACCACCGACATCGGGTACAGGTACCAAGACACCAATGGTTAGGACTGCAAAGATAGGAACCTCCTCACTATACGAGCCGTGTCAAGGAGGACTGCCTTCTGTATCAGACCCTTGATCCAGCCGTCCAACGTGAGCCTCTTAAGGTGTTGGTCGAGGCTCTTGGCTATCAATCCGTGAGCAGATACGACTATCGGAACAATAATCACTGAACCGACATTCCACATATCGACAATCTCGTGAGATAAATCCAAATATTTTATTTGTTTTTCTTTTTCAACTTTCACGAGATTCTCGTCATGAGGAACGGCGATATCAACAATCATTGCGCGGCGCTCTAATCGATCTATCACTACAATATCAGGCTTATTAGCAACAATAGTCCTGTCTGTGATAATAGATCGATCCCAATACAACGTGGCCCGACCATTCTCGAGAACTGGGTCGGGCACATACCTGTAGTATGGCACCTCTAGATTTACAAGATGGTATTTAAGGGCAAGCTGTTGGTGTACAATCCTGTCTACTTGGTTGTGCCTATGCAAATATTCACCGTTAGAAAGACGAGAACAACCAGAAATGATATGCCTGATTGATTCCCCAGGACGGTGGCATGCCCGACAGATGTCAACCGTACCATCTTTCAGGATATATTTCCGATAGTTATTCGTCATGATAACTTCGTCCATAATCGCACAAACAAAACCTTCAGTTTCTCCGAAGAGATCACCATACCGTAGCCAAGTCGTAGATGCTTTAAAGTCTATATCGGACCCGTTTAGGGCCCGATAAAACCGGCCATGGAGCTCTTTGCCCTTCCATACTTCCCTACGATCATTAGTACTAAATACTACAGGTTTGCGCCAATTCTCTTTAGCCAGAGCGAGCGGGGTGAATCCGATATCCACTGCAACTACTTTGCGATGCATTCCCACATCGGTATGTAGAAAATATTCTCTGAGATTGCATATCTCCCGATTGTGTAGGGTCTTGATATTTAATAATCCGCGACCCCCTAGCTTTCGCGGGATATACAATCTCATAACCGATGAACGTGGGTGGTGCATTCGAAATGCAGTCAGCAATGTACGGACTCTCCTATCAAGGGCATCTAGTTCGGTCTGAGTCCATTTAAGTATACCAAAGGAATACATCAGAATCGGCATGACCCAACCATTGCAGGCTCGCACCTTGTTGCCCCCTGATAAAAGACTTTTAAGTACTTTTTTCAAGCGGCCAAAAAAGCGTTCCTGCAACGTTTGTTTCATGTCAGATTCTGGTATGCCTAACGACTGTGATATACCCAAATACTTGTAAGTTTCAGTGGCAGACAGAGATCTGAGTTTTGTTGAATCGGAAAGCTCAATTCCTTCAGATTCTACTATCTCACCCTTCTTTACATACATGACTGCACACTTGTCTACACCAAATTCCATTTTGATAGAATTACTAAAGTTTTCCGTCACCTTTAGTAACGCTGACAATTGTAATTTGGTGGGGGCTAGTAGTTTCAAATCATCCATATAAAGAAGGTGAGATATAACTTGATCATCTTTCTGCAACCTATAGCCTAGCCCTGAACCCTCTAATAAAGTGCTAAGAGGGTTCAAAGCCAGGCAAAACCACAAGGGACTCAGACTATCACCTTGAAATATACCCCGCTCGATCTTTATTGGTGCATCAATTACCGTCGTCTGCCGACATCCTGGATAACGAAGCGCTGTTCTCCATTGCCCCATACATGACTTCAAGAAAGTGCACAGAGTTGTATCAATTTTATACAACTCCAGCACCCTCAAAAGCCATGTATGTGGAACCGAGTCATAAGCCTTCTTATAGTCTATCCAACATGTCGCCAAACTCTTACGATTACGACGCACCTGTTGGCTAATGGCCCTGTCTATAATAAGGAGGTCTTTAGTGCCACGGCTCCCACTTCTACATCCATTCTGAGAAACTGACATTTTTTTTTTTTTTTTTTTTTTATTATTATTATTATTAAACATAGCACATAAATTAGTTAGGTTTGATAATTAGTTTTATGAACTAATGTTAAAGTTGAATACTTGGAAACAAAGTTTAAACCACATCACTTTGTAGTTCTATTCAGAATTTATTTTGGTTTTAACAAGAGTTATTTTAACTTTTGCTCAACATCCTTGTACGTACTGCTAAAGTACATATAGAAAATAGTTTTATTATTCTTTGTATTAGGTACCTAATTTAAAAACCACGGTTCACCGGTCACGGTTACGGTTCAAAACCTATAATCCAATGTTCAAACATTGGACTAGGTCCAAAGCAGAATGTCCACTCCTGGTTTCAATTTTAGACGTTCGCGTCATTATTGTAAATGTTAAAAAACATATCGATTTTAATGTGACTTTTCGACCCTGATCTCTTCTATAGAACTTAGGGTTTGAAATTAAATCTTACAAGAACTAAAACTTGAATTAATGACCGGTTCTATTGTAACTTAAATATTGCCATTATATAAAATAAACCTTTAATGGTTTAGTGCAGTTAAATATCGTTTTAAAATAAATAAATTAGTAATTTTATGATTTCGCGTATGTAGTCGTATTCAGTGTTAGTTTTGCATTAATTTATCCATGGTATCCCTGGTATCAAGAACACGATGCCACAAACATTATTAAAATGAAACTCACTATATTATTATTTTAGTGTCACAATATTTTCTCGTTGTTGATGTTTTCACATTTAATTTCTCAATAACCACAAATTCTGTTGTAATATACGTTTATATTTTAGATGATACAATGCATGATCAATGCATGCTTAATAATGCAGTTTATATACATATATTTGGGACAGCAAAAAGAGGGTAGAACTAAGTTTCACACTGAAATGGGCATTCTTATATTTTTTTGCAATGATCATCACATGAGAGACATCACTTGTCGATAAAATGTATTTATTTGGAAAAAAATAAAAGAGTCGTATTGCTACGTGAATAGGGAGTTTGTATATTAATTGCAAGCTAATATTGTTATAGAAAATAAATCCTGTTTTAATATGTAATATGATATGTTGTAAAATTACTAAATAGAGAGTCATTTTGAAGTTTTACATGTAGAGAACATAATTTTTTAGTCGGTAAATGTTTATGTACGTACCTACACATATTAATGTAGTAAGTAGGATAATTATACATATTTGACGAAGTAAGTTATATTTCCTACTGATATACTCTAGTGAATCGTTCTTTCATCTCATCTCATAGTAGTTAGTTTGATTTATGAAACAAACATCATATGCAATGCTTACATATTTTTATTATTTCTTAAAAACTCAATACCTATATCTGCCCTTGATGATGACTGAGTAATAATAATAATCATATTATACCACATTAACATAACGCCATCTAGTCCTAAACTAAGCAGAGCTTGTACTATGGGTTCTAGACAACTGATATAAATACATATATACTTTTTTTTTGTTAATACATACATATTATACATAGAAACGTCCAGATATTTTATTTTAAGACGTTAAATTTGTAGTAGGTTTAAGTTCAAGTTTTTATGCAAGCATAAAATAATAGGTTTGACCAAATCTTTTATGCTTACCTTAACCTTTTTAGGTCAAAACCGATTTAAGGTTTAAAATATCCCATTTCAGTCACTGTTTCATTACCTCAAAATAATGATTTCCTTTCATCTACATCAATTTTACAAGTACTTAATAATTGTGATTACTATATACATAATTTTATAAACGTAATTATTATAATACATGTCATTTGAAAGTATGAAGCATAACAGATCGCTATCAAAATAACAACGACCCAATTACGAGTCATTAAAACAACCGAAATCATTCCTTCATTACATTTTATTCGCTTTCAAAAACGCACATGTAGATAAAATATCAAAACAATTATAAAAATGATGTCGAAGAAAATCCTGCAGTTGCTTATAGTGGTGTATCTGACATTCTTCATAGGTTTAGTGGTATGCCAAGAGGAAACCACAGTACCGGCAACCACAAGAGCTGAAGGTGAAGAAGAGGAAGAAGAAGAACCTCAGAAAAAGGGCTGTTCTATTTGGTGCTGGATACAAAAGATAGCCATGTTTGTTATCTCTCAACTGCTGAGCGGTAATTTCATGTATTTCTTAAGTATCTGTAGTAACTTTAGCTTAGTAGTCGATTCGCACAGACTTCATTTATAGAAAAATGTAGTGGCGATTCGCAGACATTTTCTTAAATGAAATTTATTTAACGAAATGGTACAGTAGCGCACTCTATCGGACTAGACCAGATAATCTGCAGATTGCTGCACTCTGACTGATTTACGTACATTAGCGCTAAGATATACATCTATCGATCCATCCAAACTTTCACATTGATAATCAGATAAAACACGGTAGGCAGCGGCTTGGCTGTGTCCCTGGCATTGACGAAGTCTACGAGCGGCGGTAACCACTTACCATCAGTGCCGTGGGCTCGTCTGCCGCCATTGGCAATATAATAAATTGTCAAATTAACATAATATATGTTCACACCTGTAATTTTATTTTTTTCTCGTTAAAATACAAAATGAGACATTTTTTTAGAGGTGTCCATTAAAAATATTAATATTAAAGAGGGTCGTTTCACACAAAGTGTGAGAGCAAATTTGTTGAATCGACCACTTAGCGTTAATTTTTGGTGGAAGTTATTACACCTTGCTTTTAAGTTTGCTCTTAAGGTTGCTCTTCAAAATTTCTATTTTTCTTATTTAATGTTTTCTTTTTCAGGTTAATCGGGTCGCCGTTGGAAAATAAAATCAATAATATTTTGCTAATCTGTCAGAATAAAAATAACTGATGAAAAAATGTTGTTTTTAAAATAATGTCATATTTTGTTAAAAAACATTTTGGAAAAAAAAATTGCTTTTCGAGCCATTTGTTTATCCCGATTTTACAGATTTTTAATCCTTCTCAGTCTTGTAATCTGTGTTGTACATACATCTCCGAATCATCCTTTTTTCTCTTTTCTAACCAATTTTAATAACTCAGGCCCGTCAGTTCACCCAACCACACCTATATCACACAGTGCTGGTTTTCAGTATTTAAAGTAAACTTTAATCCTTATCGAGGTGGAACCCGCAAATATTACAAACAAAACCTAAGTTAACCAATACGTTTATGTCTTATCTCCTGACCTAAAATCTTTTAGAATATTCATTATTACTAAAGTAAGCTTATAATGATGTTATGGTTCTTATCCTTTAAAAACACGACAGAGTAACGCTTTTGGGACAAAATTGCTTTTATTTAAAAAATGGTTTTTAGATTGCCTTTAAAGGATTTCCAATTTGAATTTCAAATAGCTTCAGATTTTGTTAAGCCTGTTTTGTACAGAAGCACTTCAATTATGTTTCTTATCTATAAAATTATTTGAGACAGAATAAATAATGTTATTTTTTGCCTGACATCTTTGTAAGACAACGGCTTTTTTTTGTAATTCAGCCTATTGGTCTAGTTATGGTGGTGTCCGTGTATACTCAGGAAGACAGAAGGGAAAACTGTCCCATACTTCTCCTATTCTATTGTACTTTGCCTTGTTGGCAATAGGTATATCTAAGATGCTCACCAATAGTTCCCTAATACTATGCGAGAGTCCAACGAATGACTGACCCTGACTGGTAAGTCAGAGGTCGTGGGTTCGATTCCCACCCAGAATAAATGTGTGATGAGGATGTTCATTTTTGTTCTGTGCCTAGGTGTGATTTATCTATAATATGTAAGTATGTCATCTTCAGTCTAGTTACCATAGTACAGGCTCTGCCTAGTATGGAATCAAACCATGTGTGAGATATGTGAAGATATTATTATTAAATTAGTGGTTATTAGAAATAATCACTGCCACACTAGGTATTTAAGATCCCTTTCTTCTGTTAAATTGAACGAGTATGTTGGGTTTGCAACAAATCATTTTATAATTTATGTGTCTTGCTTGATACGTATTATGAATACACATGTAAAGCTTGCACATATTTTAAACGAAATGATGATAGAATAGAATAGAATAATCTTTATTGTACACCAATACAGGATATTATACATACAATAGTATTCCAAGTTAATGACCATGTACAAATGGCGGCCTTATCGCTAAAATGCAATCTCTTACTGGCAACCTTTGATTTAAAATGAAAATTGTTTTTTTTTTGTTGCTTTAATTATCTAGTCATAATTTAAACTGTCATTGTATAGTTTGACCAATCTGTGTGTGCTCTATGTAGTCATTTTCAAGTAATTTTTAAACATCATCAATCATCATCATCAGCCTTTACTAGTCCACTGCTGGACATAGGCCTCTCCTTAGAAAGGAGGCTTTGGCCTACTATACCACGCTGGCCAGACGGGTTGATATAGGGTTTGTGTCAAGTTTTCCTTCTCTATGCAATGCTGTTGTCCTGCGTAGTTTGCCTCTTACGACACCCACGGGATGAATAGGGGTGGTGACACTCTGTATTCTTAAACCGTCACCACACTGATAATTTTTTAATTAAATTTAATTTTTAAACGCATTGTTGCAAATTCAATATTCTTCTACGCTTGCTCATTTTTGTCGTCCAATCTATATCTATAAAAGAAGAAACTGATAAACTGATTAATTGGCTAATCAGTCAACGCACAGCTGAAACCGCTGAGTATAGAAGCTGGGTAAGTGACGTAGGTGTGCACTAAGAGCGGGACCGGGAGAGGTTTAGAACTCTCCCGGACCACCAGGCCCGGGAACGGGCCAGGTACCGCAGGCGACTCAGGCGCCGGAGGTCGCAGAACGACCTCCGTCCTCCATAAGCGCAGGCCTGGGGGTGACAGGTGAGGCCATCTGTCACCCTAGCAGAAGCAGGCCGGGGTGGCGGCGAGCGCGTTGTGAAGCGCGTTCGCTTCCAGGGAGCAGAGGGAACATGGGGTTCCCACACGGGGGAGGGGGGGGGGTGTCTACTCGTCTGTAGATGGTCCGAGGTATGTCGGGGCACCAGGGACTTCCTTTCTAGGGTATACCTGGTTCCCCAGCTATTACTCGAGACGGCGTGCGGTTTTAGTCGGTTCGAGTCCGACATGCCACCGATAAAAAAAAAAAATAGTGCACTAAGAAAGGATTTTTAAAAATTCCACCCCTAAGTTTGTAAAATGGGGTCGGAAATTTATGCAAATCTTCGTCATTTTGGTAGCATCGTTTTCTAACTCACATTAAATAGTCTTTATTAAAAGTATTAAAAAACGTTGTTACAAATTTTTCAAAACTACCTTTAAAAAGGGGTGCAAGTTTGTATGGAGAATATACCCATAATCTTGATTCATTGTTTCCACCACGATGTCTGATTTCGACCACCACGCGGACGAAGTTGGGAACAAAGGCTAGTAACACATATTTCTTTTGTTGGAAAAAAAAATCTTAAAGGAGCGTTGAAAAAAATCTCTTCACGAGTCATCATATAGACGAGTGATTTAAGTTGAACATCTAAAGATTAATTTAATAATCTTACAGAGAACAAAACAATTAAATAATTAAAGTAAACAATGACTTTAAACCACTTCTCCGTCAAAAATAAAAAAATCTACCTTTGTTAATCATATTTGTCCTTAACAAGAAACCACAAAATTAATGAGGTCGTTCTAAGATAGAAACCTTAAAACGAAATTATCTTTTTGAAGTTATTACAGTGAAACCAAATAAATGTAATGAGAAAATTAGGCTGAGAAAATAATTTGTCAACTGATGTGTAAATACAAATTTATTAGTACTTACTTCTTGGTCCACAGTTTCTCGGCCGTTTTAGTTTTTGTACCAAGTCATAAAGCTAACCATTCTTTTCAACATAAGTGTTTTCTACAGGATAATTCAATAGATAAATTAAGTTAATTTTCAACAATTAATAGGTCGGGTTTTGTAATACAATAAACGAATTCTGAAACGTATTTTATTGCAATGCCCTTCATCAAATTCTATGTAAAAATAAAGGCAACTTAGGAATATAAAATAAAATTTGACTTTACTAAATTGAAAGCCCCTTTGCACATCTTTAAATTAATTTTCGCCAATGTTACGCACACACGAATGTTTATCCTTGGCTTATTTTCAGTTCATAAAATGGTATGTTTTAGATTCTATGATGTCCTGAATATTATATTTAATGCAAATTGGTGCAAATCGTAGTTACTTTTATAACAAATCATTATAGAAAATTTTTAAACAGTTGCCTATGTTATTGGTCCTTTTTACGCCTTAAATTTATTATCAAGTTGCCAGATGTAAAAAAAGTTTCTTAAAATATTACCTGTCTCTTACTAAGGGAGTCCAGAACTTTTGAGTGCCCAATTTTCTTTGCAATAGAAAATTATTTCATAAATTTTAGCGGCAATGAGGACCGAGGTTAATGTTTATCAACAAAACTTCAGTTGAAGCAAATCGTGGTTTTATTTCACCACAGTTTTTGCCTCAGGCGTCAAAGAAATTACTTTAGCCCCAGAATCTAATTAATTAATGGACACAAAACCTCAGCCCGCAATAGTAAATTAGTCGTCGTCTGAAGAAATGATAGATTAGGTAGACAAAGAGAGGGTTTCATTTTAATAGGATTTTGTACAAATGTGTGCAGTCGTTGAACACTTTGGCTTTTTTGCACACATCTTGTTTGTGTTGTGCCGCTTCGGCGCTCTCCATACAAGAGCCTCCGTAATCGTTCACTAAGTTTCTTTGATCTAATTGATGAGCAACTTGAACACGTTTCCTGGAATCAAATATTTATAATTTATTTCTTGGTGATTTACATCCTGACTAGCGTTAGCATGCCGCGAACGAAATTGGAACACGTGCGTATAAGGAAATATTTTCATGTAAAAATTGAGGAAGTGCGTAACATATGGCTGATCAATTGTATTATTGATATCTACGCCACGAAAGGAGAGTTTGCCAATTTTATTTGGGATCGAGTTTAATATTGCGCAGGACTTTGATTTTTTGTACCTTTGACCTTTGACCTGTAACTGTTATCATTTGTAACTGTAATCATTTGCACCTCTTTTCTTAGACGGAACTAAGGAAAGAGATACAACAGGATTAGGATAATGGACAGGGTGAAGCTGGGGAGGGAAGGAAGGAATACCGTAAGTTTAGAATAGGGAAACGTATTAGAGATTTCAGTAGCTCATTAAAGGCTTGATCGTGTGCCGTAAAGTACATTATTTTATATGGATATTCCACTCTAAAAAACTTGATTGAATTATATATATATATATTTATATATATATATATATATATATATATATATATATATATATATATATATATATATATATATATATATATATATATATATATTCTAAAACATACACACAACTCCATCTAGTCCCAAACTAAGCAGAGCTTGTACTATGGGTACTAGACAACTGATATAAATACATATATACTTTTTTATTTGTAAATACATACATATTATACATAGAAACACCCAGACTAAATCAAACATCAAATGTTCATGCACACAAATGTTCGACTTGAGCGGGAATCAAACCCGCGACCTTTGGAATAGCAGTACGTTACACAAACCACTACGCCATCAAGTCGTCCAGATTTAAGGAACTACTACTTAATTTATTTACTTACCTGTAAATGTCTAAGTTAATAACTCCTGTAGGGCTCATGATGCCGAACTTCTTTAGTACACAGAAAATGATGCAAGGTTCATCCGATTCTTGGATCTCAATCCGCTTGAATTTTGGATACATTTCACTCAAGCATTGTTCGGCTACCATATCACTTAGCTTATCATGGGCATACATTACTGCTATGCGTGCATATGAGGAGTAAACCATCAGCAGTGTGAAGAATACTAACTCTGAAATAGAAAAAGAAGAGTTTAGGGTAACAGTAGTGTACAGGGACTTCCTTTCTAGGGTATACCTGGTTCCCCGGCTGTTAGCACCCGAGAGGCGTGCGGTTTTGGTCGGTTCGAGTCCGACATGCCACCGTGGTATCCGAGGGGATTTCCGCACGAAAAAAAAAAAAAAAAAAGGGTAACAGTAGTAAGATAAATACGAAATTCACAACAGAATTTGTGATATTATATTTGATTTGAAGGTCACCGTATTTCTAAGGTAATTAGAAATAAATACTTTATAATAAGAGCCATTCTCGTTAAGAAAATAGTGTCACATCCATTAAGCCCCGCATCCTATCCAATCAGATTCCAAGCTTTCTTAAGCAACAATAATGTCATGGAACCTATTTTCTTAACGCGAATATATTATTATAAGTTTAAAGTAACCTTTCGCAAAAGAAAGGTCAAATTCTGATAGATTAGGTTTATAGAGATTCTTATAATAATTTGTACTATAAAACCAAGGTTTCTTGGTTGTTTCAAGGATTCTGTGCTAAAAATGGTTAAAATAGTCTTATTTATAAATGTATGTATGTTATTGAAGAGTGCTGTGATTGCTTCCGGTGACTTAAATAAGGTTGACATACTATAGACCTGGCAGTATCACTGTATCACTGTACTGTTGGGTATGTTGATAAAAGACCGAATTACAAAGTTCAAAATGATAAAATGTAAACACTGCGGAAAGTACTGAAATATTGTATATATTACAGACGACAGAAAGGACATGGATTTGAATATACTTGCTTGGCCGGATGACTGTAGGCCAAAGCGATTGTGGAAAATTGCCTTGATTCAACGATCAGATCAGTGTCAAAAATAAAATTCAATTAAGTAATCTTTTACATTTAATAAATGACGATGAACCTAGTGATAAATGTGAAAAAAAAAGAAAATTGTAAAAATGTGTGGGTTTCATTGTATTTGTTTTCAAAAATCTTAAACCAAATTGTTTGCATTGAATAAAACAAAATCATTGAAACCGACATCCAAGTGTGCACCCACATCTTTTTCACATATCGCATTTTAAATGTGACGAGAATGTGTTTAAGAGTACATAATTATAATATGTGTGTGCATATTTTTAACATGTAGAAATTAAAGACAACACGCAGATATTTTAAAAACGTTCAGAGGATGAATAAAGAACATTGGAACGTTTATCACTGTAATATTCGAGAAAATGCGAGCTAGCGTACACAATTACCACTTAAATGTGTTTCAAGGAGTGTTGTTCATAAGCAAACACAATGAAACAAAACAATTTTCTAACGCAATGTTGGTTAGTTATTTTGTTTGAGACGATTATATGTTATTATCTAGCAACATTGAGAGGTGTAAGAAGCGTGTCTAATCTAGAAAGAGTTCTCAGTAAACCATTCCGTTGATTAAACAACACAATTTTTGACTGCAACAGATTTTCTTTGAAGATTCTTTGAGAAAATTGGAACGAAGTTAGCAAGGTAAAACTTAAAAGAAGACATGAAACTAGGAACGGGCAACAGCTAGGTTTTTTTTTTCGAATGTCTTGTTGTATAATAAATCTTATAAAATATTGATAGAGTGTATACTGTTTTCGTTATATGGTTCCTTATTGTTAGTTCCAGATGGACGTGCCATATTATATGAATATTTCAGTTTTCAACAATATCGACCACTGATTTTGTATTTCTGAAAGGTTCTCCTTGTTGATGACGATTGCTTGCTAGCTTTGTTAATAATAAATAGCAAGAAAAACAATAATAACAAAAAAAAACAATAGAGTTCACGTTAAGCTTTCTTCGCTCACAACACACAGTTTCACAAATTCTGAATATGAATTTTATGTGCGATATGAGTTGCTTTTTACACGCTTTATATTAGCTTCACTTGTTACGTTACAACATTCTCATGTGGGAGAACAAAAAGATCATTTGTTTACTTTAACACATTAGCAGGTAACTTGGTTTGCCTCGTGCCCTGTAGGTAAATCAAAGTCGAATTTCTTTTGAACTGTCAATAGATATATTTCAGAAATATAGGTAACAATAAGAAAAAATGATACGTCCATGAGCCGTTTTAAGGCGAAGGCAGATTTTTACGCTGCCTTGCCTTTGAAAAAACTTTTGGCATAAACGATAATACCAAGCTCTAGCCTTTAGCTTTTTTCCTGTCATCAGCTCTTAAGTCTTGAAATGTTCTGGTCGTTGAGATTTTTGTGCTTAAGTAGATAAATAGACAACGTCGAAGAGGACTTTAACTTTTGCAATTCATTGTAGTTTGCAAAAAAAACAGTAGTATTTACCATGCTATTCTATAGCTATATAATCCTATACATGTGGATTGGCATTACAGTGCAAAATAGTACTTCATTAAATATTACTAAAATTTGAGGCATGCATAAAACCTCAGCTATGTCCAACGAAATTTCTACAATATTATAATAAACACAATCAGGTTTCGAAAATGCGAGGCAAAAATATGATTTAATTTGCATAATATGCTAAACAGATTTGACTTTTAGGGGACACCCTAACAATGAAAAAAGAAAAGGTCTTTACAATTTTATTAAACAGAATATAAAAATAAATACGTCTAATATATACAGGATGGTAGTTACTTCATAAACTCCTCTGGATCTCGATATGAAACTGCGTACAATTGCGTGCAGTCGTTAAACACCTTTGCCTTCTTACATACATCATGATCCAAGTTCATGCCATTAATATTTTGAGCACAAGTCTCTCCGACATCCGAAATGAGAATCCTTGGATCGTACCTATGAATTGCCTGTACTCTTCTGTAGTAATTCTTTATATTAATATAGCCGTCGTTTGTCATGATGCCGAACTTTTTAAGTACACAATGAATGATACAAGGAATGTCGTTCCTATCGATACGCAACGGATACTTGTACAAGTTGCGTGGATACATTTCGGTCAAACATCTGTTTGTTACTTTGTCACTGTTCTTGTCACGCGCGTACAAAATTGAGATGGGAGGTTCTGAATCCAAACTTTGAGAGAAATATTTTGTTTTGTAGCTGTATACTATAGCTGATAACGACATAAATGTCGTAAAGATGAGTATTTCTGAAAGGATTGCAATGTATAATGTTATCAACCTAATGCTTTTGAACTCACAGAAGACGTATAATCTGCCGAAAGGGAAATCATTCAATTTTGATAGATGTTAAATTGTGAAGACAGTTTTTAATCATTCATCTTTGCTAGATTTCACTAGTTATATACACAAATTGTTAATAATAATTTTGTAAGCACCATTATATGTCAGTAAAAAACACTTCCTTTCTAATATTGTCACTAATAACATTGTCATTATGTTGTTAAGTTATAAACTTCTAACGTTTACAAAACTTTTCCTAGTTAATTTTAAAATGCATTTGCGAGTGACTTTTATACGATTTTGAAATTATTTTTGTTAAATAAAATTTTAACTTACTTTCCATTGTAGACCTTAATTTACGAAGTATTTGGATCAATAGTATATCACACTAAACTAAGTTACAGGTTTGGCCGATTTGACATTATTAGTCAAGCTGAAGAAAATTACTGGAAGCTGAAACAGAAGAAATTCGATATTTTGCTTTCGTAACACCAGGAAACGTATTGTTTCCAAAATTCGTGGCCTAATGTTTTATATACTCTTAGAAATCTGCAAAACAATTGGCTATTGTTCGGAAGGCTTCGATAAGAGACGGATGAAAAATGACAGAAAGACGACGTAACGTAAAAAAGAACTTTTGCCAGGTGTTTCGTTCTCAAAAATATGGCTATTAAGGATCCATTATCAAATTGGGAATCCTTATTACTAGGTCTATGTCTTGTTAGTTGTATTGGCAATGATAATGGTTGATTTCTTATTAAGTCCCTAAAAATATTAGCAACAATCAAATCTTAGCCTAGTGTTAGTAATATCATTTAGACATTTAGTACCACGTGTACGCATATCTAGGATGTCTAATGCGCCATCTGTGCCCTATGCGGTAGGGGCTTGAGGGTAGGTTTGTCTTCTCTAAAACATGGTGGACCTTATGTTTTTTAATAAGGGTAATGAACTGTATAAAGGTAGGAAAGAGCGAGTGTTCTTTGTAGGACACCACGAGCACCCTGGAGAATGTGAGCGAACACCCGGTCTCCACCGTAGAGTAGTAATGTTCTCGGATATCTTCAAAAACAATCCAGAAGAAATGCCATGGTGGTGTGATTTATCGTATTGTTTTTAATGTTAGAATAAACAATAGGAATTGGATATATAATATGAAGAAAATGTAGGTATCGACGACATTTTGTAATTAATAGTGTCTCATCCACTTTTATACATGAATCCTTCAATTACTTTCGGGTTCAATTAATTTTGCTCAATGGTCCTTTTAACTGTACCTACTACAATAAAAATGATTTAACGTCTTTGAAATACAATTAAAAATTAATAGCGATCTCGCAAAATTTATTTCAATATTTTCCAACGATTCTTCTCAAAAAGTATTTTTTATGATCAATAAGGGGCGTAAAATAGGATATATATTATTATTTATTGACCGCTCGGAACTTGATTGCTTTCTTCTTTAAGTAAAAAGTTTGTTCATTCACAAAGGGAATAGAATAAAAATATTGATCACATTACATATTTTTTTTAATTCATTGATTCAATAACAAATGTTTACACAAGTGTTTTCCAAAGTAAAAATCACATCAAGATGAAAAATAGAAATAGTGTAAAAATAACTTAAAGGTAAATTCTACATGCATAAAAAGAGTTGTGCAGTATATTACCGTAGTTTATTATATTATGTATAATACAGGTATCAGAAACTTGGTGTAAATTGTATTCAAGTGTTGTATAAATACTTTATTTTACAAGTATTGCTAGAAATCAAAAGTAATTGTTAAAGTACATAGCAGGTTTAAAAATGTTAAATTCAGTTAAACTTATTTCGATAAACGAATCATGTATTGATAAATTTGAACAAGAACTATAACGTTTGACGTTAATGAAGATCAGAGCGATTAACCGCTTATTTTAATTACCTTTGTGAATTACATGTCAGGTGTCAGGGAGACATTTTAGTAGTCAAATCTATGACCATCTATGTGGATTAAAAAGTATATTATTGAAGTTACCAGTTTGATTTACTACTGCACACTCGCTGTACTAAATGTTAATATGTTTTTTTTTTAGATTTTGAGTACTAGAATTGATATCAAAACACTTTGCCTTTGCAACAATTGCATCTCTCTAAAGAAAAATAAGAAGGTCAAATATCCAAGCACACCATGACTAATATTTACCATGAAGTTTACTTTAAGGGATATTGTTGTTATTGAAATAGGGTCTTATAGCCTTTGGGGTAGGTAGAAACAATTCCGTGCAATCTATACTTAACATTTATGTACATGTATTCACAAACAAGAGCGATAAATACCGATTGAGGCTATGAAAGGAATTTTATGACTTTGTTTATTTCTACTAATTTTATCTTCGTTGTTTATACCTGTAGTTGATGCGAGTAGCCCGAAACCTTTCTAGTTACTGACAAAATATAAACAGATGTCTGATATCGTACATTAAATCCCTTAGAAAATAAGAAACTGTAAGTATAGTTTTGGTTTCTCTAATATGTTGAGTGCTTTCTGTGTTTTTTACTTTACTGTATAAAAGTTTTTTTTTATTAGAATAGAATTACGTATAAAATAGGCTTGAACTCGAAAACTTGGCGGTCACATTTTTGTACAGACACGAATTGTAATAAGTTGGGTTCATGCTATGTGCGAGACTGATTTATTTCCTAACTTTTAGCTATTGGTATATTGTACTGACTGGATTCGGTATTTGGTTTTGAATGTCAGTATGAAGGTATGATTTATTCCTGTTATATCCATCAATATTAATGTTAACGTACCGAAAACTATGTATAATACGAGTAAATTACAACCTTGGTTAACCGAGGTTGTAATATATATTTTCAACTAATTTATACTTTCATAAATTTAAAATTTAAACTTTCGAAGTAATTTATGAAAGAAAATATAAATAGGCCATCTGAGATCGTTGAGAAATTAATCACCTTTAAGTTTTCTGATCATTTGACTTTTTGTGTAAAACTTACGAATAATGTGTAAAAAATACGTTTTTAATGCTAAATATATACCATGTAACTTAGGCTTGTTACAGTCATAAACTTGCCAATAAACTATGAGAAGATAAGGAAAATATGAAAAAATACTACGAAAAATGTTTTTTTTTATCGTTTTAAATTAACAATATTTAATATTATCTTAGCATCACTTTCATTTTATTAGAAGAACATGGTCCACAAAGGACAGGCCATGTTATTATATATACACATTATTTGGGACTGTACCAGAAGCAGAATTAAAAGGAGAAAACAGAGATTAACACTCTTTGTACATCTAATATGCATCTACTATAAAATTTGACGAGATTCAGAGGATTAAGGCACAAAACCCTTCGTTAACTTATTAATCAATACAGAATCCCGTTAATGCTGCTATCTACGGCTTTATTTAGAATTATTCGCATTCAAGCATCGTTCACTCCCCACTAAGGAACTCTTTAATTCCTAAAGTTTCAACCGTTTCTTAATTTAGTTCACCCCTATTTGTTCACGAACTTGGGTCGAGTGTTGTTCGGAACTGCTTGAAGTCCAACTGGTGTTGATTTAAGATAATACCACTTTGAGGCCGTCTCCGTATATATTTGCCCATTCAGTTTAATTTTACTTGTTTAGGATTTAAAAATAATAGTGCTTTGGATTATTTTCTATGAAATATGAGTAGTTTTTACATTTAGGAAACTCGCACAGAAAAGTAAGTTTAATATTATATAAAAATTAACACATCATACGTTTATGATAATACACCAAGCAGTGTTAGTCAATTGAAGTCACTGTAGATACCACTCTTCAGTGTCTTGACTTCGACATATATAACTATATTTATGTACGACTTTTAACCGAGTTGTGTAATGTTTTGATAAGGTTTCAAAGGCTCGACAAAGCGTCTTGTGGCTTCTTGTTTATCCGTTAAAAGCTTCAAAATTAAAGTGCCAATTAAAGAAGTTATTTATTAGTTTTTTCTTAAGTCAGCCAAATATACCGACTTACACGACGCTCTTATGGTAGATTATGTATGGGAGAGGATGGTTGAAAAAAGAAACGAGGAAGTACCATCAAGGGGATTTGAATAACAAAAAACCAAAATTATTTTCAAGAGTATTATTATTTTATTATTATATTATTTTATCAGTTTCTATTATCGGCTAATAACTGTTGTACAACAAAAAAACCTACTCTTCTCACCCAACACCATATGTTACACGATGTTCTATTATCAGGCGAAATAGTTGTAGGTATTTCAGAGGGCTGTACATAAACCTGTATCACTTGGACAGTATAATTCGTAGTACCATTGTGAGGTATTAATTCTTCGTAATCATACGAAGGATAAAAGTAGTATTGGGGATAAACTGGTAATGGATACGGATGATACTCGTAACATCTCAAAGAGCATATTAGTAATATGAGGATATAGGTTATAATTAAGATTCTATTGCACATTTAGTAAACTATCTAATTGCGGTCTCAAGTCTCGTTATCACAGATTGTCTAGATATAAGAAATAAGTTAATATTCTGTTTGATGCTTGTTATCCATTTAAAAACTTCAGTTTTGGTTTTTGATGAATCTTTGTGTTCTCCGGTCTTCGAATTTCCTACGTCAATCTTGATAAAATTGTATTTGATTGATATTTAAGTTAATGTTCTTTCTCAAGCTTGTCAGTTTGTTTTGTTTCATCAGTTTAACTGAATTTTAAGTACAATTGGAATATAGTTGACTATTAGTAGTAATGTTTATTTTTTATGTTAATCATGATCGATGACTTAAAGTTCATCAAAACCTGAATTTTATTTGTTTATCAGTTCAATATGACTTCTAACGCTGGAACAAAAAACAAACATTAACGAAGTTTAAAATGGCAAGATACAATCAATAATTAAATTACTTAATACGTATGTCTTTACATACGTAGTAAGTAATTTACTGCTCTTTAGCAGTAATAAAGTAAATCATACTACATCACAAATAACAGTTAATTATAACTGTTTCAAATAAAAAAAAATGTTTTAGCAGATAGATTCATCATCATCATCGTCAACAGCCTTAAATAGTACTGCTGGACAGAGGCCTCTCCTTAGACAGGAGGTTTTGGCCTACTGTATTTGCTGGCCAGACGGGTGTGTTTCAAGATTTTCTTCTCTTTGTGGGGCTATTGTCCTACGTAATTTGCTCTTAATTCGTCACCACCCCGACTGATAGATTGGTCTTATTTTATTTGAGGTAGTAAAAAAACTATAGCAATAATATAATAATAGCAAATACATGTATAATAATATAATATACATAATATAACAATAGTATAAAAGCTTGACACATCTCACACAGCCGTTGGATCCTAAAAAATGCCAACATTACACTACGATTCGATAAACTATGCATGGAAACATGGTATAGTCTCATATTGAAATATTTGTTTGACTCACATTTTAACTTCAAAGACAGTCTTTTCAAAGTGAAATATGTGATTGATTAAATCTGATAGAAGTCGTCAGCTGCTGCTCCACTGGACTCTTACATGATACTGTTACATATAATTCTACAAATATGTATATTAGTAAAATTGCAGTACCTGTTAGGTACCTACTTGTGTGATATGATCAATGGTATGTTGCAAAACCAGGACACACAATAGGCTTACAGTCAATTTCATCGTCGTTTGTTTTGTTTGGTAATATAAATACTATAATTGCGGTTAATTTACAGTAAACGTTGTTATCTGGGCTAATGTTACTGTAAGTATTTATTTCTACATATTATGAAATAATATAATATATTGATGTGTTTTTATATTTACTATGTACGAGTACATGGGTAAATTAAAAACGCTATTTGATAGTTGATAAGGGCTGAAGACGGAAATAACGAGGGCGATTAAAAAAATTAAGTGAATGCACTATCTTCTATCTTAGTTCTACATTAGTTTAACAAGTTTTTTTATTTATCAACTACTTACTAGAAGCTGTAATGATAATGTGTGACAAAAAAGTAAGCAAAACATCAGAAAATAAATTGCTGAAAGACATTAAATAAGTTTGTATATCTTAAGTTTTTAACAACAATATCAATGTTTAATTTTGATTTAACGATAAGTCACATTATGGAGCGTAATTTGACGCTAGTTTCTATGAAGTATACTGAGTATTAAGTGTAAGGTGTATAACTGATGGTATAGTTTAAATAAACAGTATTGAACTAAGTAATTGTATAAGTAGGTATATAATATAAGAAAATATTTAAAGTAATTGTTTTGTAAGTGCATATGAGGCGTTAAAAAATATCTCCTATTTAAAAATGCAATATTTTTACGTAAGTTAAGATTTTTATTTTTACAGGACTAATTTTAACAGACCCTACTCTAAAAAAGAAGTGTGACAAAATAATATTGCTATCCCTTCGAGGTTATAGTCAGAAGTGGATGCATGTACGTGTAAGTAATAGTAGATTTATTCCATGGTTAATAAAAATAATCCCCAATAATCTCCACCGATTTCGCTATAAAATTTACTTAAAGTCGTCACAACAGAGCACTACGGCATACCGCCTCGAAGATAAATAACCTCTCTAAAGAAACAATTACAAACTTGTTTCATTTAGTTAATTAAGCTCGTCGAAGGCTCTACAGACTTTCCATACAAATTAGGACTGTCAGTAATATTGCGAACTCAGACTTATGGCTTTCAACTTTGGCGAATAATAATGCATGGGCTCAGCTGTTGATTAATGATTCGGTGGGATTAACTGCTAGGCATGAATATTTTTTCTTATTTTTTTACTACGGAAATGTTTACAAGCTATGGTCGTATGATGTGGTAGAAATGATACAATTAAGAGATATCCGTTACTTGTCATTAATTTCATCAAATCAATGAAACATATTAATTAGGGGATTTCTTTAAACTAGGTACTACATTCATTTTCATCAATCCAAGCAGAGGTTGACTGACTAGGAGAATAGGCCTACGGCATAATGTCCGCCTTTGTCACATTTGTGCATAAAGTGTATATAAATAAATAAAAAATAACCTAAAAGTATTATAAATGTAGGTACCTGTAGCTTTACAAATCCGCCTAATTGATTATATCATCTATATCATTTTTTTTGACCACATCTTTAGATTAAAAATGTTCGTAAGCGTCCAAATTAAATTTATAGGAAAATAATTACTGAAAAAGTTGTCCGTAAAACCAGGGAAATTAAAGGTAAAATTGAAAGGGCTTCGTTTCACGAAATTAAAACAAGTTATGTATTAAAACGATGGTAGTACAGTATTTGGTAATTAATAAAATATTATAATTGTAATTGATAATTAAAACATTTGACTTCATGATATTTAATTGATATATCATAATAACATGTGCCATCGTAATTATTCTGCTATCAATACATTTAGTGTTCTGTAACTAAATTTAAAGTACGCGAATCTTTACTACACGGTTCACATCATCATCACATCACATCAACAGCCTTTAATAGTCCACTGCTGGACATATACCTCTCCTTAGAAAGAAGGTTTTGGCCTACTATACCACGCTGGCCAGGCGGGTTTGTATAGGGTTTGTGTCAAGTTTTCCGTCTTTTTGCAGTGCTAGTGTCCTGCGTTGTTTTGCGCCCTTAGTCGGTTCTTACGACACCCACGGGATGAATTGGGGTAGTGACATTCCGTATTCTTAATCCGTCACTACACGGACATCTTAATCCGTCACTACTCGGACAAACTACACGGTTGTCTTTATCGTAAGTCGTTTTA
Source organism: Arctia plantaginis (assembly GCA_902825455.1). Taxonomy (NCBI): domain Eukaryota; kingdom Metazoa; phylum Arthropoda; class Insecta; order Lepidoptera; family Erebidae; genus Arctia; species Arctia plantaginis. Next base: position 2,857,910 of record CADEBD010000226.1, on the reverse strand, counting down.
AAGTTATAAACTTACGATAATACTTAAAGTTAATGTTCATAGCATAAAAGTTTTTAAAAGTAATTTATACAATTTTAATGACTCACTGTTTGAACAATTTACATCCGATGGTTAATAATATTGTAATATTATTATTAGACACGACATAATTTCGTGAAGTGTTAGTTTTGCTTCTAAAGATTTTTTAACTAACTAAATAAATTGTCCTTAAATATAAGACCTTAAATATGTTTTTGAGGTCTTATATTCGTATTCAATAAATAACTTTATCAGAAATTAAATTTAAGATAAACTATGGTCCCTAAACTTAATTACTATTTTAACTTTCATTTTTAGGTTAACACATATCTTATATAAAATTCTCGTGTCACAATGTTAGTTACCATACTCCTCCGAAACGGCTGGACCGATTTTTATGAAATTTTGTGTGCACATCGGGTAGGTCTGAGAATCGGCCAACATCTATTTTCTACCCCTAAATGACAAGGGTGACCCACCCCTAATTCTTTTTTTCAATATTTCCTAGAAATAATGTATATGGCAAAATAACGTTTGCCGGGTCAGCTAGTTTTAGATAAATTACACCCAAACACAGAACAAACTATCGTGCTCATCTAACAAATATTTTTCATAGGTTGGAATCGAACTCACGACCTCCGATTTAGCAGTCAGGGTCACTAACCACTAGACCAACAGGCCCGCCCGACCAATATCAAGATACCAGATATTATTTATAAAAAAACCTGGCAAATTTTTGAAATGACCACACATTAAATAAATTTGAAAGTTGAATGGATTTTGAAGTTCCACAAAATGACAGCAGCTTTACAGATACACTTTTTGTTACTACATTTAGTTTCTCCATTCCTCTTGATGTGGAAGTGTGGGGTATTTAATGTTTGGCGTAATGATTCTATTTGAGCGAAGCAATTTAAACGTGTAAATATTTCGACTCGCATACAGCAATTTGATTTCTAGAAAAAAAAACAGGCAAAAATTTCAAAATGATTAACCCAGGACGAGGTAAGTTCAGAAAGTTACCTACACTCACATGCTATTCTACATATATTGATTTAACAACGAAGTCTAGCGGGACGTAGTTGCCTAAATACCTACTTCCCATGTTAAACAGGATTTTTTGTTATTTTTTTGACGACTTCAGCTAATTTGAGTTTCTTTACCTTGTCTTTGCCGCCCTGACTATATAACTATGACCGACACACAAAGTGAACACAATCTTTGACACGTAATATTTATAGACACCGGAATTTTAAATACCTAATTTTTCATTGCATATCCCTTACTTGTTTGCTTTCTGTTAACTCAGAAGTTATAACTAATTCAGTAGTTTGAATACTTTAAGACAATCTTCGCCGTTGCTTTTCACATAAATTCTCTCTTATATTAATAATTGATGTTTACAAGTGTCGTAGATACATAATTAATTATTAAGATGTTTAAATTGATAGTGAGTTTTCTTAATTTAGGATAAATGGTTGACAGTCAAGATTACTGGCTTCTGTAACACATTTCCTACTAGTACAGAAGTCAGGGATATCTACCAGTATGTAACTATGTTTATGTTAAAAAATGAATTAAGAATGTTATACTCAGACATGTTGCAGGTGATGCATAAATTGGTAGAAGTGAACTGCCTACTTCATATCACACCTGATTCCTGAAAAGGCATTCCTAAGACCAGAATACCAGAGTATACTCGTCATCTTGTAATTCTGGTAAATAGTCCATATTTCCATATTTATATTATGAATGTGAAAGTAAGTTTCGCGCCTAAACTACTAAACCAGTTTTAAAAATTCCTACGCCAATGGCAAGTTACATTATCAGTGAGTAACATAGACTACTTTTTACCGTGATCAAAAGCAAAAGCTAGTAAGAAATAAACCTAAATCCAATTATACAAAGAGATAAATAAACAATCATAAAAGTGTGATTTAATTAATAACACAAAATTGCTCAAAAATACATGTAATTCTTTTATTAAAAAATAAGTAAAAGTAATTCTCTGAAATGTAAATGTAAATAATTACCTTTGTACAATAGAACAGTTCTGTTAGCTGTTCTTTCTTGTAACAGAAAAGGTGTGTAGTTTATATTTTAATGAAGCTTTAGTTAGATGTTTCTTTATTGGATGACCGTTTCTCTTAATTAGGCTTGATCCTAATTGTATTGGATTTACTTAAAACGAGAGTAATTTATGGAGGTAACTAAAAACTTGCCTCGGCATAGATAAATAACTTTGATTAACTCGTAGAGAAATTCTCTACAAGGTTTCTTGTAATTAATTAACAACTAGTAAATTAAAATAAATAGTAACAGGTTTGAAGGTGTTTAGAGTTTCTATTAACGCTAATATAATTATTTTATCTTGAACAAGCTCCCCGAGGCTCCGCTCACGTGTATGTCGATTCTCGCGATAATAAATAGTCCATAGCACTCAGGGATAATATACCTTTTTAACAGTGAAGGAATTTTCAAAATCGGATCAGTAGTACAGGAGATTCCCGAAATCATACAAAGGCGTGAAAGAGTAACAAACACAAAAACAAAGACACTCACTTTCACATTTAAAATATAAGAATGAATTTGCAAATGAAAAAACATTAAATAAAATTAAAATTAATCAAATAAAATTTAAAAACAGATAGAGAAAAATAATCGTCTGCGGTATTTCCGGACCGATACGACCTTCAAACCTTCAAGAAAAGAGCGTACTCTTTCTAAAAGGCCGGCAACGCGTTTGTGACTCCTGAGTTGCAAACGTTCATGGGCGGCGATGGTCACTTTCCATTTGTATAAAGACTGGACTGGTCATTATTATAGACTAGGGTCTATTGTTCTTCGTGATGGTGGGGCCGGATCTGGCGGACAACCAGTACGGTTTCCGTTAGGGGCGCTCCACCGTGGATGCGATCATGCGCGTGAAGGCTCTGGCGGAGGAAGCAGTTTCACACGGCGAAGTGGTGTTGGCGGTGTCCTTGGACATCGGTATCTGGGGCTCGTACTCGATGGCCGATGGGACTTCGGATATCATTTCCGAGGTCTGGTCCCCAAGTTGGTTGGGGCAGCGCGTTGGCGTTGGCGCGGCTGCTGCCCAACATGAAGGGACCCCATGACTCCTGCAGGAGACTCTACTCGGGGGTTGTGCGGTCCATGGCCCTTTACGGGTGCCCAGTATGGGCGGGGGCCCTGAAGGCCAGCAACGTCGCGATACTGCGACGACCGCAGCGAGTGCTGGCCATCAGGTTCATAAGGGGGTACCGCACGATCTCCTTTGAAGCGGCGAGTCTCCGGGCCGGAACTCCACCGTGGGACCTGGAGGCGAAAGCCCTTGCGGCTCTGTATAAGTGGTGCAAGGAGGCGCGGGAGTTGGGTCGGTGTCCCGAGATTCGAGAAATCGATGACCGGAAATCCCGCCAGGTCATCATAGGGGAGTGGAGGGAACGACTCGGGCAACCGAGCGCCGGGCACGCCGTCATCGCGGCGGTAAGACCCGTTATGGAGGATTGGCTCGAGAGGCGTCACGGGACCCTCTCATACAGACTGACGCAGGTGATCACTGGGAAAGGATGTTTCGGGGATCACCTGTGTCTGATCTGCAAGGAGCCAACGCCTGAGTGCCACCACTGCGATGGCCAGACCGTGGACACGGCTCTCCTCCTGCCCGGCGTGGGTTGAGCAGAGGCGAGACCTCGTGGCGGCCATCGGAGTGGGAGTTCTCTCGCTCGATAGCCTCATTGCGGCTATCGTGCGGAGCGCGAGTGCGTGGAACTCTGCCGTCTCCTTCTGCGAGCAAGTTATGCTCCCGAAGGAGACGACGGAGCGGGACCGGGAGAGGTTTAGGACTCTCCCGGCCCGCCAGGCCCGGGAACGGGCCGGGTACCGCAGGTCGCAGAACGACCTCCGTCCTCCATAAGCGCAGGCCTGGGGGTGACAGGTGAGGCCATCAGTCCCCCTAGCAGAAGCAGGCCGGGGTGGCAGCTAGCGCATTGCGAAGCGCGCTCGCTTCCAGGGAGCAGAGGGAACATGGGGTTCCCACACGGGTAGGGTATACCTGGTTCCCCGGCTATTAGTACCCGAGACGGCGTGCGGTTTTAGTCGGTTCGAGTCCGACATGCCACCGATAGGTGGTATCCGAGGGGATTTCCGCACGGAAAAAAAAAAGTGTCTATTGTTCTGTAACATGTTTGATGTTGGAGAGTGTTATTTTGGTCACATCACCAGAGTACACTCATTTAGAAACGTGGAGGTTAGTATATGGAAACTTCTTTATTTACAGTACGTATGTATATTAGTACGATGGCTTACTTAGGCATCATATTCCTAGGTAAGTAATAATAATAATACGTTCACACATCTCACACACGCCCGTCTGATTCCAAACTAGGCAGAACCTGTGCTCTGGTAACCAGACTGCTAATAAATATCTTGTATATTTCTAAATTCATACATATTACAGATAAATTACACCCAGACGCAGAACAAATCACCGTGCTCCGCACACAATTATTTGTGCTGGGTGGGAATCGAACCCACGATGTCCGGCTTATTTATTTATTCATTGCCCATTGAGTAACAAAACTCACAGTGTTTGCTGTCCTGCTGGCCTTGCTGGCCTGTCAACAAATTGTTATAAATTATAGACAGCTGATGATCTCCGTACACATTTTCATTAATTTAAATATTACTTAACCTCTTTTCATTTTACCTTGAAAGATTTCACTATATCATTAATGTTACAGAACACTATGTTTAAAAAGTTTTAAGCTACCATTATTTAGAAATTAGATCAGAGTGGAATATAAATTAGTTTGGAAGTTGTAATAGGTAAATTATGAGTTAATGCAAAGGGCAATGATACCTTTATAATTACTTACTTGTATATCCATCCTTATATATAAATGTGAAAGTCAGATTGTTTGTTTGTTAAACTGAACACTGAACTGAACTGTAAAAATAATTCACTGATTTGTCTAAAAAAAAAGAAAATGCAAAAGAAAATTCTCAAATTTTTCAGTTCAATAAGCAGACTTCTTTAAAGTATGTTGTTTATTGGGTTCTTTAATGCCCTATGTTTTACATTGGTCTTATTTTTGTAAAGAATTGCAAGCATAAGAATATTGTATTTCAATCTAGACGCCTTTACGACTGTTTCACAAAGTCACAACAATTTGAAATAATGAAACGTAGACTGATTTGTTATCAGTAAAGTCTGATTTTAATCCATCGTTATAATGAAGGTATTGGTAATTTTAACACGGTACTTTAAACTACAATATGTATTTCAAAATCAGGTATCATAGTAATGTGAGATATGCTAATGGTGGGAGACCCATGCTTCTGCAAATAGGGGTCCGGCTCGACCGAAGTGATACTGCAGCCTGACAGAAAACCGGTGTTGAGCAATTCCTTCTTTGGTTTTCAGCGAGTGAGGGAGGTTACCGAAGCTCAACTCCTCGCCTCCCCTCAGTTCATGTCCGCTCACTCTGAAGGACCGATAACGTTCAACTAAAAAACTTCTTTTTAAATTTACATTACATTTACACGACAGTACTAAAACAAGTACACTACAATATGGATGGGCCTGTTGGTCTAGTGGTTAGTGACCCCGACTTTTAAGCCGGAGGTCGTGGGTTCGATTCCCACCGATTCACACAAATATTGTGTGGTGAGCATGTTCTGTGTCTGAGTGTAATTTATCTATACAAATAAATACAATTGGAGTGTCTGTTTGTAATATTAAAATAACCGCTTTTTACTAAATGCATATGTATGTTTACTCGGTACATATGCCAAAATAAGATTTTTTACAATTTTTGTCTGTCTGTCTGTTTGTTCCAGGTAATCTCTGGAACGGCTCAACCGATTTCGACGGGACTTTCACTGGCAGATAGCTGATGACATAAGGAGTAACTTAGGCTACTTTTTTTAGACTAGCTTCGCCCCGCGGCGTTGCCCGCGCTTATAACAACAAACGCGGGTAACACAGCTAGTCTATAATATGAATGTCTTTAAAAATATATAAGTTTCTCACAGGCTCTGCCTAGTTTAGGATCAGACGGCCGTGTGTGATATATTATATTATATCAATCAAACAAGTTAAGTACCAAATTAAGTTAGACAATAAAATCGATTGAGACTATCTGAAGGGGCAGTAGTTAAATACAGAGACATTTAACATTCCCTTCACGAGGGCAATTGAGTTCATTGTAATAAACAAGCCCGGTATTAATACAATCCTAACAATTCAATTAACAAACTGAAAGCAAATAGTCTGTTCATCATTGATACCAAGATAACATTGATTGCTTTCAAACTAATGTCTATGAACACTTGTAGCCTAACTTAATAATAGTTAATTAATATTGTATAGAAAGGACAGAAGAAAGTCATCCAATTGTAAGTTATACAGCTATTTATAAATATGACCTTTAGGGCTTTTTTTATTTTAGTAGCTACCGTTGAAGTCGGAGTTTATTTTTGTTATTACGTACCTATTTCTGCCGTCCATTTTTTTCAGTTCCACATACTTAAAAAAATGTTTATGAAATTTAACCTCAGGTGAGTTTATTCGAATTTCAGTTCTTAATATATAAAGCGTCACAGAAATTTAAAAATATAGTATAAAATGAATTACTGACTGTTTAAAATTATTAATTAAATTATTAAAAAACTTTTGAGAAATAGAGCTCATCACATTCATAGAGGTCATTCACAATTTTCAAAATTGGGTTTACCAAGTGGACTGGTAATGGAATGGTAAAACTGACAGATTATGTATGCCTCATCGCTAAAGAAAACAAGGGCATCATAAGAAAACGTGATGGTTTGATGACAAATAACAAACACTTTACGCGTGCACAATGCATGGAGAATAAGATTAATAGCATTGCGTGTGTGTCAAATTTATGTCATGGTATGCTTATGGTAAGAAAATGTAATAAAAATATCATATGATGAACATCTTGAAAAGAATGAAATTGGGAATATTATACAGGCAAGCAAATTGAGTCTGAAAAATATATCTTATTAACAAAGATAATCTTTTTTTTTTCCTGTAAAATTTAGAAAATATTGATATGCCGTTTTGCAAAGTGGTCTTACGCTCCTTCGCAATTTCGCCTACGATATGTAATCAAATTGTCCTGCGTTTTTAATGACAATGAATTATATTTTATATTACTTGCTTTAACAATTTTGTTGTCAAGAAAAGTTCTATGTATATATTTAAAAGGTCTTTGTTGAAATAGGGGAAGAATTTACCACCAAACGTCAGTGAAAAACCTATTGCTTAATGCAGTGGGTTAATCCCAGTGGTAATTTAAACCTACCAAATAAGTTTTTTTTCCTGTAACAATGGCACTGACGTTTTCCTCATAGAATAATGGGACGGCGTTTTATCTTTATTTTACGCAGAGGTTTCTAATTTCGTCCAGTTTTATATATTGCTTAAGTAAGTGAAGAGAGTGTAGGATACAAGTGAGATGGACGACATCTACTACGAAGAAAGATCGGGTTAAGTGCAATCTTATGTCTTTTGGATAGTTTGAAGCAAACTTGAATTCATTAATGCAAAGAAGTGCCCCACATCCTCGTATCGTTAATGTTATCATAAAATACATTATCATGTTTTTTTCAGTGATAAGTAACGCGTGAGATCACCTGGTGGTCAATATTTAACCACAATTCATAAATTTTTATGTTTTTCAGCATAAGTTAAAATGGAACATAAGCTGGCTGTGGCTTTTATAGTCATTTTCAAGTATTTTTTTTGTTTTTAAGTTTTTGCCAACTTATTTATATTAAGGAAAAAATAAAAATAAAAGTTTTTACATAGAATTCTCTTTAGGGAATCTAAAGGTTCTAGTAAAACACGCCACCACAAATACTGGTATGATTTATAACAATTAGTCATTACAAGCAGCTAATATTTTCTTCTTCTTCTTCTTGCCCTATATCAAAATCTATTTGAGGTTGGTGCAATGAGTTTTCTTCATCATGATTTATAATTTTTTTTTTTTTTTTACTCCCAGAAATAGAAAACCACATTCTCTTTTACGCAGTGTATTAAACTTTCCTTTAGCCATCCTCTACTCTTGTATTCTTCAACTTCTATACATTAAAATTCCTTCATCATATTTATTATCTCATCGCTCTGCATCACGTGTCCATGTAAGAACAACCTGTTGCTATTGAACTTTTGATCCACTGCATAAACATTAGATTACTAAAGCTTCGTTTTAAAATACTCTTTCTTTTGATCTGGAATATAAATCGTTAAAACAGAAAATCCACTCTAGTGTTACACTCTATACGACCCCTGACGATTCGATACAGGCTTTCGACACTGATTAATGGCCGAGTTTTAGTTTAACTGTCCCTTGTGAAAAATATAAATAAATAAAATGGTGGATTTTGCTGAAGGAATGTGATTTTTAAAGTGACTATCATATATTATACTATCTCATTTACTAGTAAGACCGCATAAAATAGCCAGGCTAAAATGGAAATCTCCGCAATTATAATTTCTTTGAAAAGCCTATGCAAATAGGCTTTGATAATATGACTGGTCATTTTTTGTTTTTTTTGTTGAATTTAGAATTATAAATAAATTTTAGACTTTATAATTATTTGAGAAACCAATAGGTAAGTATATTGATTGATGTGATTTAAATACAGTGGTTATAATAAAGTTAAAAAGTTTTAGGAGAGACCATACACTTTGATAAAAAACTACCATTAACTCTTTAGATTTTGGGATAAGACAGAGAGATAAGCCCTCCGCTTATTAGTCAACTGGAGTTAAAAGTTTAAGAAAGTTTGGAATTCACTAATTTTATTGCAGACTGAATATTGTTCTACTTTAAGTAAAATGATTTCAAATAATTTAGGTTACATGATTTGTATTATGAAGTTATCTGAGGTAGAATTCAACTAAGTAATCAACGCCATGTCAAATGAAAATTGTAATATTTAAAGAATAGCTTTGGCTACTGAAGAGCTTTATAAATTTTCTAATAATTCGCAGTTCCTTGTACCATTTCACCATTATTCATAAACCATTGAATGGCAAAACGACAACTTGGTTTTTGCCCCCAGATGACCAATTACATCCACACTCTGAAAGTGACGTGTATTGTCTACCTTACGTAACAGCTTTATGCATTTGTCAACCTATTGTTGAAATGTGTGATAAAGTATCTAATATTAATAAAAAATGTTAATACTTAATAAAAAAATGGAAAGTGTTAATTTTAAGGGTGCTTAGTAAAATTTTGATATACATTACTTTTGGTTCAAGAAAAAGTCAAAAGGAGTAAAAATATAAAAAAAACAAGTAAGGTTGAATTAACTGGCACCAGAGAGTGCGATCCGATCGCAAAACATATAGCCTCAGCTATGTTTTGCGAGGCTGAATTGGTGGAAGTTCGGTCTGCATACACTCCGGTGTCGCCACCTATTCACCCGACCTTTCACCCGACCACACTAACACCACACACGACGACGCACATTAACCCGACCACACTTTAGCACGACACACGACGACCGACTTTAACACGACACACGACGACCCACCTTAAAAATATATATTTTTATTAGTTAAAAGTAACGCTCCGCGAGTGGTTATTAGTCTTACAAGTAACGAAACAAAGAAAACGCTCTCTAACAATAATTCACTTTTAACTTTTAAGTCCACTCTCTTTTCTATATTACAGTTTAATTTCCATTTTCGAAGTTTCCTAAAGCTTGATGTTTGAAGTACTACTTAGGAATAGAAAAAAATAAATTAATTTAGTGTTCGGCGAACAAGTGAAACCTTCTACTACAAAGCAATGAACAGAAAGCAATGAACAGAAAGAAATCGATAACAAGTAAATAAAATTAATAGCTTGAACACTGACATTTTAATCATCGGATAACTCAGCGCTAATCTAATACATTAAGGACAATTTCTTATTATCCTTTAGAAGAAATTAGTAAAACAATTATGTAGATGACATTTTGTCATTTGACGCAGTTATATTTCTGAAGTCTGAATAAAAAAGGAACCCTTATAGGATTTCTTCTGCGTCTGTCTATCTGTCTCTCACAGATAATTTACTCCGTATCTACTGGACCGATTAAATTGAAGTTTCGTACATTCACATGTTAATGGGGTCCCATTAACATGTGAATGTACGAAACCAAGCAACGAACGAGTACATAAAATAATTTTGAATATGAGAGTCACTATCGTAGGCTAAATCGGCTGTTATGTTGTGAGGGTCACATCAGATCAGGAGGTGATCAAAGTGAGATCAGTATTTTTAAATTTCTGTACGAAAGTAGATGTCAATTGACCATTCTTCTTCATATCTCTGAAAGTACTATGTGCTGAGTATGATTCCACTATCCAGTATGATATTTAAATTTTGTCTAGCGGGATGGGCGAGGCCTATGTCTAGTAGACGTCGATCGATTTCGGTAATTAAATTAAACTTCTAAAATTATTTTTGAAGCCCCGTTTATATTTATTGAAGAATTAATATTAAATAATAACTAAAAAATTGCAACATTGCATTTAAGCTTCGACACGAGTCTTTACGAGTTGCATAAAATGTACATAAAATATATTAGTAAACGGTGTCCATTTGGTTTAACGTATTTTCAATATATGATGTTTTACGATGACAAAGAGTATTATCTTGATATAGATATTTATCTTATAGATAAAACTTAATTCTTTGGAGTACATTAAATTCAAGTCATAAACTACATTGAATGTGTAATATTAGTGTGCTTTCACATGAACTTTAATACATTCGTTGAACATACGTTGTTGACTCTAATTTGAAAACACTTTTTATTACCCTTTCTATAGTTTATCATTTCTTAATCGCCCTTACTCTTATAGGTGTCAATCAATGAGAATAATCGAATTTGTTGAATTGAGGAACAGAATGAACAGGCTTATCGATGCAACATTTATGAAGTACGAGTATTTCGTTAAACGAATGTTTTGATAGTAATCTAATCGTATTCTGAGTTGTTTTGTTCTAAAATTTTGTTGGATTAATATGTACGAGGTCGATTCAATACATGTTTGATCGCAGATTCTCCCCGAATATACCTGATTCGTCACCTAAAGGAATGTAATATATAATTGCTCAACACTATCTGTGAGGATACTATACAATGCATCGCTACAAAACCTTTTATGCATAGGTATATCATCATCATCATCACATCAACAGCCTATACTAGTCCACTGCTGGACATAGGCCTCTCCTTAGAAAGGAGGTTTTGGCCTACTATACCACGCTGGCCAGACGGGTTGGTATAGGGTTTGTTTCAAGTTTTCCTTCTCTTTACAGTGCTGTTGTCCTGCTTAGTTTGCTCACTAAGTCGGCTCTTACGACACCCACGGGATGAATTGGGGTGGTGGCAATTTGTATTCTTAATCCGTCACCACATAGGTATATGAAAAATAGATTTTCTACTTAAAATTACAAAACGCTTGAAACTTGATTATACTGGCCATCTGACTACAGGTCGCTAAAACGCACAACCGAGTCGGTTTAGTTTCTGCCAATCTGAGATAAATCAAAGCGTTTATATAGAAATCAAACTATCTCCGTAGGTAATATTTATATAAAACTAGCTGTACCCTGACACGCTTCGCTGTGGTACATTGTGCTTGCAAAAAATAGATAAAAACCATCTTTGAAGCTTGTTGTATATCGTGTCAAAATTTGAGCTCAATCGGAGCAGAACTTTTTGAGATTTCGAGCCACACACCAAACCAACTTAACATTTTTATCTAATAGACTGATTATTCAATTATTAAGCAAAAATGAAACATCCATAAAATTAATTTCCGTTAGAGTTTCTTCTAAAAAAGTTCCTTTATTTTCGATCTGTAATCTATTAGATTATTTTGAGTCACTACACAAAAAATAAAAGAAAAAAAAAATGTAAATGAAATGTACTCATATAACTTTAGCTTTAAAACTCATAACACGCCACTTCATATAAGCCGTCCCTTTAAACACTCGCTCGAGTAATCAAAAGGTTCCTTACCTCTCTTAATTCATTTTCAACAATTTATTCTCTGAATACTTGGGGACCGTTTAAAATTCCTAGCACGACGTGAAATATAAAATGAGTGATTTGCATCAGCAACTGGCACACGTAGCTCGGGTAAAAAACTGGCCGTGTTTTAATTTATTTATAGAATTAAGTTCATTAACAGCCTTTAGTAGTTCACTGCTGGACGTAGGCCTTTCCTGGCTAACGCTGGCTGTGTTGGGATAGGGTTTGTGTCAAGTTTTCCTTCTCTTTGCAGTACTGTTGTCCTGCGCAGTTTGCTCCCTGAGTCGGCTCTTTCGAAACCCTCGGGATGAATAGGGGTGGTGTGATACTCAGTATTCTTAATCGGATATCGCAAGAATTAAGTTGATTAAGGCTTTAAGGCACTTTAAGGCACCCTCAATTAGAAAAATTGAACTAGTCTGTCTGTCCGTCTGCCAAGAACCTTTTTCTTAGAAACATGTGGAAGTATAATTTTAAAGTAATATTAAATACTTATGCTAAATATTTTTTTTAAGTAAATGTATTCCAAAGATACAAATTACTACTACTACTACTAAACGTACAGGTTACTTTTAATTTTCAATAATCTTAATATTTCAGGAGAAGAAACGTATCTGATTTCTTTTGAAATAAAATATTTAGGATTACAAACTTATGTTTTGTTGCGAATGGTCTGTAATATATCAATACATGGTAGACTATTTTAAGAATAGCCAAATTAAGTTTATCACTCGTAAAGAACGAGTAGAACTCTTTGAGAAACGATTCCCGTGATGAACTATCAACCCATAAATTTATATGAAACCCTACATATTCCAGACTCGCACAATATATCTGTTTTATACCTGGGGCCTACAACAGTAAAATTTTATCTTTCTAATGTAATTCAGGCCAGTTCATGCACATGTATAGTGATGGTTTACAAATATAACATTTATTTATTATTATGTATTATTAACCCGTCTGGCCAGCGTGGTATAGTAGGCCAAAACCTCCTTTCTAAGAAGAGGCCTATGTCCAGCAGTGGACTATTAAAGGCTGATGATGATGATTTAAGGGCTTGTTAGAAAATAATGTAGCTATAGAGAGAACTCTTAACTAGTTAAAGAGAACTTTGCTATTACTTATAAACCATTATCTATAACTACTATAACTATTCATTGTTGTATTAAGACGTAAGAAACAAATTGATACACATCGGTAAAGAAACCCAATTGTCGAGTCCGTAAATATTAAATTAGATTGTTCGCTTGTTTCTTCTTGCTTTGTTGCTGTAATATAAGCTTTAGGGAATAAGACAATAGCAATACGCAACCAAATTGTGTACCAAATGAACATTAATTTGATACAGCCTACTACGAATAAGAAATACTCCTATTAAGACTCAATTACGAAGACAAGAACTGGTCGCTTGTTTGGGCTAGGCTTGATGCCAAGCGATTTCACTTGATCCTTCCATAATTGAGAATTTATCTTTTAAAATCTTGATGTCAGAGCTCAGAGAGTAAACAAGGACATCAATTAATTACCAATCATTCTAATTATTATTAAGACTATCATGTTAGAGTTATTATTCTGGATTCATTTAATCTTTTTCATTTGTTTACATATATTTGCTACTTTTAAATTAATATGCTTAATTTTATTTATCAGTCTTCATTCCACCAAAATTACATTAAAAAGAAATAAAATAAAAATCAGTTTATTGCCAAATGTTACATAAAATTTTGTGCGTTATACTGTGCCCCCCCCTTTTTTTTTTTTTTTTTTTTTTTTCCCGTGCGGAAATCCCCTCGGATACCACGCGCTCGCCGCCACCCCGGCCTGCTTCTGCTAGGGTGACAGATGGCCTCACCTGTCACCCCCAGGCCTGCGCTTATGGAGGACGGAGGTCGTTCTGCGACCTCCGGCGCCTGAGTCGCCTGCGCTGCCTGGCCCGTGCCCGGGCCTGGCGGGCCGGGAGAGTTCTAAACCTCTCCCGGTCCCGCTCCGCCGTCTCCTTCGCGAGCATAACTTGCTCGCAGAAGGAGACGGCAGAGTTCCACGCACTCTCGCTCCGCACGATAGCCGCAATCAGGCTATCGAGCGAGAGAACTCCCACTCCGATGGCCGCCACGAGGTCTCGCCTCTGCTCAACCCACGCCGGGCACTCAGACACAGGTGATCTCCGAAACATCCCTTCCCAGTGATCACCTGCGTCAATCGGTATGAGAGGGTCCCGTGACGCCTCTCGAGCCAATCCTCCATAACGGGTCTTACCGCCGCAATGACGGCGTGCCGTATACTGTGCCCCCTGTATGATGTCAGATGGATTTCTACATATTATGTAGATACCTACTATGACATCGTTTATTTATTAAAAAAGTAATACTGATACAGGAAACATTGAATAGACAATAGATTATTAGCGAACACTTAAATTTTTTATACATATACTAGCTGCACCCTGCCGGGCCGGCCGGGCCTTCGCTGTGGCATTATTGTGGTCGTATTGATAACCAATGATTAATAAAACTATAAAAAAAATAGATACATAAAATCAAACTTTGGAGCGGGTTACAACCCGCTTGTTTTAATCTATTGTTTATACATATCGTTTTAAAATTTGAACTCAATCGGTGTAGAGCTTTTTGAGTTTTTAAAGCGTACTCTAACAATCTTAACATTTTTATATGCATAAATATTATTATTAAATACATGTAGTATGCAAGCAAAATACAACATATTTGAAATGTAAATTATTAGGTTCAGGGGCTAAAAGTACAATAATTATAAGTTAAATGCAATCGTTTTAACACCCCAATAAGTAGTTCTCAATACTGTTTAGTGCAATGTGTAATTGTTTTCTTCATTCGTAACTGATTTTACAAGTACATGTGATTGCATAAGTTCTATACAAAGGCTAATGTGATTTTCTCGAAAAGAGAAATTTATTTAATCGCTGTTACCAAGAAACAAAATCCAACTATAAAATATATTACTTTACTTAAACAAATTTTAATGATTATTCTAAGAATGATTTACGTAGATTTTGGTCCTGGACAGGATTCAGATTCATGAGACTCGGACTTTTATTAGGTAAGTATGTAAGTTTATCAGCAGGCTAATTACCGTAGTACAGGCTCTACCTAGTTTGGGATCAACTGCCGCGTGTGAAATGTGAAAACCGATCATCATGGTTTTTATGGTATAGGAGGCAAATTAACAGACGGGTCATCTGATGGTAAATGACCACCGCCGTCCATAGACAACGTGGAAGGATATGGTTCTTCCTCTGGTAACGTCACTCATTCAGTGAAAAGCAGCAAAAAAATTGATTAACACTAGTTATCTATGAGGCCGTGGTATCATAAGTTCATTTTGTTTCTTAAAAACAACTCCCGCATTAGGAATATATCCTGTGTTGCGGGGGACTTTAGAAACATACATGAAAAAATTGACACAAAGAACACCCAGACTCAAAACAAAAATTTGTGGATCACACAAAGTGTTGTCCCATGTGGGGATCCAACCCACAACTCTCGACTCAACAACGAATCGGCCAGGTGACCGCTTAAACTACTACTTTGAGGCCGTGTTATCTTGTGCCTGAGAATAGGTCTCTCGTGGTTAAAGTTTTCATACGCGTTTTTAGGAGTACAGAAAAATGCTCAAGCTTTTGAAAGGTATACTTAACATTTTTTTAAATACGTACATCATTTTTTTTTCTATCAATAAATAAATGACATACGCCTTACGTGAAGACTTATTTTACTATCTTGCTTATAAAAAATAAGTCCATATTTCTGTAAGCATGATCCAATAATATGTTACTATATTAGAACTCATTTCACTGTCTTGCCTTTTTAGGAAAAATATGGTATCGGCCTAAAGACATATGGTTATGTGTGTAATATTTGGTGCCCACGTTCGGCTCAAATATTGCGTACTAAATATAGGTGAAAATCTTCCGAAATCCTCTTTTCCACTGGTGCCTATTTTCTTTTGATCTTATAATAGTACTGTAAAGGCTTATCGGCAGTAATACTCAGGTAGATTTTAGGGTTTAACAGTCTCAAGGGTAGGCAAAAATAACTTTTTGCTTTTAATATATTAAGAGTTTTTTGTATTGTCAATGAATATTTAAATAAACATTCTAGTACCTTGACTCTTCTTAAAAACGTTACAGTTAACACCCTAAGCTATATTCAAAAGTCTTATTTTTGAATGTATAAATGTTTGAAAAGTATCCGTGACTAAGATCAAAATCATGATTCGATTGAAATACCGCTTAAACAAATGAAAAAGTAGCCTTCATCGTTTAATAATATAGCGCCTTAACACCGAATTATGATACGCATTCCAGCTACTTCAGTAAAAATATTAATAATTGTGGTGAGTTCCTATATAAAATTAACAGAAAAGTAAGTTACGTTACATACTGATAATTCTGAATTCTAAAGAATAGTTCTGGATATTTGAATTTACAGTAAGCACCCATCATTTTTCTGCTAGAGCAAGTAGAATCCTTTTCCTCAGTTAAACGAACCCGACTCGATATACATGCCTTAACGGTAAATTAACTACACTGGAATGGAGTTCTATGGTAATACTTATGTATCTACTATATCTAAAGATAATAATCTTCTTTTTATAGTATTCATTAGTGAACAACACACAAGTAAGTTTTTAAGTTACAATTTCTATACGTTTGGTATTTAAAATAGGCAGACCTAAAATATTGCTGTTAATTTTTTTTGCCTAATTTGTTTGTTTAAAGGTAAAGTGTCTTAAAACACAATAACTACCGATAGGATTAGTAGTTTGTAGAAAATAAGCATATTGTTAATTAAAATTTGCAGTCACGGAATGTAGAAAGTTATCATGTGGTTTTAAAAGGGAACTGCCAAGTCCTTTAGGGAGAAAAACGACAAACGAGTACGACATTAAATAGGCGCGCGAGAAAGAAAATTATCATATATAGTGAAAATCCATTCGCTTTATTGTAATATACACGGTTACGCGATACTTCCATCAGCAAGGATTTAATGTTATAAATTTGTGTGGCTGAATATTTGTTGCTTTTTAGGGTTCCCTTTCTCATAAGAAAAGATAATTCAATATGGGACTACGTTACTAGGACTTCGTTGTCAGTTTATTTTTCTAGCCGATTTTTTTCTTGATAAAGCGTAGTTGTATCTACTTAAAATTATTATATACTAGTGTGTGTTTGTTTGTCTATCTGTCTGTCTGACTGTTTTCTTTTCACGCTTAAACCTCTTAACCGATTTAGATTAAATTTGGTATGGAGATAGACCGAGTCCCGGGAAAGGATATAGGGTAGTTTTTATACCAGAAATTATAATTTAAGGGGTGAAATGGGAGGTGGAAGTTTTTATGGGGAATCAATAACCGCTGAACTGACACAGAAGAAATTTTGTATGGAGGTAGTTACAAATACGTCAAGTATCTTTACATCGAGATAATTTTATGATAAACTATATTTTGTCGTAGAGGATACATTGAATCAAGATTTTAGTATATTCATATGTACCATATAAATTTGCACCTCTTTTGTTGTTACATTGTTACAAATTCTTCAAAAGTACCTTGAAGTTTTAAAAATAATGATGTTTCATATAAATTTGAAACCCTCATTTTGCACAGTAGGTACGTCCTAAGGAAAATTTCTGTAAAATTCTTCTAGACCCAGTGGTTTCAGCTGTGCGTTGATCGAACAGTCAGTGTATCAGTCTGTCAGTTTCTTCTTTTATAAACATGGAGATAAATGAGTCTTAGATTTTTTATACTGTGACGTATGATATCTTTTTTTAACTAACATGTTTCTATGCAAAAGTGAACTACTTCGTTGTGAATTTAATTGAGATATAAAAAAAAACAAACAAATATTTCTTTTCATTAGGAAGTCTTCAAATAACTCATGTATGTTTGTAATGTGTGGTGACGGATTAAGAATTCGGAATGTCAGCATCCCTATTCATCCCGTGGGTGTCGTAAGAGTCGACTAAGGGAACAAACTGCACAGGACAACAGCACTGCAAAAAGAAGGAAAACTTGAAACAAACCCTACACCAACCCGTCTGGCCAGCTTTGGTAAAAGTGGGGGGCCGAAACCTTTTTTCTAAGGAGGGGGCCTAGGGTCCAGCAGGGGAAACTTTTCCGGGCTTTTTGATGTGAGGTTGATTTTTGAAAAGGTCCCCCGCGCCCCGGGATTATTCCTAATGCAGAGTTGTTTTTTTAAATTTAAAAAAAAACCTGGCTATAGATGCGGACTCCCCAGGACCGGAAGGGTTTTGACGCTCTTTTGGGGAGGCCTTCTTTAAAGCAGGGGAGGGAAAATAGGCTGAAGTGGGTTTAAATTGAATACTAAAAGTTAAAACTAAAGATTTCAGAAAAAAAACGGGGAAAGATTAACTAAAATACTGAAAGCTGTAAGTTTAAATTTTGAACAAAACTTTTGTAAAAAAATCCTTTTTTTTAAGGAAGAGAGTTTTTAAAAAAACCTAAAAAGGGATTTTAAAAAACTGAGGTTTACTCTTTTTAAACAAATGTAAAATAGAAAAAGTTTTAAAATATTCTAGTATCAAATTTTTAAGCTTTGTACATAAAAATTCGAATAATCCCCCCCCCCCATTGAAACCCTTTTTGTTTGGGGCATCAAAGGGATTTCAGAATTTTTTAACTATTTTTTTTAAAAGAGTTTGGTATAATTTTTGGGTTTATTTATTATTTTAAACCCTTTAAAAATTACAACTAAAATTTAACCATCCCAATAGAAAAAATGTATCCCGTAATAAAAAAAAAAAAAAAAAGTTTTTATACAATAAAAAACACAAAAAATAAAACCTTTGCATTTTCACTACAAAAATGGGCCCCTCCTCCTTTTTTCGCTTTAAATTTACCCACGCTATTTTTTCAGATTGTAAGCCTATTTTGGCTGGGGGCCTACCTTTTCAAAAAAGGGGATCCCAGTCAATGCTCTAAAAACATATTTTTTCCCAAAGCTTTATAATGTACTATCTAAATTTAAAGATTAAATACTAAAAATATTTTGGCAAATATGCTAGGGGGGATTGCTAAATGTGACTGTAAAAAAATGTAACCAAATCAATATTTTTATTAAAATCTGCTAAAATTGGGTTTAAGTTTTTAAAAAAAGGACGGAAAAATTTTCAAAAAACTAAAAAAAGGTACTTGTTTATTTTTGGTAAAATATTAAAGTACGTTTTGGTCAACTCAAAAAATACTATTAAAAGCGTTTAAAACTATGTTTCCGCCCCCCCCCCCTGTGGGGTTTGTCTAGAAAAAGGAATAAAACCCAAAATTTCCCCTTTTTTTAAAGGGCAACAAAATCATAAACCAAAAAATCATGGGGACCCACGGGTTTGTAAATAAATTCTATGAATAAATAATAGTTTAGTAAAGAAGTAGCTGTTGGTGGAGAGGGAAAAATTTTTTATCCCTTTTTCTACCCTAAATGATTCAGGACACCTAAACGAAGCTCCCCGATATTCTTTCAAAATTTTAGAAAACAAGCCATTTTTTCGAAAGTGATTGTAGAATAAATAAAAATTTTAATTACCCGCCTTTGTTTTTTTTCTGTCGTTTATTTTAGGATATTTTTAAAATTCCTTTCCCTTCTTTTTCAAAGACAAAACTTTTCTTTACAACTGCACTACGTTGCAAATTATGTACATAAACAAGACATTTTAAAAGGTGCAATGAATCGAAAAAAAAAAACTTTTTTGAAACCCGAAAGTAAGGAATTTTTGGAAACAATGCGCTGAAAGTTCTACGTTTAAAAGGGTTTAAATTTTAATTCGTAATTACTAGTTTGCGGTAATTCCCTTCGGAAGTACAAATCCAAAAATTCATATTAAATTTTGGAAAAAAATCTTTGTAGAGTACGAAAAAAAATTTTTCGTCTATCTCTATCTATAAAAAACCAATTTCTTACTGTCGGTTGTTTTAGATTATTAGTACGGGTTTCAAACCCTTAAAATAGGTTTAAAAAAATGTTTTGGTTGAAAAAAGGAAATTTTCCCAAAAATTCTCCGGGTTTTTGGAAAATGTAGCAGATTTTTCCAAAACCAGTACTGCGAATTCTGAGTGTGCTAAAACTGCCCCAACAAGCATTTGAGCACAATACGAAACTCAAAACAGCATTGAGTGGTTGTGAGCCCATGCTGCTTAAAAATTTTCACGAAGGACGTCAATATAAATCCCAGAAGACGACGATGCCGATGAGGTTTTCCGATTCATGTATGCATTACCCCCCAAATTACTTTTGGGCTGTGGTAAAAGAGCCCCCGACAAATTTTTTTTGTAGGAGCTTCCTGGGGGAAGCTCATACAAGACATTATCGGGACAAAAAAACGGTAAAAAGAAGGGGTTTGGCCCCTTTTAGAACATCTTTGATTTCTTGAGTGCCCAAATCAATCCCCTAAAAATTTTACAAAAAAAATCAGGAAAAAAGGAAACCCAGGATTTTGGAAAATAAAACCCAAAAGTTTTAAATAAAAAAAAAAAATTTTGGAAATTTACGATTTGCGATTCTAAAACCTAGGAAAAAACATATGAAAAAGGGACACATAAACATACTTTAAATTTAAACTGGGTTCCCGGGGGGGACCATCCCAGGATACTAAAAAAAATTTTGGGGTTTTGGGTTAGCACAAAAATTGCAGGAAAAGGGCAGGACACCATCAACTCGTATGTAAAGGGGAAACAAGGGTAAGCCTGGGTATTTTAACTGGCTGAGTTTAAAAAACAAAGGCTGCACGGGGGTCGGGAAATTGTGCAAAGCAAAAGTAAACGCCTAACACTGGGAATTGATTCTACCTGACAAAACCAGGGGAAGAAGGCTAACAAAAAAGGTTATTTGAAACAAAGGGTTTCTAACAAAAATACAGAAGCCCGGTTTTTAAACAACTAAAAAAAAAAGGGGGGCAGTTCGCCCCAATTTCATAGGGTTTTAAAAGGGGAAGGGAATTTTATGCGCTGGCCCAAAAAAGGGGCAGAAAGATTCACTACTTTCTTTTCGATCCAGGATTTTTGAACTGATACCCAAAACTACCCACCTACCAGTTTTTACTTTTAAAAGGGAAATAATGTTTTGCTCTAATAAAGGAAAAGTAAACAAACTTCTGTTTCTAAATTTTTATGGAACCACTAAAGCCCAAAAAATTTTAAAATTGTAAACCCCCTAACTACTTCTTTTAAAAAAACTGGGCCTTTAAATCAAAAGTTTGTTTTTTCTCATGTTTACACGTTAAAATTTGATTATAATAAAGAAATTCCCCTTAAAATTTTTACAAATTTTTCCATGAATGTTCTTATCCACGGGACATGGGGTTTTGCTTACCGAGGTTGGCATATCCCAAAATTGTCCCGGGTTTTTTAATATACCTGGCTACAACATGCACTCCAACTACGAAAAATTTGAAAAGGTGGCCCGGGATTATTTAAATTTCCCAAAAAAATTTTTAAAAATTCCCCTACAATCCCATATAAAAACTTAACTTTCGAAAATATAACGGGGATTTTAAAAAAAAGATAGTCAAGAAAGTAGTTTTTGTGTGCATTTTAGGCCACCATTTTTATATTCTCGCAAAAGGGGTTTTGTTAAAAAACTTGCTAAAAACGTGTCTAACTTCAAATTGCAAACAATGCACTATTAATCGGCGTTTTGAATTTTAGACTGAAAAAAACCCTTGCACATACTGAAGGGATTCTTAGAAGCACTGAGTGAGCACGGATTTTTTGTGTGGAAATCATGACTACACTAGAATTGAGACTAAATTGAATACGAAACAAAAACTTCATTATCCTTGTTCGCACGGGTTTCCCCCATTGGGAAACCGTTCCCCCACGCTCGACTGGTAC
Source organism: Arctia plantaginis (assembly GCA_902825455.1). Taxonomy (NCBI): domain Eukaryota; kingdom Metazoa; phylum Arthropoda; class Insecta; order Lepidoptera; family Erebidae; genus Arctia; species Arctia plantaginis. The sequence continues at coordinate 2,835,932 of CADEBD010000226.1, read as the reverse complement.
TGGCCGACCATAAAGCCTTATGTTTTTTTGGAAACCCCAAAGCTTAGAGACCCGGCGCACCCCAGGGTGTTTCCCCAAAACCATGTAAATTATAAAGTGTTTAAAAGATCAAATAAATAAGGTGATTGGACGCAGGGCCGGTGACATGAAAATGTTCCCAAAACAAATTTATAATTTTATTTGGGTTCCTTTAAAATTTTGCCAAAAGACCCGGGGAAGTTCTACAAAAAAAAATAAAATAAAACCCCGGGGTTATAACCCGGGCTCCCCTTTGGATAAATGAAAATTTTAAAAAAATTTTGTAAAAAAAGCGATCGCCTGTTTAAACACATGGAAACAAAATCCTAATAATCTTGAATTTCGACCAGAAAAATAATAAATTTCGTAAATAAAAATTTATAAAATACTTTTACAACCGTTTGAAAAATCCCTTTTTTACATAAATCTATTGCGATAATTTCAATAATATTAAAAAAACCTATCAGATTAAAAATCCCCAAAGCTAGGCCGCATAAGCTTATCCATCGATGAAAACATTATTAGAGCATTTAAACCCCAAGGTCTTTCAAAAAAAAGATTTGGGGGGAAAGGGTTCGCTTTAAAGAATTTGATCAGGCGGTCAAAAAAATTTTTCCGCAATGTTTCGACCCAATTGTTGATAGGAACGCGTTTTTCAACCCCAAACTCTAGCATTCGATTGCTAAAAAGGGTACAGTAAAAAAACATTGATAAAAAAATAAAAAAATTAAATTTCAAACCCAAAACTCCAGGGCCCAGGCGGTATTTCGGGTTTTAAAATATTAAAAAAAGTAAAAGGTGGAAATTTTTCAGGCAAAAGTAAACTTATTTAAATGTAGTGTTGAAACTGGTGACTACCCTAATGAATTAAAAATTGGCTGCGTTAGAACCCATCTTTAAGAAAGGCCACCCCAACGAAAAATACAAATATCGGCCCATCACATTCTCTTACCCTCGACAAAAAAAGTCGAGAAATATATCTGAATCAGGGGAAAAAATTTTTATAAAGATAAGAAATCATTTACAAAAATCAAATTTTGGTTTTTTTAGCAGGGAAAGGGGGGCTAGTGAAAGTTCCCCCTTTAAAATTTATGACCAAATTTTAAAGAGTATATGAATTTAAAGAAAGCATACCCCAGGGGCCTTCACATTTCTCCCCCCTGGGCCCTTTGTACCCTTAATCCCCGCCCTGCCCCCTACCCAAAAAAATTTACACTTGTGGGATACGTGGACCTGTACTAGAAGGTTAAAAAATTTTCTCTCTAACCGCAAATATACTGTTAAGGGTCGACGTGCGTTCAGTCATAAGTCATGTTTCCCAGGGGAAGGAAAAGGATAAATTGTAGGGGGCCCCTTCATTTCTTGACATATGTAAAGATATGAGCAATTTTTTTTAAAAAGAGCACCCCTTTTTTCAAATTTTCCGATGATACGGGGTTTACTAGTCAGTGATAGGGACCTAGATAGGAAACATATGATTTCCTCCCCGTCCCGATTTCTATACCCTTTGCAAATGGTGTCATGATGCGGGGCTTGTTCTTTAAAAGAAAAAAACCAAAATATTACACCCTCAGGTCAACCCCTACTTAAAGCCCTCACCGGCCCCCAAAAAACTCTAATGCTCATGAACACGCATGCTTTTCATGGCTCCAAAAAGTGGTGGTTTTTGTTTTCCAATCTTGAACTTGGGAACATCCCAGCATATTGGGGCCCCATCATTGGGCGACAAAATAAACTGGAAACCCCCTATCGAAAGGTATGTGATAATCCAGAGGGTTTTTTTGGCAAACATTAAGATCGAAATCGTCGTATTCCTTTTCGTGTTAAATTTTTACTCTATAAAATCCCTGCCGAGTCTCATATTCGGTAGACTCACCAGCTAGGGGGGAATTCAAGACCTACATAAAAAAATTTTTTTCAGATTGCAAATAAAAAAAATTAAAGACAATAACATCTCCACACATTTAAAATTTTCAATACAATAACAATTTAGCTGGGCCCTTTTTTAAAAATTGTAAAATTCTACCCAAATTTACATAAAAAAAAAATATAGTTTGTTTTGGGGTTTTTTTTTGGGGGAAAATTTTTTTTTTTGTTTGTGAATTTTTCGGGTTTATGGGGGTTTTTATGTTTTTTTTTGAAAAACGATTGTTTTTTTTTTTTTTTGAATTTTTGGATTTTTTTGTTTTTTGAAAAAAATTCCCCTTTTTTGGGGGTTGAATTTTTTTGGTTTTTTTTTTTGGTTTTTTGGGTTTTTTGTGTTTTTTTTTGTTTTTTGGGTTTTTAAGTTTTTTTTGGGTTAGTTTTTTTTTTTTAAATTTTTTTTTTGGGGTGATTTTTGTATTTTTGGTTTTTTTTTGGTTTTAGTTGTTTTTGATTTGTTTTTTTTTTTTTGTTTTTGGGTTTTTGTTGTTTTATGTGAAATTTTTTCTTTTTTTTTTGTTTTTTTTTGGTTTTTTTTTTTTTTTTTTTTTTGGTTGGTTTCGGTTTTGTTTTTGAATAAATGTGGGGTTTAAAAATTTTTTTTTTGTTTGTTTTTGATTGTTTTTTTTTTTGATTTTTTTTGGTTTTTTCTTTGGGGTTTTGTTTTTTTGGTGGAAAATTTTTTGGGTTTTTTTTTTGTTTTAAAGGGTTTTTTTGTTTTTTAAATTTTTGTGTTTGGTGTTTTTTGGGTTTTGTTTAAAAATTTTTTTGGAAATTTTAAATTTTAAAAATTTTATTGTGGTTGATGTTTTTTGGGTTTTTGGGGGAAAAAGGTTTTTTTTGCCGTTTTGGTTTTGTGTTTTGATTTTTTTTTGGTTTTTTTCGGTAAAGTTGGGTTTTTTCTTTTTTCTTACCGTTTTTAAACATTGTAAAGTTCTACCCATTCACATAAAAATAAAATATAGTTTGTTGAAAGAAAAGTATTTTAAATACAATTTGGGTGATAAAGTAGAACATTCTGTATGTACACGAGCAGTCTCACTAAACAGGTTGATGACGACACGCGCTGTTAACGTGTTTGGTGAGAGAACAACACGATACATAGTACCGCGATTAATTAATGAACTACCCTCCGATATAAATAAATGCCTAAACGAAAAAAATATCAAACATAATTTGAAGGAATTCTTTTTGGAAAACATGGCCGAGTCATCTTTGTAAGTAATCCCTCTTCCTCTCCTTGCCTGACTCGGAGTTCACTTCACCGTTCTGCGCCCGTACGCTTAAATTTTATAATTATTTTAAAAGTACCTACATAATGACGCATGTATTTTACTGTATGGTGTTAATTTGTATCAACCTCGCTTGATGTAGCATCTGTTGCATTTTTTACAAACCTCAGTGGTTTTCAAATGCACTATTATAATCAGTAGTTGTAAATTGCTTTGTAATATGTTAAATAAATAAAAAAAAAAAAAAAAAAAAAAAAAAAAAAAAACAACATAATTGATTCATACTTACTATTTTTATAAATTAAATAGGTTCGACCAGTAACACAGAGATTAAATGAATTCTAAATGAATAATATGCTGAGTACATAAACCAAACCCTACTTACTTTACTACTGACTTCAAAGTAAACTGTTGATAAATAGCCCAACAATTTCATTGCATAGGGATCGATCTGAAGGTCGATTCTCGTAATAAAAGTTTGGTCAAAATTCAGTTCTGATCAACTTTCAATCTCGCAACAAACAATAAAAGGTATAATCGATTGAATTTTCGATCACAATAACATACAATCATATTACAGTCAACGTTGGATGTTTAATACGGAAAGTATTAGTAGTACAAAAATACCTATTGGATCTGAATTTTAACCAAACTTTTATTACAAGAATTGGCATTCTGATAGCAATATGTGTTTGACGAGCAGCCACCCGCGGACATATGCAGCTCAAGAGATTCAAGTGCATTGCTGACATAATTTTCATCTGGTAACCTCACTCACTCGGTAAAGAATAACAAAAGAATTGCTAAACACCGATATTCTGTAAGGCCGTAATATTACTATGTTAAGTAAGTAATATTATTGAGAGTATTGATGAGTCACCTACGTTAAAGTGAATAATTAGATTCAAACTACAAACGAGTCTATTTCTATTCAATCAACTTCCTTGTGACCAACGACGAGGTCAAACAACCCTTATTAATGTTAAAAAGATTAATAACAGGTTTAAGTGAACAGTAAAACAATATCAATTATTCCAATAAAAATAAAATGTAATTTTAGTATATTTTGCCGCAAATTTGTTGTTTTTTTTAAATGAGAATATTGGGCAAGTAAGAAAAGCAAAAAATTAATGAAGATTCTGATGCAAATAGCTATAGCTGTTAATATATGTACAGCTTGAAAATTTTATTATGAAATTTGTTATACAATTTTCGGCAGATTGTGATATATTTACCTATAAAATGTACTACATTTTTCAAAAGGTATTCTCATTTAAAAGCTTTTAAGAATTATTTAACATATTTTAATGGAGAACATTCTTAGTATCATTAATAGTTAAAGAGTGAACAACTATTATTTAAACATTTATAATGTTTTCTGAAAAGTTACAATATGCTGGTTTTGCTGGCTAGCGAGCGAGCGAGAGAAAGAGTGAGAGAGATATATTCGACATAACCGATATTTTTAATACCATGAAGACAGGTCAATCTATCAATCAATTCATTATATGCGTTACCATTTATTAGTAACCATCAATCTCTTACCCATAGGCAGCTCTGGCCATTCCATTTATTATAATACTCATATATTATCAGTTTATTGATAAGCTGGTAAACAAAGATACGACTAGCATTGCCTTGAGGCGTTGTTGATATTGGTGATAATCATAAATTAGCCTTTTGAAGTCCACTGCTGGACGTAAACTTTTCCTTATGTGTGCTTTAGCTCCCGGTCTGATGCTTTTTTATAAGTGAAGACAATACTATGACAAAAATAGAATTTGGTTGCGGTTTTGTGGAAGTTAGAGCTAGTTCTTAAACCTTAATCATTCTTAGTATTATGTTTATGAACAGTGTCCTAAATGGCTTTTTTAACTTTATTTGTTTTCACTAAACCTTTGTGTTTTATATAGATGTTTTGTTTTAGTACAGAAAAAAATAATGCCCAAAATAATGTTTATTTATCACTTGCGATAAAGAATTAACACATCAACTTATTGTAATGAAAAGGAATTAATTTTTAAAAGGTTAGAAAGATCCTGGCCTTTACTACAACAAAGTCCTAGATTTAATTGAAGTCTTATCGATAAGAAAAATCAATAAATTTGAACGTTAGACAGGAAAACGTATGTTATCTTTCTATGATATTACAAAAATAAAAGCTAAGTACTTGAAAGGACCGAGTGGATAAGCGATAAGTAACTCAATCACAAAAAGATCCAAATATCTCGACGGGACGACAGGTAGAACGATGACCGCTTATGCCAACATCCGCAAGGGCATTACAATACTTGACTGATGTAGGTTTGACAGGATATTCTCATAATATGGTAAAGACCTTAATAAAATATACAAAATTCTTGAGATATACTATGTATCTCATCATCAAAAGGTTTATCTATAAATCATGTCCTACATTTTTCGGTTTTTTTGACACGCTTCCCTTCTACAATTGTGTGATCCTTTCACTGGTGTGACAATACATGTTTTGTAATTTTACAATAAAACCAACACGAAACTTGATTCTAGAAAACTATTAAACATTCTAGAAAACTATTAAAACAGAAACTAATTGATTGTCCGTGTGGTGACGGATTAAGAATACGGCGGAGCAAACTAAAGGAGCAAACTACTCGGGATAACAACACTATAAATAGAAGGAAAACTTGAAACAAACCCTATACAAACTCCTCCGGCTAGCATGGTATAGGAGGCCAAGTAGAGGCCTATGTCCAGTGGTGGACTATTATGGGTTGTTGATGATGATAGCGGATGATGAATCGAGTAACTGTAAATGACAATTTTATTAATGAAAGGGCAAAAATGGGAAGAATTAACTAAGTGAATATGGTTTTTAATACCAAAGTTTTTTTTTATTGGTCTACAATTAATGTTTTGTGTTTTAATACCTTTAAACTTGTAAGGTCACAAAACTTAAGACTGCGGGAGTCGTAAGTTTTGTGTCTTTTTCAGACATTATCACTTGGTTGACTTCCTCCACACTTTTAATATGAAACGTAATTACCGACAAGTCCCTAAACTGTAATGTACAAATTGTAAAATACCCTAAGCACATTTAATAGAATACATGGAAAATATATATTCAGAAGTTGCTGCAACTTCTTATAATGAATTAATGAAAACAATGATTGCATTGCCTTCGTGATTGGCGGTCAACTCTCAAACTTTAGAACAATTTGGATTCTTCTAAAGAGTTTTTTTTAAAATACCCTTTAATGTATACTAAATCATAATACCTTAAAATAAACAGAGATATTCATATCTTATTCCAAGTTGACGCTTGAAAAAGAAGGACGATATAATATACAACATGTTCATAAAAAGTCAATGAAAAGTTAATATTATTTATTTTATCACAACAAACGTATTTTTCGGTGTTTATTTAATTAATTTAAATTACAGCCTGTAATGGAATCTCACAAGGAAAGTTATTCTAAATATTTTCCGGGACAAGACCTAAGGAATTTTCTGGAGCTAAATATATGTATTAATAATTCGCCCAGTTTAGTCGTTCGTATGCAACATTTTGCCTGTTATTTAAAATAAACTGTTTAAGATAAAGGCAAGTACTTATATGTATACTTCAGAGACGCTCAACTGCTATTTGACTCGATGTGGACCCTTTATCCAGGAGTGAAGCGTGTCGGTGTCTACAGTCTCTCGAGCAAAGTCGCAATATATGGGGTCTACCAATAAGAACGTCCTGGTTTAAAAATTGAATGAAACACACCTTTTTTTTATTTGATTTATTTGATAGATAATTTTATGCAATTTATGTTTTAAATAATATATCGGCCAAATGACCGTCGCGGCTCTTTTTGCAGACGGTCAACCGCTCACGCCAATTTTCGATGACGCGGTGCACCATGTCGGCCGGTATGTAGGCTATGGCTCGTCGAATATTGGTTTTTAGGTCACGAATTGTAGCTGGATTATTGTTGTACACTTTAGATTTAACGTAACCTCAAAGAAAATAGTCTAAAGGTGTTAAATCACACGATCTTGGTGGCCAACTGATCGGTCCATTTCTCGAAATTAACGACTCACCAAACTTTCCACGCAATAATTCCATGTTCACTTGAGTAATGTGAGGTGGTGCACCGTCTTGTTGAAACTAAAGGTCGTCTGCATCAATATCATCAAATTCCGGAAAGAAATATTTATATTAACATCGAGTTATAGCGCTCGCCATTCACAGTAACAGGGTTTCCTTCGTCACTTTCAAAGAAGTACGGACCAATGATTCCACGCACGATACCATAAACGCTCTTACTGTAGCGGTAGGAGAACGCGAATTTGCGTAATAATTTTGGACAATTTCCAAGCGTTGGTTTAAAGTAAAACGTGACGTGATAAAATGGCAAACCTTACTGAACACAAATGTCAAGAGACGTCAAAGATCCATCATCAAACATGGCCGCTATGAGCTGTCAAAACCAGGTCATCCCTATTGGTAGACCCAGTACACTTAAGTAAAACCGTTAGTCTTTAAACAAATAACATTTACAATAGTTTTTACTTCCATATGGATGAAACCAATATTTTTTCGGTGGCGCAGTGGTGCCGTATGTGACTGTTGTGCTGAGATCTCGGGTTGGATTACCGGGTCGGATTGTTTTCTATGTATAATATTTATATGTTTTTATATCACATTATTATTGTTGGTCAAGTCAATTATTTCAATAATTATTTTATTGTGAGTTGATACGTTTTAGACTCATTTAACTAATTCATTCAACGATAAAAGGAGGCGCTTTTATTTACAAAAACAGTATATAAGTTTTCTATTAGTCAATCTAGCTTTCATAGTACAAACTCTGCTTAGTTTGAAACTTGGCGTTATGTGTCAGATGTCCAATAATATTATTATTACCTTATCACATTTAAAATTAAAAAAAACATCTGCGTTTCCTAGTATAGTTAGTAATCAGTTTCAGTTTTGAATGGCAGCCTAATTTTTGTTCTAAGTCAAAGTCTAAATATCTTTATTTCATTTATTTTTTATAAATTATTAGAAATCGTATTTTATGTGGACTCGTCATAGATCAACACACACGTAGCAATAATCTGTATTGTCAAATATTTATCAAAATGAATCCAATGCATATAATGGATTGCAATGCTAGGTTTTTATCAAAAATCTAATAATCTTTTACTGAATCGATTAAGAAATGGCTCTCAAATTAGCCAATTTAAGTCTATTTATCCTGTAGTCATTCAAAGTGGGCTACAATGATCCTATTCGGATCGACAGAGGAATAATTTCTCAGAAATTTAAGCTGGCTGGAAATTTACTGCTTAGTAAATTCCGTCATTTGCCGCAATGCATTGGTCAGCTCGCTTACTATACGACGTAGCTCTATGAGTAACTTGAATTGTAGACGTGCTACGAAAGTACGGTGCAATTTATAGCTACAGCAGCGGTTGTGACACCATGATGGTTTAAAGAAATCTTATGTTTTATTTTTACTCACTTACAGCGTTATAACAGCAATGTCAATATATTTTTATTATCGTAATATTTTTTTGTGAAATGATTATGTACCTTCTTAGAAATTTCCAATTTATCAATATTTATTTATAAAAGATGTATGGAGTTCCTGACCTGAAGGCCCTTATTCAAAAAGTGAAGCGTCCTGCCTGCCAGTATCAGGCATCGTAGATTTTAGTAGTGCCATGTGTGTTTTATAAATGTGAATCCAACTCAGAAGTTGTTAAACCAATCTAGTTATATTATTTATCTTACCCAACTTAAGGGCGTTGTTTAAGAGATTTATTTAGCTCATTTTTTTTTAATACTTCATTTATTTATTTTTATTTATTTATTAAGATTTACCAACAATTGTTTACATCAAAACTTGTAATACACGCATACTAAAGAAAAACAATTAACAATGTAACAATTACTTATAGGTAAACACCGCTTTTGTAAAAAATAAACATACATTGAAGATAAAAATCATAGACTCAAACATTAATCTTAACTATATACATGCAGTTTACATTAAATTAAATTAAATTATTGTTGACCAATATTCGGTAAACAAACAAGTGACTTTACTTTGGAAATTGATCCATAGTGTATGTCTAAAACATCACTAAAACTATTTTTTATCTTGGACATTCTTGCATGTCTAATCATGTTTAATTAGAATTATTTTGTCTAATACTTTTTGCCCCGCACAACCAATCTGTAGAAAGGGTTTAAGAAAAGAGCGTACTCCTTCCTAAAAGGCCTGGCAACGCGTTTGTGACTCCTGAGTTGCAGACGTTCATGGGCCGCGATAGTCACTTTCCGTCAGGTGATCCGTCTACTCGTACCAGGGACTTCCTTTCTAGGGTATACCTGGTTCCCCGGCTATTAGTACCCGAGACGGCTTGCGGTTTTAGTCGGTTCGAGTCCGACATGCCACCGACAGGTGGTATCCGAGGGGATTTCCGCACGGAAAAAAAAAAAAAAAGGTGACCCGTCTACTCGTCTGCGCCCTCCAACATAAAAAAATAGACCAATAAAGTTAGTACCTAGTACTAATTTGATAACATTTTACATTTATATTTTTAATTGAAAGACAATGGAAATTAGAAACTATTATCACAGTATCAGATAATGCTGCTTAAACTGAAGAATTGTTTCTCACCTATCGGAAAGTGATAACAAAGATGCAAACACGCTTATCCGAGATAAATAATTCTCTTGCATCTTGAACAATAATTATATTAGAATATAACATATTATAATACACGCTCATAAAATAATGAAAACAGCATATTCCCATGAAAATATGTTGTAATTAAATAAACCCCGTAAGTATGTACGTAATTATCGTTCATATTACGAAATTGTTGTTAAAAATACCATTCAACATTCTAACTTTATAATAAAAGTATAATAAGATAAAAGAATTGCTTCTAACATTTTTTTACATTTCATTGGAAAACAAATTAAACGAATGAAGCTTCATGAAATACTGTTGAAATGAGAAAATACTCCAAATAAGAAATATAATCTGTCTAGTTTATTTTTTGTGTAGCCTTCACATGTCTACATTTCGTTGTGATGAAAAAGATTTGGGAAAGATATCACGGGTATTACATTGAGCTAGAGGCCAATTTTAGGGTCCTTTAAACGTCCGTATGTTTACAAAAGGCAATATTTCTATTTATGTTTTACAGCTATGAGTTGGATTACTTTTTTCAACGCTGAAAAACAGGTAGGCATAGTGATTACTGCTTAGGGGACTCTTGCGAGAAAGAGCGGTCAAAGGCGATTGATTATTTTGTAATTCTCGTATTGACGTGAAAATAATCTTGTATTTAGTGAGCGTTAATTGAGGAGGATGTAAGTGGAATAGAATAAAGAAATTTATAAAATAGATTTTAAGAACTACATTTTAAGTTGACGCTCAATGATGAGTTCAACCGGTCAACAACAACGGTAAGTGTACAAGAAAAAAAAAAGATATTACTCGTAGATAAGCATAATGACAACGAATGTGTCTCATTTCTGAGCAAATATATTTTTTTATATTTTCTTATATGTTATTGTATATTTTGGATCAGTTTTGTTTTTGACACCTACGTTATGTGATACAATAAAAAATATTTACTTTTATCAAGAATACCATTTCACCACTACAAATTAAATGTACTAGCAGGAGTAAGGTAAGAATTTTCCTTTATCCACCCGTAATTGGATTTACCTCTGAATCTAAGAATCAGTTTTGAAAATATTGAAGTTATTCTCTTTTGAAGCGTTTCACGTATACCTAAGACTTTAAAAAAGTCAAAGCCCGATTGTAAAAGTATTAAAGCTGACAAGGAAGAGGCAGTAACATACCTAATGTTAGGCAGGATACCAAGCTAACATCGGTTTGCCCATGACAATGTTAGTAAATGATTTAGAGATGCTTTGATTAATGAAATAATTTATATTTATCTAAAAATAGTGTTAGATTTACAATTCCATTCATAGCAGTTTCAAAGTGTAAAAGAGCCCAATGGACCCTTTACGTGTTTTTATAAACAGAATGTTGGAATGTTTAATCTGTTTTCATGAAAAACAGATAATGTTTTTATATGACATTATTATTGGTGGTCTAGTTAATTATTTCAATAATTCTTTTATTGTGAGTAGGTAAGTTTTAGACTCCTTTAACTAATTAATTCAACGATAAAAGAAGGCGCTGGTGAGCAAAGACCACCATCGAACAAGGTAGCTTCCAAAAAATAAACTGAATCAAAATCGTTAAATCCGTTTAAGAGCTACAGATACAGTCGATCACAGAAATTCAAACATTTCAAACTTGTAATACCCTTTTCCATAGGGAGTTTAAAAAACAACGAAGTACTTTTATTTTTGATAACTTTTGAAATATTACCACAGGAAGAAAATATTAATAAAAATTAAGAATAGTAGTAGCGAGTTTGCTGTTTGAAAGCGACGTTGAATATTTGTCATGAGATGAAATATTTATTCTTATGTGGAAACCTTTTATCTGCGATCACGTAGACGTTATATCGCAGTCAAAGCGAACTAGAAAGTCTTCCCTAAAGAAAATATAAAGTACATAAAACCTAGCACCGATGTTAAACCTAGTACTACTGTAACAAGTCGTAACTAAAGAAAAGAATATAAGCACTACAGTTTGTTTATAAAAAGTAATAGCGTGGTATGGAATATTTTTTATTTTTTTTAAATTAAAAGTACTGATAATATGGGTCAGACATTGCTAGTATTCTTGTATACCCCTCCAGCTAAGGAAATGCTTGTGTTATTAATGTGTGGGTGCAGTTCAAACCTGCGAACCCTTCAATCGCAAGTCCAACGCCCAAACCGTTATCGCGGTTTTATTTTAATTCTGTTACGTCGCATTTTGTAAAAGTCCATTATTTATAACTTTTCTTTATACATAGGCTCAACAGGCTTAAATACATTTTAGTACTCGTAAATACTAGAAAGCCTCTATTTATAGAGATAAAAATGTGTGTAAGAGATGTGTAAAGATTTGTGAGAGAGATTATTATTGAAAAACATTTGGTGTTCATTAAGCAATATATTTTCATTAGGGCGTTCCTGGCATTAACTTGCAAAAGGTTCGCCGAGCCAGTCTGTGCCCACAGCCAGTGTCACCAGGTCAAAACTTCACAAAATTTAAAGGCATGATAATTTTAATGCCTGATAATTTTATGCTATGATATAAACTCACATGTGCTATGGTGACGAGGCAGCCGATAATCACATTTATGTAATACTGAAAACATATACATTATAGATAAATAACACACAGATACAGAACAAATGATTGTGCTCATCTCATAGTTATTTGTCCTGGGTGGCAATCGCACCCACGACCTCTAGGTTAGCAGTTAGGGTCACTAAACACTATATCAACAAGCCCTTCATGTGTATTCTAATTTTGTCTATAATTGAAATTACACATGGGAATTATGGCTACTCGTAAATCATATTCATAGTCTTGCTCTACCGTAATAATAATAATTAACTAGCAATGGCTTTGTAAATAAGTCATAGGTGTGACGATATAATATAAAATCATATGAATATTATCCTATAAATCATATTTGTCACATGTGATGGTGATTTTATTCCATTCCTAATTGAAATATACAATACTTAAAGGTATGTTGATTCATATCACGTATACTATATTATTATGTTGATATCATAAAGACAATGTATTGTGAATGTTACATTTATAAATGATTTCTCTTTGTATTACGTGATCCTTGATCACGTACGTAGGCATAGTATAGTAGCGGGCACGGCAATGCCTTTGCAAAGTCGACCAAAGGAAAACTTTTCCTTTACAGGCTTGTCATTTTTTCTCAGAGCCATTCAGGACTTTTTCGACTTATTACTTTGTTGTGAATTTATTGATCAAAGTAATAAAGATATTCGCATGGTCACCCTATTTTCCTGTTAGTTAAGAAGTTAAGTGACACGTAGATCTCATAACTTCTTGCAGTGAAAAAACTGTGTTGTGACTTGCGAGACTTGGGCTTTTTTATGTTATACTTTGGGTTGGCCGTATATATGATGTTTAGAAACCCAGTTGGGCGAAGTGCAGTAAAATAAGAATGATGAATGATGATGCATGCATATGTTTAATTGTGAGAAGAAATGTTCAAAAGCTTATATAAGTGTGATCGTCTGACACTTTTATAGGCAAATTTAATTATAATAATAAATGCGTTTAAAATTATGTATGTATGTTAAAAAATTATGTTAAATTTTTCTGCTAAAATTCTTTTGTTTTTCAACGATCTGAAAGATGGAATTCAGATAATTGAAAACAATCAGAATTACAGGTCAAACAAACATCTTAGCTCCTTGACCGTAAAGTAAACCAAAAATATAGCATGCAGAGGTTATAGAGGATTCAATTGTTCATTGTCAAGAATAAAGATAAAAAAGCTTATAGTCTGCAGAAGCCGGCTGGTACCACATATGTGTTTGTTGATATTTACATAACAGTGAAAATTAAAATTAAACGTCTCCGACCGCTATTTACTCGCTACTAACCTGCTACGCCATGTTGTTATTCTTGCCCATCTGTACCTTTTTTTTTTTTTTTTTTTTTTTTTTTTTCCGTGCGGAAATCCCCTCGGATACCACCTGTCGGTGGCATGTCGGACTCGAACCGACTAAAACCGCACGCCTTCGCCGGGTACTAATAGCCGGGGAACCAGGTATACCCTAGAAAGGAAGGCCCTGGTGCCCCGACATACCTCGGGTCATCTACAGACGAGTAGACGACCCCCCGCCCCGTGTGGGCACCCCCATGTTCCCTGTGCTCCCTGGAAGCGAGCGCGCTTCGCAACGCGCTCGCCGCCTCCCCGGCCTGCTTCTGCTAGGGTGACAGATGGCCTCACCTGTCACCCCCAGGCCTGCGCTTATGGAGGACGGAGGTCGTTCTGCGACCTCCGGCGCCTGAGTCGCCTGCGCTGCCTGGCCCGTGCCCGGGCCTGGCGGGCCGGGAGAGTTCTAACCTCTCCCGGTCCCGCTCCGCCGTCTCCTTCGCGAGCATAACTTGCTCGCAGAAGGAGACGGCAGAGTTCCACGCACTCTCGCTCCGCACGATAGCCGCAATCAGGCTATCGAGCGAGAGAACTCCCACTCCGATGGCCGCCACGAGGTCTCGCCTCTGCTCAACCCACGCCGGGCACTCTGCCAGCGTGTGGAGAGCCGTGTCCACGGTCTGGCCATCGCAGTGGTGGCACTCAGGCGTTGGCTCCTTGCGGATCAGACACAGGTGATCTCCGAAACATCCCTTCCCAGTGATCACCTGTCGTCAATCGGTATGAGAGGGTCCCGTGACGCCTCTCGAGCCAATCCTCCATAACGGGTCTTACCGCCGCAATGACGGCGTGCCCGGCGCTCGTCTGCCCGAGTCGTTTCCCTCCACTCCCCTATGATGACCTGGCGGAGTTGGGATTTCCGGTCATCGATTTCTCGAATCTCGGGGTATCGACCCCAACTCCTGCGCCTCCTTGCGCCATTGATACAGTGCTGCAAGGGCTCTCGCCTCCAGGTCCCACGGTGGAGTTCCGGCCAGGAGACTCGCCGCCTCGAAGGAGATCGTGCGGTACCCCCTTATGATCCTGATGGCCAGCATTCGCTGCGGTCGCCGCAGTATCGCGACGTTGCTGGCCTTCAGGGCCCCCGCCCATACTGGGCACCCGTAAAGGGCCATGGACCGCACAACCCCCGAGTAGAGTCTCCGGCAGGAGTCATCGGGTCCCTTCATGTTGGGCAGCAGCCGCGCCAACGCACGCGCTGCCCCAACCAACTTGGGGACCAGACCTCGGAAATGATATCCGAAGTCCCATCGGCCATCGAGTACGAGCCCCAGATACCTGATCGAGGGCTCGATGCCGATGCGAGTGCCTCCTACCGTGAGGCTAGATCCCTCAGGCGGCTTCCTCCGAAGCCCGTGAAAGAACAGGGCCTCGGACTTGTGCAGAGCCACCTCGAGACCCAGCCGCCGGATACGCTCAACGACTTGGGCAACCCCGGCCGTGGCCCTCAGGGTTGCCTCGTGGTGCGTCTTGCCGCGCGCCGTCACGAGTGTGTCGTCCGCGTAGCACACGACGGCGACACCATCCAAGAAGGTACCACGAAGCACCCAGTCGTAGCCGATGTTCCACAAGAGTGGCCCTAACACCGACCCCTGCGGAACACCGCACGACATTTCACGCCTACCGAGACCGGTCCTACTGGGGTAGACGACGGCTCTCTCCGACAAATATGCCCCGACTATGCGGCGGAGGTAGAGAGGCACTTCGTGATACACGAGCGCCTCCCTGATGCAGCTCCAGGGCATAGTGTTGAACGCGTTGGCGATGTCCAAGGACACCGCCAACACCACTTCGCCCCGGGAGACTGCTTCCTCCGCCAGAGCCTTCACGCGCATGATCGCATCCACGGTGGAGCGCCCCTGACGGAAACCGTACTGGTTGTCCGCCAGATCCGGCCCAACCATCACGAGATGCTTGACGAGGCGCCTTGCAATCACTCTTTCAAAGAGCTTGCACACCTCGTCAAGCAACACTATGGGCCGGTAGGCGGACGGTGAGTCCGCCGGGCGCCCCTCCTTTCGGATGAGGACCAGTTTCCCCGTCCTCCACAATTTCGGAAACTGGCCCCGCTCGAGGCATGCGCTGAAGAACCCTCGCAGTCGGGGCCCGAGAGCCTCGTCGACTAAGGCCAGGACCCACGCTCGGCCAGGAATGCCATCGGGTCCCGGGGCGGTGTTTTTGGCTTTAAGCCGTAACACCGCCACCCTTAGTTCCACCCCAGTGACCTCAGGCACGTCGTCGTCATCCGCGTTAGGCGCCTCAAGCGCCGGAGGCGGAGCCATCTGTGGCGGAGTATGCTCCACCACTCGCGTTGGGAACAGGGAGCCAACGACCCTCTCAAGCAGCTCTGGCTGAAGACACCGTGTGAGCGGCGGGGCCCATGGGCGCATCTTGCCCCTAACCATACGGTAGGGGCGTCCCCACGGATCCCGCTCCAGTGTCTCCAGCATCTCGCGGCGGGCCTCGCTCTTGGCCCGCTTTATCGCTGCCTGAAGGGTCCTCTTGGCAACCCTGTAACCCGCTAACAGCTCCGCCTCTCTCGCTGCCGCATCTTCGGGGCGGCGACGCCTCCTGCGGAACCTGGACCACTGGCGGCGCGCGGTCACGCAGGCTTGACGCAGCCGTGCGATCTCCGGCGACCACCAGTAGACCTGGCGCCTCGCAGTATTGGGCTGAGCCCTAGGCATCGCCGCATCGCAGACGCGGGTCATGGCCTCCCGGAACCACTGTGCCTCATCATCGACGTCGACAGGCCTGTCCGGCGCAGGAGCCCAGGCCTGTACGATGGCGGCTTCCAGGAGGAGGTCGCGATCTAAGCGCTTGAGCGCCCAACGTGGTTCAGGTGGTGCCGGTCTGACCGGCGCGCCATCTGTAGGGGCGGAGACGTCAAACCGAATATATCGGTGATCCGAACCTGTCTCCTCCCCGACAACGACGCGCCAGCCTTGGACACGACGCGCTAGCGAGGGGCATGCGAACGAGATGTCCACAATCGAACTACCCCTCGCCGTCACGAACGTGGCCACGGCCCCCCGGTTTTAGGAGAACTAGGCCGAATCTTTCAGCCCAGTTCTCCAATGCCCTGCCCCTCGGGTTCGTGCGCAGGGAACCCCAAGCCTGCGACCAGGCGTTGAAGTCCCCCAGCACAAGAACCGGGTGGGGGCGACAGGCATCGACGACGACGGCCAGCTGAGCGAGCCATTGCTCGAACTCAGTTATGTTTCGGTTCGGCGTGAAATAAGCGGCCCACGACCGCTATATCTCCAACTATCGCCGCTACACAGCCCCGTCCCCTTGCAACTACTGCAAGAGGTGGGAGTGCCGGCTGCGGTACCGTGCATCAGGGCCGCCGTGCCGTCCAAGTCGGTCTCCCAGGCAGGCCCGAGAAACCGATGGACATATGGCTCGGCGATAGCGGCGATGTTGATGGACCACTGTGCCATGCTCTGGAGCAGAAGATCCTGAGCATCGGCACCGTGGCCTACGTTCACCTGGAGGATGCGGAGATGTGGATCCATCACTGGACTTCCATCCCCGCATCCCCGCAGCGAACTTTGCGGCTGTCCAGCGGCACTCTCCGTCTGGATCAGCGGCTCGGAGGCGGAAGGTCGGCCTCCCGGCTTCGGTCGCGATAGGGCACAGGCCTTACCACCAACCCGGTGGTCGGCAGGCTTGCCCCCCGCTGCGCACCTAAAGCAACGCAGCGGAGCGTTGCAGCCACCCGCCTTGTGACCGGGCTGGCCACAGCGGAAGCATCGGTCACCTACGGTGGCCTCCGCCGTGCAGTGCACCCCTACGTGACCCACCGACAGGCACCTGAAGCACCTTGCCGGTCGGGCCTGCAGGAGCCGTGCCTGCGCCCTCAGGAAACCTCCGACCAGGAGGCTCCGTCCATCGGCGACCTTCTGGGCCGCCGCGATGGGGCAGCTGACAAACCGCTGCCCCCTGTCCACCGGGGCCGAAGCGTATTGCTCCGGCCTTCACGCTGTCCAGAGGGCAGCTTCCCGTCTCCGCCACGGCGAGTCTGAGCTCGTCCGCCGTGACAGAGTCGTCCAGGCCCGTGATGCGGACTTCGGCGCATTTAGTGGGCCCTGGACACTCGGACGTCAGCTGCATCCAGTGACTCCCTCAGCTTAGCCGCTAGGGCATCGGCTTTGGGGCCACTGGTAGCGCCGGCTACCTCGAGGAGACGGGCTCCCGTCCGTGTGTTTCTTACACCGGACGCCCGGAATCTCGAGGGCTTTGAGGTCCACGTTGGCCTTGACTTTCGTCAAGACCTCGGCGTACCCCACGCCCCTCTCCGCTGCCTCCGCCGTCAAAGTGATAACGACGGCCGAGGAGCGAGGGGCGCGGAGCTTCCTCGGCGCTCCCTTCGCGGCGGCGGCGGCGTCCCTCCTCGCCTTCTTGGCCGCTTTTTTGGCGGCCTTCCGCCTCTTTTTGTTGTCCCCGGCCACCGTCCAGCCCCGCTCCAACGAGCGCTGTGCGGGTGTCAGCCGGGGCCGAGACTGGGGCTTGGGTTGGGGCCGCCTTTCCCCTTCCCTTTTGCCCTTTCCCGGTCTTCTGGGGCGGGGGGGGCTGATGACGGCCCAGCCACCCTAGCTGCTGGCTGGGCTGTTAGGCCCGCCCTGGCAGCGGCCGCATAGGTTGCTCTTGGCGGAGCCAGAGGTGGGCGACAACGGGCGCTCTCTATTGCAGAGATGCGCCTCATAATTCGCTCCTCCATCTCCGCCACGAGTCGGACTAAGTCCGGCTCCTTAGGGGCGGACAACGCCACAGGTGCCGAAGACGCTGGTGTGGCACCAGCGTGGGCACGAGCCTTGGCGAGATCCGCCTCGAGGCGGGCTCTCTCCCTAGCGTTGGCCTTGCTCTCGGCCACGAGGAGTCGTCCCGCCTCGATGATGGAGCGCACGACCGCTACCAACGCCTCCTGTTCGGGACCCCTGGCTACCCCGGACGTCTGGAGCAGGCAATCGGCCACGCCGATTGCCTCCTCGATCTGGTCCACGGGGTTGCCGGTTTTGCCTCGCAGCTCAACGAGGCCAGCACCCCCACCCCCGCTCCCCACATCAGTGGTCGACATCTCGGACGCGACCCCCTCCTCTCTTCTCCGTCCCAGACCCCCCATCTTCGGCTCCTCCCAGCGCCGCGGGCTGGACCGCCACCTTTTTCCGGGCCACCATGGCCTTGGGGAGTCGGCCTCCGCCGCGAGCGCCTCTGCGGCTTGTGCCGACTTTGGGAGCCGAGGCCTCATCGCTCGAGGCCGACTCCAATTGCCTCTTCAGGCCCAGGCGAAGCGAGCGCCTTTTGCGCTTTGGAGTACCCTTCTGGTGCTGCTCTGCAGCTGAGACCATCGGGGTACTCGCTCCGCTCCTCTCCGAGGCAGTGTCGGTGTTCGACACTACCTCCAGGTTTTTTCGCGTCCTCCGCGATAACGTCGCCGGATTTACTGCTCGGCGACGGGCAGGTTCGACATTTGGTGCTCCCCCCAGAATACGAGTGGGAGCTGCCGGAGCCGTTTGGCTCCGGGAGGGATTCCCCAGACACTGTGTGTCCGGGACCCTCCTGGGTAGATTTAATAATCCTTGGCCTCATGTCATTTAGTAGAGTTTAACGTCCTTCGACGGGGACGCCTTCGGCACTGGACTCCCTCCAGCGACTCAGCCCCTTGCCAGGCGTCAGAACGTGGGCTTAGAGCATTTTTTATAGAGGTTTACGTCCTCGCGGATCCGAAGATCCACCGGTCCTGTCCATTCAGGATTACGGCTGGGCCGGACGGGGTCTGCACCAGACCGGGTCCGTCCGCCCCAGGGTTTTTTATAGAGGTTGCCTTCCTCGTAGCCCTCGAAGAGCCGTCATTCCTGACTGTTGCCAGTCAGGGTTACGACATGGCCGGACGGTGGTCTGCGTCAGACCAGTGTCCACCACCTCTGGACAGAGCCAGCGGCAGTGGACCCGTCCGCCCCCAGCCCGCTCTCCCCTATGCCCTCTGCCAAACAGAGGGACATGCGGAAAGCAGCCCTCCGAACAGCCCTTGACGGGCCGTTCCCACCTCGGCCGGAATTGGCCGCAGGCGGCAGCGCCTTTCCCACCTAGGGAGAGAGGCGCTGCCGTCTCCGTTGCCCAGGGTGCACCACAAGGAGGTTCCGGACCACGCACCCCTGCCCATCTGTACCTATTGCGCTTGCCAGCTTAAGTACAGATATTAATTTATAAAGATGTTAATTTTATTGCGTAAATGCGTCAGACATTTTTTATTTCAATGCCCTTGCATCACATTGCAGCAGTTATTTATACTGTGCTACAATTAAAAAACAAACAAACTACGTTTTAGTCAGCTTCAAATATTCATAAAAATACTAATACGTCTATTTGTATATTCAAACCGCTTCTTTGAATATGTATTTAATTCACTTTACACAACCTACAGTAAAGATCTAAAAAAGCATTACCTAGTTTGGAGGTAGAAAATCGCTGTGTATTATGTAATAATAGAATGTTTGTTATTAAATTATAAAAAAAGATTCAACTATAGAAATTCAATGTTGAGATAGACTTTTCATGATATCTATCCGACTTGTTATTGGATACTGTGCAGATTAGCATATATTTGAATTGAGTAAAAATAAAAGTTTAATATTAGGGGGTTTATACGTCACGTAAACAAAATAAAGAATCATTCAGAAATCAGAACACGTTAATATACAACAACATTATTATTATTCTGCGCGAGGCACTTAATCACCGGTATCAAAGGGTTTGCGGGCAACGACTATACAGTCTACGTGAGAGAATCTAGAATAAATAAAATTTTATAGAAGCATTTAAATATGCTCTGCGAAACACAAACCGGCAAGTTAATAACAACCAATTATTGAGTAATAGGCATTTTTTCCCCTAGAATCTCCTCCTTGGGGACTCAGAAACCAGGAGTATGTGGTGATTTCACTAAAAACTCAACCGGTGTCCGGCCTTGGGCACCCTGATCTAAGAGGACCAGGATCATGTGATTTCAGGTCCTCCTTAAATCGACAAAATGCCTAATCAGACCCTATCCAAGGGGAAAAAACTTCGCCCTTGGGCGGGCGCCTTGTGGCGGCCCGATTGCATCCTAATGTGATCAGACTGGTATCCTATTCCCTACTGCAGCAATTAATCTGCCATAAGAGGTCCCCTGAAGGTCAGCAAAGGCAAAATCTTCTACGCTCGTGATCGGCCCTCTTCCGATCCCTATCAGCGGTCTCTTTCTGGAGCATTACAGCTTCACAGAAAGAGACTACTGCGCCCCAGCCCTTCGCACCCGCAACCATGGCAGCAATGATTACAGATGGGAACAGATCTCGTCCGATTTGGTCGACCAGGACCTCACGTTCAGTAGCCCACGTAGAGGCAGTCCTTCCGCGTATGCTGGGCAGAGTCTCAGTCGGCTGCGCAGTGCTGGAATTGTGCGATCTCCTCGCGTCTGATTCGATTCAGGTATTCACCGAAGCAACTATGCCAGGTAAGTAACTCCACCTCCCCACCTTCCCAAGCTTCGAGGTTAGGCAGAAAGGTGCCGACAAACCTCCTTTCTAAGGAGATGCCTATGTTCAGCAGTGGACTATTAAAGGCTGTTGATGATGATGATTTAGAAGCTATTCTATTAAACTTTACCCTCTTCTTCTTTTCTTCAGCTTCTTCGCCGAAGCTGTGTCGGCCAATAATTTGATTATTATTAGTTTTTGGTGGCCTATTTTTGCTTTAAAATCTCCAATTACGAGAACTCTGTCGTCAGTCAGAGAGTGAGCTTGGTTGAGGTCTTCATAGAATTGACGAATTTCGTCCTCGTTTGATCTCTCTGTTGGTGCATAAACCTGTATCGGCGATATTTGAAAGTTTTCAATTTCCAGTTGTAAAAGTGCTACTCTTTTGTAGATTCCCTTAAATTTAGTTATTTTTTTCTTGTGCCCTTTTTTAATAGAATGTGTTGTTTCGATCTATTTTTACTTAAAAACAAGGAGCACCTCAAAGCCTAGATGGGGATTTTCTTCACAAATGTTTAGGTATCAATATAGCAAACATAAGGCACGGCAAAATATAACAAAATGAGAATTTTGATGCTCAAATCCTTACCCTTCTGCTGTGATTTGAGATCCAGTTTAATATATCAGTCTTGTATTCTATAGTAAAATTTTGTCAATGTTCCTGAAAAGATTAGTTATATTTATATAAAGAACTTCTTAAACTTTGTTATAAATTGATTAGTACACTTTTTCAGTTTCAATGGTGAGCTTTTCTGTGAAAGTTAGATGTCGTAAAATTACTCGAAACCGTTCTTTAGATATTGTTCTTTTAAAACAATAAATCGAAGAAAAGTGCCAAACTTTGCAAGTATTTCCAATCAAAACTTTTCCTTTAAGCAATTAGCAATTACCGGGGGCTGGGTAATCATGTGAAGGTATTTTTTTGGTTCTTTCATTATATAAAGATAATTTTGGAGATTTTTAGTTAACAGTTACTTTAACGCCAGTCAATTAGAAGTAAGATTGCCAGTTGAAAATAAAATGTATTTTTACTCTGATGCTTGTTTAAATTAAGTGTTAATGATGCTGCTGTAAATAGCACAGATATACATTTATTTATTCATTTATTGAATTTCTTCCATATGAAATCTTAATACTCTACTTTCATACCACTGCAATTTCACTTACGCAATGTAGATTAATTACATTTGATAGGCTTCGTTCGGCGTTGTTAAATGTGAGTGAGTTTGCAATATGTTTTGGTGCTTCCTGATCATCGATTTATTTAATAAGTACTAAACTTATAGTCCAACAGATTAAAACAAAGAATCTATTCCTTTCATAGCCATCTTACCAATGTGACATTTTATAATATTTTTTACTCGCTTGAGATAATTATATTCTCATTTCTTGTAGTTTAATTTCAGTCTACAGCGTGACAATGGAATCAAGAGGGAGACAGCAATGCTTTTTTGACTCTTGACTAGCAAGCGTTGATTGGTGGCGGTAGCCACTTACCAACAGCTGATCCGTCTGCTTGTTTGCACCATATACCATAAAAAAACTGATTATGTCTATAATTCACGCACATAAAATTCAAGGAAATAGACTGTAACAGAATCAAAAATAGGACATTTACCATACATAACCTTATCATCATCATAGCCTTTAATAGTCCACTGCTGGACATAGGCCTCTCCTTAGAAAGGAGGTTTTGGCCTACTGTAGCTCTCTTAGTTGTTAGTATGTAGTTTATTTCAACTTTTCCTTCTCTTTGCAATGCTGTTGTCTTGCGTATTTTGCTTCCTTAGTTGGCTCTTATGACACCCACGGGATGAACAGGGGCGGTGATACTCTGTATTCTTAATCTGTCACCACACAGACATAACCTTACCTCATATTAAATAGTTATGTTTATAGAACATATGCGCTCATGATAGACATACCTTTGAAATGCATGAGGTTTCAACTAGTCTGCACTGGCCGATGCCGCAGGCTGACTAACTTACCTCATATAATTTTCACGTAGAGTATGTAATATCATTAGGTCGTAAAAACATTTTCTGAACGAAGTAATTCCATTAACACGGGCCTCATCATACTAATCCTAATCCGTTAATGAACTCGACGTGGAGGCAAGAACTCATAATAATGTTACAACACCACTGCAGGACATGGGGTGATGAAAACTTAAGTTTTATTTCAGATTTTTGCTGCGTTATGTCTTGAACTAGAAAACTTATAAAAAACCCAGATAAATGTTTTAAAATATATCATAATTCATTTAGAAATTTTTGACAAGAGTTATGTAGTTCAATCCATACTAGTCCATACTAATCCATACAAATATATAAAGTGCGAAAGTGTGTCTGTTTATCTGTTACTTATTCACGTTTAAACCGCTTAACCGATTTAATGTTATTCCGTATAGAGATAGTTTAAGTCCCAGGAAAGGACATAAAATAGTTTTCTTCCCAGAAATCATTCTGTAAGGGGTGAAAAGAGGGATGGAAGTTCGTATGGGAAATCAAGGACCGCTAAACCGATTTAGATGAAATTTGGTATGGAGATAGTTTGATTGCTTTGCTATTGGATTGCTATTAGAGGAAGGACATTGGCTACTTTTTATCACGATAACCAACATACACACGGATGGAGCCGCGGGCAAAAGCTAGTACGAAATAAATTCATAACGATTTCTTTAACTTAAACAAGTATTTTTGAACGTGTATTTATGTGCCTTGTTGAAGCCTTTATTGCTAAAAGCTAATATTTGTTTTCTAGTTGTATAGGTACACGAATAGTAGTAGTAATAATAGTAATAAATAGTAGTAAATACGAAGCCACATGTATTTAATCAAATACTTTCCAAACATTAAGTACTGGTTCAATAACTGCTTAAGTTGTACTTCATAGCGTTTTATTATATGTGATGTAGTATTACAATCATTGTTGTCGATCGTTTCAAGAAACAAAATAGATAAATAGATAGAAAACTCTTTATTGTACAATAAAAACATAATAAGAATACGGTTTGTATACATTGGTGTAAGTCCTACGATCAAAAGTTATATAAATGAAATAATGAAAGTGAAATATTAAAAGTTACAATTAAGATAGAAAAACGTATAAATCATCGTTTGTCAAAAAAACATTCAGCAAAAGGCACAACACCATTTATAGAGTTTATTCTAAACACAATAACTTTACGAGTATCACCTATATCAAATCTCATGAGCTATATCAAATTAACTAAATAACGGTAATTGAGATATTATTCGTAACTCGAACGTTATGAAACAATGTAACCAAACATTTTTTAAGGGCAGACTTATGAATGTTCAAAGAAGGTTATTTTCCAAACTTTCAGGTGGGGTACAAAATGTATAAGTTATTTTTAACCTGGAAATATATAATTCTTATGGATTAGCTACCTAATAGAAGTTACTCAATTGATATGCGAAGTTTTCTTGCAAGATAAATTGATTCGAAAAATCTAATTATTTGGGTCGATACTGGTTGTTACACACAGGCCAAAGAGTCGAGAGTGATAAATACTCTACTACTAGGGTTCTGATCTGACCTCTGAAAAATAGAAGAGCTCGCCACTTCGATGATTTGTTAAAATATCACGGCCTTCTGTATCCACTTTTTACAGAATCGATCTCTTTGTACTATGACTGTTACACAAAACAATCAAAATCTACGTTGACCATATATCTAACATGGAGTAAGAGTATCTAAATTATATATGTATTATAAATATTATATTTTGATATTTATATGTACATATGTACACATAGTACCTATATATCAGTATGATTTTTTCTCCTTTTGAACATATTTTATTTCAGTCTCATCCTTACCTGTCCCAAATATACACCTGCCACACACAGCTTTGCAACACCCAACGGTTTGACTAGAAGAAAATGCCTGTGGCATTAAGTCCGCCTTATGCAATATGTTTGCAGGATGTCTTTAATAAATAAACATGGCAGACTATATTTCGTAATATGGCAAGACTTCTTTGCCCACTTCGTGCATTAAGAATTTCTAAACTACCAAACCTACATATATACTTTTGCTTTAAGTTGTCACAAGACATCATGATGTCATTAGGTATTTTTTAGTAAAGGCGAATCATGTTGTTCAGCTTAGGTGTATGCAAGACTTCAATCGCTTCGCACTCGATGTATTTAACCGCGGGGTGGACGGTGGTTCACATCAACAGCTTTTAATAGTCCACTGCTGGACATAGGCCTCTCCTTAGAAAGAAGGTTTGGGCCTACTATACCACTATACCACCAGACGGGTTGGTATAGGGTTTGTGTCAAGTTTTCCTTCTTTATGCAGTGCTGCTGTCCTGCGTTGTTTTGCGCCCTCAGTCGGCTCTTACGACACCCACGGGATGAATTTGGGTAGTGACATTCCGTATTCTTAATCCGTCACTACACGGACGTTGGTTAGTAACAGACAAACAACATAATACAGATAAATTTGTAGATTGACCTTTTTTACTAATGGTACTATAGTATCGGACAACAGTAATAATAATGATGTTTCGAAAATCTTACACACAACGCCATCTAGTTACAAACTAAGCAGAACTTGTGCTATGAAAGCTAGATTGACTGATAGAGTACTTATATACTTTTTTGTTTTTGTAAATACTTACATATTATACGTAGAAAACACCCAAACTCCGAAACAAATATTTGCAGATCATACAAACATTTGGTCCGACCAGTAAGTCGAATCCGAGACCTCAGCATAGCAGTCGCATACGCTACCATTGCAAAACCGAGGCAGTCACAGTGCGGTTTTAATAGATTTGAACAGCTAGGTTTCCAAGTTATTGTTATGTATTTGTTCTTTACAGAATATTTTGTTTCCTAAGTCCTTTAACATCACTACTGTTTGTGATCTTCAGCATCTGACTCTGTCTGATAATTTTTAACCCGATGCGTACCTTCAGTAAATCACAACATACACTTCTCTTTATCAAGTGGAATTACCTGTGCAGAATTATTGTGTACCTTAATACAAACACTGTCTTTTATTCTGCCTTAATTACTATGTTTCTTCGCACCAAGATTGCTTTGTTTAGTTATACGAGTACAACAGAGGCGGAGATAAGTTATTAAGAAGTATTAGGACACCTTATTGTCGTTAAGATGAAGTACTGTCATAGTAATAAATTGACATTGTTCGACTAATATAACTATAGACTGCATTAAATAGTTCTGTAATGCTTGAACCGACTAGATAACTTACTAATTAACATCCTGGCAGGCTTCAATACCATGAAACTGCTAGTTATTTTTCGTTAACAGGGTAGGAAGAACTTAACTAATTCACATCACATCACATCCTTTAATAGTCCACTGCTGGACATAGGCCTCTCCTTAGAAAGGAGGTTTTGGCCTACTATACCACGCTGGCCAGACGGGTTGGTATAGGGTTTGTGTCAAGTTTTCCTTCTTTATGCAGTGCTGCTGTCCTGCGTTGTTTTGCGCCCTCAGTCGGCTCTTACGACACCCACGGGATGAATTGGGGTAGTGACATTCCGTATTCTTAATCCGTCACTACACGGACACTAATTACAATAGTTATTTTTCCGTTAGATGAACAGTACCTCTTCAACAATTTTATACAATAAACGCTATTCCGCAATCTCTAGAAAAGCGATTGTTTTCATCCCTTGCATTCCTTAGCTCAGGAAAAGTTTAAATATAGTTACGGAACAATTACGAGCATTGTCACAACTTTAACGACATTCTTGTGTAGTAAGCTTTTATATTTATTTTAATGAGTTTACAGCGTGTACAGTTTGAACGGGAACAGCTTATACAAGTTTTGCTTGTATAACACTGTTATGATAAAACCGTTGTTCTTATGTTTTAATCCGAGTAAAGATGCAGTTTTCTTTTGGGTCATACTCGATACGCTTGAAGTAAAAACACGTTAAATTTTCATTTTGAATTTTTGACATCGAATAGTGATTAGTCTAAAATGTAAAAAGACACAGCTTTACTACTTAACTTTCCTTAGAATATAAATCTTAAAGCGTTCATACTACACGATGATTTTCAGCTTCTCTATCTGATCTTTTACACAATTTATCCTCACTTGTTAGTAGAGTATATATTTAGAAAGAAATTATAAAATTATGGTGTACTAATCACAAATAAATCGGACACTCATCCAGATTTTAATAATTATGTGAATCCTTAAAGCACTGTTTTCAAAGGATATATATTTGTCCTGCGATACGTAGGATATGACGTAGTTGCCAAAACAAAAATTACACCGACGGAGAAGTGCCAATAACTCGTCATTGGTAAGTAATGAGTCAATTCATTCATCAATCGTGCAAGTAAATCAGCGAATGACATTTGTGAAAGAAATGACGAGTTGGAGATATTTAGATCGAAGCCCTCACAGGTGAAAAAATATACATCTTAGATTTTTTTGGCTCCAATCCTGATATGACAAACGATAAGACTAAGATTTTTGTTAATTGTATCTTTTTTTTTTGTTGTTTATTTACTTCTTTTTTACTTTCTCTATGTACGAATTAATCACATTTGGAACCTATTTGCGAATGCCCTCATTAACGTAAGCAAGAACATAGCAGAATAATTTTTTTTCATGAACTGGCAAAAATTGTAGAAAAGTGATTTAATACATTTACTTGTTTCGAATAATAATAACTTATACTTTAATATTATTTCTGTAATTTTTCATTTTAAAATAGAGTAGTATATTGATTATAGTAAATTTAATTGAATAAAATTACAAGTTAGTTTAGTTTCAATTATTTACCCCCCGTGAGCGTTGACTTGTGCAACTTTCATGCCCAACATAACATTCACCCAAGCTCAACAGCTTCTGGTTAATGATAAAGCGTGTTGCTTTGTGTTCTCTGAAACATACTGGACTAACTTCTCGGGTACATCTCAATTATAACTGGATAGAATAGACAAAGCAAGATATTGTTGAATACACGAATGGGATGTCGCGGTATTATATCATATGTAAGTCGAGTAATGTGCCTCAAAACTCCTCCCTGGCAAATAGATGGTTCTGAAAGAAGTAAATCCTTTTCTTTGACCGAAAACCAATGTTTTAAGAAATATTATCTGCACTGTTAACTTCACTTTTAAATCATATTGAGAAATCAGAAATTAAGAAAATTTACATAATTAAATCTAATGAAGTGTAACACGGCAGAATCTTATTCTAGGTTAACTACAGCCGCTTACACGGGATGTTCAGTCAGATAGACAATCGAAGAAATACTTTGATCTTGAACTTAGTAGAATCTCTAGCATTTCTGAGCTTAAGGCAACAGAAGCGTAACAGCTACTGTTTTAGTTGTGTAATCTAAATATTCTTTTCCTAACTTATTAAATGTATTACTAAGTATTACTACCACACTAACAAAACAAAAGAAAATACTACTATCCTCAACTTGAAAAATTAATGTGTCCCTTGACTGTTAGTATAGAGGACTTTTTAGGACCTTTTAAGGCTACTTACGAAAGAACATATAAAGTAAAAAGTCAAGACGTAATTTTAAAAATATAAAATGGGTGCCACCTTAAAATTTTTGCATAATGATAAATAAATAAATATAATTATAATTAAATACAATTGATACAAACTATACTTCAACACAAAATCGATTGCAAAACCTCATCAAGTGTTATATTGTATCTACTCGTATATATAATTTTCTGTACGGTGTGGTGACGGATTAAGGATACGGAGTGTCACCACCCCTATTTATCCCGTGGGAGTCGTAATAGCCGACTAAGGGAGCAAACTCTGCAGGACAACAGCACTGCAAAGAGAAGGAAAACTTGACACAAACCCTGTACCAACCCGTCTGGCCAGCGTGGTGTAGTAGGCCAAAACCTCCTTTCTGAAGAGAGGCCTATGTCCAGCAGTGAACTATAAAAGGCTGTTGATGATTTACGGGCTACTGTTAAGCATAAAACACTACAAGATGGAGACTACTATGATTTTAGAAATTGTAAAAGGACAACAACTCAATTAATATCAAAACCATGTTCTTTGATTGGTAATAAAATCGAAGCATATACGAAAGTTTTTCTTTTATAGCTGTATTTATTTGCCTATACGCATAAAACCATTAAAACCAAAGGCAGAATATTGGTTTAGTTCACAGAGGTTACCGACAGATCAGTGTCTACCTATTTGGTTGTGGCTTTGCCTGCGGTGGTCATCTAAAACGATATCACATTTAATTTAAACAGTTTGTTAGTGACGTGAGGTTATTTATAGATATTCTAAGCCTAAAGAAGGAAGGATTTTACATAAACGGATAGGTTGATGATAGGTGGCTGATTTGAAGTTGACCGAAAAGTGTGAATAAGTAAAAATAAACTTACCATAGTAGGTGAGAGAAGATGTAGTCAGTTCACCATTAGATTACCTGTGTACATTATGAAAAAAACTCACTTGTATTTATATTCCACGAGTTAATTAATTAAACTTGACCTTTTTAAACTTCTTACGTCTAATACATATCACTTGTTGGTATATAGGAATGATAGTATGAATTTACCCCGAAAACGGAGAAATTTTAGTATCTCAAATTCTATTAATACTACATGTCCTATCAAAATCAAATTATAACATATTTATAATTACATCATCGGTACAAGTGAGTTGGTTTTCATAATGTATTTCAACAAGTTTCAACAAGCGCCGACAATGGAGAGTATATATTAATTTAGCTGCGTACTTGTTTATTAAATTAGTTGCGTAAATAAAGACCCATACCATTTATATGGCCTTGTCGGAATATCTTTATTAGTAGTGTTCTGTATTCTACATGTAATTAAAATAAAACCGCGTGCCTACTTACTTTTATATCTACGGTTTTTTTAAAGTGCTTGTACTAAAACCCGCTGAGAAACCTCCTAAATTATTCCCTTAGAATGAGTAGCTAAATAAATATTTACTTAAATAAACTTTACTACCAAATATATTTTTTTTACTTTCCAACTAGCGGCCTAGTTTGATGTTTGTAAAAACTTACTTTCAGATAAAACCGATAAAAGAAAAAACTAAAATGTGAAAATGAAGTGAAAATAAATTTGTTATCATTATTAAACTTTTGGACTAACATAAATACATAAATATTGGTGAGCCGTTTTCATTTTCTTTTTTCGTGCTTAACACACAAGAATTATCAATAACTAGCGATCCGCCCCGGCTTCGCGCAGGTGCAATGTAGATACTACTAATGTAGTGTATTTATTATGATAAGACTCAAGGGCCAGATACTTTCATAAATTACTAAAATATTTAATAATTAAAAATATAACTATTTTTTTTAACTAAGGCAAGGCACAAGGCGCGCCTTGCCGTGCTTGCTGGCCAGATGGGTTTTTTGTATTAAATATTTAAGCAACGAAATTTTATTTGTTTAAAGTTGTCATAACAATTGATGAATACGGCCCTATACGAAGTAACTGTTTAAACCATCGAGAAGTCCTCTCCACTTGCTTCCTCTGTCATCATATCAACCATAGGCCTCCATCTTATTGTAGCGTATACTATAGATATATGTATATATACGTCCAAGCGTTACTTTATAAAGTAATGGATAATCAATGTGTGCCTAGAACATATTCTGCTGTTATAAACATCCAGTGCATCTTATATACTACTAATGATATCGACACACTCAGGTGGAGCGTGTCGTATCTGAAATAGCACTTTCTTATATAAGTGCAGTATGATATTAATACGTAAATAGCGAATATCTATTTAAAAATAACACTCTGCTACAGTCGAGAAAGAATATTTGCCTTGGAAATCTGTCCTAAATGTATTTTAAAGCTTATCGATAGGCTGGAGAGCACGTCCCTAATAGAATAAAATAGAAAGCGCAGGTAAAAATAGTGACGTATTTATACATAATTTAATTCTGGCCTAAATCTACGAGCTAAATCGATGTTAGTACTTTCAGTAGTTCAACTTTTCGCTTCACTTCTAAACTAAGACATATTATTTATAAAATACTCGTAGAATATTATTTAGTTTCTATGTAGTGTGGTTTTCTATTTTAGTTTTATTTACTATACATGTATTTAAGTACCCGCCCTTAGGAATTATTACAACTTACTCCGGAGTATTGAAGTAATGATTTTCGCTTACCTCGTTATCTGCCAGGAATGTTTGACTGAAAATATTATTTTCGTATCAATAACAACTAATTAAAACCCAATAATTAATTCTCACCTCCAATAATATTGAATATACATTTATAATACAAACAAACATACAACTACCTTACGGTACTAAAAGACGCGTATACAAACTCAAAAGTTTCTATCAAGCACAAAATTCATTGAGTATTAGAATAATAACAGATAAAAGAATTGCCATAATAAAAGGCATTAGGTATATTTTTTTACCCCCCATATTTTTGTTTTTCATAGAAAACAAAGAAGCATTGATCTTCCTTCAACCTTCGGTCTTTTAATTAATATAAAGACCTTCACGGACGCGTTTACTTAGCCAGAGGGGTAAAATATCAATGAACACCTCTAGCCTCTTAATTAAATGTATAGTGTGTTGTACCCTAATTGCATGTAAACCTTTTTTCATGCGTTCTTCTGTCATTAAAAGTGAAGGTTGTAGAAAGGGCCAATACTTTTTTATCGAATTGGCCTGTTTTTACACAGTGTCATTAAATTAATTACGAGTATTACATTGTTACCAGTTATTAATGTAAGGAGAGAAATAATGTTTGTCGCCTGCCTATCTTGGTCTATTGGTCTGATGATCCTGTCTATAGAACCAGGAGTCATGAATTGAATTGCAACCTAGAATACATGATTAAATGTTAAAAACGATCAATTGGTCTATATATGTATGTAATTTATTTATAATATGTATGTATTTGATCAAGTATAAGGATTTTTATGATGCTAGAACATAAATATGCTAAAGTACAAAATGTGTTTTTTTAATTTATTTCACATGGCTAATTAGTTTATTAATTTTGTTAGTAAAAATTACAAAAAAGTAAGTTTATCAGAAGTCCGGTCCGCACAATACTGGATCTGCCAAGTTTACGATAAGACAGTCATGTGTGAGATTTCTCAAGTTATTATTATTAGTATATCTAACCATTTTTCTTATTCTAAGAAATATAATATTCCAACATACGTATTGTCCATTTTTCTCACGAGCAAAATCACTACATTGGACGCTGTGCCCGAGGGCGAGGCGACAACATCTTTGTGCGGATACCATCTAACCCGCATTACAATATTCTCTTCTATTTCTTAATGTAACAAATATTTATTTAACCACAAGGAATACCTTATTTGTACAAACGTAGGTTCCATAACATGGAAATACAATTATTTAATAAATGACTTCTTATTAGATGTTCCACTGGTCAGTGTATTTGAATAATACTTAAAAAAAAAAGTAAGTGGTAGTAAGCAGTTTGCATCTTGTTATCTTGATATAACCACACATTTTCTTCACGGATGTCTATGATATAATTTATTGGAAATCAGACAGGAGACGCACCAACTTGCAATTATGTGGATGATTTTTAGAGGGAAAGTTGATGCACCATACCTACATGATGAGTTGTGTCGATTTTTGTGCCCAATAACCTTTGCAAACGGGCTCATATGTTGTTTGCCGTAACATCATGTCGCACCGCGGCGCGCTCTAAACACCCGCACTCTTTCTGCACTCAACGCTGTGTGATTTGTTTGTTGATGGATGGCCGAATATAATGAGAGTATGCTTGCGATTCTGTGAGCGGAAGGATGATTTGTATTTTTATTGATATTTTATCTTTGTTTTCATTTGTGTTGAAATATATATATATATATATACACTCTAGCTGAATGCCCGGCGTAGGTGGAGCAGAGGCGTGACCTCGTGGCGGCCATCGGGTTGGGAGATCTCTCGCTCGGTAACATGATTGCGGCCTTGGTGCGGTGCGAGAGTGCGTGGAACTCCGCCGTCTCCTTCTGCGAGCAGGTTATGCCTGCGAAGGAGATGGCGGAGCGAGACCGGGAGAGGGTCAGAACCCTCCCGGCTCGCCAGGCCCGAGACCGGGCCAGGTACCGCAGACGGCTCGGGCGCCGGAGGTTGCAGACCGACCTCCGTCCTCCATAAGCGCAGGCCTGAGGGTGACAGGTGAGTCCATCTGTCGTCGCTACGGAACGCGCGCAGCAGGGAGGAAGCAAACTTCTGAGCAGGAAGGGAACATCCGGGTTCCCACACAGGAGGGGTCATCTATAAGCCGTAGATGGCCTGAGGTACGTCGGGGTACTAGGGCTTTCCTTTCTAGGGTATACCTGGTTCCCCGGCTACTGGTACCTGGAGACGGCGTGCGGTTTTTGGTCGGTTCGAGTCCGACATAATTACCTACTGGTGGGTGGTATCCGAGGGGAGTTCCGCAAAGAAAAAGAAAAAAGGAACAAATCTCCAGGTATGTTACATTTGGTTTTAGTGTTTTCGATGATGACACACCGTACGTCCCGGTGGAGTAACGGTCCGTGGAGTTCCAGTACGTTAAAAAAGATACCATAATAAAAAAATACAAAGTTTAGTCAGTTTAGTCGGGCCCTAGAGCTTTTTACACAATTTACATATAAACATCAAGTATTGTAAATGTGATATGCTTTCGCTTCAGCTTCCGTGCTTGCTTACTTATGACATTGTTAATTTGTACATATTATGGACGTTAAGTACCTTATAAATTGTGCCCGATAGTGCTAGTAGCTTTAAAATATTTATTAAGTAACTTGAAATTCAGAAAAAAAAATGTTATGTTATTGGTTTTAAACTACTTATATTGTAAGAAATTTGGAAGCAATTACTTATATATGTTTTTTCTGTATCCAAAGTATTGAAATAGAGATAGATATTCGTAACTCTAATACTGTAACGAAATGTAACAGATAAATAAATTCTAGAGAAAAATAAGAGCAACATTTTTTTTATTTTATTAATGAACGGCGTACTTAATACGTTTTACAGATAATATGTTCTAGTTTATATAGCCTTTACATGTTTTATTTGACGTCAAGTAGACTTCTTTGAGTAGGTTCTTAATTCGTCGGTAACTTTTATTTTCTATGCATATTATCCGATTATTCTACATGAATGGATCGACTTGGAAAATACTTTTCAAAATCCACAGAATGTCTATTAAATATGGAAAGTATTTTGTATCTCTTATTTTATTTGAAAGCGCTCGCGTACCTAATACATAATATTAAGTGTACAATTGTACCTAAGGCCCTACACACTTGCCAATTACGGGCTAACCAGCATTCCCTAGATTGTTACATTATATAAACCGTAGTTAATAATATCCTATCCAGTTACAAAACTACATTTTAAGTAATACGCAAACACTAATAATGTAATGGTGGTAATGAGATTTAAAGTAAAAATTTTCTTTACACACTTCAAACTATACATTATATATGATGACACACAATTTATATAATATTGAACGTTAACTCAATCTTGCTGCATGAGGTTGCAACTTCACCTTTAGTTTTCCACTCAGCTACTTGACAATTTTTCCAGTTAGCCAGCCCAAGCAGACGACTACTAATAACATTTTGTTGACAACCCACGTTTGTGCGACAAGGATGGCACTCTTAGAAATACTTACAGAGCAGGTAGTACCACTAGTATCTTGAAGGATAAATGAAGTTATTTTAAAAATAAAACATGTGCAAAATTCCTATAGTTAGAAACTTTTAGTTAGGAGCAAGTCGAATGCTTCAAATTCAGGTCTCAAATTAACTCATTTTAGAACTAAGGCTGTCTTTTATGAACACATGACGATGTAATATAATAAAAACAGTACAATAATAAATAAGTATTACTATAAGGACAATAAGGATAACTTGCACAGAATGTACCTACAGATTATGGTGACATTAATAGATCTTTTGTACTTGTAGATGAAGATTTCCTTTCTCTAACTAATAAATACTTTACAGTTTTATTAGAAAGCAAGAATAAGTAATATATTCTACAGCTCTATGAAGTGCCGCCCACCGCTAAAGCGTTTGGGGTTGAGCGCGCCTGTATAAGGGCTGGAGCGGTGTCGCAGCGCTCAATCGCGCCCCAAACTGCGACCCGATCACTCGGGCGCTGTCCAACTCCCGTCAACAACGACCGCGCGCGTATGTATCCCTAAAGTTTCTTAAATTTGAATTCTATTTTGAAAGTTTAATTGCAAAAGTTGTATGTTTTAATTTATCTGATTAGCTGAAGTTTATTTTATTTCTTCGTGGAGGTGCGTAAGTGTCGTGTGTTTTGTGTGGCGATTTCGGTGAGTCAAAGTTTAGGTTTTGAATTCGTGGTCTTCGGTTGGTGGGTTTGAATATGGATTATCTTTATTGGACGTTTAGTTTTGATTTCTAAATTAGGTAATGTATAATCGCCATAAAATGTTTAAATAGTGTCATTTCGTTTCGATTATCAAGCGAGATATGGCAATAGACAGAAAATTCAAATTGGCCATTCAGACCTGGCATTAGGATAAGGTTATCTCACTTGTGTATGCCTACACAGTATTGGTAATTGTTTTCTAAAATTGTTTTCAATGTTCAGTTTACGAAACCTGTTATGGTAATTCGGTTTTGTTAATTATGGCAATGGATAAAATTATATCATCAGGGCGTTTTTTATTCCTATGTGTGTGTGTGTGTATTAGATGTTCTTGTCATTGTTAGTGTATTTTTTTATTAAGCTAGTACTTTATAGCAATTATTAGGCTTAACCAAAAAGTTGCTTAACAGGGTTGTCTATTTCTAAAACAAAAAACAAAACAAAACTAAGGAAGCAAACTACGCAGGACAATAGCACTGTAGAGAGAAGGAAAACTTGAAACAAACCCTATACCAACCCGTCTGGCCAGCGTGGTATTGTAGGCCAAAACCTCCTTTCTAAGGAGAGACCTATGTCCAGCAGTGGACTAGTAAAGGCTGTCGATGTGATGATG
Source organism: Arctia plantaginis (assembly GCA_902825455.1). Lineage (NCBI taxonomy): Eukaryota > Metazoa > Arthropoda > Insecta > Lepidoptera > Erebidae > Arctia > Arctia plantaginis. The sequence continues at coordinate 2,799,600 of CADEBD010000226.1, read as the reverse complement.
TGATGATGTGATACTCATTTATTTCCGAATGCATATATATTATAGATTATTTACACCCAGACACAGAACAAATGATCATACTTATCACACAATTATTTTGTCCTGGACGGGAATCGAAACCACGACCATCTTAGCAATAAAATTACTGGACCAACAGGGGAGTCAAATATACATATCGATATGGCGAACTTACAATGGAAGAGTAGAAATTGAGTTTGTTATCTTATCTTTAGAAATAAAAACATGATAGATAGCAGTTCCAGGTCTTCCTTCCGTCGAGCCATGTTCCCAAACTAGGTTGGGGTCGGTCAGTCGGTTGGTCTTTAAATTTGATTTTAACGCGGAGCGACTGCCATCAGACCTTCACAACCCAAGTACTAGAATCGAAGTTTTATAGAAATACTTTTTAGGGCTCCAACTCCAACGTTACGGATAACGATATTTTTTTAAATTCTACCAAATTCACACAACGCCATCTAGTTTCCAAACTAAGTAGAGCTTGTACTATGGGTACTAGAGTGATATAATAACTGATATATTTATATTTCACACCTGTGTCATCGAAATCGCGACCTTCGGAATAGCAGTCCGTTACACAAACCACTACGCCATCCGATTGATCCATCCATCTGAGTTGTTCGTATAGCAACCGTGACCGACGGCCTAACGTCCTTTTCGAGACACGGAGGGGTCTTAAAGTCTATCCATAGACTGACCTGGCTATGATCCCTTAACTTTACAGTATTTTATAATACTCAGTTACCACTTAGCCACGAGCCCCCCAAAAGTCCTTTCCCAGTAAAATTGACAAAATTACTGCGGAATTCCTAGCTTAATTTCTAATTATCTGTGGATCGTGATCAGATCAGATCAGATCGTGTGTCAATTGGAACACAAAATATCAAGAAGGAATAGATTTTAATAAAAAAACTAATTGGTAACTGCCGTGCATTAGTCATCATCATCATCATCATCAGCCTATCGCAGTCCACTGCTAGACAGAGGCCTCTCTCCTTGCACGCCGCATCCAGCTCCTGCCAGCCATCTTGCGCAGATCGTCACTCCACCTGGCCCGTGGGCGTCCTATACTACGTTTGCCTAGACGCGGTCTCCGCTCAATAACTCGTTTACCCCAACTGTTGTTGGCTCTACGGCTAATATGGCCAGCCCACTGTCACTTCAGCTTGCTAATCCGGTGTGCTATGTTGATGACCTGGGTTCTCTGCCAGATCACCTAATTCCTGCTACGATCCCTTATCCCGTGCATTACTTACACTACTACTATAAATAAGTACGTACAAAAATATTAATAATATTTATTATTAATATTATTAGTTATTATTAACTAAACTTACCTAACGCATTAATGGAACTTACTGGAACTGCTACTAAGTAACGTATATAACTACATAAAACTAACGTAATATAAATAGTAACTGATTGAGAAAATGTCAACTTTATAAATTTATGTACGAAATAAATAATAATGAAATCAGTGGTATCTTTTACAGAGCCGGCTTTAATAAACTCCGGCCACAGCCCTCGGCAATGGCAATTTCTTTTACAAATGAAAGATAGTCACTCACCTGATCTCGGGCAAACGTCTGGAGAAAAATAGGGGTAATCAATTTGCTTCAGTTCACTCAAAACCTAATGTGAGCTTTGCAGTTCTCAAAACTTCTACTCAGACCATGTTCCATTGCGACTCTATAACTTGCCAGATCTCATTCTTACATTATAATTTTTTTTTCAGGAACGCATTCATTGGTTTTGTAACTTCTCATTTTTAATTCAGTAAATGCACTTATAGTTTATTTTTCATTCTCCAAGCCACAGCATTGGGGCGGTGAAATAGAATTACTTGTTAACAAATCTGAAAATAATTATCTTTAGTCATAAAAAGCTAATCCAACTTTGTCCTCATCTTGGTTCTGACCTTATTCAAGATGGTTTAAACTTTTAAAAGTTCATTTTGAATAAAAAAGAAACATGTATTATTTTAAAACAAATATTACTTACACTAATGAGTGTATTTAAAATACCATGAAATGAAGTTTAATACATTTAATAACTGAAAGGTGTAACACTCGTTAGGTAATTCTTAATTAAGGCCTACAAGCAAAAATTATACCCAGTAAAGCTTATATGAACGTAAATACTGGTGTTGTCCATGTCCTAGTGCCCTTTTTAGATGACAGCGCAGATATATGTTATCATCTGATACATCGGCTTCTTTGGGCCACTGCAATATGAGTCTCTTTTGCTTATTTTTCCTTATCCCAATGTAGTCACCAAAGAGTCAGTAAAGTAATGTTACATATGGCACCTACGTGAAATTGTGATATGGGCAGGAAGTTGATAAAGATAATGAATGATGGTCTTTCTTTATGATTCATTTTGATGTTTTTATGTCCGTAATGAATGAGCACTACAATGATTTCTTACATATATAAATGTACAGCAACTGAATATTAATGTATGTACTAGAAAATACATATTTTAATAAAATCTAAGCTCATTTTAAGAGCAGAATCAGAGGAGCTAATCATGCACATTACGGAATAAGAAAGCAAATTTTGCTAAATGCAGCGAGCTTAGCGTATGAGTTCACTTGCGTTGCCATAACATAGTTCACTATAAATCTTTATATGCGAAAAAACAGTACCCGTTCACTTCAAAAATATAACGGTTATCGCAATATCCTATCAATATTGCCAGCCAGACAGGTTTTGTTTGTTTTTTTAGGTACAAAGGCATTTATTTCGAACATTTTGCTAGATTTATTTGTCGATAGCGATAACAACCATGAAAAGGATTTTTCCGAAGCGGCTACACTTTCTGATAATTTCACTTTGTTCCGTCTTTTTTGTTGCCTCTTTTTATTATGCTGTTTATGTAATTCAGATAACGTGTATTTTTGAGGAATGTAGGTGTTGGCGGTGGAAGGTGTTTTAAGTAAAAACATCATCATAAAAAAATTGAGAGTCCGTTGTTGGCAAATAAGGGTTCTGCTTCTTGACAGCACCTAAAAAATATAACTTCATTAAAAAAAAATTACAGCATCTAGTTCAGAATTCCCATGCCCAACTGTCTAGTCTGTGGGCGCAACGTGAGAACCTCTTGATCTTAGGTGTCATCGATTTCTTAGAATAAATGGCCTGTCCATTTAATAGTGCTAATGGAACTATATCGGTTACTTTAGTGCTTAATAAAGTTCGAGTGGCCAAGGACAGTAAATTCGTAGCTTGTTGAATCAACTGATTCTGTAAATAACAACTATAGAACATGATATAATATATATAACGGTAGCTCACAATGAAACAACCTTTTAAAGCAAAAAATTGGGTTCCCTCAAAAGTAATTTTAATTAAGCAGAAGTACAGTTTAGTTTTACGTGTATTTAAATTACATGTAAAACTAATATGTTTAAACAACCATGTTGAACTAATGTTTAGAACTTTTATGAGAAACAGCATGGCGGGCTAATTAACATGAAAATGAGTCGGCGTTGTTTGTACGAGTAACTCGTTGAACAGGAGCCCGCAACTTTCGTTGAACGTTGTTTTACAAACGGGTAAGTTTTTAATCGGAATCCGTATGTGGATTTAAAACATTTGATTGTAGACTCGAATCAAATTCAACTGAGTTGCGTTTGAAGCTGTTGGTTTTTTTACAGATGAATTAACATCATTTGTTGTTTTTCTCTGTTTGTTTAGGTACAAAGTCATTAAAAATGTGAGATTGCTTGTATATCCCTTCACGTATAAGAGGGCAAACAAGCAGACTGGTAACTTACGCTACCCATGGACACTTGTAAATCATCACAAGTGCGTTGGCGCTTTTGAGATTAACAACGTTCAATAAAATAAACGCAACTAAAAGTAAAGAGTTAGTCCTTTCTTTATACTTAGATGCACAAAGTTACGCCTTAATCCTGGAGGGAGTAATTAGAGGCGTATTAGACCCCAATATGTTGCCAATGCCAATGAGCTACCAATCACGTAATATGAGACAAACTTGCTATTACCAACCTTGAAGATACGTAAATTTGAATTTCAGTGAAAAGGATAAGTGATACGGGAAGATAATGGGAGGAAATGGATATTCCTTACATAGATGAATTAAGTGGTGTAAGTAACTTGATAGCTCGAACATGTCAGTATTATATAGTCGGGGCGTCCGGGCCCTATCACATTCCTTTGTACAAAAAATATATAAGGACTAAAATTCGTTGGTGTAGACGTGTAGTTAATTAAAAGACAAAAAATCAAGGTCTCCCTATATCTGCGGAGGGTGGACTTAAAGTTCGGGAACGCACTTATGGCTTTTTAGTTGCAGGCTTCCATTGAGGGCGGGACCGGATTACCAGCAGGTGACTCATATGTTAGTTTATTCTCTCTTTATACCCTAAAAAAATATTAAAACAACAATGATACCTTGAGACATTTCAAACAGCTGATACCAAACTAGATAAAGCCAGTATGGTGATAACAGGATTGCAGGGAAACATACTTAAGTATAATATTTCTAAGCACATGTTAGATGAATAACACCCAGGCACGGATAAAATGATCGTGTTCTTCACAATATTATTTGCCCTTGGTGGGAATCGTACCTCACATATTGATTGGGCTGATAGGCGGGCCGAAGGCTTCTTCGTCTTCCTAGGCGGGTGGGGCATCGGGTTGTTTTTAGTGGAAACACCACATACTTCTAGCACCTGCGTCCTCGAGAAGCCGGAGATCTGATGGGATTTTCCACATCGTCAACCAAAAAGACGAAAAAAAAGGGGGAATTGCACCTACAATCTCTTGCTTAACAGTCAGTTTTATTATAAACTAGAATAACAGGCCAGCCAAATTAGGTAGTTTTAGTATCTACATAACTAATTAACGAAAAAGTAGACAAATTTGTCGTCTAAAGTTTTTCTTCCTTTTTGAAGCTTTTTGATGCTAATTTGCTTTGAATTATTTATGACGCCCCGTTAATACTCTTCACAGCGAAACTGGAAGCAAAAAATAAAACATCTTAATGTTGGTTTATTTATATGAAACTTTTTTCAAAAGGAATCCATACCAACCCGTCTGGCCAACATGGTATAGTAGGCCAAAACCTTCTTTCTAAGGAGTGGCCTATGTTCTCCAGCAGTGGACTACAAAGTTCGTTGATAATCATGTTAATGAAAAAGTCAAACGGACTAAAAATCCACTACCAGTCGCATACAGTTCATTTGAAGTAAGTGAATGAATAACTTATATAGATACAAAGGAAAAGTGTCAAAATAACTAAATGAGTGAGATTGCTGTTACGTCACACATTTGACGTAACACGAGAATAATAGGGTCGAGCTGCCCAAAGCTCTATTTAGTAGGCCGTTGTGTCTATTATTAAGTTAGAGAGTTGTTTATTAAATTGTGCTGATGTAAGAGTCTCTTTTGACTTACTTTGTGATGTAAAAATAGACTGGTTTTAGTGGTGAAAATATTATTTGGAGCGTTAGACTTATTTGATATCGTCGAATCTTTTATAATTCACTGCATATGGTTGTAAAAACTCATAAGTCATTAAGATTATGACGCTTAGACCAGTGTTTTTCTTTTCATAAATTTCGCTGAGCTTGTCAATCTGTGACCATGAACAATTCAACAGTTTTTCGTAATCGCATGAATGATAAAAAACATAAGATATCGCCAACTATTAAAGAATAAAAGTTATCTAATCAAGTAAAAATTATAAATATCATCATCATCAGCCTATCGCAGTTCACTGCTGGACATAGGCCTCTCCCGTTGCACGCCACTTAGATCGATTTTGGGCTTCTCGCATTCACCTTCTGCCAGCCATCTTGCGCAAATCTTCACTCCACCTGGTCTGTGGAGTAAATAAATAAATAAAATAAATATATCAGATTAATAAATACTAATAAGTAACTTAAGACTTTTTACACTGAAAAGGCAATCCAAGGTCATTACCTCGACGCAATTAGTCGATGCAAGTTCCAATGTAAACTATTTTGTAATCAGTAAACTGAGTATTAATACACCTGTTAGAATCGGTGGGTAGCTTCCATTCAAACTGTAGTGAGTTTGAATGTTGACCTTTTATATATTTAGGTCAACTTCCGTATTAATGATGACACTGATGGATTTACAGGACGCTTATATTTGCATCGTTAAAAGTTTCCTCCTGGCATCTAAGAGAATTTTTCGTTATCATTATTTTCTACTAAGGGTGTCATCGGAAAAAAGACCACAGTTTATTAACAATATAAAATCTCGACATACGAAAATGTTTCATTTACACGACAGAATTAATGTAAACTTTATTTGTGAATGCTGTTGAAGCTAAAGCCAGCTAGATGATACTCACTTAGTGGTTTACCGCTAAGTGAGCAAACAAACTACAAAAAACATCGTAGCATAAAAAGTTACTTCGTTGTGTGGCCTAATTGTTCTGTTGAATATTTTTCAGGTAAACCTATTAATTGCTTAAAATGTGTCTGAAAGTTCTAATGTTAAATTACTAATTAATTATTTAAGTAAAAGCGTCAAATTAACGCTTATCTTTGCTACTTACTACTTTCGACGGTTACTTTTTGTGAATTACAGTAAACTTGTATTTGTGTCCTAGTGTACACATATTTCATTATCAAGGCTCTTATTACAGGTTCTATATGCTAAACCATAATAAGTTCCTAATAAGTTAAAGTTCTGAGAACCTCTTGTTTTCAAAGGTTGTGATAACTATTGAAATTGTGTTTTGCAAAACTGGGCAATTTTGTCTTGCAAATGGTGTAAACTGTAAACAAATGACGGATCCATAAGGAAAGAACTTTTATTCGTTAAAGATCAAAGTTGTTAACTTCAAACGCTAACTGGTAAACGCTCTTTAGGCGAATTTGTATTGTTATTATTTTTTGTAAAATACTTATTAAATACCCTCACTTAAGATGTACAACATTTCACAATATTTAAATGTATGTACTAATAGTCGCACATACATTAGCTGACAATATTATACATATAAATAGTAATTGAGGACGGAACTTTACTTGGCTATTTTACTCTTAACGATTTTAAGAATTCAGCGTAGGCATTCATTTGCCTTAGAGTATAAAGAATCCTCTTAGAACGGGAAAAAACATAGGTTTATTGATATCTATCACAACTGGTGAACTCTTTTCGTAGGGATAACCAATGTTAAAAACCTTATTTTTTAGGTAAGTATTCATTTAGCGATGAGAGAAAGTGGCAAGTCCCTGAAAAATCTGTGCCAAAGCGTGGTAAGCTCGACTTCTATATAAAATATTAATTCCCATTACTTCAAGTAACGTCGTTTTGTTTTCACTATAAAAAATTGCCGTTGGTTAGTCTGCATAATGCCGCCTGTTCAATGAAAGGGTTGGTACGTTTAATAAAAAAATAGGAAAAATTTAACCTGAATGTAAATATTTCTCTTTAAAAGAGGCTTTCAACGGTAGCGGTTAGGGACCTTTGTCGTGGACAAAATGTAATAATGAACAATCAAGATATTTTGGTAGAGAATTCTTAGGGGGTACACAAATTTAATAAAATACCGCTCAATCTTAAAAAATAGATAACACTTTATCTGCAGCGTTATTTAATAGTAGTCAGGTCTGTTCCATAATATGAAGATTTGTTGGGTAATAAAGCTTCCTGAAAATCTTTAGTAAACTGATTAACGACTTTTACAACTTTATACTAGTAATAAAGCTCTAAATTAACATAAACTTACCTTTCGTTCACACTTGACGTTTGCATTAAACTTTTTAATATACTTTGTAAGTTATTTAATACAAATTTAGAACATCTTAATAGTTTTTTTTTTAATAACGCGTGTATATTGACACAAGGGTTTTTATTATCAAATGGATAAAACCATTACTGAAACACTTTATTTCGGTAGTTTTTACGTAACGAAACTGTAATTATAGAAGATAATGACTTTATTCCGGGTCTGTACATCATAAAGCTTTTAACAGCCAAGCCTTTGTAAGTTATTACTTATAAATAGTTTACCTCGCAAAATAAGCTCTACCTTTACTTTATAAAGAAACGTCTAAGAATCTACTGTGATCTAACAGATGGAGATACGTTTTACGAAACAGAAAAGATGGATATATAGTGTGAAAGATGATATAGCCAGAAAAATGAGTGTAGAGATAATGGATAATATATAAAATAGTGTGTGAAGATATATTTTATTAGGCTCGAATATTTGGGACCAAGGAAAAAAGGATGATAGAATACAACGAGGACTACAAAGTTCTAGTAATGCCGGAGTTATGTTCTGATCTGGATTAATATTCTATCATTAGGTTTATAACTTCTATCATTAAAATTGGTATGCTCTACTTGCCTAGAATAGGTGTTGTTCAATATCTATTTATTGATTAATCGAAACCGCGACGTTATCGTAGTCGAATGTTCAACCGCCGCCGCGCCAAGTAGGTCATCGTATAATTTTTCCCGTACAAAACTCGTGTTCTAAGTTTATTCGGTTGAATTTGATTTTTCCTGTTGTATAGTTCGTACTTTTACTCATCGCCTTATTTGTTTTAGAAGATAATAAAACTTTTTTTTGTGTTTCGTTTGTGTGATATTGTCTGATATATTTTCAATTAGTTTACCTTTAGAAAAGTTCAATTTCAAGACACGTATTGGTATCAATAAATGTGGTGTAAAAATTTAAAGTCGCTTCATTAAAATTTACTTAAGTTGCTTTTTTATATATTCCATGGTTTGGTCGTTATGACAACATAAAGGAGGCTGTTCGTAAGCTTTTAAACAGTTCAAATGTCTGTTTTCAATTTGTTTACTCCCTGGTGTGCAAAAAAGAGATATACTTTGTTGACAATAATAATACTCATATTTTGTGTGTCTCAGAGAGTACGGTTTCCAAAAGAGACTTCTTTAAAAGATTCTTGGAGTACATTATAAAAAATAAACATTAGAAAAACTTGCTTAGGGGATTTAAGATCAATACCAAGTCGTGTTTTGTGTCTACTTAAGGTGTATATTATATAATGTTTGAGTATGGAAGAGCCTCGTTGTCAACTGCAGTCTATAGAAATAATAGAACCGAAATGCTGCTCATGCTTAAGAATTTAAAAAAAATTGAGAGTTATGTGTATAAGCCGTTAGTATATGAAAGCCCAGGGAGTAAGATTAAATTAAAAGAATAAGTAATAATAACATGAACTATGAGTTAGCTCGGCTTTTTGTTGTTATTTTCCTTCATTACAGAAATTCTGAATAAAACTCTCAAAATGGCCTATTTTGCTTGTCAATATTGACTTACACACATAAACTATTATATAAAGGAAATTGGATATTGTAGACGGAAATTGAACAGAGAAGAACTTATCAAATTGCCTTAAAGAACCATAATAAAAATGCAATGACGCAGCAGAATATTCTTTTAGAACCATCCTTTACACATATATTAGAAATTTAATAGATAAACAAAAGTTGCCAGGAAGAAATAATTGTTTGGCTAATAAATGCTTAGGTATAAAAACAAAAGATTTATTCAGCCGTTAACGCTAAAAGTTTTGCGAGCTTATTATTTCAACAGTCAACATTAAAGTTTATTGTAGGGGAGCCAACATTCTTCTGAACGCGAGCGCCCCTCAAATGAAATTATAACATAAATAACAAGACGATCTACGAATTAATTGGATTAATATGTAATTAAACTTTTTAAGACTGGTTGCGCTTGTTTAATTACTTATTTATAAATACTGTTAATAAATGCTCTTCTACATATTTAAATCGCCGCCGTAAACTGCCGAACTGCACCAAATTGGATAATTCTTCTTTTTGTATTCGTTATTGTCAGAACAAGGTTTGGTACCTCGGGCCATCTATGGTAGATGACCCCCTCCTATGTGGGAACCCCTATGTTCCCTTTGTGCTCCCGGAAGGGCGCGCGCGCTCCACAGACTATCTGGCCGTCACCCCCGCCTGCTTCTGCTAGGGTGACAGATGACCTCATCTGTCACCCCCAGGCATGTGCTTATGGAGGAGGGAGATCCTGCGACCTCCAGCGCCTGATCCTGGTGGATACCTGAAGCTATCGATTAAATTTACATCAACTTATCAAAGGTGTGGGCAAAATAAAATAAAAAGTAATAAAAAAAATGTATACCGAACTACTACAAACAAATTACTACACCGTAAATGTGGAGTCACCGCGACTAGCCATTAGACAAGACTATCTTATGATGAGGGGAAGCGGTACTTCGTATTATACAACAATAGTCCAGTAGAGTCCAGATCTTAATAAACGTAAAAAAGTAATTTGTTTCCTCAACCCCAATCCATCCTATCCTTTTTGTTCATCTCAAAATGTAACTTCAATTTTCTTATGTGAACAAAAAGTAATCAGCTGGTAGTATCTCCTTTGAACATTCGTATAAGAACGTTTAATATAGGACGGAATAAAAGTATTGTGGAATGTAGAATAGAAACATCATAAGTTACGGTTGGTATGGAATCTATACATATAAAATGAGTGAGAGTGTGAGAGAGAAATAGTGACTGATTCATCAACACAGAGCCTAAACCGCTGAGGCTACGAGTCATCATCATCATCAACAGCCTTTACTAGTCCACTGTTGGACATAGGCCTCTCCTTAGAAAGGAGGTTTTGGCCTACTATACCACGCTGGCCAGACGGGTTGGTATAGGGTTTGTGTCAAGTTTTCCTTCTTTTTGCAGTGCTGGTGCACTGCGTTGTTTTTCCAAATTGATTTTTAATACTTTGACTATTAATCTCTGGAGTGAAGGAATCCTGGGTAAATACCAACTTAAAGTTTAGTTACTTAGGTTTTTAATAATTGAATACCTGTATAAATTTACGTATCTAAAATGATGACCATTAAGAATTTCTCTCATCTGCAATCAATTCTTGTCATCGTAACTGAACCGACATGTCTAATTTTAACTCCACAGCATAAATGGTTTCAATTCAGAATGTAAGACTTGACCTGAACTAACAAACCTACAAACCTTTCAAGTACTATTTATAGTTCTAACCTAATTCCAAATACGTGGTTACTGAAAGCATATTGATATTTCCAAAATACATTGATATATGAACAACGGAGAATCTGCTGCTGCTGCATGCACCTAGCACTGTGCAAGTAAATTCCCGAATACAGGATCACGCATATTGCAAACTATACATATCTGTAATCGTCGAATCAAAACATATTTGAAGTTGCTGCTTTTCGAATATTTGTGTGTTCATTATTTCGATTCATTATGAACGTAATGCAAAGTTCTCGAGCCAGAATTATTTCTTAAACAAATAATATTTTTAACAAATACTGCCGATATTCTGAAAAACTCATGAATAACATACCCTCGTATTTTCTTTAAATAGTATTCGCCCTATTGTCAATACATAACCTTTATCTCAAATTTACATGTAATTATGTGGCTGTCATATTCACACTAATGAAAAATTATATGTGTATAAACATCTAGTATTTCCCAAAAGGTTTAGTTATGATAATACCAATCAATAAAGTTCTGTATTTAAACCGTTTATGAAACATCTAAATGTTTGTCTTGAACATATAAAATATTCGATTCTTATACGTATATTATGTGTATATTGTATATTTTAGATAAAAATAATTAAATACTAAGAGAGATCAAAATACGTCAATAAACAAATGTTCTAATAACCTTTCAAAATGGAACCCAAAGTGATATAGGCGTGAATATGACATATCCTTAAATTAATGTTTTAAATGATTCGTAATATCAAAGTATTTGTAGGTGATTCAATAGGATTAAAAGTTTAGTATAAATTATGGCGAAATCTTTGATAATAAATTGTAAAATAAGCTGAATTCGGAAGAACTAGATGGATACCATGCCCTGGAGTCTCAAAACTTCTGTGCCTCAACCAGTAAACTTAGGTAACTAAGTATTCAAACAACTAAGTTATGAAACTTTTGGATACGAACTCGAGGTGTATTTACATGCCAACCTTTGGACCTCGAGCGTGGAATTTAGGCGGTGATAATTTTATTTGTTTGAGATTAACTGGATCTCTTGAGATATGAAAAGGAGATATGCGGGTAGTATAAAAAGATTATAGAACTGTGAAATGTACTGAAGCAAAATACTATTAAGTTCATATCTTAAAACATTATTTTGTCAATGTCATTGGTAAAACTATTACTGTAGAGCTATAGAGTGTAAATATTTGTAAAATATATTTGTAAATAGTTCTATTTGTCATAATAAAATACGAAAACATAGCTTAGGCGTAGAAAGTTGTGTAATACGTCCGAGAATATTATATTCGTTTGAAAGGATATAAGGTTTCCTGTGGATCGTAAATGATGACGTAACAACGTAGGCAATAAAACGATACTATTGTGGTACGTAATAATTAATGTCAGACATTTATTTATAGCCTAGTTGATATAACATTAGTCGTTAGTGTGACTTACCACAATCAATCAATTAATCAACAGCCTATACTAGTCCACTGCTAGACATAGGCCTCTCCTTAGAAAAATTAGTATAGGGTTTGTTTCAAGTTTTCCTTCTCTTTGTAGTGCTGTTGTCTTGTAGTTTAGTCCCTTAGTCGGCTCTTGCGACACCCACGAGTTGAATAGGGTTGGTGATATTTCATATTCTTAATCCGTCATCACACGGCAGGTGGATATTTTTGTTGGTGGAAATAAAACTTAGGTAGATCTTTAATTTACGCTCAGTCAGATAACGTGTATTTCTGACTAGTTGTACATACTAGCGTTAATTATATACTCGTACATTCAAGTAGTCGTCGCCTGGTTTGACAGTGATCACCCAGTTGCACCCGTCCGAAGATCTGGGCTCTTAAATGCATATTATTCCAATCCGACACGTAGTTTCAGGGATAGGTACATCATACTTAAAATTTGTTTACCTCCTGGCATCGTTGTGTAGAAATGTTGCAACCCCTGAATTCTCTTTTGCTTATGGTTAGGAAAGTACGCTAAGGAATTGTTCGTCGTTAAACTGACCGTGACTTACTGCTATCGTTCAAAATCCCTTCGACTTCACTTAGATCATTGGCACTCCACCACTGTAGGCTTTGTAAGAAACTTTTACCCTCGCACAACCAATGTGGTTAATAAACTGTCACCTACGGTATTAGCGGACGGATATGACCTCCAAACTTTCAAGATAAACGCGTAGTCGCACACCAAACGCCAGTAACGTGTTTTTGTTTTTTTCTAAAATGTTTTTTCTATTTTTACTTTTGAATTGTTTTTTTTTCTTATTGAGATGTTTATTGAGATGTCTTATTGAGATGTATTGTTTATATGTTGTTACACCTATTACTTACTGCGCATATGTAATTTTTTTTTTTTGTAAATTAATGTGAAAACTGTTCTGGATCGTGTTTAGTTTACCTGTATGTATATATTTTTAATTTGTATCTGTTTGTTTTCCTAAAATTTCCTAAAATAAAAATTTAGTCTATAGCCCCTAACACATATAAAAAAAATCTTTATAGCGCTATACTGTGGCTTCTCAGCTGTATAACATTAGTATACGTATAACTATTATATAGACAGGTGAAACTAATTAGATTTCCTTTCATGCATAGATAACGTAGATGTAATGTCGTTGGAGGCTTACAATCGAGGTATGCTAATTAATTTCAGTCTGCCCTGAATAAGTTTCTTAAATTAGAGCATGGCTGTTTATTCCAAAACTGAAAAAAAAATACCTCGACTCTGGAGACGACGTAAATTTATTGATTTAACTGCCCCACGACACCGTTACACCTGTATTTACTTGAACTAATTCGATATTTTTGAGAGTCTAAATACCCATACAAAAGTTTTACTCATTTAATGTTTGTACTCCAATTACTAATATTACTTAGATTTTAACTACTATTGCAGTAAGTTTATTTCTATAAATTCTGATACTATCCTAGACTATTATAACTTGTTAGATAGCTGATAATACGTACATGTTTTTTAACACATCTGCAGTTTCACTATCATAGATGTTTTTTCAACATTTTGTCAAAGTAAAAAAATCTCTTTTTTTTTTTCTTTTTGCTATTATTAACCATCTACTTCGGCTCAGTCGGTTAAGTTAACTACAATTTTAGTAATGGAAATTATAAAACAATGTAAGTATCAACTACACAAAAGCAGTAAAAAAAACACAGAATAAAGGATATAAGTTATAAAAAAAAATATTAGGCAAAATTTCGGCAATTTTATACAAATCTCAACCGGCTAATATCTTGAAAATGGTTTATATATAACCCATTTTGGTATGGTATTTCAGAGTAAAATCTATTAGAAATGATAGCAACTACAACCCCTCAAAGTATTTAGGTCGACCTACCTAGTAACCCTGTGTAATTACATACAAATGGGTATGTGTTTAGTTAAGGGTTAAGCTAATTTAGCTCGACGGCTTACCATGTTACAGTTTGTAATGGATTAATACAGCTGGTATTGAATTAATTTATGAACTTATTCCGTTCCCTCCTAAATTAATTAATGCTACAGTAAGTGTTAACTAATTTAATTTCACTATAGGTGAGAGGGTTAATGACCTTCTCACGTGTAGTGTTTACTGGTTTTGAACTTTGTGCTATATTTTTACGATTTCATGACTAATTATTATATATATTTGGGATTAAAGTATTAAATTGCCGATTTGTACTGAAAATTTAAACTCGTTTTTTTCTACATGATGTTACATATTTATTTAATCAAAATATTTACCCTCATTATCTATACATCCAAACGGAAGTTTATTTATGCCTTTACGATAGAACTCTGGGGAATAAGATAGATCTATGTTGCACATTTATTAAAAGAAGACCCTCATAAGTATCATGAAAAAAAAGTTTTACAAAAAATCTCACACAATGAAGATTTTATGTTAATTAAAAGTATCTATTACTATACAACGGCAATTTTATACTTTAAGCCCTATTATATTGAGCTAAAATTTTGACACAGCAAAAAACAACACACTCTTCAAAGATAGTATCAATAGTTATCAATGTTTTGCAAACCCCAATGTGCCAAATCGAAGCTTGTTAGGATACAGCTAGTATTCAATAAAAAAATAGGATTAATAATCCTTAAAATATTATGTCTGATTTTTCTTGCCATCAAAACAAAAACTGACTTTTCAAGTTTATTATTTGGATAAAGGTATTGCGCTTACACTTATTTTTTACAATACGCGCCAATAGCTGGATGCGAGAAGCCCAAAATCGATCTAAGTGCCGTGCAATGGGAGAGGCCTATGTCCAGCAGTGGACTGCGATAGGCTGATGATGATGATTATTGGTTATTTTGGTAAAATTATTAATAACGAGTAAGAATTCTTACTTTGTTACGAACACGATTTTATACTTTATCAGAAAACAATAGAAAGGGATGACAATATGACATAAATTTAAAAAGTTGTCAAGACACAAAAACAAACTAAAACCTTTATGGTCTACCGTATAAATTTATATTTATTCAACAATGATGATGATGAAGGCGCCAATATCTTCATTTTCAAAGAACCGCTATTTCAATTTAAAAAGCAAACGTTGACTAAATAGATATTTCTACTTAGCTATCAAGGATTCTTCTCCAACTTTTTTTTTCTATAGTAGGTAACCCAATTCAATGAAAGTGATTTTAATTTCATTGAAAAGTAACGTAATTTGTCATAACTACCTATTACATTTATTCAGTTCTAAAAATATGCAGCTTTATTTTACATTGACATAGTTTTTCAAGGTAGTCTTGAGTTGACGTTTGAAATGGGGGATGGCATTGTCAGTGGAAGTCGGGAACGTTCCGGTTTCCCATGTGTCGTGTCATGAAGGCTCGACGCTCTTGTAGTCTGAACGATTAAACCTGGTTTACCGAGGATGTAGGTGGCTTGTACTAGAGTTGTTTACTGTACTTAGGGAAAACTGGGCTATTTTTTATGTTCGGTTTGAGAGACTATTTTGCTTTTTACATATCTGTAAATGGTTCACGTCGTGTTGTTTTTAGGTTGTTAGAAATGGAAATGCAGAATAATTACAATTAATACTAAAGATTACGACTTTTATATTTTTATTGTATTGTTTTATGTTCGTAGATCTTGACTTGATTTCCTATAATCTTTCCCTCTCAGGATTTCGTTTAAGAGATTGACACAGTGCGATAACACCGATAATTGTCTAACCCAGCCAAAATCGATGTACTCTTATGTTTTAAAATTGAATCTTTGTAATCAATATGTCAAAGAACCATAATTATTATAAATTTTCCTTCCATGTCAATTATATCGCAAATCCTGCTTTTCTTAATCCACTCGCCAGGCTCTCACTTGGCCTCTTATATGATGGAAGATTGTCAAGTTAAATTATTTCATCTTTATTGAACGTCAAAATTGGGTCCGGTGTCCCTACTATTTTTATTTTTATATTCCACTGTTTTAATTCATAAAATAAGTTTATCACGCGATTAAAGGTATCCCATGAATCTTACATATATATGAAAAAAGCGATGTGGTTAAAATGACATGAAAATGTAAGTGTAATGATGAAGATGATATAAAATGAGTATTGGCTGAACAGCGTAACTACCTTTTTCATCTTAAAACAAGAGAAAATTAGGATTAAACGAGGACGTAACTATAAATTTACTCTCTATGTCGTATCAGTTGTCTATTGTGTGTATTGTGACAACACTTTTAATATATTAAGTATTGTTTAGATACGATCAAGTAACTACGTTTTATATTCCTTTCACGTTCACTTGAATGGGTTTTTTTTTTTATCGCCACAAAACACTGTTTTGATGCATTTAATGAGACTTGAAATTGTTTTATGCTCAAGGGCTCGGAAAATAAATGGAGGATAAATAATTGTTCTTTGTCCTTTTTAAAATTGAGTGTTCTTAGCTCCTTTTCAAACAAGAAGGAATCTGTTAAGAAAACGTACTGGAGATAATGATTTAGGCGACGATAAAGTTAGGGCAATTAAATTAATCTCACGTTACAATTTAAATTTATTGATGTCAGGAGAGTGTAGATAATTTACGCATATTTTGGTCGTTAATAATTTTATTTATCGGAGCTATGTTGGATAAGATGAAAAAATAAATACCAGAAAGTTTCTTGGAGATTTCTCAACAGTTTTTTTCTAATTGGTATTAGTTTTAATATGGTTCATAAAGTATCATAATAATGGTGATGATCTGCAAATGAAGTCTAAACTTAAAAAAATATGTCATTAGTTATATTACAGCACAGTAGTTCTTAGATAGTTATATAAAAAGGTTTAATGCACACTAATCTAATATTTTTTTCGGTGATTGATTGATTGATGAGAATTTCATTGAAATACAAAAAGCTTGTTAAGTGTCATGTTGCTTTGAGTAACTACAATATCTAAATATAAGTTGATAATCAGATTTCTTTTATAAGCTACATCTTGTTAAATGCCAATGGCTTATAACAAATGATTTCTATGTTGCTACATTTTAAATGGCCGTACCATGAACTTTATGGGCTATGCTTTAAAATAAATTTCAGTAAAAGATTTTCTTTGTTCTATAAATGAGATCTTTTCATTGGATTTTATACTTTGTGATTTTATTTTTTTGTGCCTGTGCCTTTTAAAGAATCTCACAATTCCTTGATGAATCAAAGTAATCAAATACTTCCTCGCTTTTAAAGGCCTGAAGATTTATTGAATAAATTTTGTTCAAAATTTAAAGCAGTTCTTTTGTATCTTTATACACCAACTAATTATTCTTATATCTCCAGTCGAATAGTCAAAAATAGTCATCTATTTCTCAGTCCTCTTTAAGATTATTAAAAGAAATATTAACCATAAAAAATAATTACAATGTTCATTCAAAGGTCGGTTTGAAGACATTGTTTGTTTATAACGAGACCGCTTTTAATAAAGAATACGTACTTACAAATCTATTATCGAGGTCAGTAACCGCATAGATCTTAATTAGCATTTTTGTCGACACGTCCACTTGAAGACGGGCAACCTTTTTTTCCTCTTGAGACCACGCGCGAGACACGAGGGCGCCACTCGAATAAAACGATTCTATTCTACGCGCTATCGAAGTGAACAAAGATTCCATTTGTCCCCTCTCATCTTGTATTCATACTTAGTCACTAAAACAACTTACAGAACATTTACAAAGAAAAGGTATTTCCCTCTAGGAGGAACACGTTTAAGTACGTTGTTTAATAATTTTCTAAAAGCATTTACACAAACGAGCTGGGTATTCTCGGCGTATTAGGTATGGATTTAGTTGAAAAGTTAAATGAAATAAGTTATTGGTGGTCTCACTATGTTTGAATAAATGATATCTTTATAATTTTTTCTTTTGTAATCGAAAACTAAACTGCGTATATTTTAGTTGATTACTTATGAAATCTTTGTGCAGGTGCACAGAGGTTACATCAGCAATACCTTTAATGGTCATTCGATGGTTCTCCAACGATATTTTCTCCAATTATTTAACGTTTTCATCAATTGTTGACTTGCTGGGTCCTTCACAGCCAAATTCGTCATTTGCATTTGCTCGGCCTTCTTGAAAGAGCTTGTACTACTTATAAACATTTTGTTTTATTTAAAGTAAAGTCATCCTATGCCATTGCTAATATTACGAGAATTATGGAGAACTACATTCCATTTAAAACAAAATTGAATACAAAATCTTTCATACATTTATTTTAACAATAGAAAATCAGCAAGCACACTAAAGACTTCTTACCTCTTTTGCCTCTCACAATCAAACAAAGAATGCTATATATGTAACAGTGTACCAACAAAAAAAAATGGAATGCACGAGTATACTCAGCGGAATTTAAAAAGTCACCTTACTTTTTGAACACACCTAGTATGTGTCGTAGAGGACTTTACAAACATTAAAACAAAGGACACAAAGAACACCCAGACCCATGACAGTTGTGCATATTTTACAAAAAATTGGATCCCTTGTGGGATTCCAACCCACAACACTCGGTGTGACATAGCAGTGCGGTGACCGCCATATAGCCAGTACAGTCAACATATACATAGCTTAAAGCAAGGGTAAATAAACTCTCTTTACGTTGTAATTATCTATTTAGTACTTGAATGTTAAATTACACCAACATATAAAATATGCCTTTATTATAAAAAAGGAAGATATTCCTCTTTTAGAGGCATTATAAAGCGTACTGAGAGTCTTGCGTTCCTAGTTTGATAACTAGTCTAGTGATATCTTGCAGTCACAGTAGAAATACTAAACGACTAATCAAACTTTTAATACCATTATCCTATTATTACTCGAACTAATTATAATACATAAAGTGAACATGGTATGCAAATCAAACTGAACCTTAAATGTAATAAGAAACATACCCGTTTGCCATATTTTTTTCATATGAGAACAGAAGAGTTTTCGAAAACTTTCTTTCGAAAGAAAATTAACATTCTTGTTGAATATTTTCGTTTTTTTTGGAAGTAATCTTGAAGTGACGTCATGACTTACCCCGCTTTATATCCAAGATTTTGAAACATGGCTTATCAAGTATATTATATAAGCAGGACTCAATTTTCTTTTCTAAACTTAAAAAATGATTACTTGGCACGTAGCGTGGACTAAAGCCAACTCTCTGAACCAACCTGGCTAGCGTCGTGCTTTCAAATTTTTAGGCGCCAAAACCATTATGGACAAATATACTTGCAATACATTTTAGTTAGGTTAATTATAAGGTATTTTTTTTCTTTTATCTAGCTTATAATATTCACAAAATAAATTATTTGAATCAGTTACAGATATACTGAGGTCACATAGCTGGTTATTTTATGAAAAGGAGACATTGCATTTAAGGATGCTAAGAGACAAGTATGTATGAATGTTTTGGGTTTTAGTTCTACAGCTGCATTGCCTCTGCAGAAACTTGGTTTATTTGTCACTGCGTTTTCATTTTGTCCCTGTACTTTTTATTAACAGTTAGTTATTGTAAATTTACAAACTAAATAACTACACACTAAATATTCAGTTCGTGACCAATTTACAAGTAATTGCGCTGCGTTCTAACTTATCCATCAGCACAATGATGATATACAGATCAATTCCTATAAGTTTGGCTAAGCTATTTTTAAAAACTATGCTTTTATAATTTGCCAAAAACCTGAACAATGTCAATTTCGAATAAAGTATTTTATGATGAGTTTGAACGTACAAAGAAACGGTACAAAAACAGCAGGAAAAATGTGTTACTTTTTTACGAGTCAATTCAATTATGTTTTACTTCCTTCCTTTTACGAAAGTTTGGTAATACTTTAGATACTTTATTTATATTTCTCGGTACAAACTTTATAACTAGTTTCGGATTTCATGTAAAGTTCGATCACTGCCACATTAGCGTCATATATCACTTATGTTTAGTGCGTGGTCCCCGGACTAATCCTTCACTGTCCGTATAAATTCAGTTATACTCGTAAGTCTCATGGGTGTCTCGGTACGATTCTAATTTAGAGAGGACACTAACAAGGACTTGCTTAATGTCTGTCTATAGCCTACACAAACCCAAATTTAAGATCTTTTTAAATAATTTCTGGATATTATTATTTGTGTTTAGTGATTTTATTGTAAATAATTGAGATTGCTCTTGGTTGATTGCTAATGTCTTCGCTAAGTTCTTAATGATTTAATCTCTTTTTGCTTTTCGCTGTAAGGCTTTAAAACGTCGAATACACATATAATATAAAGAATAATGGGTCATACGGTACCTATATTATGGAGTCTGCAGTGGAGGAACGGATTTCGTGTCCCTCCAACACAAAAGGAAAATTCTCCGACCAGGCGAGGTGATCATGCCGTACGGGCCGTAACCCAACGGTTAATGTTTGGAAGTTGTACGAGTATATATATGCTAATCGGCGAGAGAATTCTTCATATCGCGATACAGAATTAGAAATTCTCATTTAGGAGTTACTTCATAGTTCGGTGTGTCTTCGTTAGGTGGCGCTGTAGTAATTTTCTGTTTCATTGTATGTGGGAGTCGCCACATCTGCTATGTTTATTATGGCTGCCAATAAACCTCACATAACAATCCTGTTTAGTGTTTAGTGATCTTGACTGCTGAAACAGAGATTTTGGTTTCGATTCAAGGAGGACAAATAATTGTGTGAACAATACCGCCATTGGCCTTTAGTGTGGGTGTAATATATTTATAATATGTATGTGTTTAGTTATATACATATCTGTAAGTAATAATATGCATATTAGCATCCTGATAATATGTTAGTACAAATTCCCTAGTTATGGTTCAGTCAGGTAGCAGTCTCAAGTTATTATACCATATCATTTATCAAATCGTTTTCTTGTTTTTCCGTTTTAAATAATTTTAACTCCCATTGTAACAGATAGGATTTAAATTTATGATACTTTAATTTGCCTTTTAAATAAATAGCAGAAACTATGCTAATTAGATGTAATCTACTGTGAGACCCGTTCAGTAATTATACTTCTATTCGGTTAGACGATGATGGTAAGATAGTTTTGTAATATTGAACACATTACGCTACCTAGATGAGCTTTTAGCCTTATCAATTTTTTTACGAAAAATATTTGCTTTCAAGCTTTGTGTATTCATAAAATTATAATTAAGTTTTATTGACATATTTAAATACAGTCCATTTCAACACGAATCCGGACTTGATTAAACTCACGAAGGACTCTTTCATTTTCATTTTCGTTTTCCTCAGGCATTCAGTACAATGTGTACACATAAAAATTGACTTTGCTTATAGCAATTTGTAAAAAGTGAAATTGTGTCCTACAAAAATGTCTTGTCACTAAATAAATTTTTGTAATTATTTTTGTCAAGGTTACTTAATTATTTTGTAGCTTCGTACTGCTGATAGAAATATCTTATTTCATACTTTTTACAGAACCTTAATCTATACTAATATTATAAATGTGACAGTTTTGATGGATAATAATAATAATAATTCACACATCTCACACACGGCAGTCTGGTCCCAAACTAGGTAGAGCTTGTATGATGGTAACCAACCTGCCGATAAACATACAAGAATGGCATGCCATTACAAGGGAGGATTGTACTAAGCTTGCACGCAGCATGCCAGCTAGAATTAGTGCAGTAATTAAATCCAAAGGTGGACCGACTAGAGTTTAAGTTTTTTTCATTCCTTTTTGTGAATTGTAATGGTAATAAATAAATTCAAAACGTATAAGTTGTTTTTTTCCTTTATTTTAAGTAAAATGTAGGTAACCTAATACTTTTGGCCAAGGCTGTACTTTTATATTCCTAAATACATACATATAATAGATAAATTAAACCTAGACACAGGGCAAATGATCGATCCCACGACCTCCGGCTTAGCAGTCAGGGTCACTAATCATTCGACCAACAGACCCCTCATTATGGATATTTGTTACCACTGACGCCAGAACGTCTGAACGGAATCGGATGACAATTGGTACAGAGATAGAATATAGTCTGTAATAGGACGAAGGCTTTTTCCCGGCAAATTTTATTTACAAAATCGATATTACCATGTTCACAACCGTGGACAAAAGTTGGTAAATTACACACCTTTCTCACGAATTACTTTGTAAATTGCAAATCCGTTAGGCATCTTTAAAATTAATTGCATTTAAACCAATTGACACACAGACAGACGGCGAACTTTATTTTAAAACTAGCTTTAGCATGCGTCTCCACCTGCGTAGATGTTGGTTATTGCGGTAAAAAGTAGCCTATGTTACTCGTTGACAATGTAGCTCTCCATTGGTGAAAGAATTTTTAAAATCAGTTTAGTGGTTTAGGCGTGAAGGCGTAACAAACAATGTCACATTCACATTGAAAATATAAGGGTAGGATGTCATGTTTTTTGTGTTTTGACACAAACTCATTGCACTAGCACTCCTACTACTACACTAACACTCAAAGACAAATCTCACTGTAGATTAGCACCGTAATATTTAAAGATAACGTTTTCGGTGAGTTCAGATGAACTCTCATCATTTATATGATATATACCACCGCATTGGACGACACATTCCTGAGAAAATGATGATGATAATCATTCAATTTTATACTCCTTGCCTCTTCTTTTCAGTCAAATATATGTTGAGGTGTTTACATGATTTTAAAAGTGCAAGTAAAAAGAGAAGTTTAATAAGCGCTACAGCCTATGATACCGATATCTATATAACTTCACGGATGTCATGTTTATACTCTCATAGATAAAGATTTGGCGACCAATTTTTAATTAGGTACTATTCAATAAAAGATCTAGTGAATGTGATATTACACGCGTTTATTTTTTCTATGATATGAGAAAGAGAGAGAGCTTTTAGTATTTGAATTGAGTTATTCGTTATTCGAATTGAATTTTATTTGAGTAAGCGAGCGAAATGACCCAGTAACACTAAAACTTTAAGCTTCTTAAAAGTTATCGTGCAGTTTGCCCCTACAAATCATTTTACGAAAGTAGTCATATCGTTTCAAAGTTCATTTTTTTTTACCACATTCACACAACGCAATCTAGTCCCAAACTAAGCAGAGCTTGTACTATGGGT
Organism: Arctia plantaginis; assembly: GCA_902825455.1. Classification (NCBI taxonomy): domain Eukaryota; kingdom Metazoa; phylum Arthropoda; class Insecta; order Lepidoptera; family Erebidae; genus Arctia; species Arctia plantaginis. The sequence continues at coordinate 2,775,971 of CADEBD010000226.1, read as the reverse complement.
ACTAGACAACTGATAAAAATTTTAATACATGTATACTTTTTTTTGAAAATTCATATATATTATACATAGAAACACACACACACATGCACACAAATGTTTGACTTGAGCGGGAATCGAACCCGCGACCATTGGAATAGCAGTCCGTTACACAAACCACTACGCCATCCGGTCGTCAAATATGTTAAGGGAAACATTAAAATTAAAAGTCTTTACAAATTACTTGCTCAACTCTTCGATTGCAGACAGTGCATTTAATTTTAAAATATATGCATACCTTTCAAACATAACAAAATAAAAGATATTCATATGGTCGTCTAAACGAATATTTTAGGTAAAATTATGTTTAAAGTACAACGTTTACCAATAAAATAATTGGAATTTTAGGTATGCCACCACATCTGTAGGAAAAAAGGTTCGTATTTTAGGTTTTATTTACATTCTAAATTTCATTTGATGTGACACCTAAGTCTACTCAAAGCTTTATGTGAAATTTTATATTCACACAATACAATTCTGAGATGTCTGGTATTTAGGGTACCTCATAGATTAAAGTACGAAATTTATTTGACATTTGCGAGTCAAAGAAAATTCTTGAAAAATAAATTCTAAATGGTTATGTACGTTACTGGTTTTCATAAGGCAAAAGATAATGGCAAGGGCGAGATCAAAAAGATAATCCTGTCTATTAAATCCAACGTGTGTGGGTTGCGATCAAATTAGCAGGCGCATGATCATAACTATTCTTGAACAACTCTTACCAGCAATCTCCCATATCATCAATTACTCGCTATACTCCGGAACCTTCCCCTCACTTTGGCGTAAAGCTTACGTCATTCCTCTACCTAAAATTGCAAATCCGACAATTCCTAATCACTTTACACCTATATCAATTCTTCCCTTCCTCTCCAAAATTCTTAAAGCCTGTGTACATAAGCAGCTATCTGATTTCATATACAAAAACGACTTGTTAAGCCCATATCAATCCGGTTTTAGGCCTATCTATAGCACTACCACCGCTCTCCTCAAAGTGACTGGCGACATCAGGGTGGCCTTGGAAGACACAAAAGTGGCAGTGCTAGTTCTGGTTGACTTCTCAAATGCTTTTAATACCGTCAGTCACGATATTCTCTTGTCCATCCTGTCCTATCTCATGATCTCGCTCGAAGCGCAGGAATGGTTCTCATCTTATCTTCGGGGCCGCCAGCAGTCTGTTCGTGTTGACAATGTCTCCTCGAGTTGGTGTCTTGTCGGCTTTAGTGTCTCTCAAGGCGGTATACTTGTCCCTTTGCTTTTTTCTATATTTATTAATCTCCTATCTCTTGAACTTCGAAGTGCGTATTATCTGTATACTGACGACCTACAGCTGTATTCTCAAGCTGCCGTTGAAGATATAACAACATCTATCGATAATATTAACATAGACCTTAAAACGATTGATAACTGGTCTGAAAGGTTTGGATTATCGGTTAACCCTACAAAGTGTCAGGGCCATACTAATCGGCAGTTACCGTTCGATGAGCAGAGTGAATTTCGAGACGCTTCCTAAAATAATTTTGAATGGTACCGCTATACCTGTTGGTCGAACGGTGAAAGCCTTGGGCTTACAACTTGACTGCACTCTGAACTGGCGCGATCAAGTTACATATGTTTGCCAGAGGATGACCGGCATCCTCAGAACAAGGTATCGCCTAAGAAACTTTCTCCCCGTGAAAACTAAGACAATGCTCGTGCAGTCTCTGATCTTCCCGTTAATCGACTATGGTGACGTGTGCAAATCTATTGTAACATTAATTATACAAACATAAATAATACATATAAATTTAATGATTTATCGCTTTCTCTAATGACATAAAGCAAGTATTGAATTTTAAAATATCGACAAAAGTGATTGTTTCTAAACTATTTACTATCCAAACCATACCATACCTTAAATTCTAAATCTGACGACTCACACCCATTCCCAGTGTAAGTTTATGTCACATCTACTCGCTCTCGACGGCGAGAGCGTTTCGCTGTGCGATTGGTGGAGATTTCAGTACGGACCAATCGCAACACCGAACGCGGTCACCGTGACGAGCGAGTTTATGTAAAATAAACTCACACTTTGGCCTCTGATGACGCATCAATTCTTTTGCCCTCCTTCAACTAAACCCCTTAGTTTAATGTTTCGTAGACAACGACTCGTTGACTAAATTATTAATTAAAATATTTTCAGATATAAAAAAGTATAAATAAGTCGCAACTATTTATGTGTGACCTTTGAAAGTGTAGCTAAATGCAAGGACACATTGAAAATGTCCTTATATTCCCTATTAGATTTCAACAAACATCAAGGTCAAGGACATTTAAACTTGTAATGTAATCTAATGGAACTGTCTGGTACAGTCAAACCAATTTAACTTAAAGTTTGATAGTGTCGCCAGTTCTGTAGTCATTAATGCCTCGGTGCTTATCGACCACGTTTGTATGAACAGATGCACGTATTAAAATTTAGATTGCTTATGACATATTTAGATTTATTATTGTTAACATTTAGTCTTTTAAACTTTACCTATAACATGCTAAAAAAAGAGTTTATGAAATAAATATACCTTTCGGTTGAAACTAAACGAAATAACAAAAAAATGCATTGTACCTACATAAGTGAAACAATGATTAAACTTGGTCATTCGAGAGCTCATACATGAAAGAAAAACTTGAAACAAACCCTATACCAACTATACCTATACCATCTTGCAAGCGTGGTGTAGTAAGCCAAAACCTCCTTACTAAGGAGAGACCTATGCCCAGCAGTGGACTAATAAAGGTTGATGACGATGATGATATATCCATATGTATCGAATTCAGAACCGCCTTTTATCTCGTGTTAAGGTTTTACACTTTCTCCTAAAAGAACGGTGTTATGTTTTGAAAAAAAGATTATAAAATAACACTTTTCTATCCCAACCTACGTTGAATTCAGAGGATGAAAGTTATTGCCTTACTAGAATTGATACAGCTCTTCTTATTCGAAACACTCATTAATATTAATTACTTAATAAAAGATTAGACTTCATTAAAGACTCCTTTTAAGCATGTAAGATGCTTGTGCCAGGAGTCTTCGCTCCTCCGTACGTTCATGGTAAAATCCACCTATGAATTGATTTCCTGTATCTAATTAATGATTTGTAAACATAGAACATGCAATGTACAATAAAATCCATGCAATTAGCTAGGAGACATGAGACTTACTGCGAATCTGTTACAAACATACAAAGTAGTACACACATACGCTCCAACGTTCCAACATTTTGTTTTTTTGATATATAGGTATATAAATAAATATTATAAGTATACAAAATATTATCCTCATCTAGTTGTTTTACAATCTACGTATGTATGTTTCTGTGACAGAATACTCAACGTATGTTGTTCTTGAGATGATGTACTGATGGTGAAATGGAGTGTGGTACATGTGATAAACCAGTGGCGCTTTAAGTCAACTATTTTTGTCCTTCATAATTTTATATTTTATTAAACCTTTTTAAATATTGTTGTACTAAACTGACAGTTTTTAAGCTCATTGAAAGTCAAGTTGCAGGTTCACACCTAGTTTTCTCCCCTTATTTTGTAGGTGTGAAAAACCCCTCGGGCCGTCACCCAACTGGAGTTTTTGGGGTGGCGGTGTGTCGGAATCGAACCGACTAAACAGTACGGTATGCCTAACTGCACATAAAATCTCATTATCTCTTGACGTAGAATTTGCTCAGGACTCGTATAAGAGGCGATTTTGTTGAAACCAGCCATCAACGTAATTCTACATCACACGTGCACTAATCCAAGGTTGAACAATTATTCTATACTTTCCCTGCTACATTCATATATATAGATACATTTAAAGCAACGACGGAAATTGCGTGGTATACGTATATTTATTCACCTGTTTATACATTCCATGTAACTATGCTAACGGAACTCTAGGAATTCAATTAATTATAAACAGACAGTGTAAATTTACATTAATAATTAATCTTGTCAGTGTACGTGACGAACTTCTGATAAGTAACGTGGTTAATTATTTGCGAAAATGTTTCGTGGTTCAACTTGTATTTAAAAAGCTAATCGAAGGTACCCAAGATGTAGCATCGGATTTTAAAAAAAAACTATCGTCTAATTCTTTCTCAAATTTAAAGTCGCATAATTTATTTTCCATTAAGAACAACTTGCAGAAATGTTCGTCTAATAGTTGTGTCACTAGTGATCTACGCGGGAGACCTATGACTGAATTGGGTTTATCGATAACGATATTTGTTTTTATAAGGCTTGTTGGTTTTATACCTCATGATGTATACAGCCTAGATAATTTAAATTAATCCCATGATTGTTATTCTTTCAAAAGAAAATCGAGAATAACTAAAAACAAGGTACTTCGTTTTCTGGCTTTTTAATTTTTTATAAATCAACATAGTAAAGATTCTCAATTTGAGTATTACTCAAAGTTTAGTTTAGAGTATTTTACTCTGTAAGAAAATTAAATGATTACTTATATAATACCAGTTTTTGAAATGGAAGTGAAGAAAATGGAAGTTAGCGATTAAGGTCCTATACATCTGATTGGTGCAATCGTAACGTATAAGTAAATGTTATGTCATATTAAATAATATTTTCCTTTAGTAAAACTAGGTTAATGTTCTATCAGTATGTTTTAAACTACTAGAAGTTCTTACCAGTTGCGAGGACCATCATAAGCAAACCACTTTGGGCTCATATGTTTTATGGCACTTTATAAACTTATACGACTTACTTTCTTTTTGTAAAACTTGTTTGAGTTGTTTTTTTCATAGACATTTTGAACTTTTTAATTAGTAATAAAAACTGTGTGTTAAATTCTAAACCTATATTACCGGTACCGTTCAAAATAAGGTGAGGGTCCTTACATTATCTTTGAAAGACTAAAAATATTTTTGCCAAGATATATAAGGTTTAATACGGCTTTATCATCAGGGAACAGGACCATTGAGATATAGACTAGATTATCTAAAGAATTAACAAATTATAGACCCCAAGCTAAAAATAGACACGAGTTCAAATTATACTAAACGCTATCAAAACACTTGGGTAAGAAATCGATTCCAATTAGGTTTTACGAGGTATAATCCAATTAACACGGGCGGCTCATTAAACGTATCACAATTAGGCCACCCTCGTGTTCAAAGTAATAAGGCATTGAAATTTGCCAGACATGTATCTGTTATCCACTTAACTTTTTAACAAACGACAATTTGCATGCGGATTATCATACAGCTTATTAATTAATAATTCAAGGTTTTCATCGCGTCACTATTCCCGTCCCGTATTTATTACTCATACTTTTTAAGTGTGCATAGTCTTACTCCAGTATAAATTTCAGAAGAGACGAGACTGGTTTCGTATTCGACGATGGCCCTTTATGTGTAGGTGGTGAGGGCTGATACCATGTCGGTTCCATCCCTTAGTTAAGGCCCCGTGTTGGGTCTGAATCTTATATTATTAATACACAATATAATATATTAATAATATTTAGCATTGACGAATCTTTGAGTGTAAATTCCAGTGCATCGCTATAAAAGCTTGAGTAGTGGTAGGTATATTATATATATAAAAATCAATGAAATTTAAATTGTTATCATATTTTATTTATTACCCACTGTAAATTGTGTTGAAGTATTCGTGTAAATTATACTCTTTAGGTTTTCACATTTAATTTATAATTCGGTAGAGCGTGGCTTTGCCGGAATTCCACCCCAAGTGGGTGAAGGGGACCGTTTTATTTAATCTGTGTAGCTGAGCAGAATTCGCAAATCTATGTAGACATACATATGAAAATTTGTACAATTTGTTAATATTATTATATATTCAGTTACAATATTACCTGCCTACAATATTAGATGTGAATTATTAGTATATTTTCATTACCTATTCAATATTTTATTCTACTAACCGATCCCCGCAATTTTACCTAAAAAAATAGTCACCATTTGGCTGTTAAGGATAGTTGCGTAACGTGTCTCGCATCTACTATTCCGGCTCTTACACTTTATATTTATTATTGTACCCTCTATTTGTTACTACAATATTCTACAATATGACTTAATTCTAGAACCTTTTAAACTGTCGTTTCGGTGTCGCTTCCTTACACATATTATAAGCCGCTTTTACGCTCCAAGTTGCAAAGCCCGCTTTAAGGGTGCTATAAAATTGTGACAATCTTTATAAAAATAATTTAAGAAAATTACTTTTTAAATAAGCTATTTAGAAAATTAGTGGGGTTGACACTGCGATTATTTTTGTATATACAACAAAAAAAGCATGCGGTTATTTTAATTACGCCTTTCATTTCTTATTAACTTTGTAAGTTCGTTCTCTACTACAGCGCACAAATGTGGTTATATTTTTTTCCAATTTGCTTAAATATAACAATTCTTTTAGTTTCTGTAATAAGCCAAAAATCAGTGTCATTAACATTCTAAATCCAACATGAATTAACTGGATAAGTACCAATCAAAGCAAGAAGTAAATTCAAGTCTGTAAGTTTGTAAACACAAAAAACAAGTTGAGTAAAAATTAAACGGCTTCCTGATTGAGAAAGCTAAGTCAATAAATTTTGCGATAGTAAAAAAGGTCTTTAACTTAATTAATAGAATATCACACCAAACTCGAGAAAAGAGTATTTCTTTTAATTTAAGAATTATATGGTCTTAAGTGGTCATATGAGCATGGTAAGAAGTATTAGAAATAAGAGATTTTCTTAATAATTCTTCATGTCTATGATCAATGTTTTGTGGTACCACAAGCATATGCTGGTATAATCATGCAACTACAAATACGACATAAAATAATGTTTTCGTATTCACCAATATTATTTAAATTCAAGAGCGAGGTTGGGACAGAAAATATCCAAAAAGTAGTTAGAAACAATGGTATTTGTGATAAAAGTAATATGCTAAAACGTTGTTACTCATAAACTGAATAAATGTCAAACTCAAGAACGCAATTTTCAATAACATTAATAGGACTGAAAAATGAACGTCCAAATTTTCTAGTGTCATGTGAAAAGACTCTTACAAACTCCAGATTCTACAGTTTTTAAGATAATGTTATTGTAAAAACTACTAAATAATAGACTGCATTACATAAGTTTGTCAAATAACTATTACACTAACTGTGAGCATCTTTCGCAAGTTAGTAAGTGTATTTCTTATGCATCATACTCTAGGTATAATGTACATAAAAGTTTCACTTACTGGCAACTGTTTTACCTAGTAATTTACTTGATTCACTTCAGTGAGTGTAATTTTGAAATTGGAATAAAAAATGGAGGTCAAGGAATAACTTGAAAACAGTGATGCTAGCAGGAACCAAAACAGATAATTAAAACATTAATCATAATGTTCGACGAAAATGTCAAAATGTGAAAGAGTCCCTTTTTAATCGAACTCATCCACCCCACACGTTCACTACTGTAACTCTTGAACAGCAATATCAACAGCAGTGAACCACGAACATACCGAGTTATGACACCCGAGTGTCGTGAGTGTGAGTGAGTGTGGTCAGGAAAAATTATACTGTCTTGTAACCAGCAACGAAATTAATCAGTAGTAATTTGGAGGAATTCGAGATATGATATACCATTAAAACAGTTTTAAGAATCTCTGCTGAACCTTAATTTCTGGTGCTTTAATAATTTTTTTAGCTTCAGTTAAGCCTTAATCAATGGAAATAAAACAAATCTCAGTCTAATTGGACGTACTTAGCCAGAAGGGACTTTTAGACAATCGTTATCTACTGCTTGAAACAACTGTCACGAAAAGAGTACATAGGTACAGAATAATAAAAGTACTTTTCAACAAAGATTTAAGAAGAGGCAGAAAAGATACTTGAGTCATAAATTTAGGGTCTCATTACAATATTAGCATTTGAATTTGACAGTTGTTTTATTTTCGCTTTTTTCTTGCTCATTGAGAATAATTAGCTTGGTTGATGCTCCGCTCGCCAACATTGAATTTTAAAAACCGTTACCGTCTTTTTATGTTTTCTGTTCGCTTTTTTGTTTTGTTACAGTATTGATCTTCTCGCACAAGGGATAATTTCTTGATAGCGTTTGATATGATGAATTCCCTTTTTATATTGTCACTAGTGTGAGAAGGTATATAAAAGGTCGAGCACGTCAGGATCGCATAACAGTAATTGTAGTTAGCTTCTTCTTCCAAGCCTTTTTAACAAACTAGGTTGGGGTCGGCTTCAAGTCTACTACGATACGGCTTACATTTCATTTTAACGCGGACCTCAGGACCGCCATCAGACCTCCACAACCCAAGTACTATATACAACTTAGCCGCGAGCCAGTTAGCTATTGTCGCAAAGTCCGAGCTCACTAACATCAAACTTTTGATGGAATAAAGATTTTTTCTTCCGGGTGAGTAAACATATATTCTTTAATTCTCGAGGGATGGACAGAGACGTACTTTTTTGTCCACTATCCACATTTAGTCAGACTTACGTAATTAGAACCAGAACGACGACTCTTAAATAGTTTAGGGGGCAAACAAGCAGACGGGTTATATGATGGTAAGTGACTATCGCCACCCACGGATACTTGCAACTCAAGAGTCATAAGTGTACCTTTATCGTTATGTATTGCCGCGGGTACCAGCTAGTTTCTAAATAAACATCATTTTAATGTTTGTAAACACACAAATTACAGATAAATTACTATTGATTTTATATGTTACTAGATGATCCGGCAAACGTTGTTTTGCCATATATGTATATTATTTCTAGAAAATATTGAAAAAAATAGGGGTGGGTCACCCTTGCTATTTAGGGGTATGATAAATAGATGTTGGCCGATTCTCAGACCTACCCGCTGTGCACACAAAATTTCATAAAAATCGGTGGAGCCGTTTCGGAGGAGTATGGTAACTAACATTGTGACACGAGAATTTTATATGTAAGATAAAAAGATGTCTTATGTCAGAGTCTTTCTACTGCTACTTATTTCTTTTTTACGATAAGCAAATAAACATTCTGTCATGAAACAAGACTTGAACAATGTTTTTATAACCGCTGTTAGAGTGTAATACAATTATATCGACGGTCCTGCATGTCAATTACCATTATTTATTGCTATTCGATCAGTTTTGTATCTGTAATATTCAAATGTTAGCCTTGACTGAAATTGTATGTAGGTATATTATATAGTTGACCGTCTCTCATCGGGGTCGTCTACTCACCTGTAGATGCCCCGAGGTATGTCGGGGCACCAGGGACTTCCTTTCTAGGGTATACCTGGTTCCCCGGCTATTAGTACCCGAGACGGCGTGCGGAAAAGAAAAAAAATGTCCTATAATTCTATCATTAGTCAGATGTGTTTAATTATGTTATAAACGTAAAAGTTTGGCAATACTTCTTTTGTTTTGTTAATTTTTTTTTTGCTTTGTTTATTTTGCACGATAATTTTCATTTATATAAGTTTACTCTGACAATTACTAATTAATAGTGATTATCCACTAAAAAAGTATTAGTTGCTTTCAATTCAAAATTATTGCTAACGAAACATTCTCTTCTATTATTTTTAAACCTCCAGTTAAGTTATAGTCATAGTAATCTAAAAGTCTAGTATACCACAATGTGCGACCTTCATCATAAAAACATAATTACTGAAAAATTACATACTATAATGAACTCAATATTTTTGGGGATATTTATGTCAATGAATTTTACGTTTAATGAGGCATATTACAGAGGCAATAATATCTAATGACTTCAATATACTAGATAGTTACATACCGACCTTCCGAGAATGTTCGTTTGAACTGGTGTAATATATACATCGCGGCAGCAATGATTTTAGCATTTTAATAGATCCTTTGATTAATTGAAATTGCACTTTTATTATGTTATGAAATTTTGCATATATAATGTATTAAACAATTTGTGAAGATAAAAAAAAATCAAGTAGAACGGAGTGTCTCATGTTAGATAAAGAGAGGATTTAGTATTAATTTTGTTAAGTCATTTCTAATCTTTAACTACATACTCGTAGCATAACAAATATCAAAGGTAGTAGCAGTAGATAGGTAGTATTAACAGTTCACTACATACATTGTCAACATTCGAAACTCAATCTTTTATTCAAGAGAAACACACATTTGCTTAACCCACTGTACCGTTTGTACAAAACATTCTGAACATCAGATCCTGTACTGTACATACCTACCCCAAATTCAGTTATTCAACGAGCTGCCGCAATGCTAGGAAGCGTTTTATTATTTGCGACACTTTAAAATACACATAGTTCAAGATGAAAAGTAGATTTGCATTACCTTCTCTAGTGATATTACATATTTAAACATTTTAGATTTAAATTAAATCTCTTAGGAATTGACAAAATTAAGGCAGCGTTTCTTTCAATAATACCTACGCGATGTTGAGCTAAATAAAACAAGAATTACTATAAAAAGCAATCGTTGTTTATAGACAATATAAGCACCACATAGTCTTAGTTGTTCACTCTGTGTAAATATAAAACTATGTTGAAGAAATAAGCATTACTTTGGAAACTTAAATTTCCAAATTGGAAATAGGGTTCATAATGGGAATGAGAAACAAACTGGTTTAAAGAAATTATTTTATTTATTAAAATAACGATTATTCTTAATAGAATATTAAATTAATATACCAACATTTTTTGTGCCTCGACCTCTTGAAATGTAACTGCCGAGCCTACTAAGACTATAGGGGCCTCTTTTCTTAACCCACCCCACTCGTTAGTATACCTTTTTTATCACTTACCCAAAAAGCTTGCTGACATTCAAAGCCTCCATTACAAAAGGATCGATACAGATACTTCAATCAACTGAGTATATTTTTCTCTAGAGCTTTCTACGTATATATATATACCTCGGTATATACCTCGTATATATTTGATATATACAATACCATCCACCAGCCAACAGATGGCCTCACCTGTCACCTCCAGGCCTGCGCTTATGGAGGACGGGGGTCGTTCTGCGACCTCCGGCGCCTGAGTCCCTGGCCCGTGCCTGGGCCTGTCGGGCCGGGAGAGTTCTAAACCTATCCCGATCCCGATCCGCCATCTCCTTCGCAAGCATACCTAAGTAATCCTAAAAAAAAAAAAAATGGATAGGCACAACTACCATATATTTTTAATATTATATTCTTTTTAAGTATATATTTTGTCACAATTATGGACTTAAATGTAACAAACAAATGTGTTTTTGTTGTTTGTGGTACTTTTAGATAGTATTACCTCATTTGATGGAAAAATAATATATTTAACTTTTCCTTAGGAAGCTATTTTATTTATTTCGTATAGAAATAGCTATCCTGCCCTATAAAAGTGTTAGAAAGAACCAAGTTGCTCGTTTCAACATGTCTCTGGTAACTCATTGCAAACAACTTGAAACTACTTGTTAAGTAGTTGTTAGAATGAAGTATCGTTCAAGAAAATATCAGGAAAAATCGACTAACCTTTCAAAAGAATTTAAGTACTGATGATCAAGTTTCGATTGCAGTTAAGCTTTATTTATATGAAAATTTTGTCACAAAGTCGAAAAGAAAAGTACATTACATAGCTATTTTTAATATTTTTGGAACGAAGTTCCTTATCGCGCGTTGTGAAAGGGGGCTAGACGAAAAAAATTCTTACGAAAATTGGTCACGACACTTTTTATTTTGTATTGTCACTTGTCAGTCATTCAGCGCCATCTATCGAATAGTAAAATTAAAATTTATGTTCTTAGGTTGAGCAAAAAATATTGTATTCGACATCATTTCTCAAGGAGATTTTACCAATGTATAAATTGTTTTAATTAGAAACCAACTGAAAAATATGTAGGTAATAGCCGCTTAATCAGTTTTACTCGATCGTAACAACTTCGTTCCTATCGGGTGTCCCACGACACCACACGGCTTTTTTTTACCACCGGGTTCAGTTCTGTGTTTCAACAGTTTCATTAAACATGGTCGATAATACGCATACTGTTAAACATAGATTTGATTGGTCTGTTCTACTATTTGCCTGTTCTTTATTGAGTTTCTACGACAAATATTTGTATAAGGTACGCGATCATTTGTTCGGTGTATTCGTGGCTTTTGTGATTTTATCAGCAATCAAAATTATAACTATAGTATTGGTGCCGCCTAGTTTGAAATCAGGCGTAACCAATCTGTTCGCGGATATTGCGGTTAAAAGTAGCTTGTGTCTTTCCTCCCTCAAGAATCATAATATCTCTATGATAAATTTCATTAATATCGATTTAATGAAAGCGTAACAGACAGATAGCTACACAATTTTTTTGCATTAATAATATTAGTAGGGCAAATAATAATTGAATAAAGGGATGGTTATAAAAATGGATTTGAAAACCGTTTAATTTCTATTAGTTTTGGTGTCGTATCTACGGTATATATTGCTCGCTCTATTACGCATAGCACACTTGCAATAGCTTTTCGTTCGCTCCGAACCACGTAGACACTTTCGTCGAATTAAAAGTGGTCAAACTAATACGAACTTTCTATCTAAATGTATAAAGTTCAAAATCACGTATACGATATATTACTTGGTTAGTGAGTAACTACCAGTACGAGTCATTTCAGAGGGTATAAAGTGTGACTACGTAGTAAGTTTATTAAACTTAATTCTGTTTATTACATACATCTTTGTATCGATGCCCTTGTAGTCTAGCTTTCTGTAAAAACTGGTGGTGGTTATGTCGTCGTTGTCAATTGTTACTGTTCTTATAATCATTCTCCATCCGTCTTGGTTATTTGATGTTGTGTCTGCTTTGGACGTATGAATTTTACGTTGCATATTTTGTACATATACTTTTTTTTATTCTACCACATTTACACAACGCCATCTAGTTCCAAACTAAGCAGAGCTTGTACTTCCGCTACTAGACAACTGATATAAATACATTTTTACTTTTTTTTTGTAAATGCATACATATTATACATAGAAACACCCAGACCAAATCAAACATTAAATGTTCATGCACACAAATGTTTGACCTCAGCGGGAACCGAACCAGCGACCTTTGGAATAGCAGTCCGCTACACAAACCACTGCGCTATCCGGTCGTCAAACTTTTTACTTTGCTAACTTTTTGTACTACAAAGGCAGCTCACAAGCATATGTTCATTTTTCGTGACTCGAGATAAACAGGTACTTTATCATGTTAGCAGTAAAATTTATTAAAACTTGTTACTGGCTGTTCTAGGGCCTCATAGATTACTCGACCTTGCGCGAGGGCAGTCGAAAGAACCATGGTGGGCGTCTAAAATTAGTATATAATTATACTAATTTAGAAAGTATAATATTCTCATAGCCAAAGGCCAAATATATAGTCCCGATATCGTGCAAACACTGGATTAAAAATATTAGTTCTTAGAAAATAGGTCAATCTCGGTCAATGCGGCAAGATACCATTATTAAAATTTATTTATTTTTGGATAAAAGTATATAGAAGAGCATAATTATTTTGATTAAACAGTGTAATTATGAGTTCTCTCCCTTTATCACTTTTTGAGCCTTTCAGTCTATTAGTTTTTGAGCGTAGCTTGTACTCGGCAGTAAGTAATTAAAGGGCACCCATTTCGCTAAATTTTTCATAATGATCAAGAACCTAAAATTACAAATACAGTGTAAGATATAATCAGGGAGCTCATTCTTATTAGACTATTCAAAATACTTTGCTAAACTAAAATATAAATGAAAATTATTTTTCATGTTACTGGTTTTGTTAGAACTTTGTTATATCTTTACTACTGGTTATTTATTCATTATTAGAACATAATTAGTAAGGTTTGTTACAAAACAGACATCAGGGTGATACTAAAATGCTCTAAAACCAAGTATTGTGTTAGGGTTAATTCTTCACTATCAGCTCTATTTCTGTAGGTTTTTATTTTGAAATATAAACGTATAAAATATGAATATAAAATATGTCACTAACATGTATATACAAAAACTTCAGAATGACGTCACTGTTAGGATATGAAGTTCTGAAAACAGTTAAAAAGGTTTTTAAAAGGTAAGTAATATGATGCCTTCTGCAGACGCAGTTGCAAACGTTCATCGGTAACTGTCAATAATACTTGCCATCAGTGTTGAAGAATTATGTGAAAACTTAAATGAACAACAAAAACATCCTGGAAATTCTACTCAGGATCTCAATAGTCTCAAATAGAAGTCAGGCAATTCGTAGCAACCATTTTAAAATAATTTTACAAAAACATTGTTTCGTACTTGACGTTAACGCTAGTGATTCTAATCGCCTTTAACCTATAAGTTTATTTTATATTAATCAATAAATTACTATGGATAAAGCATAAAAATATCGATATTAGCCAACAGTGGCAGGTACAAAATGTACATACTTGAAATAAATGTTCCAAACTTTTATCAATCCTTACTAAAGTCATACCAGTATTAAAGCAAAAAATGAATCGCGCGCTACCTGAAGCGAGCATAATTAAACACTATTTACTGTTGCTGAATATGAAATGAATGAAATATATGCGAGAAATGCTCTTGTTGAAATAAAAACAAATGGTCTTTGAAAGTATGACAACGAACGTACATACAACCATTAAAAGAGTATCGTTGTGAATTTATTTTGTACTAGCGTCTGCCCGCGGCTCCACCCGCATGCATGTCAGTTATCGTGGAAAAAGTAGTCTATGTTACTCGCTGATAAAGTAGCTTTCCATTGGTGAAATAATTTTAAAATCGGTTTAGTGGTTTAGATGTACACGTAAACAAACAAACTTACTTTCACAATAATAATATTAATTATGGAAGTATGGATTAGTAACTTTAAAAAAAAAGGTTTAGTTCGATGTCATTTGAAAGGACAGTACACATGAAAATTGGATAATATACCTACCCATACTACGTATATGCTATTCTACTCGTATAAGAAGAAAAAAGACAGAGCACAGCAGAATTTGGCCTAAATTTGAATCATTCGGCTAGACTAAAAACTTTAGGTATACTGGTTAATGTTTAGCACTAATTTCGGTGCTGTCCTATCGATACATTGGATAAACAGAAAGTTTTAAAGCAATAAGCAGAAATAGCATCTGTACGTATTATATGCGAGAGTACCTATTTTTATGTCCTCTAATTGGTAGTATTGATCCCCGGGTAACAACAAAAGCTGTAAAGAAGCCAGATCACTGCAATTAAAAGGTAACACAATCCTGTTTCACAATTAATCTTTCGACCTTTAACCATGCTACGTAGGCAGGTAATTACATAAGAAATATAAGTAGTAACACAAAAGTTTCTAGGCAAACACAATTTTGTGAATACAATGAAATTTATAAATATTTATATTATATATAAAATAATATATTGCACAAATAAAATAAATGTATTTATTTGTGCACCTCTCTCGTTTATAAAAGTTTTGTTATAATTTATGATATGTAGGTGAATGGATATCCATATCAGAGATTAAAAATCACTATCGCAAAGATGTTCAGCACTCAAAAATATTGTGAAAGATGTCGTTACATCAAATTTAACATCATTCAAATGATTAGTGGTGGCGTTATATCATTGGTTCGACTAAACATGGCGGGCAATAGTAGAGTTAACAAAACATAAGTTTTATATAAAAAAAAATGTGAAGCGGATCCGGATCCGGAGGATTTACTGGAGGGAGATTCTGGAGCTGACATGGCTAGACTACGGGCTGTGTCGCAGACGGAATCAGGGCCATGGTTGCACGCATTGCCTTCACCTCACTTGGGCACTTTGTTAGATGACAATTCTCTGCGCGTGGCCATTGCTTGCCGCCGTTTGTGAACTCCATGTGGTCACAAACACATGGCGTTCACAAACCTACTTTTTTTTGTTCTTGAAATTTTGCTAGTCCTTATGCCTGCATCTGTAATATATTTTTTGTAAAGTATATATAAAATATTCATTCATTTGAATGCCGATCGAGGGATGAATCATATTGCTTTTTATAGTTATATAATAGCAATAATGTGGGCTTGTACTAACATGTATAATTTTTTCCTCAGTAGTTGGTTTACATAAAAATCTTTTTCTTATATGTAATAGTTGCCATAGTGTGATATATTCATGAAAATGGATATAGCCTTATATCGCACTAAAGGCATAAAGGTTTTACGATGTGAGATCACCAATATGAGATCCCCAAAAAAGTAACAAATAAAAATTATAATACAGATACGACGAGGATAAACCCCACATTTGCACCGAATCTTAAAGCTTATATTTTGCTTAACTTGAAGTTACTTGTTTGATAGAAGTTAGGTAGAAGTTGATTGTGGTTACATTACAAATCGCAACACAATGTGAGCTAACGAAAGAATTAAGTTTATACCCATCATTTTGAATTGTTCTAGACGATTTCGTACATAGACTTTGATTGTCTACTTTTGATTGTCTTGTCTACTTTTTGGTAATAAAGTGCTTTATGCTTTTATTGGTAACTTTAGTCAGTAAGTTAAATGACTATTTTAACTTGTAGATTTACCATCGTATTATAGAAGTTATGTCCGATAATGATTATGATCGGATGAAACCAGGTATCGTACTATATGATATTATCACTATTAAAGAAAATATCATTTATTTGTTGTTATTTCAAACTTAGACCACTTCCTTCTAAATTTTCATTGGTAACGATTTAAGAATTAGACCCATCTAAACATGTAAGAGAAAGAATAATTGATACAAAATCTATGCCACCCCCGTATAGCCATCGTGGTATAGTAGGCCAAAACATCCTTTCTGAGGCGAGGCCTATGTCCAGCAGTGGACTATTAAAGGCTGTTGATGATACATATAAAATTACTTGCCCTGACTGACTGACTGACTCATCAACACAGAGCTTAAACCGGTCACAAACTTGAAAATTTTTTAAATGTTGCTTTTTATATTGTACTCGTAAGAACCTACAAAGACAAGGTTTTTGGAAATTTTCCACCCAAAGCAATGAAATATGGGAGGAACGGTAGTATTCAAAGTCAGAAACATGAAATAAGAAATATAATGGGTGTGAAGTCGGGCAATTGCTAGTTGTTAAATAAAGAAGAAAAATATTTATTTCTTGTTAACTTATGAAAGTATGAAAGAAATGTTTGGCAATAACAAAAGCATTACTTCAAATAAAATATTGCTGACTGTGTTGTAAAACGAAAGGCTCTTTGCTAATTTTAGATTTTCGTACACGAGCCTAGTAAAATTTTATAGTGTCAATAAGATTGGTCGTCTATCTCTCAGAAATTTATTACTCGTATCAAATTGAGCTATCTGCTTGAACCTTAATGTTGTTTTATTCATTGGGCAAATATTTAAAGGAAAAAACTGTTACTATTAGATTTTTTTATTGAAGATGATTGCAATTTATCATCATCATCATCAATTACAGCCTCTTAGAAAGCAGGTTTTGGCCTACTATATCACGCTGTCCAGACGGTTTGTGTCGAGTTCTCCTTCTCTTTGCAATGTTGTCCGCCGTAGTTTATTCTCTTAGTCGGCTCTTACGATACCCATGGGATGAATAGGGGTGGTGACACTCCTTATTCTTAATCCGTCAGCACACGGATGATTGCACTTAAATGCTATAATTTGTATTAAAAACCTTTATTGAAACGGTTTTCTTTCCTTTGCAAGGTAATTAATATGACTGCCATTTTTAGCTTGGATTTAGATATAAGAAAAAAGGTATTTTTTTTTCAATTTCAGCTCTTTTCAATTTGAAATAGTAACAACTTTAAAAAAAGCATTTAAGTAAGTAATAAAATTATTTCCCTTAAAGATGATTTTATAAAATAAACTTAAAGGAAATTTAAAAAGACTTGGACTGTGAAAAATTACACCCTTTGCGTTCCATTTAACAAATGAAGTTTCAATTCAGAAGCATTGTTTTAAAAAGTAAAAGGAATGTATTTTAGGCCAGCTGCGTAGAGATAAAAACTGGTATTAATATCGCAGGCTGTATAACCTTAATAACAAAGACCTTTTTCGTTAATGAGTGGGGCAGCTGCTATAAAGTTATTTGTTTGAGCAGTATAAACATATTTTTTATTTACATGCTTGGGGTCTTGTGTAGTTCAGCCTTCATTTTATTTTGGGTTAAGTATAAAAATTAGAAACGTTAAGTTTTTTTTATGTTAAATGTCAAATGAGCAGACGAGTCAGGGGTCACCTGATGGTAAGCGAGGCTGAGCCTCCGGTAATTTCACTAAATCTATGAGACGAAATATTTGCCTACAGCCGGTCTCTTTACGTGTACATTACAGATTAACTCTTATAACTGAAACATAATTATAATTATCAATTGCAAATTATCGAACAAATTTCCGCGACTTACATACCTGGAAAATTTTTGAAACAAACCATGTATCAACCCGTCTAGCAAGCGTGGTATAGTAGGCCAAAACCTCCTTTCTAAAAAGAGGACTATGTCCAGCAGTGGACTATTTGAAGCTGTTGATGATGATGATGATATAAGTATAATTACGATGGGGTATCTGCTTTTAAAATGAGGTCTGAATAAAAGTAGAACAAGGAGCAACACCGTCTTTTAATTAATCACTTCAGTTAACAGGAGTAGTTTCATAATTTAATATGCTATTATACTGTGATAATAGCATACGTAATATTAATATTATTAGATAGGACGAATTTTTTGTAAGTATTTTTAAGTGAACGCGCGCGGACAGGAATGTTTAATTTGCATGTAGTTATTAATAACTTCGTGCAAAAAACGACTTCGTAAAGTTATATTTTGATATATTGTAGTAGAATAGTCTTTAGAATAAAAGTTTAAGTTATAATGTCTATGAAATAAAACATGACAGTAAAAATGAGAGAAATTTTATTACCCGATGATATCCAGCTTGTATCAATATGCCAGTATGAAATGTAAGCTTGAAAGTTTGTTTTCGTACTCTTTTAGCTAAATTTGGAATATCAAATGGTTATTTTTTTATAAACAATCATGTCGTAAGTAATATTTTTTTAAAGGGTTGAGTTCCACAGCCTCTAAAGCCCATGTGATAGACAACTTCACTCTTTCGTCGGTCGCGAAAATCCTAATCACTGCAGTTATTGTGCAAAGAGTATGTATCTATCTCTATATAATTGTCTTTATATAGTTTTTATTCGTACTTATGGAATTGAGCACTTACTAGTACTTGATCCCAAAACTAAATAAAAAACATATATTGGTACACATGAGATGGGTTCATGAGGCTCCATCAAAATACAAGGAACTTTTATTTATCTGAATATTGACAAAAATAAATTAAAAGGACTCACATACAACCAACATCGTACATAACCAACAGATAATATAGAAGAGAAACTAAGATTGTTTCTTATTTGGTTTTCAAAATTTTACAGAGAGGTTACCAGAAGAAGAAATATACACAGTGTGCTTTTTATCTCGGAAAAACTATAAAGTTAAAATTTTGCTGTAACATAAATTGAAATTCATGTCAGAAGGATGTAATAAGATTAACGTTAACGACAATTTCACGTTTTCTTTACACACTACCCTTACTTCATTATTTTTTTTAGTTCGCTGCATTTGTTTCGGGAAAGCTTACATCAGTTCACTGTTAAGTAAACCCCTCTTAGATTTAAGTGGATAAAAATGTCCACTGGCTTTTTAGTATAATACTATTATGGGCTTAACTTAACGTAGACCAAACCTTTTAAGGTCAAGGGACAAGCCGACCAGTTTTGGATGTAGGTCCATAAAATGTACACATTGTAAGCAGCAATTGACCAAGTCTAGTTCAGGTAGTTACAATTTTACAATAAAAATATGTACATAAATGACATGAAATATTTAACAATAATCTTATGACTAAAAGGTAAAAAACGTAAAAGGTAAAAAAGGAAAGAAGTAAGGAATGTAAGAAAGAGAGACAAAAAGGGAAGGCAATGGTATGAAATGGATTTTTGTGTACCTACGGATTGGATCCCATACAAGTAATCGATTTGGCTATTGCGGCAATGTCCAAATTAACATACAAATAGTTAATTTAATATTAATTTATGCCATCATGTTCATCATCATGTTATCATGATTGTAATTTTCCAGTAGCAATTGTAAGTGAAACACGCCCGAGGCGAACCGTCGATGTTCAGCCTTTTGGTGTAAATGATTTCAATTTTATATTAAGATTTGAAGCTCTAACATTTCATTTAAATTAAGATGTAATGTTCAAACAATTATATCCTTCAAATTCAGAGTCACTTTTCAATTGGCTAAAAGTGTCATTTTCGTAATTAACTGCTTGAAATATATTTTTAGCAAATGATTCTATTTTAACATGTATTTTTAGCTTCAAACTTCTGTTAAAAGAATTAGCTATTAACAAAAGTTTATATTCTACTAAGGTGGAAGGGCCCCTCATTTTAGTCCGGTCTATTTCTCGATGTTCCATTTAAGTTGATTTTATTTAATCGAAGAAACAGCGAGGCCTATGTGAATAGTCTCAAAAAAATAAGCTGCGGTTTGAGATATTTTAGAGCATACTCCTTCCTCAAAGGCCAGCAACGCGCTTGTGACTCCTGATTTCCAGGTGTTCATGGGCGGTGGTAGTCCCTTTCCATCAGGTGACCTGTCTGCTCGTCTGTCCCCCCCCTTCCATAAAAAAAAGGTAAACCCACAGTCGTATATAATGATTAATGGGTCTTTATTTCTTTTTATGTTTTTCTTGGTATCTACGTAGGTAATATATCTATTCAGGTTGTTTATTGTATAATAGTAGAATAGGATCTGCACTATTTATAAAGATGACGAAATAAATAGAGAAATTAAGAAATTTATCTAACCATGGGAAAGCTATGCTTTTTCTCACATAGGTCGGCTTAATAAGAGTGATATAACAATCTCACTGGAGTCTCTCATTCGCCTAGAGCGAGTATTGCTATTCGAGTAGTGCTGTCACTAGTGTATTAACTCTATGTCCAAAATTCTATCAAATTCAAACGCAGTTTTCACCAACGAGAAATAACACTCCTCCAGCAGTGTTATCTAACAAAGTCAACGCACGGCAATGACATCTGTCATAGGTTTAAAGACTGGATCGGTGTTACGTCTTTTGTTGGTGCAAAGTGGCTCTTATTTAAACAGGAGTGGAGACATAGTTGACACACTAGAGGCAGAATCAAGATTGCAATATATATTCCTAGTTCAGGGACTAGGAATATCTTCCGTGTCACGTGACACTTTACAGACTTATGAAATGAACACAAAAAGCACCTACACTCAGAAGAACAATTTGTAGATCACACAAAGTCTTGTCCCATATGGGGATCGTACCGCTTAAACCACTTGGCCATCAGTGCAGTCCAGCATATATCATAATCATATAATCTAAGGACTCAGGGCTTAAATAATATTTATATTGGCTGAAAGTCAGTCTTTATTTCTCAGAGCTTTTGTAAGTTAGGTATGTGCATCATTTCTTCCTATATTTAAGTTAAGACATTCTGCTTGTTACAATTACAAAAGACACATCATGAAGGTTCATAATATATCTTTGCCTTCCAGCACCGAGACTAACTTTAGTCACTGTGTTGATCTCTCACAAACTCTGTGACC
Organism: Arctia plantaginis; assembly: GCA_902825455.1. Classification (NCBI taxonomy): domain Eukaryota; kingdom Metazoa; phylum Arthropoda; class Insecta; order Lepidoptera; family Erebidae; genus Arctia; species Arctia plantaginis. The sequence continues at coordinate 2,754,324 of CADEBD010000226.1, read as the reverse complement.
TGTGAATACGTATACATAGAAATGGTTCCTCAACAGCCGTCTTTGTTAAAGCGAAGGGTATGTCAAGCCTTAAGTCTTGTGCAAATAAGAACAGACATTACTGTAAAATACAGACTGATTTCCTTATTTGTGAAAATTATTATTTCCACTACGTAATTCGTATGGTCATCATTAATAAAAATATTTCTAAGGTAATATTTGACCTGAATGCAGATCTCCTCAATAAGCTTGACCGCCTTCTCAATAATTGCATTCGATTCGTTTTCAATTTACGCTAATATGATCACGTGTCTCAGCATCGCTCCCTTTTGAAGTGGCTTCCAATTTGCCAACGCAGAGAGACACGGGCATTAACTACCCTATATACTTTACTCTTTTCTCCAAGTGCTCCTTCTTACTTAACTAGTCAACTAGAATATTTACTTCGTACATTCTACTTTTCTGGTACCTACAATTTCTTCTGTTATGGAATGCGCTCTCTCTCGAGATCAGGATGTGTATATATATATATAAATATATGCATATGTGTATATATAATATAATTATATCTATGTGTAGGTGCGTATATATATATAAATACTTATGTATTGACTCTCTTATTGACTATTGTATGTGTTAGTATTATTATCACTTATTGTATATATACCTATATGTATTATTTACATGTAATATAATTAATGTTATTATATGTTATGTAATGTTATGTAAGTAATGTTTATTCTAATGTAATTACCTAATATAAGTACTCTGGGTATATGATATCCTATATATGCTATATTTTTCATAAAATCACATTTTTAATTTCTTTAGTGAATCTACCATGTTTTAGCTCTGCATCGCCCTAAGGTTGACTGGGAGGAAATGCCTACGACATTAAGTCCGCCTTTGTCACATTAGTGCATAAAGTGTAAATAAAAAATATTTTTTTGCCGAATATCAAAATAGTATCTTAAATTGTGTAAACAACATTCATTGTAAGATTTCATAAGATCATGGCAGATCATGGCTATCCCCTGAGCCTAGGGGCTGGATAAGCATTAAATTATCATGTATTTTTAAGTTATTTGCCTATTTTATGATAAATATTGAATAATTTGTAGATAAGAATGTCAACAAGACAAGATTTGACTATTTTTAATACTTTTCAGAGAGAGTTTTACGTTGTACGTACGTAGTCTTGTTTTTATGCAACTTATTTACTTATACTTTTAAGTTTCGACCGTTAAAATTGAATAAATTTTAAGGATATTTTGGACAAAAAATGGAATCGATAAGAAGAAATTATTTTCAATAATAAACGTGTATTGTAATTATATAATAATAATTTGTATTTATGTACTTGCACTTGCACACTTAGGTAATTTCTCCAAAATGGTAAGAAACAATAATAACAAATTGACGTATCTCATACGCGGTCTGATCTCGAATTTAGAGCTTCACTTATATTTTTCTAAATACCAACATATTAATAGAAAAATTATACACAGACAAACAACATCGTTAAATGTGGATTTTCAACCCCTCCCCTCTGCCTACCCCCTTGCGGATACTTTTTCCCTGTATTCTGTCCTACTTTAAATAAGTTGAAGTTTCTTTCGATATTAATAATATTTTATGTCATCCAATAAGAGAGTGCCAATCTAGTAGTTTAGAAATAATTTGGCTAGACGGATGATAGAGTAGAAGAATCAAACCTGCAGTAGGTTTGATTCTTCTACTCTATCATTCCGTCCCAATAAAATTGGGATAAGGGTAGGCAGATGGTGATGTTTATTGTACGTTCTTGTTGTTTATTTAAAATTATATCAAAATTGTTGGGGAAACAAAAGGCCACTGATTTACTTTTTAATAGAGATTTTATGGATGGATTTTTTGATGAAATTACAGATTTTATACTAGAGATTATTTAAAATATATGTAAGATCCCAGATCCCAGCTGTCAATGTATTCAAAACGAAAACAATTAATATATTCGGTAATATTTCGGTAAAGTCATTAATTGTATACTTACCAAATATGAAGAAAATATTAAAAATTATTTTACCAGGAAAACTAGTTAATACTCAAATAGTATATTATTGAAATTTAGTGCGTATTCTTGCTTTTTCCCATTGAATTATAGAGACTAAATTTACAAAGTTCATTAGAAATCGCTTATTATAAAATGATTCCAGAATACTGCATTATTAATCCTAATTAATATTACGAGTACGAACGCGAAAATAAGTTGATCTGACCACGCTTTCCAGACGGGTTGGTTTGCTTCAAGTTTTCCTTCTCTTTGCAGTGCTGTAGTCGGCCCTTAAGACACCCATGGGATAAATAACCTTTATTCATACCGTGGGTGTCTTAAGACCACCCGGTGACACTCCGTATTCTTAACCAAGATATTCACTATACTTCGGCTAAAAATAGCACACGTCTTACCATCATATCTCTGCCCATGATACCTATTTGTTAATAATATTGTATTATGAAACGTTATAGGATCTGTTGGATACAGATGATTGGATACGATACGAATTAGAATCAATGTGTTCTCTAATACAAAACTTGCTAATAATTTAAGATGGAGTATCTTAAATTGCTACCAAGTAATTTAAAAATAGTAAATATGAATTCATTTGATTTTTACAAATACTGTGTTCTGTTTGGCTATACGCCTTATTTTCAAATAATTCGGTGTATATCGACTACAGCACCAGAAAAGTCTTAAGTTATGGATGACTAATGAAATATTGTTATTGCGTTATAGTTGCATGTAAACAAAATAGGACTGTCTGATTACCATGTAGATTATCACACAGTGTGTTAAAAACTACTCCAATGTGCTGCCAAATTCTATTTTTCAATTATTTTAACATTCACATAAAAAGATATTCAGAGGAATTAAGAACCGTATTCTTTTGAAGTGAGTTAAAATTTGATTTACTTGTATTATAAATGCGTATGCCTACTAATATTATAAATGCGTAACCTCTGTCTGTCTGGCTATTACGATTTTCGTCTAAACCGCTGAACAAATTTTAATTAAATTTGGCATAGAGATAATTTAATTGTTAAGGAAGGACATAGGCTACCTACATACACGCGAGCGGTGCCACGGACAAAAGCTTATAAATTATTCGACTAAAATTTATTAAGAATTCAACTGTATATTTATCAATTTAAGTAATTGTAGTAAAGTAGTCTAGGTTTAATATAAGTATGATTTATTGCATCAAAAAAGGATTCACTGTGAATTATGGTTGAAAGTAAAATTAAAAGATAAATTTAGGCGATTATTTATGATCTAAAGAAACTTAGCATTTATCGTATGCGATGGAGAAAATGGATGGTTTTAGGAAACATAATTATTACACTCTCACATGTGAGATTTCATTTTTATAACCAAACTTTAATATTAGCAGTTTACATTGGTTTTTTGATAAGAAGTTAGCTTTATAGGTTGATGATGAGGAGGCTCCCTGCAAAACTTGAAAGTGCCACTAAAATTATTGTCATAAAAGAAATGACAACGATTATAATACCTATTAAGTCAATATTACGTTTTGTTTTAGTTTATTAGATTATCTAACATAACTTCTCTACTAAAATACAATGTAATATTCTTGTTACATAGAAAACAAAACATAAAAAAGTAACCCGAGCCGATCGCTTTCATATGGGTTTTTCAAGCCGAGTGTTATTTTTGTATCAAAAAAGCTTCATTTTATCTGAATAAAATACACGCAATTGTGAACACGCATTATTGTGAAAAGTTGTTACACATAAAACAACACGTCGGTGACAATGTGTTTGATAAATTTAACGCTACCAGTAGGCGACGATGCAGAGGATTCTTTTGAATCTTGTACTCGTATGTAAATATTTTATTTATTATAATTTTATTATATTACTTATTTTCAATGAATTTCAACCAATGAATTTCTTAATAATAATAAATAATTTATAGTTCCAGTACTTAAAAAAACAGTTGAGTAGGTAGTTTAGGTACTATAACTAACAATATGAACTCACATTCGTAATAACATTGGCTTAGGTTTTATTTTTGTCGATGAGAAATGGAGAAGTATTAAACACCCATGAGGGTTGTTTTATAAATTCTTTGCCCCCAATCATCGATCGGTGTTAAATTTTTCATGAGTTTCGAAGCGAGACGACCGTCAACACCGCCTCATGGAATAATAATGCTAATTGCTTGTGGCAAGGGAAGCCCTTTGGTACTCTAATTATAATTAGTCGTTCTGAAAGCTTCTAACCATCTATAAGGGCGCAGACCTTTGACTAGAAATAATAACAATAACATTCTATGATATATTGAACGAGTTTTCAAGATTTAAATTAAATATAGATTGATTACGGGTCCTAAATTACTGAATGGGTTTTAGAGACTTATATGGGTTAATGTATGTATTTAACATACATTTTATAGATTAATTACATTTCTACTTGGATCAAATGATCGTATTCAGCACACATCATATTAGAATTATATATCCTGAGTGCGAATCGAAATAACGACCTAAGCCCGTCTCAACAATCGTTACTCTCCACTAACCAATTAATATACTCGTATAGTTTTTTTTTTTAAATTAACGGTAGGTAAACTTGTAAACAGTAAGATGAGAAACAATATAAGGCCAGGATTCCCCATATCAACATTTCATCGATCGACAGTCATCCCTGAAAATGAGAAGATTTGATTTTTTTTTTTATCCCTAATTTGATATGACATTTACAGTATTTTTGGCGTTCATATCAAAAAGTGATTATATTACTATCATCCATCATCTTTTGTACTAATTTTCAGTTACAAAAATGATAAAAAAAAACATAAATTTACCATAAAATATTTGATTACATACGAGTACATGAACTTGGTTTTAAAAGAAAAACTTCTAAACTATTTTTAGATACGTTCTAACATAATTTTAGTAATGTGACTTGAAGTTCTTTTCGTTATCTAGACTTACTTCCATTTAGATTTTGTCTAGAATTTCCACAACCAGGTTATATAAACTTAATCTAATTCTTCTACCCACTTTACCCCATCTTCACTTTTCCAGCTCATAAAGTTAACTGTGTGCACTGGCATCTGGTAAAAATCCCTTTGAAATAACCTATTTATAAAATATATAACCGGAACTCTGATAGTAATAAAACATATGTATATACGGAACATTGGTCCACGGTCACTTTCTATTGTGTTATCTCAAATTTGATGGACACCTTTTAACGGTCTGCTTCATTCACGGATGGCATCACAAGCCATTACAACCTTTAACCCGATAGATTTAGTGGAACATGAGTACTCCATTATTGTACTTACTAAAAGGAGTCCGGTTGGATGCTCTTAACTTTAAACCCTTTATGAAGTTGCACTTTACAGTACTTAATTACTTCATAATTAGATTGAGAGAAAACCTAATTTGTAGAAAGTTCGTGTTCGACAAAGTACTTACCACGAACTGTAGTTATTATTACATTAACGAACTGTAGTTCTAGTAAAAAGTCGTTCTGGATTTGTGTAAAGTTACTAGAATATTAGGCCAACACGCTCACCACAGCTGTTACGAGTGTTATAACCAGGTCGCACTTTATACAGTGTTTGTTTATTAACTAAAACTGAAACTTTATTATTGGCTAAAACTCCATTGCAATGTTTAACTTCATCCATGAGATATGTTAAGTGTTGTTAAGTTTCCAAATAAATACATAAATAAAAAAAAGTTCGTTAACAATCACATGCTTTATTGCTTCAATGTAGGGGACATACCATAATACTTACAACAGAAGCCGTGCGTTACAAACATCAAATCTCCTTCTTTTAATCCTAAGATTTTTTGACATTACCTAGGTAGAAAAGCAGTAATCTAACAATTCTAGGTAGCACTACTCTAAAATATTTTCAGTGGAAATGTTGTGTAGAATGCTAATCCAACGCCCCGTGGGTGCGCCATTTAAGCCGCAAGCAGATCCTTTGAATACTTTAAAAAAATACAACGTGATAAAACTTTATTTAACAGAAAAATAGGCAATGTTTTACAATGTTCTAGCTTCGAAGTATACAATAATGCAAAGTGAAACAAATGGTTATTACACCTATGTCCCTTTTATATAATACAAATGTGCTTTTTACATTGTAAGAAGACAAAAGACGGTAACGTGGATATAGTATCTAAAAGTTACTACGACAAGTTCAATTCACTGAAAGCCCATTTGAGTTGTATTATACAATACTAAGTCATTGGTAATACTAGGAATTTTAATTGCGATCGCGTAGCTGCGATTCGGGCAGTACCCAGTATACTCTTTTCCTACACAAGCACTTAGCTACACGGGGAAAAATCTGAACTATTACAGAACGAACCGCAAAGCGATTATAGTTATGTTCCATTTTCAAAAATAACTTATTTACATAGAGGACAACATGCATTTACGCATGCCTGGTGAAAAATTATTTACTTTATTCAGAGAATAAATGTAAGTTATATATTGCCTTTTTTATGCGGTAGGTATGTTTTTTGTTTTCATACTTACTATATTTATGGCATAAGTCATTGGGTATTTTTTTTAAATAATACAAACAACGTGGAATACATAATAGTAATATTCTTTTTAACCCTTCTAGCTAAACTAAATGGTGGTCAGGAGTAGGTTCGCATCGGTAGCACAATGGACGAGAATCGGACCGACAACCACTGGCAAGTCTTAAGAAACGGATAAGAAGAGATAATAATGCTCTTTCTATATTTACTGGGTTAAAATTATACTTCAAATATAAAGTTTTATGCACGTTATTATACCCGTAGGTATGGCTGGATCTTACCCATCTATCACAATATGTTAAGTAATAAAAATAATAACTTGTTACATATTTTACGCATACGGTAAAATAATAATCATGTTTAGATATTTCTAAATACGTACATATAATAAATAAACAACACGCAGAGACAGTACAATAATCGTACTCATCACACAACACTTATCTTGGGTGGGAATCAAACCTTTGGCCTAGCAGTCAAAATTGCCATTAAAAACTAAATCAATACGTTATTGATAAGAAATTTATATTTACAATTAGTGTACGAAAGTACGTGTATGTACATTACTTCTACGTAACCATTTCAGTTATTTAAAAGGAGCTAGTCGGCTTACCTAAGCTATAATCAACCCAGTGAAATAACCATCGATTGGATATTGCGATAATCGGACCAGTATTACTAGACAATAAAATAACAGGTTTAGTTTTGCAATCAGTGAGCCGTATTTGATCGTGATTTCACGCCTCGATATACCCAATCAAAAGGGGAAGATATAATCAAAGTTGTGAAACTATTCCTATCCTTTAAGACTTTATGGTTAACAAGTTTGATGAGCGGTTGGAATACTTTTATAGAACTTATCCGACTATCTTTGTCACAATTTAGTAAAACATTATTGAAACAATTGAGTATAATATATACAATTACAGTGTTATGACAAAAAAACTATTCAACTCTTAACTATTTCATCAGGCCATGGTTATCAAGCTAATTAATTTGAAAAATGAAAGTAGGAGTTCAAATTCAAATGTTTACTAGCAGCTACCGAAAAGATTAGTGTTCCACCTTTTAACTCCGTCATCACATAATTTTAATGATAAAAAATTATAGTACCGCTTAGATCTATCTACTAAGAATCTGCTTACATAGTTAGTTACTAGCCAATAAAAACATAATAATAATTAACACGTTCTGATGCACGATTATGAAAATTCTTTCATGTAGAAAGAATTTTCGTAATCCTGCATCAGAACGTTTTGAAAAAAGTAAAATACAACGACTATATAATAAATCAACGGGCACTACCATATAGGTTTTCGACCCAAAACCTATCGTTTACTTCCGGTTGACCTAGAATTGTCAATTTTGGTTAAAAGCAAGGAGCAAGCAACTTTAATAGTTTAACTGTATCTAAAAAATTAATAGTAGAAATTATTCTATGCATAGAAACCACCACCATATTACCTACGTAACCTCCATGTCACTAATTTGTATTTATTATTTTTCTCTTTTATCTTGGTTTATATTTATTGCGTTTTTTCTTTTTTCTTCTGAAAATATTGTCACCATTTTATAATATATATATCATATTAAAAATAACTTACATACTTCAACGTGATCATACTTTGAAAGCACGTTGCTAAAAGTTGAGAAACTTTATGTTGAAATGTATCAGCCATAGTCTATAATATTTTTCAGAGAGTAGGTTTCAGTGACTATATTCACTTTTATCATATTTCTTTTGTAAGTATTGGAAATGTTGACATTTGATAACTTCTTTATTATGATTGTTTAATTCGGGCTGAGCATTTCTGTAGTTTATACAAAAATCTGTTCTTATGTGGTCACATACGACTCATAGGAAACCTATTAAAGTCAGTGTTGGTAGTAGTAGAAGGTACAAGAAAATTGGATATGTAATATGACTACTACTATAGTCATATTACATATCCAATTTTTTTGTACCACGATGGAGTTCGGTCAAAATGTCGGATAAAAAGGACAAAGGCGACAAAAAGTTCAGTTATTTGATGTTAGACAATATTGTCTTTGATTTTTCGCTTTTTAATAAATTAATAACAACAAGAACTTTACACATCTCACAAAATACTTAAGATGAATGAAAATATTTTGACATATTTATAATCATTAGTCTATATTGTAATCAAATGAAATATTTATCAAATTTAAACAGTAAGTAAGGGGTAAAATATTCCAACAAAAACTAACAAAACGATGAATGTTAAAATGACACAAATCGTGTCTTAAATTCAGGATCACCGACTCATTAGGCTGTTTTATCAAATCCGGGATTATCCGCGGCAATGTCTTTACAAGTAGTGTTAAGGTCTGTCACACTAGCGATTTAAATTAGTTGATAATTTACAGTTTTAACACAAATAATTTTTATATTCTTGTATGGCTGTATCCTGCCACACTACACTATGACACATTATGGTTGAGTTGATGAGAAATGAGGAATAATACGGACACAAAAAATAGATAAAAACAATCTTTGAAGCTTGTACAACAGTACATCGTGTCAAAATGCGAGCTCAATCAGTGCTGAAGTTTTTGAGTTTTTGAAGCGTATATAAAATAACATAACGTTTTTATACAAATAGATTTACTTTTCCTGTTGAATCGTTGAACAGTATGTTCAATACATTAATAAAAATTTGATGTGCCATGTGCACTAATTTTGTGAATAATCATAAAAATAAATAAGGTTTTGTATACTAATTGGAATGTTTAATATTATTAGATACAATTTAGTTTAACAAAAATACTAACACTGATTTGAGTAACTTTTAACCTATTATAACAAACAACTAAAATTAATGATCTTGGACTTCTTAGATTTGCACTTGAAGAAGTGATTCGCACTGGACAGATAAGATCTGCAACACCGGCCCACAACAAAAAAGTCCCCAAACCATATACACTGCGGAATTTCATAACAAGGGGAGAGCGATCGTCCGGAGGATAATGAGGTCACGACCCTCAGCAATGAAGAACACGACACAAAGAGGGGGAAAACTAATAAGATGTATAACAAATCATCATCATCATCAACAGCCTTTAGTAGTTCACTGATGAATATAGGTTTAGATAGTTCCTGTCAAAACTTTTATTACGAATTAGTTTAATCGTTACTGTGTGAGTTGGGTCGATGCCGACACATATTGATCGCACCAATTAGGTAAATGCATTACTAAACGCTCGGTATCGAGGCTCGCATCAACTAGATTACCAATTTTCGTAAATAGCCGCAGCCAATAGCATATGTACATGGTAACCATAATTTACGTAATCGCACAGACTAAAAAACGTCATTTTATGTTATTATGTAATCAACTTAAGTGTAACTTATTTGTGCCGAAGCCAGGCCAGTCAGCTCTCATGGGAGAGCCATGCTACAGCACATATGAGCCAGGCTCGACTGGAGTGACAGCTTCACAGAAACCTGATGTTAAGCAGGTCTTAAGATGCTTTGATGTGAGGTTAATGGAATCAAAATCCTCCCACAAATTTTTGGGGCGGCAACACATATGTGACTCGTAAGTTGCAGGTGTCTGTGAGCGGCTGTAGTCACTTACCATCAGGTGACCCGTCTGCTCATTTGCCCCCCTATACCATTAAAAACTTTAGTTGATCGAATTCAAATTACACTAAGTGTAACTTATCCGTGTGGTGATGGATTAAGAATACGTAATGCCACCACCCCTATTCATCCCGTGGGTGTCGTAAGAGCCGACTAAGAGAGCAGACTATGCAGGACAACAGCACTGCAAAGAGAAGGAAAATTTGACACAAACCCTATACCAACCCATCTGGCCAGCGTAGTATAGTAGGCCAAAACCTCCTTTCTAAGGATAGGCCTTTAATCCAGCAGTGAACTATTATAGGCTGTTAATGTGATGATGTGAAGTGTAACTTATTCAAATTACACTTATTGTAACTTACATATACATATATATATAAGTTACAATAAGTGTTATAATATAATATAATAAGATATATAATATAAGTTGATCAAATTTATCGCCCGTGTGAAAGTACTCTCTTTAGTATGTAGGTATGTCATATGGAATTATAAGACATCTTTTCGCTTATACGCTACAGATGCTTTAGGCTCTGAGAAAATTGAACAAAAGTAGCAATAATATAAATAAAACTTAAGAAAACACTTCGAAAACAAGTAAACCAATCAAATTGTCGCTACCTCAACGATTCAACTAATTGCAATTCATTGACATAATGCTATGAGGCCTATCTAGGTAATAAAGTCGAAAGGCGTTTGCCTCTCGTTACAAAAGAACAGGCTTAACAGCTGGGTAAGCACAAATAAAGCGGATATCTTGGGAGAAATAGTGCGAGACGACCGTAAGCCTCTAGTAGCTCATTCGTAGCAACCGGGATAAAAGTGTAGCACTATACTGTATTACGTATAATTTTCGTAGCTAGTCTACGGAAAAGCGTAGCACTAAATATCATCATTTTAATTGCTTTAAGGCATCATGGTTATTGCAGCACGTAGCTGTTGGTTTGCGGAATTGATGTTCCGCTTATGCATACGCTTGAATTGGTCAATTAGCCAAATACAGGCGCTTGCATCCAATTACATAGTATCTGTTTCTATATATTTCGGTAGCTATACAAACGTGGATTTGCAGTAGAATTATAAGTACCACATGTATACAGATTTCAGTAAAGAAGACTTTCAGCAACTATATATATTTACAACCGATCAATAAATCAAGAAGGTTCTCACGTTAACCTTTTTTAAGTACCATGTCTGACGTTTTACAAGGTATTTTGATTTTGATTTTTTTGATAGGATACAGGTACCTCGAAGATTGCTTCATTGTAATCAGAAAAATCAATTCTACGCATTCCGCTACCAACAATTTTAGGTAATATTCGTTTGTTTGAATAATTATTACTAATTACTAAGAAATCATTTAAAGGCTGACATTAAAATAGCAGTTAATGTTTTAAAAGAGTTGCAATTTTAAATGATGGCAAATACATGTACATATACTCGTATTATACTCGTATATATAAATATAACACATATTTAATACGAACATTGAAAGTTAAACTCAATTACTTCTGGTTTCTTTGTGTATTATATATTGAGAATTTAACTGTTTGTTTAGATATTGTTATCTCTACTAATATTATAAATCTGAAGAGTTTATTTGTTTGTTATTTAAGTTGAACGCCCTAACCTCAGGAACACTACGACTAATAGGAGCTGAGCTTCAAGGAAAAACATTGCAAAACATGGGGACGGGGAACGTTAATTTCTTTTGAGAGATGCAGAGGAAGGGTCGCGCGTCAGCTATTGTAAGGGCCTCGTGAATGCTGGTAGACATCTCAATGGTGAAGAAGACTTCTGTTTTTATTGTACAGAACGTAAATTAATAGACTGATCACCTGGTGATAAGTGACTATTGCCGACTATGCATCATGTCACCGGCCTTTGAATGCCCTGTCAGAATTTGGCGAGGGGGAGGGTGTATGCTAAGAAACCATAGTCACCTCACTAACTCGGTCAAATGCAACGAAAGAATTACATAATACTGGTTTTCTGTCAAGCAATTGTATCGTGTGAGCCAGCCGATATAGGTAGAAACATCACTTTCCTAATGGTAAAAACTGTTATATTATGTTTATGTATATTCTTTATGTTATGTTGCAGGCAAGCAGCGGTTGGTGCGCGGGCAGTATGCCGCGCGCCGGCGCATTTTTGCTCGCTCTTGCGGCAGTTCTGCTAGCCGCTGAGTGGGCACATGCCTCTTACATTGATCCCGGTATAGTATCTGAATTCTCAATGTGTGTAAAGTTCAGATAAGCCGATAAGCCGATAATACCAAATATGCATGTCACTTGTGCTGTGAGAACACGGATTTTTATTTATATGCTCGTATTTTGTACAGTTAATGCTATTCTTTTAAGAAATTTACTTGTATTTTTAAATTTATTGTTTGAATTAAATTCAGCTATTAAAGCTATACAGACTGTCACTTTAACAATAAGCACTGTATTACTGTAAAAAAAGGTTTAAAAGCAGGTAACACATTTGTAACAGGTTCATTCTTTTACATCCATATTTTTCGAATAACTCGGCTACACATAACGCTTTTAAAATTTCACTGCATTTGAAAATAAAACGAAAATGAATAGTAAAAGTAATCACGTAGTAGCACGTAGTAGCATAACTAATTAATTTTTAAAGTTAATAATCATACTGAAAAAAGTCGTATTGTATTTTTAATTTGAAAAACACCTAACTTGTTACAACAGTATTCGAATGAAATACGAAATCGAACCCATCAATTAATCGGACTGAGATGTTCGATTTCGGATTAAATGAAATAGCTCAAAATAATTTGTGTGTCTAATAAATGACTTAGTTGTTTTGATATAGCTGAACATTTGATCCCTTCGTGTAGACATGTCTGTAATCTCATAGATATTCATCGTACCCTATTGTCGTGAGCTTGTAAGCCAGAAGCAATGACAGCAGCCCAGGGAAAGTTAAACTATTTGAGAAACGGCAAGGAATTTAATCACAAGTAAATTGGAGGAGTTGAAAATAGTATGGGTTTAATGTTACATACTTCAAGTTAACGTTTTATATGTATGAACATATCATTGTACTATTGTTGTACTGACTGACTGATTGACTGTAACATAAATCTCTCTCAAATAAAAGTAGTTTTTGATGAATTACAATTTAGAAAAATAAAAAAATAAATATGCTTTATACGCCAAGCAAATGACAAAAGAAAAGTTCATCTTGTTTTATCGTTAGGCCATTGTTACTATGGGCTGGTTTTTCACTCCTCAGATAAACAGATAACATTTATTAAACAGTTATCGTAATTTAGGATTTTTCAATAGTCAAACAGCTATTATCTAAAGAATGAAGCTTAAATCTGGGGTATAGCTGTATCTGTCGTTTAAGTCAGTGATATTATCTGTAGAATAGTGATTTTGACTATTGTGTATTTTTTTACATTTTTGTTTCTAATATTTGTTGTAGTAAAGTGTATATACGTTGCTCTTATTAAGTATTTAAATTTTGCTATGTCTTGAGATATAAGAAAGGGTCTTGGGCATCTTGTTTGCATGTTTACAGTGAAATTAGCCATGAAATACCATCAAGTAATTATCTGTATTTTCTGTTTTTCAATCGGGTGTTAACCGATTGAAAAACAGAAAATGTTAATTCGCTTTATAAATAGCAAGATACATTTATTCCCAAGTTAGTTGTCTGACAGTATAACTGAGTATTGAAAAACAAACTTGAAGGGGTTACTGGTAGCTTCTAAACAGTTTCACTATAAGTAAATACTTCTTAGTTCCATCATCAGATCCATTCTAAAATACCAAAATATAGTATTATTATTTACACTTTATATACATACAAAAATTGATTTTGATACGCCAAGTAAAAGTAGGTTAAAATTGATTTCCAAAATTTTCTTACGTGTGGGACTGCAAGTGAGGCTAATAAAAACGTAACATAAAGCTCATTGTACATGCTAATTTTGTGCAACGAAGCCCCGACATTTAGAAATGTCCTGTCCTAAAACGGTTAACAAAACACGATAAATAGTACGTTAAAATACGTTAAAATATCTGGGCACTGTCGATATATTTTAACGTTGTTTCCTTAATCCACTTACCGGTTGGATAGCACGCAGACGATGTATATGACATACAGTATTGTTAGAAATATTAAGTGATATTGCCTCTTACCTTCTCCTGTTAGAAAGATAGAATTAATAAATCGTAAAAATATGTTTCATCGTACCGTTCTAGAATAATAATGAGATTTATCAAAGGAGCTGTAAGCAGCTAGTCGCTTAGAACTAATAGCGAATATTGTTCTGACTTAAGTTTACGTATACGTTGTTACTTATGAGTTGCAGGCGTTCATGGGCGGCGGTAGTCACTTTCCATCAAGTGACCCGTCTTCTCGTTTGCTCCCTCTTTCATTAAAAAAATAAAACAATAAATAAAAATGTTTATACATGAAAAGGATAGAGTATCCATTTCGTGTTTAGTCCTCTAGTTTATGAGTCATGAAACTAAAATTCTAATGTATGTTTATCAGGAGAAGACGATGTCGAAGTAAACTTGCAAGATTATGGAGACGACCCAGCTGATCTCCAGTTACTCCAGGATGTTGGGAAGTGAGTTCTGTTCATATTTACGTAAATTTTCAAATTTAATTTTAGCTAATAGCTTATAGGATTAAAACAAATAACGTAATATTATTTCGAAGTAGGTCGGAAAATATGAATTAAAGATCTAGTATAATTTAAAGGACCCGGGAATTAAGCCAAAAGGGTTGTGTTATTAAAGCGTGTTGATTACTAAATTTAATAGTCTTCTTCTACTGTATTTTAATTATTATGTAAAATAAATGAATTAACTGTAATAAATAATCTAATAAATTAGCTTAGATAACGATATAAATCATTTGTGAGATAAGGGCACATCAACGGTGTCAATAGTTATTTGATAAGTCTACTTTCTAACCAAATAAGAGTAAACATTAGACTCTAAATAATAAAACAAATACATTTATAAATAAACCTTTTCATCGATTTTGATTTGTCATATCACAAATGAAATAAATCCAAGTTCCTTGGTTTTCATTCTACTGGCGATGTAAGACACTTTATTTTATTTTTCTGTGCGGAAATCCCCTCGGATACCACTTACCGGTGGCAATGTCGGACTCGAACCAACTAAAGCCGCACGCCGTCTCAGGTACCAGTAGTCGGGGAACCAGGTGTACCCTAGAAACTAAATCCCTGGTGCCCCGAAATGTCAGACACTGAACTGATATCCAACCGGAATTCAGTCGTCCGACTTACGGTACATTACCCTATGTGAAAAAGCCATAAAAGGCGTATTAAGATAGAAACATGAAGTAAACTCTTGAAGTAAATGCAAGACTCTGTTGCATTCACTTAAACACAAACTTAGGCTAGCGTTCGACAATGTGGTTTCAGACGTTCGTCGCTGATCTACGTTTTCAGGCGCGCCTGTGTGCGGCGAGGAGGCAACTGCGACCACCGCCCCGGAGACTGCTGCCATTCCTCATCCTGCAGGTGCAACCTCTGGGGCTCCAATTGCCGCTGTCAACGTATGGGCCTCTTCCAAAAATGGGGGTAGTCTCCCACACCGGCATATCGGCTCCTTTGAAGCGACGACCAACTCTCACCAGCCGACTTGACCGCCGCTCCATCGGATGCGACAACTCACGCATTTAAACACGGACCTCTTAAGTTTAACTTCCTATTTAGTTTCTTACCCTCTCTTCTAATCATTATATCTTCAATCTAATCGCATAGAAATTCGAATTGAAAACAGGGACCTAGATTTTAGTTTGGAAATATTTTTGGATCTTATATGATATACAAAATTGTAGTAATGGTTTAGTTTTGATGTCTCGGTTTTGTTACTGTAGCATTTTCTTTATCTGATTTGCCGAGTGTCCGCTTACGTGGTTGGGCAATCACCCAGCCTTATTGCCCAATCAGTACGCCTCGACGCCAAGCTCGGTGAATCAGACACCGGTAACTGCCTTCGGCGACGGGTCCTTACACATTTGGTTTTGCTTTTGATTTCAACGAGGCTCGTCGTCTTGACGGCAGTTCGACTATTCTATAATCATGTATGTATGTAGAGTAAGTAAGATAATCGTAGATAAAGCAGTAGCTGCTAACTTGGTGGTAAATTTATGTCAATAGGAAGTAGAGATCACTACAAAATAGAAAAAAAATATAAATGTAACTTTTAAAGTAAATGTTCTAGTCATATAAGTGAGTAACGGTAATGAAAAACTTGGTGAAAGACGCTATAATAAGCCTTGATATAAAACAAAGCCACTTGTATTTGCGATTGGCAACTTAGATTTTTAAAATATCTATTAATGTGTCAATACATTCATATAATATTAATAAACTGATCTCTAATGTACTCTATGCGGGTCTTGGATAGGAGGTGAACATATATATGTTATTATAACCTATATGTAGATTCTTCTATACGTAGATTCAAATATTTTATGTTTCTGATCGGTGTATGGTAATTGTATTAATACTAATATTGGAATATGGAAAATGATAAATTATATTAATAAATGTTTATGGACGGTAAAATGTTGTTTTTCTTAGAATATAATTATTTTTATCCCTTGCATACAATCTTATTATAATTATAGGCACATATCACAAAAATATCTGATATATAGAAAACTTACTCATTTAAGATATTTTGGAAACGTGTATTAAATGATAAGATTGCATCACGCATATTCATTTCATGGAAGTGGTAAGAGCCGACTAAGAGAGCAAAGTACGCAGGGCAATAGAACTGCAAAGAGAAGGACACATTGAAACAAATCCAATACCAACCCGTCTAGCTAGCGTGGTGTAGTAGCCAATACCTCCTTTCTAAGGAGGCCGGTATCTAGCAGTGGACTAGTAAAGGCTGTTGATGATGCAATTTAAATTATTATTAATATATGCATCACCCATAGAAATATGGATAAAGCTGAAACGGTATGAAAGTTGGTATGTATAAACTAAAGTAATTCGTTACAATCAAACGATTTACGAAGTAGAAGTAGAGGAACAGTTTGATAGCAGAAAACTCCCCCAACGTGTGTCGTTACTTCCCCGAGCTGCTACTTTGCAGAAAGCGTTATGTTATTCCTGTATCTTTTTGAAATCTTGCCATCACAATTTTCATTCCTACATTAACCCTGTGGTCCATATTAGATAGCAAGAAGTGCATTCTACGTTACGCTCTAGTTTTATAAATCACTCTATCAGCATGTCGTTATATCATGTATGGTCGTGCATTTAAATGCAAGGATTCTGCAAGTAAATTAAGCACTTCTTTCGATTCTGAGTGAACCACTACTACACTAATAAAGAATACACAAATAAATCAAATCAGTTTCAAAGTATACTTTATAATAGTTTCAAAATATACTTTATAATAGTATGGTGTATTACCCATGAACCCCGAATAGAAGGTAGGTATAGTAATAAAAAAAACTAAATGATTTTTTTAAGAAATTGCTAAAAAATATATGAAGGAACAAATAAATCATTCTGAAAAAATAAATGACTTCTGAGAATGAACAAAAAGGACTAATCAATACTCTATTTGGATAATGAAATGGTTCCCTCCATCTGGCAGAATCTTGATGCTCCGAAATTTATTTCACATAACACACTTGGCAAGATACCTACAAACGAATATTTTTAAGGCACAAAAATTATTTAGTATAATTATTGTTTGGACGAATGTTTATATGTCCGAATTTACAATGGCATAATTTTATTAAGCATGGGCAGAATTAAAATTCCGCATAATTTCGTTTGGCATAACGTTTACTTAGAGCGACGATTATTTCGTACAATTTCATTTGGAATTATTTTATTATGCGTAATGCCCTAAAATAGCATGTTTGCACTTAAAATATTATCTTAAAAAGTCATAGGTCTTGCTACAAAAGTTTGTGACAAAAACGAATCGCTGCAAAACCGACTGTACGTAGTGTTGTCTGCCCTACCCTCAGAGTGTAATTTAAGCCCGCGTAGGGGCGGAGGGATGACGCGGCCCGCGAGCTGAGGAGAAGGTGGTTTCAAGGCTCACCGCCGCGACTGAGGCTGGCCGGCCATCTGCAACGGTAAACTCGCGTGGGACCGCCGGACAGATATGTTGCATGCTTGCTGGCTTTATCATTATGGTAACAAATACAACATGATGGATAGATAGACTTTCTGACAGACGCTTTGCTTTTTAATTATTATGGATATGAAGTTTATGCCTAAAGAAGATTGTGAATTACAAAATTATGAGTTTTGCGTATATGATAAAAAGTTCTGCTATAAGGGGTAGACCCTGAAGGACACTTTGGAAAATCAAAGGTACGCAACTATTGATTGACGAGTTTTAGACATTTGGTATCACTTGTTTGAAGCGTGATGGAAAACTGTATAGCCTATCGTTATGTTATGCTCTCCAAGGTTTATTTAGTTATAAGGCCCACAGTCGTAACTGTATGCCACTCACGCTGAATGAAGTTCAGTTACCAGGAGTTGGACAGCTGGCTAAAAGTTGACAGAAGTTATGGCAATTAAACATTTTTAACTGTTCATAATGAACGCTCACAAGGCATTCACGGACGCTTATTGTGTATTTGTGTACTCGTGTTTTTAGATTATTTGTTCAGTGTGTGTTAAGCTCTAGTTTTTACTTCATTTCATCTTCATTCAGTTTCACATAAATATTATCATACAAGTAGGAAATAAAAAATAAATATTTTGCTTAAAATAAAATAAAAAGTCTTTAATATTTTACTAGAAACTACTCGTAAAAGGTATTAAACGACAATACAACAGTTTAAGAAACATAACACGAATCAATAATCCTAAAAGTGCACTTAGACCCCGTCCACGTCTAATACAAAGAATACAGACATAAATATAAAAACATACACAACAAAAGAAACTCCCCCAGTTTTTTGCGGTCTAATGTAAAAACTTCATACAAAAATATAAGAGGATTATTGTCACGTCTTTTATAGGAGAACTATATTAATTTGATTTTCTTGGGATGGTTGAGAATAAAATGTGAGTAAACAAGTTTCCAATCTGGTAAGTGCTATAAAGTAGAAAATAGTGTATACATAATTTAAAAACATAGAATGAAAACTTATATGATTCATGGTAATTACAGTTTTTAGTTAAGTTTTACTTACACAAACCATTAAGTTAAAAAGACAAGAAAGGTAAAGATGGAAACTTGAAACTACCTGATGAATTCCTAGTTTTCATTTAAGTTCTTTGAAGGTAATTTTCTTAAACTATATCTAAAGGACAAGTTTAGGTCTAATAATACTAAATAAAGTTGTGACTCCCGAGTTGTAGGCGACTATGAGCGGTGGTACACACTTTACATCAAGTAAACTATCTGCTCGTTTGCCCCAATATCATAATGTTACATTGTAATCTCAATACATTACATTATAATATAATGAAAATACAGTTATAAAACTAATTTTCTGATACTAATCGCAAATATTTCATTGTAACAAAATGTTTTTTTGCCATGCTTAAAACCTAAAATACATTATTCAAATTTTGAAAATAGAAATATGATTCAATAAAGCTTAAGCAGAGAAAGATAGTCGTTTTATGTAGTGACGTAAAAATTAAGTTAAAATAAGAAGCTTTGGGGCACTAGGAACTTGGGGAGATAGGGCATCACCCGTTAAAAGACACGATTGTGATTATAACAAAAATAAATGTAAAACTTAAAATATGAGGTAACATAAAACTTACTCTTGAGACAGCGTTTGGAGAACATTGGATGGTTGTTGAAGTTGTAAAGGCACCGATAACTGCTTACTATCTGGTAAGAGACCTCAACATAGTGAAAAATTGCTACATAACCATGTCTTATGTACATCTTAATAAATCTTGTACTTCAAACTTATTCTACTAAGCTCTCATACCATACATAAAGTCCTTGCGACTTGTTGCTGCTTGCAAAAATTATTTAATAACGTCCCTTTTTATGATGTCGTACAGAGTTTATCGCGTCATTGTCTAAAGCCTTTGATATTAAAGCCCATCTACTGTGAAATAAAGTAATTGGATTTCAGAGGTATATACTACTACGCTACTACGCATTATACACGCGAAGTGGAAGGAACAAACATCTTTAGGTGTAAAAGGAAGAAAGAGTTTTCAAATACGTTTTAAGATTGCTTTTTTTCCCTTTTATTTAGATAACTCTCGCGCTAGGAATATACCCTGTGTCGCGAGGTCTTTACAACCATTCATAAAACAGACACAAAGGATACCCACACTCTGAACAAAAATATGTGGATCACACAAAGTTCTCCATGTGGGGATCGAACCCACAACATTCAGCGTAGCAGGAAGCGTCGAGGTGGCCGCCAAATCCACTACGCCATCCATGCACTTGAAAGTTATAAAAAGTTTTCAAATTTGTTACAAGATTAATAAATAATTTCATAAACAATTGAGTAACGTTTGATCTTTTCGTTGTCAAATATATGTTATGGTTTATATATATTTACTTCTATTATTAACATAACTAGAAAGCTAAAGACCATGTATGTCTAAGCCTCGCTCTAATTGGTAGGTTAAAATCTTCTGAGAGTACCGGGCTCTTCCTTCTATTATATGCCTAAGCTCTCAGCTAATGGCCCTTACGCAAACAACTTGGTTTAGTGAGCTTAAGTTTGTTAAAATAAGATTATTTTGATTAAGATATTGGAATTAAATCTTATTTTTATAATATTACTTAATCTAACAAAAACTACGAGTACTCTATATCAGAAAACTTCTAATTTACATTCAAAGAAATTACAGACTGCTTGGAGTGCACTGATTTTTTGGATCCTTATTCCATTTGCATATCAAAATACAAAACAAAGAATAGTTTAGGCTCAAAAGGTGGAATGAAAAATTGCCATGATCGAAACCAGCTGAGGCTTATTATTACAGCTATATTATAGGAGCATATATTAAAGGATCATATACAGATTAAAAGGATTGAAAGATAAAGTCAGGTCAAGTTATATCTATGTGACTGGACTTACTCGATCTTTGCCTTACACCTTCTAATTTAATCATATAAATAAGCTAACAGAGAGGAAATCCCTGGATTGCGGTCTAAGAATAGGATGATCGAGTCTAAAGTTTTTGGCGGTGACCTAAGGGGTGCTGTGCGTCTTCTTATGACGGAAGACTCCTTTGCTGAACGGGATCCAGACACACTCGCTGCCATGAGACTTAAGCATCCGGGTCCAAATTTTCTTGTAAGTCCAATTATTATGTGTTAAGGTGAAGTGCGTGGTGTCCGCGATTGGCTCTTTTTACAGCGGATCGGTAGCGGGCTTTTGTATCGGCTGGTGAGAACGGCAGGCGCCTTTAGGGGTGCCTGGCCAGATTTGTAAATTTCCTACTCAGTGGTCAGTTGAACCCATTGGTTAGTCCGTACCTATACGGCGCTCAGCGCGTTGCGTTGGCCAAGAAGGACGGTGGATTAAGACCTATCGCAGTCGGTAGCATTTTTCGCCGTCTGACTGCCAAAGCAGCTTGTCAAACCGTTAGAGACGAGATGGCCGAGTACCCGCGGCTGTGGCAGTTAGTAGATCTGATGACGAAACACCTTGGTGTGCCAAGGTGTTTCGTCATCAGATCTACAGACTCCCTTTTAATCTCTTCTTCTACGATAAACTCATAATTTCTCAGGTGGGCGCGCCAGCAGGCAGATCGGCTAGGTCCACTCGTTTTTAGCCTGGCAATACACAGTCATTGTCCAGCTCAATTCTCCGTTGAATGCATGGTACCTGGATGATGACACTATTGGGGCGATCCGGGAGTCGTGCTCCAGGATTTTAAAACTCTCATTCCACACCTTGGAGACTTAGGGTTGGAGGTGAATTACTCGAAGTGTTATTTCTTCCCCTGCAGGATTGAGGCTCGAATACACTTCCCTCGTTTTGGTACCCTTCTACCAGGCCTCAAAGAACTTACATCTTCTGATTTTAACCTTTTAGGTTCTCCTATCTTTCTTGAAGCAGTCCCTGAGGCCGTTATATCTAGAATACGTCTTCTTCTTACCGCTCATGTACGTCTCAAAAAACTTTCACCACATACCGTATCTATTGTCTTGTTTGCGTATGTGCTTCGCCCTTAAAATCACCTACCTTAAGAACCACCCAGACTTGGTTGTGCCCTGAGGAAGTCTCCTCTTTCGACATAACCTTAAAATCGTTGGTAGAGTCTGTCATCAATGTGGCCCTAAATGAGGCCCAGTGGAGTCAGGCGGCTCTCCCGATTCGGTATGGCAGCCTTGGAGTACGTCGCGCATGTGATGTGTGCATGCTGGCTTTTCTGCCGTTCCTATTGAATCCCAATTGTGATAAGGTGAGCGTAACGTTTTTGTGTCGGGGGCCATATCAGCTAGGTTGGCCCTCAACCACAAGGACACCCTGCCGTGCCGTGGCTTGTCGCGACGTTAGTCAGCGCCAGCCCTAACAAAACACGCCGCGCCATCTCGGGCAGTAGCCGGGCAACCAAGTGTAATCTAGAAAAGAAATCCCTGATACCCGATGGGCCCTGAGTCATTTAGAGCTTACAGATGGTCTCCTGATGTAAAGTGACCACAGTTTCCCCTCAATGCAGCTAAAGGAGCTCCGGAGCGCTCCGGAGCATCTATCACCCCCGGCCCAGCACTTAAGCTGCCTGTAGTACCTGGTCTAACCCCGGGCCTGGTGAGCTGGAAGAGGGTTCTAAGTCCCTCCCGGATCACATGGCTCGAGGAGGAGTTAGTCTCTACGTACCATGATCGCAATTAGTTACGAGGTCATGCCTCTGCTCCATACACGCAGGACATTCTGGCAGCGTATAAAACTTCATGCTCGCAACGCCACGCTCTAGCTATCGTAGTGGCAGCACTCGGGCTCTTTGCGGATCAGATACAGGGGACCTCCAAAGCGTCCTTTGCGTCGGTCAATATCAGAGGGTCCCGTGTTTCCTATGCAACCAATCCTCCATAACACGTCTTACCGTTGTAATAACAGCGTGCCAGAATTAAGCCGCTCCGTAATATCCCGAAAGTAAAACTTTGCCCGATATAGGATATTTGTGAACACCGCACCCACATCTTGAGTGATTCAAATTATACATACTTACGTTTAATAAAGTAATTCGAAGCCTATAGATATAGACGTTTGCATTTATTTTCGTACACTGATCAATAGATGTTACTATGATGAGATAAAAAATACATTAGACATTAAATTAATAAATAAATTATGAAAAAGTATCGTTTCAGTTTCGATTTCTGTTTTTGCCCCCTTGAAAATTCCGCCCGAGTGCGGTATACGCTCTGCACACCCGTACCCGGCAGCGCTTTTTAAACTCCACGCGAACGATGTCGCGGGTACCAGTTAGTTACTAAATAATAAAACAAATTCTACAAAGCCACTGATATAGCAACAAAATAGCAACTGGTTTCTTTCCTATGAAAGATTGATGTACAGATTTAACCCCGTCACAGGAGCAATTCTAAAACCCGTAACATTTTCATTACCCTGGCGTGTAATAAAACGCCGATTAAATAAATCCGTTTGTTCAGTATTTCACACCAAAATAAGCAACAAGATAAGGAGTTTAGTAGCCGCAGAGCTATAAAGAAGCCATAAATAGTTACTACTGGCTACGATTATCGCCCTAAAATGCTTATATCCTATCTGAAAATAGATGTAGTCTTTCTCCGTTATTGCCTTTGGTTTATTTGCAAAATGGTTATTGGATTACTTCGATTTTCGATTCTATAAAAATCTAAAAAAAACATTATAAAGTTTTTTTGTGATGATAAGTAAATATCGCCACCCGTAGACACCTGCAACCTAAGTGCGTTGCTCCCTTACAGTGCCTCTCTCGCCAGAATTTTGAGTCGCCGGTAAAACACTCTCTCTAAGAAAAGAAGGGAAAAGTTGTTGTGGAACACCCCTGTAACTCCGGTCGAGCTTTCGCGTATGTACCGAAGCAAAGCTCTTTCAAGTACGAAACTTAAACTAAAACTCTAAATGTCATTATTCCATTAAATAATTTAAAAAAATTTGAAATCGTCTCATATGTAGACTCTAAAGTCATAAATCAACACGTACAATAGCAACAATCTCTGTTTGTCAAATGTGCCGATCTACAACCGCCCGTTATTATGTAAAATATGATATCTGTCTATCTCGACCCGTTTATTTCCCTTTTTGATGTGTTCCTTTCACCAGGTTGTAGGTAAATCTTTTTTCGTACGTGATTATGTACACCAGAACATTTGTTTCGCGTACAGTATCATTTTAGCTTCCGAACATTTTCTTTTCTGTGGATTGTCCTATTCCAGGCCATAATTCACTCAAAATGCCAAGCACAACTTTTTTTTAATAGCTGTTGTGTAATGGCCTAAGTTATCCAAAGGATCCGCTGAAAGTTAAATATGTTCGGTGGCATTAAACATCAATTCCCGTTCATCTGAAAGATAGTGAATTCTAATTTATCAAAGTAAAGGTCTTTCTCCACAATAACGTAACATTTCAGAAGAGAAAGGCATGAATTTTTTTAATAAGTAACTTTTGGATACCCATTAAGTTATCCAACTTACGGTCACACCGATGATGAGCTATACCGACTTCCTATCAGTTCTCGCTCTATTTTGTTCTATTTTTTTTTTGTTTTGTTTGTTCTATTTTGTCCTGTTGGATTGACGGTTTGCTAATCTGATGGTCAATCTTTTGGTCATTAGTTTTGTATTTCTGTTTGTCTCTTTATTTTTTTTTAGGTTTAAGCGGTCACCTCGGCGCTTTCTACTGCGCTGAGTGTTGAAGGTCCGATCATCACATAGGACAACACTTTGTGTGATTCACCAATTGTTATTTTCTGAACCTGGGTGTTCTTTGTATCCATTTCATGTATGTCTGTAAAGTCCCCCGCGATCCAGGCTATATGCCTAGTGCGGGAGATGATTTTTTTCAAAGAAAAAAATCTCGTATCCTACGACGTTGATTTTACGTATTGATTTAGTTCCGAAGAAAATATATATTTTTAATAAAAATGACCTAATTGTACGACCAGGATTGACTCTACACTAGGGAACTTTTTAACTGTCAACCGTGAGTACATGAATCTATATCCAAGGTGACTGTAAATTTGACGTCCATATTAACACATTTTTTAGTAAAATTAATGAGAAACTCGCATTTTAGTTTAGTATCGAATAGTACAAAAATATTGAGTAATTAATTAATTAATATTGAGAAATAAGTAAAAAATACATAAATCTTTGGTGAGTAAAATAATTAACAAAATAAGCAATTAGAGGTCAACTTACAACTACCGTTTTACATGTATTTTAATAAATGTTCAAAATGTAGTCTTCTAGATATCTAGATTCAAACTGTAGTCTAGATCTTATCTAACGACGTGTGGGTTGTGATATGACCACCAATTTTCGTTATGTTGGTTGTACAGAACCCACACGAGTAAACAAGGCCTCGTCTGTCCACAAATTATTGGCACCGGGGTGTGCGATAAGCCACTCGCAGAATTGTCGAAGAGGTAAGGCATCTGTTTCTTGTAAGTCTTGGACGTAACGGTAAGGGTGCAAGCCAGCGGTGTTTATCAGCTTCCATACTGCGTATTGGCTTACGCGGAAGCATTGCGGACCCCGTTCAAAGAAGTCGAAGATTTGTTCTTGACCTCTATTGCAAGTCTTCACCTTGCAGCAGCGTGTGACGGGGTTCTAAACTGTCCGTATTCTAACAGCCTCTGATTTGCGTATAAAATCGTTTTGGCGGTTAGACACCGATGGATTTAGTATACCTTGTCTTCGGAGTCGTGGTATACTTTCCGACTCGTACAAGCGCTGTGCACCATTTAGGCTTTCACAACTATGAATGTAACAAAGCACTGTTTCGTAATATTCGCGATTATAAAACATTGTTTGCACTGTTCGACTGACCTATAACTAGCATAAAACTATTTTGTATGTTTGAATCAGTGACCATGCTGCTAAGTATTTTCTTCGGGATGAAATATTTTATGTTGAAAATTTAACCTAACATTTTTTTGCAAAATTGGGGTCCTTAAAAATGTCTAGTGCCTCTAAAAAATTTGGAGCTGGAAAATTTGCAACTTCGTATTTATGGTGTACACATAGTGAACTATGAGAGTCTGTTCTAAAATTAATCTAACTGCGGTGCCCGGAATTGACTTCAGCGATTCCCTAGCTTTCCTTTTAACCGTCAGTCGTACAGAAGAAAAATTTAAACTTAAGCAAATCGTTTATTCGCTATAAAATACCCAAATCGGTCATTTGCTATAACATACCCAAATCGCTCATTTGCTATAAAATACCCAAATCGTCATAAGTACTCATATAACATTTGAAGAGTTCGTTTGATCTTGCCAGAATCGCATCTGGATCTGATACCTTGAACTAAAAACAAGTGAACTCTTTGGAAATTTGAATCATCATCATCATCAACTTCTTTGAAAAATAATTTATAGATAGTGTATATCGGCGCCAGGTCAGAGTTACCACTTTCAGAGGCCATATCTATAAAACACGAATCTATAATCACTTGTTTATTCTTATACGATCGCTAGTCTAATATGTCGTTTTACTATAGCATTCTGTATTTATAATTTCTACAATGGTTAAAGCAACTACTGTATCTTTTATCAAATAATGAATTATAACATTAGAAAGTAATTTTTAAATATAGCTTAATATTTAAGATAAACAAATTAATGAATTTAACATATCTTTAGATGACTTATTTTACAAAAAATACATTTATTTATTATGTAACAAACAATATTCACATTTCAATTGAAATCAAGTTTTATTAAATATATGACACTATCTCAATAAATTATAATAATTATAATAGGCTTTATTCAGAACACTACACCATAATTTGAGTAGTTTAAACCTTTTGAACAAGTAATTTAATAATTAAATTACTTCAAACAGTCAAAACAGTGTCTATTTTAACTAAATGTTACAAATAATAACATCACTTAAATATTAAAACTATTTCTAAAGCTTCGCGCCTACATGTACACTTTCGAATGAATATATCACAAATCAGTATCCACCTTCCGTAATCGGGAATCAAGAATTAGCCAACTGAGATCCTCCCGCTGTTTAAAAATATTGTTTTTGTGACAAACATGTAGTTGTTATTCTAGGTTCTATTGATCTATACGTAATTATTGTGTTTGTTGTGTTCAGTTTGATTTTGCTACATTCATTGTTTGATACACTATGGAGTATAAATATACTTAGAGATAATTTTATGAAAGAAAATATGAAAGGGCGAAAGATAAGGAAAAAATATAACTTTACTCAATTTTATTATCGTTACTATGATGAATGATGTCAGGATATAAGAACATAAAGAAGTAATTTTTCTTCGTTAGCTTTATTCAGTATTAGATAGGAATAACAAATGATCGATATGACTTGTGGGAGCGAAGGCAACTGCTGATCTCTGGGGCTAGTTTAACTAAAATGTAAGGACTAAGTATGAGTATTTAAGTCTCATCTGAACAAATAATTTGCTTAAAAAAATCTGTTATATTTTAAAATGTGTACAAGGCCTACATATGTAACCTACATATGTACCTCTCTCCTTAGAGGGGAAGTTTTGGCCTACTATACCACGCTGGCCACACGGGTTAGGTCTTCTGTTAAGTTTTCCTTCTCTTTACAGTGCTGTTGTCATGCATAGTTCCCTAGTTGCTATTCCCTATAGTTCCCTTAGTTGGCTCTTAAGACACCCATGGGATGAATAAGGGTGGTGACACTCCGTATTCTTAATTCGTTACTACACAGACAATGAAGAAAGAAAAAACACATAAATAATAATTATGTTAATATTGTTAAAAGTTTCTTTTTGACAGCGTTTTAGTCAAGTAATTGTTTCTATTATGAAAGGTACTCTATGTAACCTGTTCGTTGCTGGGATTTATATATATTAGATTTAACGACAAAGTTTCTTGATGTACTCGTATAAGATAGCGCTATTCAAAGTCAAAATAAAGCTCCTACTATGAATTCTATAAAATCTCAAATAAATTTGTGAGCTAATATTTGCAGTTATGATAAAATAAAATCAAAATATTATGTTCTATGAAATCAAATACAATATTCTTATAACGGATTCAGTTCGAAAATAGTGACATGTGTTACCAAGTCAGGTTTTTGTCTTGGACTATCGTGTGATGGGCCGTGGCAAAAACTTGATCTATAATACTCGTAAAGGACCTCGTTTGCTACCTAATGCGATTTATGTCACTCAGGGATCATAAAGATAAAAAAGGGTTAACTTACTAATATTAATGTTTATATTATATTATAAACAGCTATGAGCTTAAACTTTGATACAAGTTTATTGTTTCTTTGCTTCTGGCCTCTAGGTCTGGAGGTTAGTTATATTTACTGCTAACCCAGAGGCACGATTATTTGTTATGTGTCTAGGTATAAAATATCTATGGTAAATATGTTTTTACTAATAAAAATGTTTATCATCATTATTCTAATTATATCATCATTATTATTCTAAAAGTGGATGGACAAATATAATAACATGATTGTATTTTCGAATATCGAAATATAATAACATGATTGTATTTTCGAATATCGAAATCGAATTATTCGATTTCATTCGATCTACGAAATTTCATAGATCGAATGGACTAACTACCAGGACATAGAATTCTATGTCCTATAGCTATTTATTCTTTCTTCGTTGTTACCTCTATCATCACACATCATCAGACTTTAATAGTCCACTGCTGGACAAAGGCATTCTTAGAAATGAGGTTTACTAATACTGTTACCTCTATTAGTACCTAAAGAACTCTTATGTCCACTAATATATACTTATAAGTACATGTTATAATCTAAAAACTTTATTAAATCCATTGATGAGACCTTGCTAAAATTAGTATAATATTCTTGAGATGTGTTAATTAAAGACTAATTTACAAAATTTTGTTAAAAAACAAAATTAATAATTCAATATTTATTGATTTTCTTACTTTTTTCTTGTAGTTACATTAATTCTAAATTACAAACTAAAGTAAAAAAAAAAAACTTAGTGCTATAATTGTTAATTTACTTAGAGCACAATAAAATAAATATATCCACATCGTCAGCAATGAGGTAATAAATATTTACAACACAGTGGTCCAATCCATTATACATTATATTAATATATATGATATTATATTTCGATTCTAAAGATGGCATGTGTCTGTAATAATTCCAGAGGTCAGATACAACGTATGTTACATTTCGATATAACATTGAGATGAGTAGATTATTTTGAGAGGATTTTCACTTCGCTGGAGTCCGAGTAGGTTATTTTACCTGAAGGGCAAATAGACTAGGATTGACATAGATGTTAAGATAAATAAAAATACCTTTTCTAAGTTTTTTCCTTTCAAAATATTTTACAGACCCAACTCCTATGTACGTATCCAATAGTGGAAACATATTATTATTATGGTTGGCAATAACACTGGGTTTATAGGCGGGAATTTAGTTTCTAAAAATCACTGGCATCTTAGGGCACGACCTGCGTTAGCTGTGCTGTATTTATCCAGAGCTAACTTCACTTCACAGTTTATTCAAGACACTGTTATTATAGCTAGAATTTATTTTCTAGGATTTCTTGGCAAAAAAGGATACGTTATTGATATACAAATAACAGTTCCCATCGCTGTTTAAGACCCGGTAATTATAATCCGTAAAGATGTTACAGTCATTAATATTAATCCAAAATTTATTTGAGTTATTGACATAAAATCATTTTAAATTACTACTAAATGAAATCAGTTGCTGCAGCAAGAATTTGTATTCAGCGACTACCACATTTATAAAAATACTAGTAGGATTCCAAAGCAGTTTTACTTTTTAGCTCATAATGTAACCTCTTATGTTTCTATCTTATGTTATCGTTTGTTCTGTGTTTGGGTGTAATTTATCTGTAATATGTATATATTTATAAATATACATAAATGTTTATCAGCAGCCCGGTTACGATAGTACAGGGTTTGCTTAGTTTGGGATCGCACTGTGAGATGTGTGTAGTTATTATTATTAAAATGGCTGTACCGTGCCACACATCGCTGTGGCACATTGTGATTGCATTGAAGAAAAATGAGGAACAAAACTGACGCGAAAAATATATTAAAACAGTCAGTGAAGGCAATTGTATATCGTGTCAAACGTTTGAGCTCCATCGCTACAGTACTTTTTGAGTTTCTGAAGCGTATATAAATTAACCTAACTAGTTATATAATAATATTTTTGAAACTGCGTGCAAAATCGGTAAGAAAGATACTTTATTTATTTATAATAACTTAATGCACAAGTTATACACATTCGGACTTAACCCCCAGGGCATCCTCCTTCGGGTGATGTAGAAAAATAATGCGGTAGGTGCAAGGAAGAACAAGAAATTTGATTCATTTGTATAAAAATTATGAATTTAATGTAACTCTAACTTAGATGTAATATACATAAATAAACTAATTTACACAGTACTACATATGTATATGCATAGAGGTCCCAAGTCTAGACGTACAATACATAAACATACACTTACAAATATATATATATCAAAATACACAGTGGGTACTAGCGTTGTGACCTTTCTGCCAACTTATTTTGGAGAAGATCTTGTACTCTTTTCTTGAACGTAAAGCGGTTAGTGGACATCCTGGACTTTATTTTTTGTGGACTTATGTTGGACGATGAAGTAGATACCTGTCGTTCTAAAGTGCAAGTTTAAAAGTTTAGTATTTTACGTAGGTATGATGATGAAGGGATGATGACGAAGCGATAATCTTGAACTTTACTAATGCTGCTAAATTATTCTTTGTTCTTTCTTTATGTGAGATTCAAACGTTATTTTTATGATATTACCAAAAAGTAATATTCCGTTATCATATTGTAGCAATCCTAACCTTTGGATAGACTCTTGGAATAACATCGATGTTATTAAAATAATATATCGCAGTCCAAAGTAAACTAGAGACTCCTGTTTAGAACCCATACATGAAAGCTTACTCTCTCTAACTTGTTAAAGTAAGGTTTAAATATATTAATTATCATAGTAAGATGTTCATCATCACTTCTATGAGAAAACAGTTAATAACATGTCAAAAGTCCAAAAAGATTTCTTAAATTTTTTGTAGAGACGTGGGCAAAACATGGATTGTTTGGACACTAAAAGCATATTCTGTGTGTCGAGCCATAGCTAGAGTAAACTTCCCAGTACTAGGAACACTCACTGCGCTAAATTCTTTGTGTGCGGATGGATGGGCGACGATTTGCTTTCATGTTTGATAATCTGTGAGAAAAATGCCTAATGGTTTATTATTTTTATAGTTCCTTTTATTTTAAATTGTTTTTACTGTATTTACATTATGTTATTAGATTAAACCATTCCAATTAAAGTCATTAAATAGGTTAATAATGAATGATAACACGATATGATAGCTTTCAATATAAAACAATAACAGTCTTAATTAAATTATTCAAGATATAAGAGTTTAATGGAAGAGAGAGAGAGATATAGATATATATAAGAGTTTTGTAAGAGTTATAAGAATTAGAGCAGAGTTTATTTTTTAATAGTTAAATCATATAGTAAAAGTTAAACACTTGGCAATGGCTGAGTAACTCATTATTTCATTTAAAAAATTACAGTTTAAATTGTTTTGACGTTTAATAGAGCAAATAATTTGACTTAACCTATTTGACTTACTTGTAGTCAAATAGCGTAACGAAAACCACCACTATATCGTTCAAGTAACGCTTCCATCTGATTCTTACAATAAGTAGACCGTAAGCTTTTTGAAAGCTTTAAGAACATAAAAAGGCAGGATTTTTAACTTCACAAAGAAAATAAGCTATCCAACTGAAAGGAATGGACAGACAGCCTTTAGAGCTACAGCATCAGAGGAAAATAAAAATTACACCAGGTGTTTTAAATGTCGAACGCCCGAAACTGGTTTCAAAGCATTTTAACACAGAGACTTCATCACAAAGGTTTCAAAGGTCGATTAATTGGGTTAGCCTGCCTCTGTTTTTAATTTGTTGAAACAATGAAAATATGAGTACTATGTATATAAATTATTTAAAAAAAGAAACTGACAGACTGATACACTGATTGATCGATCAACTCACAGATGCAACCGCTGGTTATCATATTGTCATATTGTATCATATTGTAGCAAACGAAGCCTCTGGCTCATAAAATTAATCTGGCAATACCAACTCATTGAAATTTGGCTCAAAGCTAGGTAAATAACTTACTAACTTTACAATAACATTAATTTTACTTGTTCATTTCATATTTAGTTTACTGAGTTCAGAATGGTATCAATCAATCCAACCAAAAACCGCCTTTAGGATATTATATACGTATTTTCATTGCTGCTATGCTGGTGTGTGAGAAGATCTGGAGCACAGTGGTCTCTTTCTGTGAAGCTGTAATGCTCCAGATAGAGACTGGGAGAGGGCCGATCCCGAGCGAAGAAGACGTCGGCGGCGGAATGAACAGCAGACGGGACCACGGGCAGATTCATTGCTGCGGAAGGGGATAGGATGGCAGCCTGATCGCACTAAAAATGTGATCGGGCCGCAACAACCGGATGGGCCGATAGGCAGGGAGAAGCCACTGGCTTTCCACACAACATACTTCTGGCTTCTATATCCCCAAGGAGCTGGAGATCCGAAGGATTTTCCATCCCGTCAAAAAAAAAAGGAAATTATATTTGTTTATCTTTGCATAAAAGCTTATCTCACACACGAACAATTCCTAAAAAGGAAACATTTACTCTGGAATTAAAAGCTGTAACATTACAATATCATAGTACAACTTTACGTTAAACTAGTTTATAGTTAGAATAACAACAGGAACTCTGTCTCTCTAACCTGTTTGCGAGGGGAAGTGCGAGGGTGTACTCAATTTCATGCACAGCCAAGCGTGCACAAGTGTGGGCAATCCTGAGCCTTTTCAACTGCTGTTAACTTGTTATTCATTCACACGGCGATACTGTCGTATCGACCGCTCTTGTGAGCATACAACTGTAGAGAGACGGTAAAAAGGTGGAAGGGAGGAGGAAGGTGGTTTTCTATAATTATTATTATGCGTTTGGGATATTACGAGTTATAAAATTCATTCTCAATAGAATTAAATTGAATTAAATAGTGAAAAATTAAATAAATGTAATTCCATATGCCTGCTTTGTCCCTGTAATATTTATGTACGTATATTATGTATTAAGTTGATAAAATTGATAAAAGCCTGTACTTGTCGACTGCAAATCAATAGAATGGGGCAAAGATAAATAAGAAACTAAAAAACACAACGAAGCTACAAGGAATTATTACTCGTACAAACTTATCTTGGACATATTAATTTCACATTTATGTACCTTGAAATGATAATTAATAAAATACAATTTCGTCATAACACACATCCACTTTTCGTACGTGTACTTTCATGTATTTTTTTTTAGTTCAAAATGATTTACCTCTTTCTTTTTTCAGTTAAAAAAACAATAAAAATGAGAAAAGAGATTACCTTTTTTACGGGGTAGGGCAGTAAAAGTTGAACATCTCTAAGAAACGACGCGGCTCTTTCATAGTCCCTGGAAAAAGCATTCCTAATATTGCTCTTGAGAATTAAGAAGTTTAAGATTTGGAACTATTTGCTGATGTTCAATATTCTGATTTTCCACCCAATTTACATATATTTAATCTACAATAATTGATTATAAGTATGTAATATAGTAGTATAAATATAGATTGTAATCTGTAAAAACTATTCGTTTTATATATATATGTATATATATAAAACGAATAGTTTATATCTATATATATAAAAGAAAGTCGTGTTAGTTACACTATTTATAACTCAAGAACGGCTTTACCGATATGGCTGAAAATTGGTGAGGAGGTAGCTTAGAGTCAGGAGACGGACATAGGATACTATTTATTAAGAAAAAAAAAAAAGTTTGCACGAACTTTGCTTTACTCGGAGATGCCACGTTATTATACTTGGAATGCTTCATCGAAGAATTTTCAAAGACGGAAGATTTTTTCTAAGAAAAAAATTAACTTACTAAATTCGAAAATCGGCTTATTTATTGCCTTTAAGGCGGAACAGAGTTCGCCGGGTCAGCTAGTATATATATATTAGGAGATTATTTTAGGAGAATTGTTAAAATGGTCGACTCGCCAATCTTTCGCACATGGGGGACAAACATTTGCCTTATCCATTTGTTGAATGTTTGTAAAGTACCCGTAATAAAGAAATCTTTCTTAGTGCTAGTTATCTTCCTAAATGGTCTTAATTAACTTTTTTATTACAATTCTCCTTTAAAAGTTACCTCTTTGTTTTAATTAAATTTACTAACGAAGGCCGGAACAAAATAATTAATTTAAACTTTTACTGCTATTCTAACATTTTTTAACTTTGTTATCCAGGAAAGAAAAGCTTAGAACATAAAACCATTTCAGTTTTTTCAGCTCTTACCACAGGAGATAAGCGAGAACAAAAAAATCTATTGATTTTCCTGTGTTTTTTAAGTCAATCTCTACTGTTATCACCAGATTCACCTGCATTTACGGTAACTGCTCCTCTCATAAATATCGTATTATGATATTATTTATCCTACAAATTATTTCAATAAATACATTATCCAATGCAAAATAATTATTTATATCTGAGCGATATCAAGTTCCAGGGTTTAGCACGATTGAACAAACAACGTTACACATTTAAAATACGAGTACTATTGTAACAAGCTATATAATTTTTTTACTAACACAACTAAGAAAAAAGAAGTCACATTATTTATTTAAAATAATAGATACATGGCGTCGGTGGTTAAGATATACACTAATAGTTTATATCTCGATGTTTAAATATATATTTTAATGAATTTTCCTTTACTCGCAAAAAATGAAGAGAAAATTGTTTCTAGTTTTTAAACAAATTAGCAGTTACTTTGTGGTAAGTCAGTTAAATATTGGCTTTGGACACTGAAGGCTAAAATGCCCGTAAGCTTATAAAAAACCTTATGTTCTTCATATGAAATTCAATATGGATGGCAAATTATATAACCTTGCGTATCCCCGTCCTGTTTGTACGAAAGCTTACTATATCTTCATCTGACTTCTTGACACATTAAAATGTTTCATTCTTTTATTTTCCACACACCAGGAATTTACTTAGTCTTTGACAGTTCTTGTTTCATTGGAATTGGTAAGCTCCGGCAAGAACTGCCTGCACTTATTTTTAAGACAAATAATACTCCCAGAAGGCTTAGAATTAGAATTAGGTTTCTCTTAGATAGTATACTAACTTCATTATCAACATCACTTTCCAACAGATGAGTTGAAAGAGAAGAGTCTGTAGGCTCCACCTACCATACGATCATAATTATCATTTTCACTTTTTCTTGTTTCTCGTACGCACCTCATTTCATTTCTGACAAACATTGAAAATATGAAACGTCAATATGAAAATGTGAGACGAAAAAAATGAATCATCATTAGCCTATCGCAGTCTACTACTGGACATAGGCCTCTCCCAATGCACGAAACTTCGATCGATTTTGCGCTTCTCGTATCTCCTGCCAGCTACCTGAAGCAATGAAAAACGCAGAGAAATCCTGACTGTCTACACCGTACGTGCACCGAGAGAAATATTCGCTGTAAATAATTTTATCGTAGTTGCGTTAACTAGTTTACGTGTACAAAATCAATCTATCGCTCTCACTCTCGTTTTTCCATCTTTTAATCTTGTATATATCTACCCTGTGATAATAAATACACGTAAATACATACGCAAAGACATTTCTTACTCCTCAAGTATTATATTTATCATATCAAAAAAAAAAACTTATGAACTTGTACCACAAAAAAGCTTGTATTATAAATACAGTGGTGAAACCCAGAGAATCGTTAATTAATATTGCAGATGAAACAAGAGACTGCCATTAATTTGCTACTACAACTCGGATATAAATTGCCATGTTGTTAAAAATGAGTATAATTTATAAATTATGACACTTTAACGAACAGAAACAGCTATTCTAATTGTATAAAGTAAATTTGTAAATCACTAACAGTTACAAAAAACGGTTACGAAAACTTTACATATATGTTATTTTTTTACTGGGGCATAGTAGATAATGAATATCTTTTGCCTGTAAAAGATTAATAACAGGATTTAAGTTAGTTCTTGTAGTTTTTATTAAAATAGCACTACAAAGCGGTCAATAATACTGTTTTATTTTTCTATTCACAACAAAACAATGTAAAATGATTGGAACAAATTTAGGTCCAGAAAATCTTGCAATAAAAGCAACCACTCAGAAAATTACACTTACATGAGCAGGGTCACTACACAACTTTATCAAGAGGAACGACGCGTCGTGTAAAATGAACCTTAATATAACTCAATAATAATAACTGATTTAAAATAAGTACAAATATACCATATATTTATTTTATTATATAATACATTATTATACAACACATAGCACGTTGAGCGACTACGAACTTGTGGACCAGCCGTACCGTGAGTGTATACGTTTCGGCTCCATATGTCATGACGGGTAGGACGCACTCATTAAAGACTTTCGTCTTAAGGCACTATGGGATCGACGATGAGAAGACTTGAAGTAGCTTCCCAAGCGCTGCCCAACCCAACTGAATTCTTCTGTTCACCTCGTCCTTGAAGTTATTTCTACCTAACTGCAATGTCTGCCCGAGGTACACATAATTTGGAACAACTTCGAGAACGGCACCGTGTACCGCAATCGGTTCCGGTAGTACATGCTCGTTGAACATGACCAGTGACCGTATAAGACGCCCACAGGCCAGGTGGAGTGACGATTTGCGCAAAATGGCTTGCAGGAGCTGGATGCGATAAGCCCAAAATCGATCTAAGTGGCGTGCAATGGGAGATCCCTATGTACAGCAGTGGACTACGTTAGACTGATGATGATGATGAAGATGATGATACAAGGCATTTATTTTAGTTATAACACAGATAAAAAAATATTTCAAAATGTTTCGATAAAATAATAATATAACTTAATATAAAAAAATAAACATAAAGTTTACAATACTGATTGATCACGTTAATTCCTGTATGATTTGAGTGAAGTAATATATCACTGAATGCGAAAGTACCGACCCCTAACTTTTAAACTTGAGGGACATTTAAGAGGCAAAATCAGGACACAAAAGGTCTTTAAAAGTAGCTCTACTAAGGTCAGTTAAATTTAAATATGAAACTGAAGAATATCGAAAGATCCAATAAAAGAAAAAAAAAACGACCGTAACCGTAACAAAAAAACGTACGACGACGAATTTGACTCTTTGGTTTGAAAAAAGTTTTGAAACTTAAAAATAGATAGGGAGTTAGAAAATTTAAAAATTAAAATGCATCATTTTATCTATTGGGATTATAGCCCCTTTAGCCCAAACTGTAATTTATTTTATACGGTTCCTTAAAATTAATTACATTTAAAAATCTTTTTTTGATACTAATAAAAATATTCCGTTTCATTCAATTTGACAGGGAGGTCAGACATATGCCTCAATAGACGGTTTATAGAATAGACACGTTCTCTAAAAACGGATTATAAGATATGCTTGGATAATGGATTGGGTTCAGAAGATAAGGGTAAGGGTTCTTCTTCTTAAGGTTAGAGGATTGCTTTTCTAAAATACAATAATGACGGATTGGATTGACGGACAACAAGACTGACGGATTCGATTGTGCTTTATGAAGTAATATTTGTCTGCACGCATCTGACTATCCACATCTTTAGTTGTTTTTCATATTCTTAATGTCTCTCTGTTGACCGTGCCAGTTAGATAATGGTCAATCTTAAGTGATGATCAAGTTTAAGATAAAATAAAGATATTTTCTAAATATGAAATAAGTAAAACTATTGCTAGGAGTAATTTTTCGTTTAAAAAACAGTATTGAGGGACAATCATTTTTAGGAATTGCGTATATGCGTAGTATGTTTTGTGGAACATACTTATTTATGTCACCCAATTTGTGAAATGTCCTAGACGTGGGTGTAAACGAGCTCTGTTCGAGATCCCATCATCACCTATGATCGTGATCGTGCGAAGGAAATTGGAAAAAGAAAACAATATTGTTTTGATGAAATAGAAAAGTGGTAGTTGAGACCAACTATTCGCTGATAAAAGTATTATTGAAATATTAGGTGTTCTTACGTTTCTGCATTTTTGTAAGTTTATCCAGCGTTTTTTTCTATACTGCTTTTGTAATTACATCTTACGATACAGGCTTGCCTAGTGTGGGGACCGCTTGTCTAATAAGATCTGCTACACTTACATATTTTATATCTTGTTAAACAATTTTGTATTTCATTTTCATTTTTTCATACTAATTATTTATTTGTTATTTATTTATAATTTTATTGTTTACAGTTAACACATAAGATACTTACAAATATATAGACGTAACAATCGGCGGTCTTATCGCTCACGGCGATCTCTTACAGACAACCTTAATACGGATATAAGATATTTAAAAAGCTGGGTAGTTTACATACACTTAACGCATTATCACGTGAATATTTACAAATATAAACAAAAGCATTCATACACAAATAAACATCTGTTCCCATAACGGGAAAAGTTTTAGCTTGTCGGATTGTCAAAGGCAAGTTGTTCCAAAGTCTTACTGCTAGCACAGTAAAAGATTTGTCTGCAAACTGGGTGGAATGTTGTGGCATTTTTAGTTTTAAATTCTCCGATGACCTCAGGTCCTTGCAATGTGTGTTGTGTAAGAACTGAAAACGTTCTTTGAGCTAAGAGGGTGTGTGAAATGAATGAAACAGAACACTGTATAGAAGAGAAAGAATATGAAGATTCCGGCGAAAGCTTTTTGGTAGCCACTTGAGTTTAGAATGATACTCTGAGATGTGATCATATTTGCGTAATCCAAATATGAATCTAATACATAGGTTTTGGAGTCGCTAAAGTTTATTCAGTTAGTCTTCGGTGAGATCCAAATTGCTGACATCGACATAGTTAAAGATAGGAAAAAGAAGAGATTGTGCGAGCGCAATTTTATTATTGTTGGGCAGGAAGTTCCGTAGCCTTCGCAGACATCCTGCTGCTATATGGATCGGTACCTATCTACCTATCCATATAGATCCCTGGCCAACAGATTGGAGACGTTAGCCGCAAACTATTTGCAGCAACAGGATCTCTGCGAAGGCTATGAAACTTCCTGCCCAACAATAATAAAATTGCGCTCGCACAATCTCTTCTTCTTCCTATCCTTGACTACACCTATAACGTATGTACCTAGGTACACAGGTACATATGTACCTATCCATATAGATCCCTAAGTTTTGTAACTTTTTCACTGTAAGATACAACTGAGCTACTGCATCAAACAACTGGTATTTGCTGAAAGTTTATTTTACAGTGCAGCCTGCGACTACCTACAATAGTTACTTGTAATTTGGTGGGGTTTACACTTAGTCCCTACGTCCTACTCCAGTTACATATTTGCATTAAGTCTTTATTCTAACCTTAACTAATAATAAAATAGCTTTCTTGAATCAAAGAACCCCTTCATATAGTTAATTCTGCCTCCTAAACTAGTGTAACCTGTGATTTAAGTATCGATGATCTGCTGGTGCTTATTAGCATCATACAGTAGCGTTTAAAAAAAAACTCTCTTTATTTAAAAGATACTGTTACTACACTAATAAGAAATATAATGAAAACTTTGCATAACTAAGCGTTTTGCGTACGAAAAGCTATTACAAATTTTAAAATGAAGCTAAACTGCTAACTTTATCGCAAATGACAATTTCTAGAAATAGAGAACTATAAGCGCAACTCGTGAAACTTTAACAAGTTTTAAAGACGAACTATTTAATACGAAAAACTTGTCTGCCTGGCTAAAAAGTAGAGGTTTTGAAATATGCGTGTCCTTTAAATTCAGTTTAGGCAAGAACAATTATCTTAAAACGTTAAAAAGTTATATTATTATAAAAATAATTCAATGCCTACTTTGTTTATATGTTTTAACTATGCGCAATGTAACACATTTTAGGGAAGTACTGTCTTGAAACACTTCATTTCCTAAAGCACGGACATTAAGACGGAATATTTATTTTATAATGACGGTCATTGGAGCTGATAAATTAACTTAAAACTCTGGATTATTGAATACTAGCTTTTACCTGCGGTTCCGCCTGCGTGCATCTTGTTTATCGCGGTAAAAAGTAGCCTTTGTTACTCGCCGATAATGTAGCTTTCCATTGGTGAAAGTATTTTTAAAATTGATCTAGTGGTTTAGGTGTGAAA
Organism: Arctia plantaginis; assembly: GCA_902825455.1. Taxonomy (NCBI): domain Eukaryota; kingdom Metazoa; phylum Arthropoda; class Insecta; order Lepidoptera; family Erebidae; genus Arctia; species Arctia plantaginis. The sequence continues at coordinate 2,713,720 of CADEBD010000226.1, read as the reverse complement.
GTGTAACGAACAAACTCACTTTCATATCTATAATTTCTTTCATGTATTCTATCTCCTTCGTTTCTTCAGAGTGAGTGTTTCTGCAATTTTTTAGAGTGAAAGGAACAGAAGAGTGTGTAACGCGAAGTCAGGGAAGCACACAGTATCAGAATTCACCGTCAGATGTTAGTTATATGTGTATGTATTTATAAATATATATTTATCAGCGGTTTAGTTTGTTTAACATACCGAACTTTTGGTTGTTTCTTTAGTCGTCTTCAAAAAAATAACGTTAAGTAGATTTTACCTCAGGGACAAAGATACACAAAATAGGTGGAAAACCTGCTCTCACTATGACCTTATACACTTTCTTACCTTCATGCAGTTGATTAAATAAAAAACTTGCAATTTTAGTCGACTTCAACCACGTACCTACATTAAACCTAAAATAATCTATGATTGAACCAACTACATAGCTATCGTTCAATAAGAGCGTCTTTCTAGGGGATTTAACTTGAGCAAACTAAAAGCGAGGCCACTCGAATGTGCCATCATGTCCAGAAATACGTTTGAAATTGGAATAAAAATGTTCTAAAATTGAATTTCTAACGCTCACTCGGTCGGTTCTTCTTATCGCTTGTGCGAATATTGCGTTCGGATACTCGATCTTTATTGAGTCTGTGGCAAATTAGATTTACTATCATAGATTTAAAACATAGGCCTAACATTATATAATTTCATGCATTTATTTCATTTTAACAGTGAGGTAATGAAAAAATAACATTTAATGAATGCACACTATTTGCTTTTAAGAAATATGCAAACTAAATGCTATTTTAAAGCAAGTAGTGATATTGAAAGTATGTAAAATATGTGTCTCAAAATATTACATAATCTTAAATTATGTCATTTTTAAAACGTTTACATCTGCTGCCTGTTAGGACAGTAATTATGTATATACAAAATATGCATTTTATGTATTACTATTAAAGTCAAAAACTAAGACTAACTAGACTTACTCAAAAAAATACTTCTGTTTGAAGTTTTGAAAACAGCCTTTTAGTGAGCTAACCTAAATAGACCGCATGGTGTGACCACAAAAGAGCCTGACAAAATTTTTTTTGATAGTGCAACTTTATTCTGTTTCAATAAAGCTGAATTTTGCCTGTCATCTTTTCCTGTTAAGTACAACTAAATCCAACATCAGTATCCCAGCGATATAAAACAGCGGATCGTATAATGTAGGATGTTTATTCATTTTGAGAAGTGGTTTTTAGCTTCTGCTTTATAGGCTCCTGTAGATAAGATAAACACATCGCGGTGACAATCTTTTTACAGCTTATAGGGATCCAAAAGTAGAAAAAGGAACGCTTATAAGATTACTTTATTTTCCATCTATATAATTAAACTTACTGACCCGGCAAACGTTGTTTTGCCATATGCTGTATTTGAAGTTGTATGTATTTTTCAATGCTAAATCATAATAAAAAAAAATACAAAAAAAAACGGGGTATGAAATAGGGATTATCTTATCATTTAGGGATATGAAAAATTCTCAGACCTACCCGATATGCACACAAAAATTTATGAAAATCGGTCCAGCCGTTTTGGAGGAGTTTGGTAACAAACACCGCCACACGAGAATTTTATATATTAGACTAGCTGACCCGGCAAACGTTGTTTTGCCATACACATTATTTCAAAAAATAAAGTCAAAAAAAAAATTTGGTGTATGAAAAATAGATATTGGCCAATTCTCAGACCTACCCTATATGCTCACAAAATTTTACGAAAATCGGTCGAGCCGTTTCGGAGGAGTTTCTCGTGTCACACAGAATTTTCTAAATTAGATTTACGGCAATTAACGATATGATACGAACTCACGATAGGTATTACAGGTCAGCCAGCCGGTGATAACGGCCAGTGCAATCTGGTCCAAACGTCTGGAAATTCAAAGGTATAACTTACGGCAAAGGTACTTAATAACTATCGTGAGCGAGTTAATACTGTCTGTCTACATATCAGGGTCCTTTTCGTGTGCTCTGCAATCCCTTAAAAATAAAATTACAGAGAGCACACAAACATTATAAGTGGTATCACAGCCAAATGTAAATATTGAAGCAACATAAAAAATATAGATAAGGTGAAATTTCCACTTGAAGTCTTGTTACAGCCAGGGAATCAATATTATATTCTTCTAAAGTATATTTAATATTACGAACAGAAGTTACCACTACAAGTCTAGAATTATAGTAGCACTTCTACATATTTGGTACAATTATAAACCATTAGTCTGAGATTTATACCGCTCACGCTCCTCCATTTTGCATTAATATTTAGAGCATGTGTTTAAGCAATATGAACTTTATTGCCGCACACATTGATTTCCATAATAGTAGTACTGTGTATATATTTGTATATAGATCTAAGTATTTAGTGTATATTTTAGTTGAATAGCAATAATAATAATAATAATAATATATCCCACACACTCACACACGGCTGTCTGATCCCAAACTAGGCAGAGCCTGTACTATGGTAACCAGACCGCTGATAAACATACTTATATAATAATATATCCCACACACTCACACACGGCTGTCTGATCCCAAACTAGGCAGAGCCTGTACTATGGTAACCAGACCGCTGATAAACATACTTATATATTTCTAAATACATACATATTATAGATAAATTACACCCAGACACAGAACAAATGACCGTGCTCACCACACAATATTTGTCCTGGGTGGGAATCGAACCCATTGCAATGCAACCTAAGTACGCCTACTATTAACGATTTCTACACCACCCAAAGGTTAACTGAAAGAAAATGCCCTGGGCATTAAGTCCGCCGTTGTACAATAGTGAATAAAGTTGTGTAAACAAATAAAATAAAATAAATATTTTGTCCAACGGATGAGCCGTTGGATAAAGTGACCTCTATGGAAACCTCTAGGAAGAAAGGAGAAAGTTATTGGCCAATAATCAGTATCCACATAAGTAAGTTAATGATGGCGATACTCATGTATTTATAACTGTAAATAAAATAAACATGTAACAAAAAATTATCATTACGTCACATCGTATCGCTGAATGTTTTCATTAACTTTTAAGAAGATTAGTTGCATTAACTGTCGACCTTCGTGTTTATAAGATCATGTGATCACCTTACGAACAAAGGTTACCATAAATTAAAGTGGTAGTGGACTGGCCACATTATATACAGAACGATAGTCGAAGGGGCTGAAAGACCGAAATATTTTTTAAAAAATCCGGACTAAATTATTGCCGTACTAACAGCTGCTACAATATCCCACGAATTTATAGTAAATGGTGTTTTAACCGCCAAAACAACACTTCTAAAGCACTTTTTGCAATGCCATAAAACTAAAAGCTTTCTTCCAGGTTTATTTGGATATCGTATAAAAGTAAATAAACATCGGCTTAAGTTAAGTGTGCTATAAAAATGTAAGTAATAACCACACTAACATTTACATTATCAAGATTTCTTTATTTTTACACCATTAACCCGTACCAACATATCAAAAAAAAAACTTCCATACTAAATTTGTACATCTACAATAAATAGATATAGAATAGAAATCAGTATTTTTTATTTTGCCTCTACGAAATATGCATACAGGTACTGGAAATTAGATTCAAAATCACTTTTTTACCTAACACCAATTTGAAAGGCTAGTCCATTTTATGTTTTTCAGGTCTCCTGTAATATTATGTTAAAATATACTTACTGTACAAATAAATTGTTCACAAATGCAATGGAGGACATATTCAAGACGCTGCACTGGAAAGGGCGTGGCATCAATATCAATGGCGAATACATCTCTCACTTGCGATTTGCAGACGACATCGTGATCATGGCAGAGACGTTGTAGGACCTACAGCAAATGCTGAATGACCTAACTGACACTTCCGTACGCATCGGCCTCCGCATGAACTTGAATAAAACCAAGGTCATGTTCAACGAACATGTAATACCGGAACCGATTGCGGTACACGGTGCCGTTCTCGTAGTTGTTTAAAATTATGTGTACCTCGGGCAGACATTGCAGTTAGGTAGAAACAACTTCGAGGACGAGGTGAACAGAAGAATTCGGTTGGGTTGGGCAGCCTTTGGGAAGCTACGTCGAGTCTTCTCATCGTCGATCTCACAGTGCCTTAAGACGAAAGTCTTTAATGAGTGCGTCCGCACTCATTAAAGACTTTCGTCTTAAGAAACGTGGACACTTACGGTACGGCTGGTCCACAAGTTCAAAGTCGCTCGACGTGCTATGGAAAGGGCTATGCTCGGCGTTTCTCTAAGGGATCGCATCAGAAATGAGGTGATCCGGCAGAGAACCAAGGTCACCGACATAGTCTAGCGGATCAGCAAGCTGCAGTGGCAGTGGGCTGGCCACTGCGGTTGGGGAAAACGAGTTCTTGAGTACAGACCACGTCTCGGCAAACGTAGTGTAGGACGCCCACAGGCCAGGTGGAGTGACGATTTGCGCAAGAGGGCTGGCATGAGCTGGATGCGAGAAGCCCAAAATCGATCTAAGTGGCGTGCAATGGGAGAGGCCTTTGTCCAACAGTGGACTGCGATAGGCTGATGATGATGATGTACATATAAAGTTTTTTTTGTTTTTACGTTATTACGTTTAAACCAATAATTAAACGATGGTGTTATATTTTTTTATGAAAAAGTGGGCAAATAACAGAATCTGGTGTGTAAGTACATTGAAAGAGAAGGAAGAGAATGACTAACAAAAGGAGTAGTAGAACACGAAGCGATTTCTAAGCTTTTTTATATGTTTTCATCTTTAATTTCAGAAGTATCAAATAGGCTTGGATTAAATAAAATCAAATAAAAGTGTCTTTCAAGAGGATGGTGTGGACATAAATTAAGACAAATGTTTGGTTGTGTACAGAATCAAATCTTGGACATCTCAAAATAACAAAACATAACATAGACAATTTACTGCAAAGGCAAACACGAATTTTTGAAATTAATTCGAAATGATAAATAATTTATATAGAAAGCTGCATGGCTGAAAAGTGTTTTTTACCTTTGTGATAAGTGCCGTTGTCATAAACTTTTTACTACACGTGAATAAGTAAAGAATTATACATATTCTTTCGAAACAATTAAAGTAATTTAAAGTGGCATTGGACTGGACACATAGCTTGCAGAACGGATAGCCGATGGGCCGAAAGGTTCAGTACAGTGAAATAATGGACCAAAAATCTTACCGTAACACCTAAACCGAGATGGTGGATAGGTGATAAAATATTATTAAAAAGAAATCCTTGAATAAATACTTACTAGCAAACTAACACCTATTACAAAGTCCCTTGAATTCATTTATATTTGTACATAAAACTCAGTAATTAATGTCAGTTTATTGGCTGACAGATCTTGTAACCAATTAAGTACTTACTCGAAAATGTACTCTAGTTTCATAACACTATTTGAGACGGACCGGCAGATTTCACAAATACTTGGAAAGTAGTTAAGTAATAACGAGCTCAGTGCTGTCGAACTTGGTGATATTCAAAGTTTAATTATACCTTCAAATTTTGTCTGTCACGTTTTAAATTAGATTAATTTCAACAAATTTTAATTCATTAGGTATTTTGAATTTAAAATAATTTCTTAATTTGACTAGAATTACTGATGTGAATGTTTTGTGAACAAAACAATTCATCATGATTGATTCGACTGGTTACGATACGTGACATAGCAATTGTTGCAGCCATCGAAGTCACAATTAAAATATTTAGAACAATAAAAATTAAGTCAACACATACATACACTCATGTCTTATTCTCTTTAGGGGCAGACAGGGACGTATTAAACGCCCACATTTTGACGACTAAAAAAACATACTTTTAAATTTCTAAATACATATGAGTATATATTACAGATTAATTACACTCAGACAGAATAAATTATCGTATTCATTACACAATCATTGTCATGAGTGGGATTGTAGGAAGCGAATGAACAAACTCTGGCGGAGCAGTCAAGATCGCTTACCACTGGACCACCAAGCCAGTTAAAGCCAGATAAAATCAGGTGTTCGAAATAACCTTTGAACCCCATGGTAGTGTAAAGTCGACATGGGTCGTGTTCTGCTACGCCTAACACTTCTTAACAAAAAAACCCAACCCATTTGAACCCATTATTATATTTTATTATTAATGCTGATAATTCATGGTTACATGATTTCGGCTGATAATTCTGTTATTTTAATGGTGGTAATTACTTATGTCAGAGCACGTTCGTCAAAACGTTGTTTGTAAGTATCTGTGCCTTTTTCTTGAAACTCCCTTCGTATCTCCCGCTCCTCGTAGACTCAGGAGCCAGGAGTATGTGCTGATTCCACTAAAAACCACCCGACGGCCGGCCCTCAGGTGTGCTACTCATGGAGGACCCGGCCCTCGGCCCTCGGCCCTCTTCCGATCCCGTTCAGCGGCCTCTTCCTGGAGCATAACAGCTTCACAGAAAGAGACCACTAGAACATGAGCTTGTATCTAAAGTTCGGCCATAAAATACAAAAAAAATAATCGACATAGAGCAACCTTAAAATTTAATAATTGAATATCTAAAGAGATTTTGTGAAATAAAGTGAAAGTTGTTGTATTTTATTTTTGACTTGTGCCCTTGACCTCAGTCTCAGTAATGTAGATTTTGTCAATTAAGGTTGGGGCAGACAGATGACGGGAACAGGCGCGGCGTGGGTATTAGACGTTTATATTGTACTATTTATTTTACAACTCTGGGCGCTAGTACATTTCAATTGCTCACGCCACCTCAATTATTTTTGATTAAAGGTACACGATTGCTCAACTCATTCACATTTATATTCGCATTTATTAGATTAGTTTCGTATATAAAATATTTAATCTAAGTTGGTTTGTGTCCCCTTAAAAAACTCAAAAGGTTCTGCATCGATTGAGCTCAAATTTTAACACGTTATACAACAGGCTTCAGAGATGGTTTTTATCTATTTTTTGCAACCACAATGCCAATAAATGGCAGGGCACAGCTAGTATAAAATTATTTTAATCATTACATTGGAGTAAACTAAATTTGAAATTTTCCTGCATGTGGAAATGTGAAATCAGATTGGCAAAAAATTACAAAGTAAAGTAATATTTATGTTTATGATCCGTACCGATTTGGATAGTGATGAGCTTTATTAGACAGAGAGTATAAAGTGTATAATTACTATAAAAAAAAACTACGGCTTAAGTGCCTTAATCCGAAGTGACAAGGCTTACCTTGTTTCTTACTGAAAACTGGCTTAAAACCAGCTCAGATGAAATAGCAAAACATAATGATGTGACTTTTGAACATAATTATAAAAGTAGACAGATGCGAGTAGTACTGTCTGTCCCGAAGATGCCGCACATATTAATGCATATACATATCACGTGATTCGTAAGTTCTTCACGAACTAAGGAAATTATTCTTTCGTTGCCTTTCACTGAGTGAGTGAGGTTACCGGAGCCCAAAACTCAAGCTGACTCGAACGGGAGGGACTCCAAGGGTGGCAACGCACTTGTGACTTTTGAAAACAAACTGTCCATTTTGAACACTTACTTCAAAAAAAAACAAACAAATAAATAGACCTGGCGATCACCGGATGGAGGCAACAAAAATGAAATTGGCCTTGTGCTGTCAAATCGTCCTCGTCTATTTAAAAATACTAACTACCCTTCGGATCATAGGCCAGTAAGAGCAACAATATCATATGACACACACTTCAAAAAAAAACAGAACAAAGTTTACTAACTGTCAAACTAACACAATAACAAGCGAAGAAGAAATCACAAAGTTCAAAGAATACCTAAGCTCCTACATATCGAAAGACCAAATTTTCACTAAGATTACTGTCCGAGTCCAGGAGTATTACGACAACTTAATTGAAATCATCACCTCAAGCTTGCAAAACGCCCGAGTAGCACATAACCCAAAGAAAGTCCACAAAATAATTTCAGAGCGTACATTAAAACTTTTTAAAAGAAGACAAGACCTGCAAAAAAGTTCAAATAAAACTAGAGCAACAAGAAACGAAATCTCGGCCCTTTACAAACTTGTCAACAAATACATAAAAAAAGACTACGCCAACTACAGATATAAAACTATCGAAAAACACCTAAGCCAAACTGGAAGCACAAAAAAGGCATACAAAGAGCTAAAACCAAATAAAACTTGGATCGAAGAGCTGAAACGAGGCGATTTAACTAAAAACAACCGCGGCGACATTATTAGCATAGCGACAGAGTTCTACAGGGATCTCTATAGCACAAAAGAGCCAGAGCCACGAGAACCAAAATAAGACCCCAAATTGAAGAAAATGACGTTATTGAGGCTTTAAACAAACTGAAATTAGACAAAAGCCCGGGCTCGGACAACCTAGCAAACAAAACTCTAAAGATATCTGCCCCAATACTAGCTACATCCTTTACAAAATTATTCAACTCTATCCTCGAATCTGGAGAGACACCCACCCAATGGTCTGAATCTAACATAATTCTGTTATATAAAAAAGGCGACCCGAAGGATATTGGGAACTACAGACCTATAAGTTTGCTGCCGAGTGCATATAAGCTATTTTATACTATCCTGACCAAAAAAATTAGCTCTACATTAGAAACAAGGCAACCTGTTGAACAGGCAGGATTCAGAAAAGGATTCTCTACCATCGACCATATTCACACACACGAACTTCTCATCGAGAAATATCAAGAGAGAAATAGACCACTGTACTTGGCATATATTGATTACAAAAAAGCATTCGATTCAGTATCACACAACTATATCTGGGAAACTCTAACAACACAGAATGTGGGAAACGAATTTTTAAGAGTAATCAAAAGCATATACAGGAAGAGCAAAAGTAGATTTAAACTAGAAACATCCGGTCCCTGGTTCCCTATAAAGAGAGGCGTAAGACAGGGGGACCCGCTTTCACCTATACTATTTATAGCCACATTAGAGTCTATAATAAGCAAGTTTGACTGGAATGAATGCGGAATAAAAGTAAAAAATAAATATTTAAGCCACCTACGTTTTGCCGACGACTTGGTGTTGATTTCAGAGAAAGGAAAAGAACTACAGTACATGGTAGAGTCACTTAACAAAGCTAGCAAGCTCGCCGGACTAGAGATGTACCTTTCTAAAACTATGGTAATGACCAACAACACCAAGGTACAAATATACGTCGAAAACGAGCTTCTCCAATACACTGATAAATATATTTACCTAGGCAAACAAATAAGCTTCGACAGACTAAACAACTACCAAGAAATTGAGCGCAGAGCCCACTTAACATGGAATAAGTACTGGAGCCTTAAAGAAATATTTAAGAGCAACATGCCAATCAAACTGAAGACAAAGGTCATGAATTCTTGCCTTATACCATGCTTGACCTATGCTTGTCAGACATGGAAGTTTAACAAAAATATTAAAAATAAAATAATAACGTGTCAACGAGGAATGGAGCGGAGTATGCTAAACATAAAAAGAATAAATAAAATAAGGCATACAAAAATACGCAACATCACAAAAGCAACAGACGGTTTAGCACAAGCTCTTGCTTTAAAATGGAAGTGGGCCGGCCACACGCGCCTGCAAGATCAAAGGTGGACTAAAAGAGTGACAGAATGGAGGGGGCCAGTAGGAAAAAGAAAGAAAGGGGGACCTTCCATCAGATGGGAGGACGAAATCAAACGCATAGCGGGCCCGAACTGGATACAAACAGCACAATCCAGAGAAAACTGGCTCAATTTGGAGGAGGCCTTTACCTGCAGAGGGGTTCTTACAGAATAATTGTATTAAAATAGGTTTTACTATATCTATGATAATATAATATCTAAAATTCTTTATATAAAACTGAAAATACTAACAATTAATCATTAAACTACAAAAAAAAATTTTCTTGATACTAACAAAACTAATAAACTTGTAAATTAGCATTTTCTGTAAGAAATAAAAGGCTTTTTTTTTTTAGTGTTATATTGCAAACTTCCAGCAAATTAATTGTGTCACACTTAAAGTCTACAAAATATTTAACTTTAATTGTATACCAGGATATTATGATCATAAATTAATAATTATACATTATTTCCTTAACTTACTCTGTGGAATCTTACATTTTGAACTATTTCATGAATCTGGGTCAAAATGAAGATCTATACAGACACAAATTACTTGGGGCATATTCGGACATAAATGCTCGTATTTTTTTTATATCTTTATTTTACATTTCTCATCAGCAGCCTTTAATAGTATACTGCTGGACATAAGCCTCTTCTTGGAAAGGAGGATTTGGCCTACTATACCACGCTGGCCAGACGGGTTGGTATAGGGTTTGTGTGACGACGGGGAGCACGGGGAGGACAATGTTCCGCCCGTCCGGGAATCGGAGGTAGGGGCGGCTGTTCTACGGATCCGTTCCAGGAACACCGCCCCTGGGCCAGACGGGGTACCGGCCCGAGTGCTGGCCCTGGCCCTCAACCACATGGCAGACCGCCTCGGGGAGGTGTTCGACGCTAGCTTGGCGTCGGGACGCTTCCCTGAGTGCTGGAAGAGCGGGAAGCTGGTCCTATTGAGGAAGCCGGGACGGCCTGCCGATTCGGTCGCGGCCTATAGGCCCATCGTGCTGCTGGACGAGGCGGGCAAATTGTTTGAGAGGGTTCTTTCTGCCCGCATCGTCCGGCACCTCTGCGAGGTGGGCCCCGATCTGTCGGACGCCCAATTTGGTTTTCGGGCGGGGCGTTCGACAGTCGACGCCGTGTTGCGCCTGAGGGCCGTGACCGAAGAGGCCGTGAGCTGTGGCGGCGTGCTGTTGGCGGTGTCATTGGACATCGCCAACGCATTCAATAGTCTGCCATTCAGCTGCATCAGGGAAGCACTCCACTATCATGGGGTGCCAAAGTACCTGAGGCGGCTAGTGGCAGACTATTTAGAGGAGCGTACCGTCGTGTACGAGGACCGAGAAGGTAATCTGAGGTGTCGGCCCATGTCGTGCGGTGTTCCACAGGGGTCTGTTCTTGGACCCCTCTTGTGGAACATAGGGTACGACTGGGCCCTTCGCGCCGATTTCCCCCCCGGGCTGGGTGTAATCTGTTACGCAGACGATACCCTCGTGACAGCCCGGGGGGCAAACTTCCAAGAGGCGGCGCGCCTGGCCACAGGGGGAGTCTCCCTGGTGGTCGGGCGCATTGAGGCGCTGGGCTTACGGGTGGCCCTAGATAAGACGGAGGCCCTGTTATTCCATGGGCCCCGTCGTGGTCCACCCCCTGGCGCCTCAATCGTGGTCAACTCGGTCCTCGTACCGGTTCGGGCCCAGATGAAATATCTGGGCCTGATCCTCGACGGGAGGTGGCTCTTCGACGAGCACTTCCGACAGCTTGCTCCAAAGCTGGTCGGCGCTGCGTCTGCCCTAGGGCGACTTTTGCCCAATATGGGTGGACCCAGCGTCGCGACAAGACGGCTGTACACGGGGGTTGTCCGGTCAATGGCACTGTACGGTGCACCGGTGTGGGCGGCGGCTCTGACCGCCCAGAATAGGGTACGCCTCTGGCGCCCTCAGAGGGTAATGGCGGTCAGAGCCATACGCGGTTACCGCACCGTTTCGACGGATGTGGCGTGCGCGTTGGCCGGAACTCCCCCGTGGGATTTGGAGGCGGAAGTGCTCGCCGAAGTTTATCGGCGAGTGGCTGACTACCGGGCGGAGAGCGGATTTCGCCCTCCGCCCGAGGATGTGCGCGAGTGGCGCGAAGCCGCTCGCCGAGCCACGATGGCTCGTTGGTCGTTCCGGCTGGAGACTCCACGCGCTGGCTTCGCCGCCGTGGAGGCTCTCCAGCCGGTCATCGCCGAGTGGGCAGTGGCGGCAGCACGGGACCCTTTCCTTCCGACTGACGCAGGTGCTTTCCGGGCACGGTTGCTTCGGAAAGTACCTGCACACGGTCGCTAGGAGGGAACTGAGTCCCGCCTGCCACCACTGCGACTGCAGTGAGGACTCGGCCCAGCACACGCTGGCTGTCTGCCCCGCATGGGCGGCGCAGCGCCGGGCCCTCACTGCAGTCATCGGAGTGGATCTCTCGCTACCGGCCGTAGTACGCTCCATGGCCGGTAGCGACAGTTGTTTTACCGCGGTCGCAACCTTCTGCGAGGTAGTAATCTCGCGGAAGGAGGCGGCGGAGAGGGCCCGGGAGGACGACCTCCACTCGGACCCGATCCGCCGCCGGCGAACCGGGCGGCGGAGGCCCGCCTACCACAGCCTCATGCCGCCCTGAGTGTGGCCGCGGGTGGACGGGGTGGGTTTCCCCTCCACCCGCATTAGTTGGCCAGCCGCGAGGGGGCGGCGTCCGCGTGTGCCGGACGTCGCCTAAAGAGAGGAACATCCACATTGAGACGGAGCCCGCACCAGGAGCGGGCTGGCGCTAGGAGGGGTCCGGATGTCTTAACAACAGCTGTTCCCGGATCCCTCCTGTTACAGGCGCAGAGTGGCACACCGTGTGGTTTTAGTCGGTCCGAGTCCGACACACCACCCCGCCGCAAACCCCGGAGGGGTGACGGTCCGAGGGGATTTCCACACGTTAAAAAAAAAAAAAAAAAAAAAAGGGTTTGTGTCAAGTTTTCCTTCACTTTGCAGTGCTGTTGTTCTGCGTAGTTTGCTCCCTTAGTCGGTTCTTGCGACACCCACGGGATGAATACGGGTGGTGACTCTTTGTATTCTTAATCCGTCACCACACGGACATTTTTACATTTTTAACTGACGGATGGTTTTAACTCGCGGACGGTTTTACGTTTTAACTGCACTAAAAATCAATAGACATCAGTAGTTGTATGGAAGTTCGTCATTTTTAAAGTTAGAAACATAAAATATTCAAGCGAACGAAGCCGCAGGACATACTTGTAGCTGGTAAATAATAAAATCCTCGCTCCAATTGAAACATACTTGAAACTTATGGCGATGAAAACACTCCAAGTGATTGTTTGATTCATTTGAATGGTTTAATTAGTTTTACTGTATTTTGAAGCTTTATGAGAAGCATTTATATTAACTTTAATGTTTCCACTAACAAATATTAAAACAAGAGTAAGTATTAATGTTCAATTGTTTCATTAATTGATATTTTCATTGTAATTTGAGTTAATTTATCTGTGATCAGCTTGTACGGGTATATTAGCACTACTAGTATTGTACCTTATATCGCTTGCGTATATGTTTAATGACGGTATTTGAACAAATAAATTATTCTATAGAACGCTCTTATAGGTTTAAGTCTACACATTAACCATCATTTGTAATTTTAACCTTTAAGCAGAGGTTCCTCACTGAATTACATTACAATTGCTCGATAAAACTATATTTTACATATACTCGTAAGTTATATAAGCATTAACACACATTTTCTTAGTTCGTCTACAGTTTGAGTATGGTATATGTACAGAAATATATATATACACAGTAACACTAAATTATTTTTCATATTCTGATGAGTACGTGTGAGAAGTAAACTTTAACTTTAGGAAGCAATCTACTTAAATTGATAGCTTATTATTGCTGTAGTAATTTGTTTATTTTATTTGCTCTGTACATATGCATTTTATTACGTATGTGTATAATATGGCATTTAAATGTATGAAGATGTATTTAACTTAGTTTCTAAGGAGAGACCCTTTTCCAGCAGTGGATTACTAAAGACTGTTGATGTGTGTGTATGTACATACATTATTTTTAGAGTATTTATATGTAGAGAGTTGTAATTAGTGTTCAACTCAAAAGATAAAGTTATCAGTCTGTTAGTCTTTTCAAGAATAAAAAAATAAAAATTACAAAAATACTAATTATAAAAAATAAGTCTTACACCCATTTATATAGTTAAATAATTTATTTAAACATTTTCGGTGATCTGTTACCCTATGAAAATAAATATATTTAAAATCGCAATCAATTTATTTAAAAAAAAAGAAGTAATTCTGTTAATTTAACAATCATAAATGGATTTGTTACAATAAAAACATCGACTTAACAATAGGACAGGGAATTAGAGTATTTCGTTTCTATTGTGAGAAAGTTGAATACCTGACAATTGGTCAAGTAGTATTAATAAAACAACTGGGCTGGTGGGCTTTCATTATTTTATTCAATATAACCATTGTAATTACTGAAGGGTTTATTTAGCTATTCATTTGTCTCTCGCATTGACTTGGTGAGAGGCACGTGCCAATTAATTAGACTAACTCGTAACTAGTGTCTTTTTCATCATAATTAGTTGAACTAAATAAACGCGGTGATATGTGAAACTTTAGACAAGCAATTACATTCAAGCACATGGTAGTAATTCAGATTTCGCTACTAATAACCTTAGAGGATGTGAAATGGGCTTTCATCAGTTATACTTGTAAATGAATTATTTTACTAAACCCTGGTTCAGACAGGCGTCAACTTACGAGATTTGAGTGACACCTCCTCGAGTTACGAGATTCGGAATCTCTATGGTAGAACCTAAACTGTATAAGTAATACACGTAAGTATAACTGTATTTAAGTAATGTTGCTTGAATTTATCATAAAGTGGCGTACCAAGAAGTGGGAGAAATACGCCACGCCTACTCTTTGAGACCTCTTGTAGTCGTTAAATTCAAAAATTCGTCGAAATTCGTTTAGTTTTTCAAATATAAATTTTATAGAATAAAATTGAGGCCTTGAAGCCATTGAAGAATACAATTTGAAGCCTTGAAGTTTAGATATCAACTCAGGAGATTCATGTTGGAAGCTGGTTTAAAGATTTGCGCTATATATTATTTACTTCTTATTACTTATTTATTTTATTATTATTTTCTTAAGTATTTAAGGTGTGAACTCCATTTGTATACACAATTTGCCTAGTTGAACGTCCTCTTGAGAAGCAACTATATAATAATTTTCAGTTATATAGAGCAACTAATAGATAGTAAACCGGTTTTATCTTGGTAACGTCACGAGTTTACGGTTATTATCTGGATTATTATCTGCTCCAGTTTAGTTTAATTTAATTAGTAAAAACACATTGAAGTCTGAAACTAAATTTTATAATTGAAAAAAAAGAACTGAAAGTAAATTTAATATAAACCGGTATATTTAAAATGAAACTGAATATCTTATTGATTTATTGCGATTTCCGATTTACTTTCATCCAATCGCATATAGCAGAGTGTTTCACCTCCCTTATTAATCATTTTAATATCCTTCACAAATATTGGTGACGATATTGTCTACAATACACACATAATCTTATCGTTATCGGGAAACAGAACGTCAATTAACCCAATTAGTTGGACAATAACGGAGATCTTCTTGAATAGCTTAGATGTTAAGAGGCTTGGAAATATTGATTTTATTAATGCAGACATCGGCGATTAAGGTCTGTACTTTATTAATCTATAAACTGTCCTCAGATTCTATAATTATATAATATTAGAGGAAGAGAACAGAGAAAACTAGTAGAATATATGTAAATAGTTCGGTACGCTTTAGCTTAGCAGCAGCTTAAGTCCAACTTTGTGTGCATTACTTCTTACTGATCTTTACTTTCTACTGATCAACGGCTTTTATGAGTTATTTGAGTTTATCTATCTAATTATTAAATAATTACAGGTTGAAATTTTTTTTTACTTACATTTTGTACAATGGTAATTCCTTTCTACTGGAGATATAACATTTAATTAAACAATACCTACAGTAAAACACATGTTAAGTATGGTTACATAATATTATACATCTTGGAAAAACATTTAAAAAAATTAAGACATTCTGAAGTCTAATATATGAGTTTCTAGTAACTAAACTCTAGTAACTAACTCTCTAAGTGGACAATATACACATGTTATAATAGAGTATTAAAATATAAATATATTTTCGACACTTCATTATAGTCTAAAGTTGCCCTTGAAAAGTAATATACATATATATATATTCTTTCATACTAAAACTTGTAGGTATAAGATCTTGTTTGGTACAAATAATAGTTTTAAATTTTATTAAAATTATATCTAATGCCTGAATTAGTAATATTACGAGTAGATTTATTTTCACAGAAACATGGAATGGCTATCTTAGTGTAAATACATACATATTATACATATAAAACATGTGTTATGTCTCTAAGTCTTTGCCTGTAACATCATACATGGATATGACTTTACTTATTGTTGGAAGATCATACAACAGGCACCCCCAGGCCAAGCTTTTTCTTTTTCTGACCACAGTCGGACTTGAACTAAAAAACTATTAGAGTTTAGTGAATACGTAATTTTATAATAACATAATTTCGCTCACATGTGTAGTAATTTAAAGGACCATATTTATATAAGTTAAAAATAACAACTTGCTTAAATTAAAACCAAACAAAGTATCACTAATAAAAAACGGTATATACTTTTCAATTTTCGAGCTATAATAAACTACAAACCTAAAAGTTGTGCAAAATAAAATCTTAACGATGATACACAACTGTTATAACATTGTTCTTTTGTAACTTTCAGAGGCACACTTTGGCGCAAAATGGCTTGAAATATTGTTGGATAATGGAAAAGTTTGCAATGGCCCACGTCAACTCGAAAATACTATAAATTGCAATAGTAGGGAAAAACACTATATATAAATAAACTATTTGTAAGACTTTATAGCATAAAGTTGCTAAGTTAGTAAGATTGCCATCATATTTCTTCTTAAATTAAGCAGACTAATTGACTTTTCAGCTTATGTATTTTATAATTTTCAAAGTTAGGTGGCAGTTCTTAACCATTAGTTAAAAAAGAGCACAGCCATGGTACATATAGCAAATTGAAGTTGAATATTTCTCGCTTGATTTACTAGATAGTCGTAAGTTTTTATTTTAAGGATTTTATAAGAAGAATCGATAAATTATAACAGATTATTGGTTTAGTTATTTTTTATGCACATCACATCATATCAACAGCTTTTAATAGTCCACTGCTAGACATAGGCCTCTCATTAGAAAGGAGGCTTTGTCCTACTATATCATTGCAGCCGGACGGGTCGGTATAGGGTTAGTGTTAAGTTTTCGTTCATTTTGCAGTGCTGTTGTCCTGTGCAGTTTGCTGCATAAGTCGGCTCTCGGATGAATAGGATTGGTGACATACCGTATTTTTGTAAAAGAAAACAAAACATATAAAAAAATAGTAGCTATACAACATAGCTACTATTTTTTTGTATAAATATCTTAGCGAAACGCACATAGTCCAAATGATAATGTGCGTTAATCACTGTTAGTAAACACTTGAACTATTTGCACAGTGCACTCCAGCAGTGTTTAACATGCGTTGCCAATACTATCAAAATTAAACCACAGGACATCTAGTTTCAAACTAAGCAGAGCTTGTACTATGAAAGCTAGTTTGACTTATAGATATGTTTTGTAAATACACACATATCATACATAGAAAACACCAGAAATCCAAAACAAATATTTGCAGATCATAAAAACAGTGGCATACGTTACTACTGCACTACGTATTCAGTTAATGGAAACAGATAGAACAAGGAAACTAAGCAACTAACTAAACAAGGAAATTGCAGGAAGCAAGAACATAAGCTGGCCAGGCAAGTACGTGAAAAGACATAGTAAGAAAAAATAAAATGTTGTTTACACTCACTCAACTAATTTAATTATGATTTCTCTCACATACATTGGATTTGTTCACAACAGTTATCCCAATAAGGCTGCCGTTGATTTACCTTTTACGTAAATTACATACCACTGTTCAAATATTCATGAAATTAATTTATCAATCAATGAATAAATAATATCTGATTAATATCTCTGAAATAAAATTATTAATTTGGTAAGCAATGATGCATGATCGCACATTCCTTGTTAATTCTTACTTTCAGTAAAATAAATAATTCGTGATTTATAAGATAAGATAAGAAAATAAAAAGAATGCACGCAAAACTTATGAGACGATTGACATAGCAAGGCGTAACAAGTACAGGTACTAAGATTGGTGCATCTACAAATGTGTGGCATGGTGGTAGCTAAATTGTTGAACGGTAGGGCTCTGGGAATCTGTGTTTTCCCAAATGGCCTACTAGGGTGAATTTTCGTGCGTTTAGGCGATTCTACCATACATATTATAGAAATAAAATATAGCTCACCTAGAACCCGTAATATTTCGTGGCCGTGGTGCTTCCCAGTTTAAAAGGGTGTATGCCTATTTTACTTCATTTTGTCTCCCGCTTTGCTAAGGAGGGAAGTGGATTTACTGTATTTCCAACTCCTCCAATTTTCTTCTCATTAATTTCGTTGCGAGTTCCAAGACAGTTTAATTTCTTCCTGGGACTTCCCAAGTGTCATAACTCGGTGTGTTCGTGGGTCACTGCTGTGGATCCTAGTGTACAGGAGTTACAGTGGTGGGTGTGTGGGTGGGATTAGTCCCAATAAAAAATAAAAAATGCCCTACTGGGGTAGTCTCTCAGGGTCGTTAGCCCTAGGTGGAATCTCTTATCAGAGGACTTGAAACGCCGACTAATATTTGTTTAAGCTATTTATGTTTAGTTTCAGATTTTATGTAGCCATTTCCCTCAGTAGCCTTGACATGTATTTACGGGAGAAAATGACGTAGATGACCTACATTCAAAATTCAAACTTTGGCAACCTGGTAATCAAATGATAACTTTGAGACAATAACTCAATATTTTTTCTCCACAAAATATGCACATTCAAGGTGTATGTGCATATTTTGTGGAGAAAAAATATTGAGAAGTTTTTTAACGTCGGCTGTAATCAATTTAAGAAGCCTCATCGCAAACTGAGTAAGTATGTCGGCAACTTACAGCTTACCTTATTTATACAGTTTAAACTGTAGTGGATTGAGTTTGGTCGTCATAAAAATTCATTTATATTAATGATTAAAGTCTGGAAAATCACGTAATTATTATTTAGTAGGCCAAAACCTAGTCTCTGAGGATAGTCCAGCAGTAGACTAGTAAAGGCTGTTGATGATGATGATAAATTATTATTCATATTATATTTATTTATTTATTTTTTATTTTTTATAAAAGACATCTCCCGCATTAGGAATAAATCCTGTGTCGCGGGGGACTTCACAAACATACATGAAACGGACACAAAGAACACAGACTCAGAACAAAAATTTGTGGATCACACAAAGTGTCGTCCCATGTGGGGTTTGAACCCACAACACTCGGCGTAGTAGGAAGCGGCGTGGCGACCGCTTAAACCACTACGCCATCCGTGCAGTCAAATAATTGATATTGATAATTGTTACATTAATGAGCGTCGTCACAATAACACTACTGAAACTTCAACCGTAGGTATACTTCGAGACATGGAAGATCCGAAAAGGGCCAGGAGTAATTATTAAATACTTTAATGCTACTTCTTTGTGTTGTAATAGTTAACTTCTTAACATCCTGAGTATATAATATTTTTGTAAAATCAGGCTCTTAAAACTTTGTTTTGTGGATTATAAAAGAGTCAAAAATCTTCCAGTTACAAAAAAAAATGTTATTATCTGTATGAATTTAGAATTATGTGCCCTGGTGACAACAATAGGGTTGAACCCTATTACGCAAGCGGGACTAAAATCTGCAAAATGATAACGTTTAATACGCCTTTATACGGCTTTTAGGGATAAAAAGCGTAAATATATTTATTTTTATTATATTATTAGCTATCTCTAATTATATTAATAAATATGTCTGATACAAAAACCATTATAATGAGCAAATAAGGAAACCCGATATCTTTTTAAACTCGTCTGCCTCGTGGCTCAATGCCAACATAACAATTCTGTTATATTTCTTTTAGGTACAAGTTTTAATTTAATCAGCGTCATTTGTTTGGCAGTTCTTCTTTGTGTAAGGACACAGAATATGCTACATTACAGTATTTTCTTTTATCACAACTTTTTACTAGAATGACATTTCAATATCTTGTTTATTTTCATGTATATTTGGCAAAACTCAACAACAACAAACTAAAGATTACTATTACTTACTAAAGTAAATATAGGCTTTTTAATAGTAAATGTGAGTATAGTATAAGCTTGTAATGTTAGTTCATATTTAGTAACTTTCTGGTGGTTTTGAGTATGGCCACGTCCTACCCAAATGTCCTGCTAGCGGTGATGGCGTGCTTCGGGTCGTTGATCTACACTAATATCGGTTAAGCTACACGTTGGCTGAGGCCCATTTGTCGTCTGTATGGACAGGACGACTCAAAACTATGGTCCTATCTTTCTCATAGTTTTCCGTAACATTGTACACGGATTTTAAAAAAGACACCTCTGTGTTTTGCGTTTCCTCCCAGTCTATGGAAATTCCGGCGCCTTCTAGCCTGAAAAATACCTAAAAAAATTACTTCTAGAAATAAATATCATTTGAGATTACTGTCATAAAGTTATTTAGTTTAATAGTTTACCGCTTTTTCTTTGAAACTGCCACATTTTATTTTTATATTAAACTAACTTTTTTTTTTGTCAACTCTACCAATCAAGTACAGGGCGAGTTAGAGCTTTATTATAAATAAAACGATTCTGTAAAATATCAGCTTATGCGATATGAATGCGAGGTCGAAAATATAAAACCTGTCGCAAATGCTACTAGACAAAGATATCTCAGTAGAGATCTAACGCTGTGAATCATAAGGTTACACAAACTAATTTATTTTTAACAAATAAAGAATCAGAAATTTGAAAACGTAACTTATTCTATATTTAGGCTGTATTTTTTAAAGAGTTCTAATTTTATTGCTATTATCTAAAACATTTTTTTACTTTTCACTTATATAGGTTGTCCTATTTAAGTGAATTGTAAGCTTTAATTTTAATTTTGTTGTTCGAAAACTCTCTAAACTAAACTAAAAATAAAAGTGACCTGATCTATGCTAAGTCTCAAACTATAATACTGTATACTGTAATATTTATCGCGTTAATTAACGATAAAGTCTAAAGATTTTCACTTAAAATGATGCCCGACTCTTTTCAAACACGACGGGGGACCTTTTTCAGTGGGTCAGCCTGATTACGCACCTTAGGGACCTTACGCGTTTGGTGCTGAAGCAACAAAACTAGTCGGGTATCCCAGAAGAAACATATTATGTTATATATAAATATGAATACTACTCGTGAATATTTTAAATTTTTAGATTTAAACAACTCCTAAGGTTATTTTAATATTAAGGGGCTTTCTCTACCTGCATTACTTGCAGCTAAAGACAAAAAAAAATCCCAGCAAGACCGCAATCAGACAATGCAAATTTATGTACATAATTTAATAAAAAAGAAAGCAAGAGAAACATTATACGATTACGCAATCGCGTTCATCCCTGTAACATAATTTTATATTTCCGTTTTAGTTTAAAACGGAAATATAATATGATGAAATAAATTTTATAAACTATTTAGGTAATTGATTTAATTTATAAACTATTTATTTTCAGCTTTCGCCGTCCACTGCCATACGAAGGCCTCCCCCAAGCAGCGCCAAACTGCTAATCTACGAGAAATACTGAACAACAGATAAACATTTCTAACTTTGTTGGGGTTAAAATAATAAAAATTCTATTTTTATTGGCAAGCTTAAAAAATATTTCATAACCTTTAACATTTATAGGGAGACTGAAGCTTCCTTTGTAGTTAAAAGTAATCCAAAATTCATAAAGGTAGGTATTTTCTTGTTTGGGATAAATATGAAATTACATTCCGCGCGAACTTTGTGAAAAATTTGGCGATAATCTTGTTATACCATTACTCGGCGATATAAATAAAAATGAAAAAAATGTTTGAAGTTTTGGAACTGTAATTCCTAAGTGAAGCTTTACGGGCAATAATATTTTTTTAATTCATTTTATTTTAATTGGAGAGCTTACAGCTACAAATATATTAATAATTTAATTATTGAGATGCCAATTACAAGCTTCCACATATTAAAAGAGAATAGAAATAGAAAATTTAGTATGATTTAAGACCACCAGACGCTTCAGCCCTCAAGTAAGTGCCACCATCGGGTTTAAAATTAGCAGCACAAAAAACTCTAGACTAGTAACACCGTACTGTATTTTTTTATTAATATGATACAATTATATAATTATAAGGATAACAGTACCAGTAATACCAACCCGTCTGGCTAGCGTGGTATGGTAGGCCATATACAGGTTTTATAGGATCCCGTTCCTCATTAGGAAAACAGACGGCCAGAATCACACACACACAAATCTCCTGTCTAAAGAGTTTCCTATGTCCAGCAGTGGACTAGTAAAAGCTGTTGATGATGATGATATATAAAAAGTTACACGTCTTGAGATGCTATTCCATAATATAACTAGCAGTTATAACTGACTAAAACTACTACAAACAGGCATTTTTAAAAGTTAATTTTTTTTAAAGTAAACGTAGAAAAAATATGTTTTAGGTACTACTAATAATACTCTTGAAGTAAAAACTACTAAAATCGGCAAAAAGCGTATCAAAATGAAATAATCCAATAAAATCAATCTCAAGATTATTATATAACCTGAAAACGCGTAGAATCTATATCAGTCGTAATAACTAACCTCTTATGCGTGAACAATATTGTATGATCTCATGGGACTAAATTGGATTTGGTATTTGAGTGTCTACTTCACAATAGGCCAAGCTGCTTGAACGTATAGAGTACTACACATTTCATAATTCATGAATATAGAATATTAATCGTGAGGTATACATTTGTAAAATACCCAAAGACATGTCTTAATCGGTGCAAATTATTTGAACAAGAGACAAAGTAGTATTATTTGTAAACAAATTGCTTGTATTTTCTACTTTTTTACACGAGTAAATGAAAGTATGCAAGCCTTTTCTACCAGTCAGCAATGACGAACATGCTTTTACGATGTCAGATAGATTTATGAATAGTTAGTGTGCTGAAAATGTTTAGTTTTACTTCTTAGGTAAATTACCTAAAAACTTTAAAATATATGAAAAAATAAAACCTGTAAGGCTGTATAGAACCATCAAATTTGGACTTATAAATGAATGTTACTTCTAAGTATGTGCCAACGGTGGTCAACGAGGGCGTGCTGTTTCGTATAGGCAGAAAGAAAACATATATGGCAAAGCATCAAACAAACATAAAATACTTACCTGGAACATGTGCTTTGAGATAAAATTCTTATCAAAAGTACGCAGACAGAAGTCGTGACTGGGGAATATCTGAGAATCGATAGTTGTGATTGTTGTAGAACTTTCAGCTCGCAAGACTACTTACCATTGCTAGTTGGAGAGGCACATGAATAAAGAGAAAATACAAATAAACAATAAATAAATACTAAAAAAAAACATAATAATATCCATCCCTAAGATGTGTCTTATTAACTCTATTTTCTTCCTAAATTCCAAAATAATGTGAGGTTAAAATTCCGGGTGAGTGACCAGCAATCACCTTTTATCCACGGTGGGCGTGACGCGTCGCGTCGCTTTAGCCCTCACGAAAAATTTTCGCCTCAATAAACGAGACCAATAAGGACGGAAGATAAATCGTAAATCCATGGCTGACTAAGGAAACGATTCCTAATTTATAAATTTGTTTGGCATATTGAAAAAATATATGAGTTTGCGCCTTTTATTCAGTTCAATTCTTAATTAGCATCGACTTTGTCTTCTATAATACCTAAGAAATAAACTTTATTCGTCATTCATTATTTATTTATTTAACATATCTGTATGTGTCTCTATCTGTCCCTGTGCAGCGACGATCCTAATGCTAAAGACAATATCTATCATAATCCTTTGTGATACCTTCACGGAGCCATGTAAATTCCTTAATAAAAATTTCATGATGAAAATTAAAACGAGGCGGAAACTTCACCTGGCATGCCTTATGTTTAGTATTGTTGAAATAGACAGTGCTCACTATCGCTATCCATTCCCCGTCATAGATCGGCTGCTTTCATGGATAGTTTCCGTAATGCTGGCTGTAAAATTTGGAACAATATTCCCCCGCCGTTAAGGTTACTTACCTCAATAAGAACTTTCAGATTGAGGCTACGGCGGTACTTAATCGACGCACAGAGGCTACTTGACACGATAATCACTAATACATCTTGTGCTTTCTTAGTTTTATTTACCTATTTAATTTTTTTTTCTTTTTACTGCCATTGTTGCGGTTGTTTGAATGGTTGAATATATTATTTATGCTTATTTAATGGCAATATCTTTCGCTCCGTTAAATTATAGTTAATATTAGCTTATGACTGTTTAATTTTTTTGTTAGTGTATAGGCCGATTTATGTCCGTCACTCATTAAATGGTCTGGTTGGAAACCGGCACTTAACTTCTGTCAAGCAAGCACTGAACCAGGTCCTATTCGACGTGTACGTGAAGTACCTAGTATTAAGTTTCCCTTATATGGTGAGTATACATATGTTATTTCATCCACGAATAAATTGTTTTTCTTTCTTTCTTTCTTCTTCTATCAATCAAACGTAGAATGATGTAGTCATTACATAGGTAGACGTATTTTAAAAATCATATGAATCAGTCTATCAAGGGAAGAAAAAGTAGAAAATATGGGAAAAGTGCGACTTGTGCATAGAGGGTTCCAATAAAGTGTATATAGACAGTCGGTGTACTTGGGAATCGATTCTTGAAAACTTGACGGTTTTTTTTGCCGAAGCACAAACTTGACTAAGACTTTCTAAAAGTACTCTTCCATATATCGTGAACATCACAGCAAATTTTTCAAGGTTAAATTTAAAGAGTAGAGAGTTTTTGCAGGCAGATAGACCAACGCACAATGAAACTATCCGTATGGTGACGGATTAAGAATACAGAGTGTCACCAACCCTATTCATCCCGTGGGTGTCGTAAGAGCCGACTAAGAGAGCAAACTCTGCAGGACAATAGCACTGCAATAAGAAGGAGAACTTAAAACAAACCCTATACCAACCTATATGGTAACCTGGCCTATATAGTAGGCCAAAACCTAAATTTTAATTAGAGACCTATGTCCATCAGTAGACTGTTAGGGGCTGTTGATAACAATGAAACGCATCTTTAAGTGGTCATACCTATGTCCTTTTGAGAGACGGATTTTTAAAAATACTTTCCCATTTTTACATATATAAATATACACATTTATTGCTAGTGTATACATTTAGGAATTAAAGTAAAATTCTACAAAGTCTTTCCATGAGATTGAAAAGTATCTATTAAAGTCTACTCTCTACCAGTACCAGCACCACATACATGAGTGCAAATTTGAATAAAAATTTCATGAATGTTTATATGTATCTATACCTTTTTTTACTTTAATTTTTAACTTTTTCTATAACAACTACAATTAAGTCTTCATCTGCCTACCCTTATCCTAATTTAATTATTGGGGTCGGCGCAATATGTGATTATTCCATTCTACTCTGTCTTTCGTCATTTCACTGTTTACTTACTTTTTAGCCATATCCTCACTCACACAGTCCATTCATCTTTTCTTTGGTCTTCCTCTTCTCTTATACCCTACTACTCCCATACCTAACACTTTCTTCATTACATTTTAATCATCCCTACGTATGACATGTCCATTATTATCCTTACCAAGAAAACCTATTATTTCTTAACTTTTCATCTAGTGGCGCTACTTTCAGACTCCCTCGTATGTAATCATTCCTGACCTTGTCCATACGAGTCACACAACCACACCAATATCAGCATCCAAATTTCGGGTACGTTCAGGCGTCTCCCATCCGTTCTCTAAATGCGCCAACTTTAAAAACCATAAAATACGGCATTTCTTTTTTTTTTTTTTTTTTTTTTTTTTTTTTTTTTTTTTTTTTTTTTTTTTTTTACCACATTCACACAACGCCATCTAGTCCCAAACTAAGCAGAGCTTGTACTATGGGTACTAGATAACTGATATAAATACATATATACTTTTTTTTTTTTGTAAATACATACTTATTATACATAGAAACACCCAGACCAAATCAAACATTAAATGTTTGACTTGTGCACACAAATGTTTGA
Source organism: Arctia plantaginis (assembly GCA_902825455.1). NCBI lineage: Eukaryota > Metazoa > Arthropoda > Insecta > Lepidoptera > Erebidae > Arctia > Arctia plantaginis. The sequence continues at coordinate 2,687,689 of CADEBD010000226.1, read as the reverse complement.
CTTGAGCGGGAATCGAACCCGCGACCTTTGGAATAGCAGTCCGTTACACAAACCACTACGCCATTCGGTCGTCAAATCTTATGATAGTTTTATAAATTTGTCTTCTTATTTTTAAGATGAAACTGGGGTCACAAATTGTTCCCGTTACCTGCTGCCGCTTCATCCATCCCGCATTGATTCGGTGCTGTACAGTTCTGTCGATCTCGCCATCACATTGTAAGAGAGAGCCGAGGTACTTAAAGTTGGAGAAGACTTTTATCGCTATCCTATCTAGAGAAATGGTTTCAGGAGTGGATAGACCATCGTAATCGCAGAACAAGTTTTAGTTCTGATGATTTTTAAGCCAACACTCTCTAGCCTTTGTTGTCATTTTTTCTACATGCATACCATACAATGTTATCTTCAAAAAGCATGCACCAAGGTGCCTCCTCCTGTATGTCCGATATCAGAGCATGAATTAATTCTACATACTTGACAGGCACTCTTTCTTCTTTCAAAGCCCACCGCAATACTATATAATATATGTAATAACAACTTCAATTAAGTGTACTGGTTTATAGTTACAAACGAATCACCTACATTGCAACACAATCAAATAAAATGCTTAATTTACTTTCTTTTCCTATCCCTGTTTCCCAAAAGATTTATCGTCTAAGGGATCCGGTGTCGGGTCAACGCTCTGCCACTTTGAACGAAACTACTACAAATCCTAATTTAGTGGTCTCACTAATAAACTGGTGTTCAAGTTAACTGCAAAGGCAGAAGTGGTTGTTTTTGCTTTACCTAATTTGATATTGATAAACAGTTGAAGTGCTATTTTTATAATACACTAGCTTTGTGTATTATAAACCTGCAGCGCGGTATGTCGGTTATCGCGGTAAACGGCTACTGATGTCATTCTGAAGGTTTTTAAAGAATTCCGTTCCTCAGTAGGAAAACAGACACCCAAACACACAGAAAAACCTACTTTCTAAGGAAAGTCCTATGTCTAGCAGTGGACTAGTAAAGGCTGTTGATGATGATTCAAGTGTATCAAGTTGAAATTTACTTTAAAGAAGATAAAATACAAACATCAACGCTACCCAAATAAATGACATTTCAGCAAGTAACAAAATTAACCATATAAACTATTTGATATTGATTTTGATTCAGTTGAAACATGAAAATGAGAACCTTCTAAGAAGAAAGTAAGTTAAAGAAGACAAAAGTTGTAAATTTTACCACAAATATATAATTGTACCACATATTTTTTTTATGTTTTATTTTTAAATTTATTCTAATATTTGTTTATATTATCATAGTGATTAAATTTTTGAAATGTTTTTATTCTAGTAATTATCCCATAGGAAACAACTCTTGTCTTTTTTTCATTACTTATTTTCAGGGTTTAAATATTTTGTAAAGTCAACACTTTCACTAAAAAATGTAGGCTAATAAGAAAAAAAAAATACAAATATAAAACTCGAAACCCCGAATACTCCGGCACCTAGGGAGGTCCTAATTTCCTCCTTCTGTTTTGTATGGGGATAAAATAAACTTGCTATAATCATATTTTCTATTGACAAACGACAAATTGACGCACATGTTTTCTCAACTCCCTCAAGGCTGTTTTCGGTCAAACATTGTTATACCCACGTCAAAGCTATTCTTGGCTAAGAGTTTACGACACGAGTTATGTTTGTACTAGTTCATCATTTTTATTTTTAGTACGTGGAATAAGACATGTCATCCATCAAAATAATAATGTTCAGTTTCTCTAATCTGTCCATAAGAAAAACATAAAAAAGGAGACTTACTCGTATCTGAAATAAGCTATTTATGAGGCATTTCCATGCTTTCAATATGCTGGGGGTTTTTGGGATTTTACTAAAAAAAATTTTAAACAAACAACATATTTTGAACGAACTTTTCAGTTTCATTTCATGAACAGCCGTGCATTAGAGCAAAAATTAGTTATTGCCGAATGTTTAGATCAAGTTTACCATCTTTTAATAGGAAATTATTATTGTTAAGCTGAGATATACGTCTAAGGATTTTTGTTTTTTGTTGTAGATTTTTAAGTATTGATTCCGATACCTACCGAGGTAGTATTACGGTAGGGATCGTGGATCTGATCGTTCACATAAGTGTTAAACAGGTCCGGAGACGTCAATCCTCCCCTGTCTTACACTCATGGAAATTACTCCACCGTACCCTATTAGTCTGTCTCCGATACAAAAATGCTAGGAGTTCAACAACCTCACGAGAGATCCCCGTGTCACCGTCACGCACCTTTCTCCACAAGAGATCGTGGTTGATGGTGTCGAAAGCACGGCTCAGGTTCAAAAAACATTCGTACACTATAGTTTGCCGACCTTTGTAGCAACCAACAACCTGCTAAGTCCAAAAATAGCCATATCTGTGAGCGGAACCCAAACTGTCCGTCATTAATATGGCTTTGATTAAAATGCGATTGGATAATTCGTTCAAGCACCTTGGCCACAATCGTGGCTAGGGCTATAGGCGTGGATAGGCCTACAGTTGGCCAAGCTCGAGATATCCCCGGTTTTATTTTTGACAATGGGAACAACCAGTGTTCTGGTTAATTCTTCTGGGAAGTAACAATGCCTCAAACAGAGATTAAAGAGTCGCGCTAATATCACACAGATATGCTGGCCAGCATTCCACAGATGTTCAATGCTCAGGCCATCATGAGTTGGAGACTTTCCAGGTTTCATTTTTCTTAATATTTTTTCAACCTGCTTCGGTGTGACAGTGGCGGCGTACCACTGCCATTGTCTCTCTTAGATTTAAGATGTGTTCTTGTTGGATGACCAAATAAATAAATATTTTTTTTTCAAATAACACATAGGAAAAACAAATATCGCGATTGAGCTGCAATAAATATCGTGACCTCAGGCGGTGCAAATGCACTACCGCTTGCTACAGTAATTGTCAACAGGTTTAGTTAGGTTCTAGTAAACAAATAAATGTACTATTACTAATTAACGTAAAAACTCTTCTAACAAGGTCATCTAACAACTAAAATCATTGTACTTTTCTAGACTCATTTATTTTGTTACTCGTAAAGCCATGTCCATATTGATAAAAATATCAATAAATATAAAAAGTCTGAGGCCGCCTTGTAACATAAATTTTGTTAGAAAAAGCAATTTTGTAGGAATTTTGTAGGGAAAATATTTTCTTTTGCCTGCGTTGGATTGACACGTGAATATTGAAAAATATTTGTTAAAATATTCAACAGTATACGTCCATACATGTTAGTACAAAATGTAATTTTCTGTTTAATAGGAATTTCTATCGGCTTCACATTTTATGGATCTGTTTTCCTTGAAATTATTTTATTGTTTCAATGTAGCATTTTTGATAAGTAAATAAAGTTATTTGATGGAACGGTTTCCACAATTCTTACTATAAATATCTTATTTGCAAACAGATATCGTTTGGACAAAGAGCAAATCATCAATCTATATTTATACATATAGTAACTCATCAAAAGGTCTTCAAAAAAGTTAATTTTATTAGGAATAATGAGAATAAAAATCCAGTTTTTATAATGTAAGAACATGACGTATATGTCTACATTCTAACTACATACTGGGAGTTTTTACTGCAAAATTTTCTGCAAAAACAAAATATAATAAAATAAGTTTGACTTAGACATCTTACTGTAAGTGTAAGTAGCCACGCATCCCGCAATACATGTTCTGTACATGTTTGTTGTGTACATATCACGAACAAAATTGGACAGTTTTGGTCCCAAGGCGTCCGTCTTGTACATATTGTTGGCATTCCGCACGCGATAAGAATTTATTGTATGTATATGTAAGACCTTCTCCAGACAATACTGAAGCGCATATAAGTATTATTTTTACTAAGTTAACTTACTTAAGTTAAGCATAAAATTCAGGGGCCACTTTATGACAAGCGGTTTTTAATGCAACCAGTGCTTATAATACTTTAAAAATAACTTCTGTAAAGTCCAACAGAGAAATTATAAAATAGCACTAAAGTATAAACTATGATGCTTACGTGTAAGGTCTAAATGATATTCAATTTGACTTTACCTGTCAGCAGTGATCATATATGTTAGTTTTACGACGAATTAAATACGACAAATTTATATCATTTTAAATCTAAGCGAGTTTTTGTATCAGTACTCCTAATATAAGCATTTATGTGTATCTTCAAATTTGGGCGGAAAATTCCTTCGGATCTCCCGCTCCTCGGGGACTCAGGAGCCAGGAGTATGTGGTGATTCCACTATAAACCACCCCGCCTCAGGTGTCCTACTCTATGAAGGACCCGGACCATATCATTTCAGGTCCTCCCCGAATTGACACCATTCCTAATACGCAAGAACTTCACCTACAGTCGACTTCTTCATATTTGACAACACCCGTAGTTACCTATCTACTATATCTATAGCCAATTAATATAATATAACACTCTAATTACAAAAACTATCTCATCTTCAGCACCATCAACGAGAGAGCTATTGTTTTGGTACTAGGACAAGGACATCAATAGGGCTTGTCTAATAACAATATTAATCTCACATACGGCCCGCTGATCCCAAACTAGGCAGAGCCTGTACTATGGTGACCAGACTGCTGATAAACATACTTTTATATTTCTAGATACATACATATTATAGAAAAATTACACTCAGTCACAATAAATAATATTCTACCACATAATATTCTAAAACATTCACATAACGCCATCTAGTCCCAAAACTAAGCAGAGCTTGCACTATGGGTACTAGACAACTGATATAAATAGATATTTATACTTTTCCTTTGTAAATACATACATATCAATACAATCAAACCAACCACCCAGACAAACCAAACCACACAGACCAAATCAAACATTAAATGTTCATGCACACAAATTTTTGACTTGAACGGGAATCGAACCCTTTGGAATAGCAGTCCGTTACACAAACCACAATGCCATCCGGTCGTCAGTAAATAATGGTACTCAACATATAATTATTTGTCATGGGTGGGAACCTGTGACCTCTGACTTAGCAGTCAGGATCATCAAACACTAGGTCAACAGGCCAGTCAAGTTGAGTCTAGTTAACTACAAAAATATGTTTGTGGTATTTATTATCGTCTGAAGGACCTTTTAAAGTCAGCAATACTACAATACCGCCGCACAGCGCTTGAATTCCTTGAGATTACGTTTTAAAGCCACATTTATTCAAATACGCCACCAAAGATCCGTTTTGATAATTTATTATGACTATTACCATCCATTTACCTATATTTATGCAGCGACAGATAGCTGGTACAGATAGGATTCTCAAAGAGTTACATTTAAGTTTGATATTGAACGTGAAGATTTTAGAGATATAGAAAACTTATTAGAATATATTATATATCGCTCATGGTATCCGAATCCTAAAAAGGTATATTACGTTTTCTTTACTTAAACAAAAGTTGCATAAATCAATAGGTTTCTATATGAAGTATACGAGTAATGTTCAAACAATCCTCATTATAATATTAGAATTAAAGCCCCTGTTAACCTGATTTCTTTAATCTGCATTAACAGCGGAGTAACCCATGATAATCCCCAACAAAACCCTTTAAATGCGCTTAATTAATTAGATCTAATATTTATTTGTACAAATATAAATTTTGCAAAAAAGAAATATATAATTTTGAGTTTAGCCGAGAATATCCATGAGGAACTACAGAGAAAGAGAAGAAAAGAACATTTTAAGTGTATGAACGTTTGAACGCAGAAGGCTGTGCTACTACTTGGTACTCTCCTTATTCTAATAATTTTACAAAAATGTAGGTTTGTTAATCACTCTCCAGTATTTGTACAGATTGCAGTCAAAGTTATTACGCAGTTCAATTTTGGATTAATAAGTAATGATACGAAATACGTGAACTGAGATTATGGACAAATGGCCGAAAGCTAATAAACACATAAATTTAATTTTAACCTCTCTCTCGGGTGTATTGTATCTCTGATTAATTACTACTAAATACTGTTTTCATGATCGGAGAAGATAATAACGCAATTGGGATTCTTAAACTAAAAATATAATTCATGAAGATGAAGATACAAGTCGAGGCAAGATGTAAAGCAAAGAACTGCAATATATACTCAGTAAATAAGTATTATTTTATTTTCCAATTATTAATTAGCTTTGTTAGATATTAGAAGGTTGTTCTTTTACACTGTTAAAGTTAGGTTTTTAGTAGAAAACTTAAAGGTATTTTGTTAGAAACGTTTCTTCTTCGACATTTCTGTCTGGCAACATATGAGGCATGTTGTTAATCGTGGTTCTTTGTTTACTGAATAATGCGGTTACAAACTACTTTTTTTTGCCCCATTTTCTGGTTTGCACAGTACTTAATATTTAAAAAAAACAGCATGAAAAACGTAAAAGAAAATTATTAGATAAAGGACAGCCTTTTCTCAATTATAATCAACGCGTAGGTTTTACATATTAGTTCTCGCTATTGGGGTACTAGTTTTAAAGTAAATTTAAAGTTTTATATTCGTTATACTTTCTTGGTCTTCTTCAGGAAATGTAGAAGTTCGCAACGCAATTAATTACATAGCCGAAGAACTTTAACGTTGAAGATCTATGGTTTTATCCCAGTCATTTAATGGTTATTATAATGTAGACGTTGATATTTATACAAGAAGTATTATACGTATATACTAGCTGATCCGGCAAACGTTGTATTGCAACAAAAAAAAAAATTAGGGATGGGTCACCCTTACCATTCAAAATTGTGAATCTAAACCATTCCCAGATCCCCTTGAACACACACAAAAAATTTCATCAAAATCGGTCCAGTCGTTTGAGAGAAGTTCAGTGACATACACACTCACAGAAGAATTATATATATAAAGATGGTAATGTTTGAGTAATAAATAGATGATTACGTACCAACAAATAACAAAAATAATTATATTAAACCTCAGTACCTGGTTTCTTTTTGTCATAAAATTGATTTTAAAATCACTAAATTGTAAGCCCTATGGCTACTACTACTATGGCTGTTTGCCAAATTACTAACACAAATAATACTGAATTATATTTCGCTAATCTTATATTGTACATTAACTTCTGTCATTTTCATAACGAGAGATTCAAGTAATAAAGATTTCGTTTATTATTTCTAAAATGGATATTGGACGTACCAACATTTATTTTTACGTGTTTATTCATTGAGCTCCTGAAAATACAACACTTTTCTAGGAAAATATTTGAAATGTATGCCTATTGAAAAGCAAAGCAAGGATACACACATGCTAAAGGAGTGCTACAATACCAAGTATTGTTTACAAATAGTCTATAGGTAGATATTATATGTGTTGTATCTATATTTTATTTCTAAGATATGCATGACTGCGAACAGATGACAGTTAGTTAAATGTAAAATGTTTCTCTTTCATAGATATTACAGTGACTTTCTTAGTTCAACAATATGTTAAGTAGGTATTCCTAAATATCTTTAGTAATGGGAGCTGCAACGTAACTATTGAGCCGATTGGCAGGGGGTAGCTTGCGGCTTCCCTGGGGTATGATTAAGCGCGGCGGCGAATTGTAATCACATGGTTTGGGTTCTCCCTAGAATAAAGTGCCTTAGGCTGGCCGTCAGGGTGGTTTTTAAAGAAAAAAAACACATTACCTGTATCCTACATTACCTCTGGAGCTCGGAGATCCGAAAGGTTTTTCCGTCTCTTCACCAAAAAAAACCTCGTCTTAGTAAAATGTAAAATACTTTACTGAGATTCGAATTAAGTCAAACATATTGTTTTAAGTGCGTACGTAGTAAATAAAAAAAAAACAGTATTCGCCTTCTGGCAGACTATTTTACTAATATCATGCCAGAATTTAACAGCACTTATTTATAGTAAACAACAAAAAAAACACGTACAACTAAACTTATGGAGAGGGATTATTTGAATGTCATTATGACAATGTCGCCTCCACCTTAAAACGAATGTCACATTTTTTTTATTTCTCTGATGTTATTGCGGCTTTTCTGGAAAGTAAATGTTAACACCAAGTAATTTGACAAAACAGATTCTAAGTATTTTTTCACAGTCTAAGATTTCTTTTTTAAATAATGAAATAAAGGTATTTTGAGATTGAGTTTGATATAGATATGAAGCATCTTTAGCGCTTTAACATTTGTTACAATAAAATGTTTAAGTCTTTGCAATTATATTGGAGAGATATGGGAGTAGATGCAGGATCGGAAACGACTATCTTATGATGACGATGCTTTATTTCTTGTATATTGACACAGACATCCGGACGTGTTTCTCTAACATGGCTCTGAGGCTAATATTATTTGCTAAATATCTTTTATCTTTCTTTTTCTCCTTGTTTTCACTTCCTTATACTTTTTTCTGACTACTACACCGATCGCGGTCTCTTATATATTATTACTCGGATTCCCACGTAACTGACCTTTGTTTATTCTTTTATTTTTCGCTTGATTAGTGGTCTAGTGTGCCTTACACTATTCTCACACACCTAATTTACACACTTTAATTTTATTTACATTTCATTATTTTACACTCATTTATTTACATATACAAAGGTAATTTCGATACCGGATGGTCGATAATTCATCTTGAATATTACCGACTGGGTCCGATCCCTATTACCGCGCATGCTTAGGATTGTTGTGATGTAGCTTAGCTACGTGGAACGGTGACATTTTTTTGCCTTAGCTAATTTTGATATATTGTTTTTTGCTAATTTTGTTGTTTGGTTGGCGTGATTTCTTCAATTTTTACTGCAAGATTGTATTTCCAAGTTTTAATTAAACATTTTATTGTTCTTGAAGTGTTTGTGATCTAATAGTGCGGAGTTATCCTTTTAATATACCTACTCCCATTACCTACAGTAGTATTGTAATTAATTTAAAGAAAACCCTCAATAATTAACCTATAGTATCAATATAATTAACCTATATAATCATAAATAGGCATCCTTCAGGATGCCTAATCAGCTGGACGGGAGGCAACAAACTCTTCAAAGGCATTTTGTACTGCCTCTCGGGCATTGAATTTTTTACCCACTAAAAAGTTGTCTAAATTTTGGAAAAAATAGTTATTTTTTTTACAAGACGATTTTTACAAGAAGGGCATCAATAAACTGCTAACTAACTGCTAACTATAACAGAAATAAAAAAGTTTTAAAAAATAAGTACTTTCACTTATTGCATACAAAACGGCAATTTCATAGGTAAAGACCTATTATTATACAATTCTCGATTCTAGTCACCGTTGTGTCAATTCTCAACACCTAACTCTATCTGTGAACAGTCTGCTCATCATATCCTCGGGGAATGTAGTCTTTGGTTTAATGAACGTAATATAATGCTGTTTAGCCTGCAGATGACATCTGGGGCGGTACACTATGGGGATTCTGCCATACATATTATAGAAATCAAATATAGCTCACTTATATAGGACTCTTAATATTTTGTGCTTCCCTGTTCGAAAGAGTGTATGCCTACTTTACTTGTCTTGTCTTTGTCGCCCGCTTTGCTACTGAGGGAAGTGGACTTACTGTATTTCCAACTCCTCTAATTTTCTACTGATTAATTTCGTTTCGGGTTCTAAGACAGTTTTATTTTTTCTGGGACTTCCCGAGTTGATCCTGGCGTACAAGAGTTACAGTGGTGGGCGTGTGGGAAGGATTAGTCCCAACAAAAAAGAAACTCGAATCGAATTATTTGTAACTCACTAGTGACCAGAGCGTAGCAGAGTATAATATACCTACAATGCAGCCGATGCAAACAACAAACGTTACCACTCGTTTTGCAAGTTTTACTCGCTCGATATAGATAGCAATAGTAGGCGACAAGGAGGGTGATGATAGTGATAGTGATGTAGTGATAACAAGTTATGCCTGCAAATCTCAGCTGATCTATCCTACGTGACTCTGGCCTCTGTAAACTGCTGCAGTCTCAGTCCCTTTCCTCATTCGAGTTTATTATTCTCTACTTTGGCTCCCTTACCCTATCCGCTTATCTAACTCCAATTAACCTTCCTGTGGCCTTATTAAACGATTACATTTTGAGTTGACGCCAAGGGTTATCATCAGGTAGGCAATGGCAGTGACTGAAACTTCATATAGAAGAAAATCATGAGTTTTCAAAATCATGAAATATTTATATCTAAAGTCAAAGGGAATTTACGTTGCTATAACAGTAATTTAATAATGGCTTGGCGAAGATCTCATAAAAGTTAGTTAGTTCTACCTTTCGGCAAGTAAAGAAATCTATATCAATCTAAATACAGTGTTATTTTCTGCCAACAGTTTTATTATACCTTCGAAGCCCAGTTGGTCTAGGAATAGGATAAAAGAAGAAAAACCGACAACAGAATCTTTTATTATTAAGTCCATGGTAAAGTTTCATGGGGATGAATTGAATACTATTATTTTTGTAGTGGTATAGTTTAATTCGAAAATGACTGCAAATATTTATTACTTACTAGTACTACTTAACTACAAAAGATCTTTTCATGTGGAGTATTCAACGTGTCACGTGAATTTGAAGTAGATTCAAGTGGGGACTCGATATGTTAAATGTTATTACACTTTTACGCCGCGAATAGGAAAAAAAATGGGGTATCGGAATGTTATTTGGGTAGCGGTCGAGTCACCCGTCACCGCCGCGCCCTTAGGTTCCCCGCGTGTATTTGACATTCCATTTGTCAGGCCAGTCCTAGCGGATGTTTTGGTAGATAAATGACAATGGTCATATGTATTGGGCTTCCTTTTTAATTGTAGAACCATCTTTGTTGTGTAATTCGTCATCTTTCAAATTGTTGAAGTTATTTTGAACCGGTCAACGTTTACTTTTCGTGAGGTCAAGAGAATTGTGGTAACACAAACAGGTAAAGTTATATGAATTGACAATAGATTAACATAATTACAAATACCTATATAAATATCTTTCCGTCCGTGTGGTGACGGGTTAAACATACGGAGTGTCACCACCCGGAACCATACCGTGGGTGTTGTAAGAGTCGACTAAGGGAGCAAACTACAACAGCCCTGCAAAGAAAAGAAAAACTTAAAACAAACCCTATACCACCCCGTCTGGCCAGCGATGTATAGTAGGCCAAAACCTCCTTTCCAAGGAGAGACCTATATCCAACAGTGGACTATTAAAGCCTGTTGACAATGAAGATAATGTAAATATGTCGAAAAGTCAGGAAATCAAGTCAAGGCTTTAATTGTATTATTACGATATATACATATATACATTAGTCATGAAAAAAATTGCTCTTTTTTTAAGCAATCGTGTAAAACTCTTTAAATCTTAAGAAATCGAGATGAATAAACTATTACATACAATTTTGTTTGTTACGATCCGTACATCATTTATACCTATACGTTTCAGTAGTCACTTATAGACTAAATATTAATTATATTCATAATGTTATGGCGGTCCACTAAATGTGAACACTTTATCTTTATTACACGCTTCAAAGTATAGTAGCCGGCCATTTATTCTTTTTTTTTTTCATTATAAACTTTTGTAAAAATACTCCTCGATGGCCGATGATATCGAAAGCTGAAACCCGCCCACGTCGTACTCCAAGGAAATATGTCAATATTTCCTCAACAAAAAGCCGACATACCTATAGGCATATATAAAAGAGAGCCGGAAAAATAGCATCATGAACAAAGATTGACGATCGTTAGGTGACTTTTGTAAGCGAATAACAAAAGGGTGACTGTTAAAGTTCACATTCAATACGCTTGTAGCGTTAAGAATGTCACGAGGATAAAGGAACTAAAAACATATCTTGAGGATTTTCGGCTTTTTCTGTGTATAGTTTGGGATATTTCAGCTATCACCCGTAAATAGCAATAAATAAAAGATATTTTGTGTTGGTATTTTCTTTACTTATAGCATAAACTATTTATGGGAAGAATAAAACAGATGATTTAATTAATATGATAATATTTTATTACTCATTTATGTATAGAATTAATTTCTGTGTGGTTACGTGATAACTGGTTAGCAACAATCACACCACAATTGCTACAAACTACATATCTGCCAAACTATCTATTGCCCACGGTTTCATATCCCTATTTTATCCCCTTAGGGGTGACATTTAAAAAAATCGTTTCTTAATGGGTGCTTACAACATAAGAAGTAGCTCCAGCGATTTATGCTCTGCGTTATTGAATCAGTCAGTCAACAGAGCAAGTAATTTTATATATAGTTAACATTATTAGTTAACATATTATATAGTAGTTAACATCAACCACGACTGAGAATGTTTTTGAGGAAAATTTCACTCTCAGCGTAGCTTCCCATTTGAAAACAATATTACTGTGATGTTTTATTTTGCTTTCGCTAACATCATTCTATTTTTTATTCTTTCGTCTGAAAACATATAGTAACTATTTCTTTTTATTCTGGTTCTTAAATGATATAAATCTGGACATATATGTATGAACATAAAATTGAACATTTTTATCATTCAATAGATAAACGATCTTCAAAAGTAAAAAGTTGTATTAAATTACTATTTATGTCAAGTCGAACAAATTCATATATCTTTTCTATTTCTGTATAAGAAGATACTTACAGACTGATTTACTGACTGATGGGTCAACGCACAGCAAACGCAAAGCACGCTGGGTATAGAAGCATGAATTTTTTCACAAATGTTCTTGAGGTAGGTGTGCACTGAGAAAGGATTTTTAGGATTTAAAAAAATCCACTAGGTGTTAAAGGGGGGTTGGTAATTTAAATGAAACTTCTTCATTTTTGGTAGCAGCGTTTTCAAAAAAAACAGTGAATACTCTTTATTTAAAGTATAAAAAAATGTTGTTAGTAATTTTTGAAAATTACTCTTAAAAAGGCATGCAAGTTTGTATGGAGGATATATCTATAATCTTGATTCATTGTATCCTCAGCGATGTCTGTCGTAGTCGCGGGCAAAAGCTAGTTAGAATAGTATAGTAACAATTTAAAAACCAAAATGTTAGTCACGATATCACTGTGCCCCTACAAAATATTTTCGACTTTTATCTTATGTAAAATGTGCTTTAAATTTTACACAATCCACATTTTTTTAGGATCCTTAGGATTTTTTAGGATTTTTAGGATTAGGAAATTAATTCTCTTTTATTAATTTAAAAAATGCCACGCCATTTCAGGAATCCCACCATTTGGTCATCGAGTCATTATCTATTTTTCCTTGTCCGATATATTGCAACAACTTCAGTCATGCAGTTATTTCACCTCGACTTAATAACCAACCTTGACATGTTAGGCTCAATTTTAATATTGAATCGAAATAAGTTGAGATAGCGAAAATTAGAGGTATTTATTACTTTCCCTAACTCGCCGCAATTTAAACCGTAGTATGTTAATATTTAACTAAGTTAATTAAAATTCAAATAAAGCCAAATATATTTGACAGATTCATCAAAATTATAACTTTATAAATGGATTATTACTGTAATTAACAAAATTCAATTCAAACTTGGCCATTGCAGAAAAAACATAAAAGGAGAGTTAATGTCGATGAACCTAAAAAGTATGAGTAATGTAACATTGATTAATAGAGTTGGGAACAATATGATAAAAAGCGAATTATGTTAAAGAAGATGAAGTAACTAGGATTGAGGAAGGATGATTAAAGAATAAGTGTGTAAATTATTATTATAACGACATTACTTATAACGTTACTACGTATGTTAAGAACCTAGGCCTATTTATCGACTCCAAGCTCAGTTGGCAAATCCAGGTCACCAGCGTCAGTCTGAGAGTCACAGGTACGCTACGGGCCTTCTATCGGCTTAAGAACTTCCTGCCTTCCTAGACAACCTTCCTAGACTCCTATTCTCCTTATCCTGGATTATGGTGATGTCTGCTTTTATGCCCTGAATGCAGATCTCCTCAATAAATATGACCACCTTCTGAATAACTGCATTCGACTCGTCTTTAACCTTCGCAAATACGACCATGTTTCCTCCTCTCGTCGCGATTTGAACTGGCTCACGATTCGTCAGCGCCGTCAGCTGCACGACCTCACCACCCTTATTCTATTCTCAACTCACCTATTTCCCCTTCCTACCTGACAACCTCATTTGAATTTCCATGTTCCAATCACAACAGAACCCTCCGTTCCTCAAACAATCCACTTCTATCTAATTTTAAGTAGAGATTAGAAAGTTTTGATGTACTCTTTTTTTTTTAACTGTTTTGAAACTGAGAAAATATCTCAATATTTAGAAGGGTCTTGAATTCAAGAGTTAAAAATAGGTGTTGGTAATTATAGCTTCCCATAAAAAACAGTCAAAAAATTTTAAAGTCAAAGATACATATGAATAACGAAAATCAAACTAGTCGAAGTATACAGTGCGTAGTCGGTATCACAGTTTTTTATATTATAAGTGGGCAAACGAGCAGTAAGCAACTACCGCCGTCCATGGACACCAGCAACTCAAAAGTCACAAGTGCGTTGCCGTCCTTGGAGTCCTACCCGCTCGAGTCAGCGGGAGGGGGAATTTGGGCTGCGGTAACCTTACTCACTCAGTGAAAGACAACGAAAGAATAAAATAACAGTCAAATATAAATTGAAATTTTAAAAATACAGTGGTCGTGGATTCACTAAACTAATCTATAAGTTTCTACTGTATATCTCTGACAGAAAAGCCACAAATGTATTACGCAGACAAATTTCACCAACAAGCAATCTTATTTTCGTCAACTGGGCAAGTGTCCAGAACCCGAAGTCAGACTCAAGCTTTTTAACAGAAAATCCGATATCGTGCCAAAACATAGAGATATAAACATACACCTCTAATAAATATTATTTTTATTGGTGAAAATTGTATATCTGTGGTAGAACATTTTCTTTTAAATAAAATTTAAATATACAGGGTGTGTGTTTCCATTTTACATACTTTAACGATGAACTAAATAATTTATAGATATCCTATCTGCCAAATAGACATGTAAAGTTATTGTTTTGCAACAGTTTTTAAAAACTACAGCAATATTCATTATCAGCAAAACCTACTGATCGGTATTTGTGAAACCTTCTCACACTAGCAGAAAGTCGGTGCCGATATCTATTGTATTTTATAAGCCTGTTGAGATCGATGTAAAATATATGCGACTATGGTAACGGGTGTGACAGGCACCTGCATACAGGAACCGTAAGGTTAACGACAAGTTAAACGACAGAAACATGTAATGTACTTTGTATATATTTAGATTCAGTCTCTGAGAAAGACTCGCTTTCGTAACAATAATACTAAGTGGCCACTCTGAAATTGATATTCAGGGCTATTTTAATATACATACTTATATTATTTAGTGATTGTCTTATGAAGTAAGTAATTTTATTTTCATTAGGCAGTTTATTTTTAATTTGTTAGGTATGTTTAAATTGTCATTTTCAACAAATTTAAAATGCCTATCCAGGGAGTTTCAATGTAAAAAAATAGTACTATTATTATTGTATCTGATGATAACATGCATCTCATTAATCGGCTGAAAAATTACAAATCTTTAATAATAATAATATTTCTAACATCTGACACACAACGCCTTTTAGTTTCAAACTTAGCGGAGCTTGTACTATGAAAGCTAGAATAGCTAATAGAATACTGACATACTTTTTTGGTAAATACATACATATTATAGTTTTACTTCAGTCGTCTGGTTTTCAAGCACACTCGTTTTTTTCTTCCTGTTACTATTGCATTTTTGTTACTCACAACTTTTTCATGTATTTATTGTCATAAAACGTTCCTAATTTTCAACTATTTAAAGTTTCAGCAACAAACTGAAGTGAAAATTCAGCTCTGTGAGTAAATTTTAACTTTGCCGTGTTTGTGCAATGCTTTGAAGTAAAGGAATTTCAAGCCTTTCACGTACATCATTTCCGCTATCCGATGCACGAAAGATATATGCGTTAAATATTTCAACTGGGATTACTGACGAGCTTTAATTCATTGTTGTTGACTTTGTTGTACTTTGTTTCTGTTTATAATAATCACATTGGGCTTTTAGTCGCTATAGCGCCACAACTTAGTTGTACGTAAGGTTAATTAAATAATAAATATGTTACCAAACAGGGTTATTTTAAAAAGTGTATAATCTGTGCCTATATAGACACGAATTAAAAAGATTTGATTGTCTTTAAAAAGTAAATATACATTTGTCTGTGCACAGCCATGCCTTCTAAATTTAAATTTTATCAAAATAAAAAATTGATAGATATTTACAATAAATCCCATAGGCGTCATTTCAATTGACATTATAAAAAACAGTTCAATCTATATACAATATTCGTACTTAAGATTGTTAAAATGATAGGTTTATTATTAATTAGTTTAGTTTACTAATAATAATTTATTCATAGGCTTGAAGATAACAATTTGTAAGTTATTTCTAATCCTCACGTACTTGTGCTTGTAGTCGAAAAACGTTAAACGGACATAAACCTTCCCAAAGTTTATCCTCTACAACCGACCCTGTGCTACCCGTACCGTATGAACCGCATTCGAAACCTTATATTTTATAACTTTTCCCTAATATTTATTTAAATATGTAGGGCTTACGTATCCACATGTGTAAAGCATTTGAGTAAAAGTTTTATTGATTCAACGGTTATGAAACCTAGTTTAACAGAATTAATTACGAATTGAATTAAATTATTTATGTGTGTAAATATATATTAGACTAGCCCCTTGGTCTAGTGGTTAGTGACCCTGACTGGTATGCCAGAGGTCGTGGGTTCGATTTCCATCCAGGACAAATATTTGTGTGATCGTTTTTTCTATGTCTGGGTGTATTTTTATACAGAATAAAATATTATTTATTTCATAAAGCATAGCATACAAAAATAAAACAAAAGTTAAGTAACAACATACACGAATAAAATAAAAAATCAACTAAGGTTTGACAAAGGCAACATTTTTCAATATGACAATCTTTTATACCTGACAGAATTGACATGACACGTCAATGTGCCACGTATTCAACCACGCGTCTATAAAATGTTACTTATATACCTATAATAACTAGTACTTATTAACTAATAGTTATCAACCTATGTACCATAAAAATACCTTTAATGTTGCTGAGGGTCGTACGCCGAGCTTAAAAAAATAGGTAGACCCTCAGTGTACACTGTGGTGAATAGATGAAACCTCAGTACTGATTTTCAGTGTCCACCTTAGTTGTCGCCCTGATTCCAACAGCTGCAGTTACATATGAAAATGTTATATACAAATGTAAACTCTTCCTACTTGTGGATCAAATTTAGCAGGGTAAGCGATGATTTTGAGTTAACCTACTACTGCATACTACAAATTCAATATTTCTAATCTTATTAGGTACTGTTGAATACATGTTCGATTGCAACCTTCGATTGCAGGTTCTTTACATATAGTAACAAGTCGAAGAAAATACTCGTATGTCCACAGTATCATTGACATATCAATCAATAGCCTGCAACATTTACGACACTAGACTTCCACCGCTAATGGACCAAAACATTCGAGGGAAGTAAATTTATTGTGTTTGTTGATCAAGAGGTATTTTTTTAAGTGAGTTTTAAGAGTGTATATGGTTTTCAGATGCCTAATTGGTGGCGTTATAGAATTCCAGCATTCCGTTGACGCATACTTAAAACTGCCACGAAATGCAGCTGTCCTGTGTCCCAGAATACTCAGTGCTCTGGTTGTGGGTCTGATGGAGTAAGAGAAGCGGTTATGTCTCCAGTCTATTTTTTCTACAAGTATGTAGGAGTGTGCTTATTAACCACTCCATACATTAAGCTAGCCAGATGCAGCTTCCTTCTGGATTCCATTTTAATAATGTTGTTGTCATTAATATAAGGTGTTACATGATGGCGTCCTGGGATTTTAAAACAGTAACGAACGTAGGCATTTTGAACTCTTTGTATAAGATTCTTTGTTCTAGTTAGTACGCATGGACCGTACACTATGCCACACTAAATCTAGATAATACAAGACTGTCTACTAGGTGTTTTCTTAATGGAATGTTATGGTACTCTCGGCTGTTGTATAGAATTTTCAGTCTATAAAGACAATTCTTAACAACATTGTTTACATGTGCTTCAAATCGGAACTAAGAGTCCATTAGTATTCTTAAATTATTAGCTTCAGCCACCCTTTAGAATACGGAGTGTCACCACCCCCATTCATCCGTGTCGTAAGAGCCGACTAAGGGAGTAAACTACGCACGAAAACAACACTGCAAAGAGAAGGAATACTTGAGACAAACCCAATACCAACCCGTCTGGCCAGCGTGGTATAGTAGGCCAAAGCCTCTTTTCTAAGGAGAGGTCTGTGTCCAGCAGTGGTCTATTAAAGGCTGTTGATGATGATGATGATGACCCTTTCAATTATATGCCCATTTATGGTAATTGGTGGGTTAGCATCCGCTATAGTCTGGACTTGCCGCTTACTACCCAAAATCATAAATTTCGTTTTTTTTGGATTTAAAACTAAGGAGTGGTCTCTAGAGCACTTAATGACTCTTTCTAGGTCTTCATTAATCATATCGACCGCCGACCTGGTTTTAATTGGTTTAAAAGACAGATACAATTGAGTGTCATCTGCATACATATGGAATCTGCAATTTAGGAAGCAATTAGTCATGTCAGCTGTGTATAACATAAATAAAAGTGATATGTATGTATTAAGGAATATATTATAAGTACGTTTATCAGCAGTCTGGTTGGCATAGTACAGGCTCTGCCTAATTTGAGATCAGACTGCCTTGTGTAAGATGTGTAAAGTTATTATTATTATTATTATCTTTGATAAATTTGAATATCATTCATATTTTTTTAGGGTAATCTATCATTAATTTCTTAGGATACTTTACTTCTATTTCATTGCTTTCTTTTTGTATAAAATGATCCCACAAATATTGAACAAAAACTAAAGTCCTATTTTAATCGTTTAAATAAACAAAGGCGTCCTTTATAAACATTGTTTAAGTGGTGCTCCCCGGCAAAGCCTTGCTTCCATTATAGTACCTTAAATTAGCAGTCGTTTATGCACAGCCATGGTCTATTTAAATTCCATCGCTTTATGAGTTTGTAAACCCTACTTTCAATAAACCTATTAAGGCTTCGGCTAATAAATTTATTTTTAGCGCACGAGCCTATTCAAACAACGGCAACGAAGTAGAAGTATTTTTTTAAATAAAATCAGCAATTTCTTTTCGAGGATATTGCTTTTTGAGACCGTTGTTGGTTAATGGGAAATTATAATTGTATAGTTTTGGGTGATCGTGACATTTTTGCGTCGAGAGGTACAATACTGGGTATTTCTCATATAGACGACCTTCCATTACAGGGTACATTAGAGTATACAGCGTAAGTTTATAGAAATTTTAATTTAAACAGTAGATGTTTTTTTTTATTTTTGTTTCATTGTGATTAATAATAATAATAATAATAAATAAGACTAGCAACACTTATCTACAGCAGTCAGAATTTCTGTATAATTTCTATTTTTATAAAATTTTAGATTACAGCAAAATTAATGTACTCAAGAAAAGTTCAGAATAGAATATGTATTACATATATTGCGAAAAGAAAATCCCAACTCGATTAAAATAACTCTATAATGGTAAAAAATATACGTGAGAAATGACATTTAATGTCATGTCAAATAAACAGCAAGATCTTTTTCTTAGAAATTCTACTGTTGTTTGTTAATGATTACAAGAGCTAGAGCCAGCAGAGCACGTTTAACACCTCCGGACTCGTCGCTTCGCTCCGCCGTGCAGTCCCCGGAAGTCACAACACAAGTCCCGGTGATTACAGAGGCGTCGAGCTCGACTTCAAGCGACGAGTTTTTCTCCCCGCCAACGTCGCCAACACCTGTACGTCGGCAGGGGAGAGGTCGGCCACCGGTTTGCCTGGGATCCCGAGGCCCATCGGCTTCGAATAGGGCCCCCGCTATCGGTGGTAATGTGCGTCGCATGAAATGGACTTCTTCAATGAACGAGAACGTCATGCGAGCATATTTTGTGGCTACAGAGGGTGAAACTAATCTCACTGCGTATCGTAATCGTTTACTAACTCTGTTTCAGGAACTTGAACCAACTGTTAACGTTACGGTGCAAAGGTTATCGGATCAAGTGCGAGCTATTAAGCGATGTAATTTGTTGAATAGCTCTGTACTTGAAAGGCTACGCTCCGACTTACAGATAAGCCTCACTACTTTTCCTTCTTCACAAGCAGTCACGCATCAAGATCTCGAAATACCACAGGCTTCTCCTGCTGAAGGAGAGGAAATTGATGCTTCTTCTGTAAGTACCCAGTACAATGATATAATAAGGAATACTTTGGAAGGTGCTATCCTGGAATATGGGTCCATGAATTTCGTAAACAGACCACGTTTACCTCGTTTGCCGATGCATAAGCGAAATAAGGCGTTAGTGTGTGCCCTTGATTCTATATTACCACCATATTTTGAAAAATGTGAAAACCTCAGTGATACACATTCAATTCTATATTGTGCGGCCGTTACTGCCTGTCGAGTAGCTGGTGTCAAATTCTCAAGAGTTGACATGGCTCCTCGACCTAAGTCTCTGGTGCCGTCGTGGCAGTATAGAATTGAACGTCGTATCGCTGAGGCAAGGGTACTCATTGGCAAGCTTATCTGTTTCAGATCGGGCAACACACGCCCGAGAGTAATGCGCTTTGTGAATCAGGCTTTTTCGGGAACTGGTATCAGGTCCTGTGATTATATGGCACGAGTCACAGAGCGCATTGACTTTCTGAAACAGAAGGTTTATGCATGGGCAAACCGTATACGAAGATATAAAAAAAGAGTGGACCGATATACTCAGAATCGCACATTCCAAAGGGACGAGAGGTGGGTTTATAGACGGTGGGCGCAGCCTGATTTAGTGAGTGATGGACATTTTCCAGATGTTAAAATTACTAATACATTTTGGCGTAACATATGGTCGATGCCTATCACTCACACAGAGGGTGAATGGATGCGAGATGTCGAACGATCGTGTGAGTCAATCAATACAATGGAGCCAGTATCAATTTCAGATATCGATATAGCTTATGCAGTTCGTTCGCTACCGAATTGGAAGTCAGCGGGACCGGACGGACTGCATAACTTTTGGTTAAAGTGGCTCCGTAGCTCACATGTACGTTTGGCATCTCATTTTCAATCATGCCTAGAATCAGGTTCGCTTCCATCTTTTATGACTACAGGACTAACTCACCTAGTCTATAAATCTGGTAGTGCCACGGATCCCAAAAATTATAGGCCAATAACGTGTCTTCCGACGTTATATAAATTACTAACGTCCATTCTTAGAGTGAAGATAACATCTCATATTACGAACAACTCTATTATATCTCACTCTCAGAACGGATGTAGAGGTGGGGCACGTGGCACTAAAGAGCTCCTTATTATTGACATGACTATTAACCAACAAGTTCGTCGTAACCGAAAAGATCTGTCGACATGTTGGATAGATTATAAAAAGGCTTATGACTCTGTACCGCATACGTGGCTCTTGAGGGTGATGGAGTTGTACAAGATTGATACAACTCTATGCACTTTTATGGAGACATGTATGCGGCAATGGAGAACGGTTCTTTGCTATGCAGGATGTCGGCAATCTCAAGGCGATGGCGAATATATAATGATTCAGCGGGGTATATTTCAGGGTGACAGTTTAAGTCCCTTGTGGTTTTGCTTAGCTTTAAATCCTCTCAGCACTATGTTGGAGGGTTCAGGGCTAGGCTATCGTTTGCAGAGAGATGGTAAGGTTATATCCCACCTCCTTTACATGGATGATTTAAAACTGTTTGCTTCCAGTAGTTCCATACTGATGAATTTACTAGAAATAACTAAAACCTTTAGTAAATGTATCAGGATGGAATTTGGTGTAGATAAGTGTGCAATCATGCATGTAAAAAGAGGCAGGGTTGTGGAGTCTGATAGGTTGGAACTCTCAGATTCCACGCACTTTACATGTCTCTCAGCTAACGAAACTTACAAATATCTGGGTATGTCACAGGCGTTAGGTGTAAATGAGTTGACTATGAAACAATCGTTACAGGAACGCTTCTTTAGCCGCCTGAAAAAAGTATTAAATAGTCTTTTATCAGGTGGTAATAAGGTGAGAGCCTATAATGATTGGGTCATACCAGTTCTAACTTACTCTTTTGGCATACTTAGATGGACTCAGACTGAACTAGATACCCTGGATAGAAGAGTTCGTACATTGCTTACTGTATACCGAATGCATCATCCACGTTCATCGGTGATGAGGTTATATATTCCACGAAAATGTGGTGGTCGTGGTTTTCTAAATGCCAAGACCCTCCACAATCGTGAGATATGTAACCTTAGGAATTACTTCCTGTCTGTTGATGTGGATATGCATAGGGATGTAGTAGCAGTTGATAACGGACTCACTCCGCTTGGTCTAGGTAAAGAGAACTGGCGCAAATTTGCAGTACTCAACATTACTGATCGTAAGGAGATATGGAGGGGCAAAGAGCTGCATGGACGTTTTTATCGAGCCTTGAACAGGCCTGAGGTGGATCAACTAGCGTCTGTATTCTGGCTTCGATTCGGTGACCTCTTCGGGGAAACTGAAGGTTTTGTCTTTGCAATTACTGATGAAGTTGTTATGACGAATAATTATCGGAAGTATATCCTGAAGGACGGCACAATAGACATTTGTCGGGCATGTCATTGTCCTGGTGAAAGCCTTAGACATATAATTTCCGGTTGTTCTCGTCTTGCCAACGGCGAGTACTTGCATAGACATAACCAAGTGGCCAGGATTGTCCATCAGCAACTTGCTCTTAAGTATAACCTTGTCGACTGTAAGAGTTACCGTACTACAAATATGTGCCCGACCCAGTTCTTGAAAATGGTCGTGCAACGTTGTACTGGGATCGCCCTATTATCACTGACAGGACTATAGTTGCCAATAAACCTGATATAGTGGTAATAGACCGATTGGAGCGCCGAGCAATGATTGTTGACATTACCATTCCACATGACGACAATCTCTTGAAAGCTGAAAAAGATAAACAAGTGAAGTATTTGGATTTAGCCCACGAGATTGTCGACATGTGGGATGTTGATTCGGCAATCGTTGTACCGATAGTCATATCGGCCCATGGATTAGTTGCTAAGAGCCTCGACCAACATCTTCAGAGGCTCGCGTTAGGCAGTTGGATTAAGGGTCTGATGCAGAAAGCAGTTCTTCTCGATACGGCACGTATTGTGAGGAAGTTTCTGTCTCTGGAGTCCTAACCACCGATATCTTGGTCTCTGTACCCGATACCGATGGGATACTATTTTTTATATTTTTAAATGTATTTTATTTTTTGTTTTTGTATATAAATATATTTAAAAATGTAATTTATATGTATAAAGAATGAAATAAAGAAATAATAATAATAATATTCTACCACATACACACAACGCCATCTAGTCCCAAACTAAGCAGAGCTTGTACTATGGGTACTAGACAACTGATATAAACACATATATACTTTTTTTTTTTAAACATACATATTATACATAGAAACACCCAGACCAAATCAAACATCAAATGTTCATGCACAAGTGATAGTTGTACATTGGCGGAATTAATGCCATAGGCATTTTCTCCCAGTCTACCTTAGGGTGGTGCTGAAATGTGTGGCTAGGTGCACTAGACATTAATAGGAGAAGTAAAAGAAAATGATTGATAAGTTAGGCAGAAGTAATGCGATAAATATACATACATTCATACGTACCAAAATACATACACATACACAAATATAGCTACATACATACATAAGCCTAAAAATCAATAATATATAAAATTTCAAGGTTGTGATAAATCTGCTAGCGTGTCCAGGATGCGAGCTCCGATGCAACCGCATGTTAATTGTCAAATGCAATCACGTAATAGACCAGAGTCTTGAACTTTAAAGTAATGTTTTTATTTTTCATTACTTCACACGCTTTTATGCCTCATAGGACTGTACTGTGTAAGTAATGTTTGCCTTAAATCTCCACCAAATAAAATTCTGATGCCTCTCATACATATATCTTGAGTCCTAATAGATGTGTTCATCATCATCTTAGCCGAAAGACGTCCACTGCTGAACATAGGCCTCCCCAAGATTCTCCACAACGACCGGTTGTATGCTGCCCATATCCAACGGCTTCCCGCGACCTTCACCAGATCGTTGGACCACGTTGTGGGGGTCCGATCCATGCTCCGTCTTCCGGTATGTGGTTGCAACTCGAAATTTTTTTTTGTTCATACCCCGCCCATTACCACTTAAATTTGGCAATTCTCCGACTTTGGTTCTTATATGGATCTCCTTATTGCAGATTCTCTAAGCATTGCCCTCTCCATTACTCTTTGTGTGACTTGCAAAGTCTTATTGACAGCCTATACCACTTTTTGGTGAGCCATGCTACTTTCATACATACAATCACACAAAACTTCAGCTTTGCGTGTTTCGGTGACCTCTAATTGTATAGGTATTTTAAACATTTTATGAGCAGTTTACCACCAGGAAATAATACGGCAGCCATCCCAGACGATACCACAGTAAGAGCAATCTTTCTTTGATTACGAATTCACGCTACGATAACTAACTGAGAACTGTTTTATCGCTGCCACCAGGCGTGTCTAAGCAAAAAAAAATCCCCTCAGTTATTTGTGCAGCTGTCACAAATCCGACGGAAAATTGCTCGTGACCCTTTTGTCAATTTGGGTAGGCTTTCTTGCAGTATTTCCGTTACTTCAGCTAAATTACAATTCGTTTCAGCAGAGTACTCACGGTAAACCTTGATTGATTCTGTAAAAATCTTCTATTGACTGCGAGCGATCAGGCGTTTCTCACGTTGCATGAAGCTATCGAAAGCGCGATAATCAGCATGACGTTGACTGTCACGGGTTAGACGAAGTCTTAGACCTGATGACTTAGACCGAACATGATGTCCACAATCAACCAATATACCTAAACAGGTATTTTATCACAATTATAAAGAATTTGTTATATAATATGAGGTTACTTTTGCAAAACAACAAACAAATAAGTAAATATTGGTTTCAATTTAATCAAAATTTTATATCTATTCTAACGTTTTCCCAGCTATAACTGAAAATGATTAAACATACTGAGCAGCACAACTAAACTCTTCTTTGACGTAGAAATCAAAGAATAAAGAAGGTTTTAAAATTTCAATTACTACAACAATGAACTGGTTACGGGACATAAAATCCTTTTAAAAATACGTTGAAGCTGACATAGACCAGTATTACTTATTGTGCATCGGGCTTGGCACCGACTTCAAACAGACTGGAAGGGACTATTGCTATTTTAATGTTACCTGTTATATTGAGGGTTCTTACTAAAGTTTTTTTACTTAGATTTGTAATTATTTTTTAATTTTAGAGCTTTTTGTCAGTATTGTTTGAAGTCGGTTCAACTTTTTTTTAATAGGATTAATGTATAGTATGTATAGTACCTATAACGTAATGTATAGTACCTAACTGTAGTATGTTAGATCATATTAAATATAATTTAATTAGTCCGTTACTTTATTTAGATAAGGTACTAAGATGTTACATTTGAACCCGAAAATATATTGTTTTCCTCATTACTTAATTTTCCAAAACTAAAAGTGGTATTTTTTCTTCACATTCCAATGGGACTAAAAGGGAAATATACCGTTCCAAATAAAAATAAAAAATTGATACTAGGCAGAGCCTGGTATACTATGGTAACCAGACTGCTGATAAACATACTTATATATTTCTATATATACATACATATCATATATAAATCACACCCAGACACAGAATTACTGAACAATAAAATGGATCATCATTTTGTTTGTCTGCTTAAAGAAATATTATTTATCAAAAATACCTATATTTTTACAATTTATGGCAGAATGTTAATAGCCAAATAGCCAATTATAATAAGCATAAAAAATTAAGGTTTTTATGAGTTTTAGTATCTAAAAAAAGTTCAATGTATTGACACTTTTTTACTACTACTACCTTTTTCTTCTTTTTTTCTACTCCTTTTTTATATTTGTAAGTCAATCGCGTTTGTATTGCTATTCATTAAAAAAATGAGACATTTTATATTGACCCCTATAAGCTACCCACTAAACCTAACCTAATCTTGTTGACTTTTATAACCAACAAATAAAATATAAACGAAAATGTTCATATATGTATGTACAGAACCCATAACCATAATTCTAAGGTTCGGTGTGAATTTCAAATGCCACATAAATGAGTCATTCCGGATATTTATGGACCTCACTTCTATTAAGATAAGAGTTCGATACAAATAAAACAGGAAGCAAAGGTCTTCCATATCAATCAATTATTTGAAACACGTTACTTTCTTCTTGCATTAGTTCTTTACGTACGATGCTGTCTTACTTTTTAATAAAGTTTGACCTCATTAATAGTCACTGTTCAAATCCGGGCAATTCACCATTTTTTTAAAATCTATATAGTGGACGTGCCTATATAGAATTAAAAAAAGAATAATTAAAGATAAATTTAAAAGCAAAACCAACATAAGTCTTGCATATGTAATATCAATTTTCATATTTTTTATCCATTCCAATTTCTATCAAATTGTTTAGTTTTTTTTTGATATAATATGATTAAGTGCATTTAATAAGATTATGCTGCCGTCAGAAATTTTAATAAAATCTTTTAAATAAAAAAAAATGTTTAAAGGACTTTTGACCAGTAGCGATGGCATTATCATCATATTCAATTTTATTATATACTTAAGGGTATGTTTACATTTTAGTCAGTCTTGTTGTGATTGATAAAAAAATTTAAATGTAGCATAATAACTATATATCGTAACATGTAAATATGCTATCTAGTGCATTTCTTTAATTTTCAAATTCAAATTAATTTTCAGATCAAGTAAACAAATTATTCCTCGTTACAATACTAATCAATTATACTAGTACTAGCATAGACTAAATATTTACTGAATTTGAGTTTGTTACTTATAAGAATGGACGACAAAAAAGCGCTAAATACCCGGAAGTGCTATCGATTTTAACATTCCTTTTTATTTGATATTTGTGACGTAAAAAATATCAATACGAAAGTATTGAACAAAAAATAAGTTTAAACGAGTTATACAAAAGTATGTGATCGTCGCACTTTTATAGATATATATTCACACACATGTCCTACTTACCGAAGATCAGAAAATGTTTGGTTCCTGATCCTGCGTCCGTACACATTGTCCTACTTTTGAAGATATAGTTTTTACATTAAAAGTTTCAGTAGAGCATTTAAACAAATATTTATTCATTTACCTAACTTTGATGTGTTATATAAGTATATAAATACAGTGCATACATGTGATATATCAAAAAGAATAGGAAACAGAATCAATATTAATTGCATATTCAATTCAACCCTTTATTTG
This sequence comes from Arctia plantaginis, assembly GCA_902825455.1. NCBI lineage: Eukaryota > Metazoa > Arthropoda > Insecta > Lepidoptera > Erebidae > Arctia > Arctia plantaginis. Next base: position 2,660,182 of record CADEBD010000226.1, on the reverse strand, counting down.
CGAATCATTATGGCACATTTAAATGTCAGCGTAGAGGATTAATTAGAGCATTTAAAAATATTGTTATTCCTTGTTCGATCACAGCACTAAGTAAAACTAAAAATCATATATTTAGAAACCTAATGTACAAAGTATAAAGCGTTATATTTGAAATCTTATCGTATCAGTGGACAAATCGCAAACGGTCGATGTCCATTTGAGTTGTGTTGTACGTCGATCTTAAATCAATTCTTATACGGTTCAATGACTGTAAATTCTTTACGATCCGGCTTTATTTGTCGAATCAAATTCACAAGTCCGAAAGTTGTTTGATATTTGAAACGCCGGTGAAATGAAAACAAATAGAAGTTAGAATGTTTATTATGTTGTATTTACAATTATGTTTCGCACTCGTAGTTTTCGATATTATTTATTTTACAAATTGTTTGTTCTACAAAACAGTGCTATTGATATTTATTCTATTGCAAGGATATTTATTTATATTTGATAGTTCTAACTAGTTGATAAAGAAGTTAATTGAACGATTCGACTTACATCCACAGTATTAGTGAAGTTACGTACGACCTTTGTAGAGATTTATCCAATTTTTATGTAGCACGTGTTATAAATTATGGACTTATTTTATTGGAATAGGAACGCTAAAACCCAAGTTTAGTATTTTTTTTATAAGCATTATGAGGTATGATTCATGGTAAATATAAACTGCTAGAAAATGTTAGTAAAATGGCACATGAGCTCTAAGAGGATGGCCAATCTTTATTCGATAACCAACATTAGTGGAGTACTAATCATAAATATTATACGAAAATCAACTACTTCATTTTATTGTGCTATTAAAATCATTATTCTATTTTATTCTGGTAACTTTAAGCTTTGCTAGGTGCAGAATTATCTACGAATTTTCAGGTCTTTGTATAGAATCTTCATCTATAAATATTTTACAAAGGAAAACTATACTTAGCTTTAAAGCTTTTACACCTGAGAAAAATTGCATTTCAGGTACGTATTCGTTTATCTGCCCAAAATATATCTTCAGGAGAAATGTTCTTCCTGATATATGAATGGATTAAGAATACGAAGTGTCACCACCGTATTCGTCTCGTGGTTGTCGTAAAAGCCGACTACTCAGAACAGTGATTTTCGAGATTTGGAGTCTTACAAGCCACGTAACTATATGACCCCGTTAAACAATCAATGGGAAACAGTTCCACATAAAGAAAAAGTAAATATCTTTAAATTGCTTAACGTTTCCAGCAGGTTGCTCTAGATGTAGTTACAGGCACATGATCGCGTTAGTTACTATGTGTATCAGCAGATTTTCATAATTTTACTCTTACTACTGGCGTTAATCGATTTCATTACACATAATCTATTTATTTCTCAATACATATAAAATTACTTGCTCCATCTAACTGACTGATTAATCTGTTGCTACTGTTGCTACAAACTTAACGTTTTGGCATGATGATGCCATGCCTGATGCTGTTTATATTGTAAGGTCTACTAAGTCCACTAGTCCGTGGGGTGACGGATTAAGAATACGGGATGTCACCATCCCGTGGGTGTCGTAAGAGCCGAATAAGGGAGCAAACTACGCATGACAACAGCACTGCAAAAAGAAGGAAAACTTGAAGCAAACCCTTTTTTCTTTTTTTTTTTTAACGTGTGGAAATCCCCTCGGACCGTTACCCCACCGGGGTTTGCGGCGGGGTGGTGGTAAAACCACACGGTGTGCCACTCTGCGCCTGTAATAGGAGGGATCCGGGAACAGCTATTATTAAGACATCCGGACCCCTCCAAGCGCCGGCCCGCTCCTGTTGCGGGCCCCGTCTCAAAATTTTCCTCTCTTTAGGCGACGTCCGGCACACGCGGACGCCGCCCCCTCGCGGCTGGCCAAACTAATGCGGGTGGAGGGGAAACCCACCCCGTTCACCCGCGGCCACACTCAGGGCGGCATGAGGCGGTGATAGGCGCGCCTCCGCCGCCGGGTTTGCCGGCGGCGGATCGGGTCCGAGTGGAGGTCGTCCTCCCGGGCATTTTCCGCCGCCTCCTTCTGCGAGATTACTTCCTCGCAGAAGGTTGCGACCACGGTAAAACAACTGTCGCTACCGGCCATGGAGCGTACTACGGCCGGTAGCGAGAGATCCACTCCGATGACTGCAGTGAGGGCCCGGCGCTGCGTCGCCAGTGCGGGGCAGACCGCCAGCGTGTGCTGGGCCGAGTCCTCACTGCAGTCGCAGTGGTGGCAGGCGGGACTCAGTTCCCTCCTAGCAACCGAGTGCAGGTACTTTCCGAAGGAACCGTGCCCGGAAAGCACCTGCGTCAGCCGGAAGGTAAGGGTCCCGTGCTGCCGCCCTGCCCACTCGGCGATGACCGGCTGGAGAGCCTCCACGGCGGCGAAGCCAGCGCGTGGAGTCTCCAGCCGGAACGACCAACGAGCCATCGTGGCTCGGCGAGCGGCTTCGCGCCCACTAGCGCACATCCTCGGGCGGAGGGCGAATTTCCGCTCTCCCGCCCGGGGAGTCAGCCACTCGCCACAGATAAACTTTGGCGAGCACTTCCGCCTCCAAATCCCACGGGGGAGTTCCGGCCAACGCGCACGCCACCTCCGTCAAAACGGTGCGGTAACCGCGTATGGCTCTGACCGCCATTACCCACTGAGGGCGCCAGAGGCGCACCCTATTCTGGGCGGTCAGAGTCGCCGCCCACACCGGTGCACCGTATAGTGCCATTGACCGGACAACCCCCGTGTACAGCCGTCTTGTCGCGACGCTGGGTCCACCCAAATTGGGCAAAAGTCGCCCTAGGGCCGCAGACGCAGCGCCGACCAGCATTGGAGCAAGCTGTCGGAAGTGCTCGTCGAAGAGCCACCTCCCGTCGAGGATCAGGCCCAGATATTTCATCTGGGCCCGAACCGGTACGAGGACCGAGTTGACCACAATTGAGGCGCCAGGGGGTGGACCACGACGGGGCCCATGAAATAGGAGAGCCTCCGTCTTATCTAGGGCCACCCGTAAGCCCAGCGCCTCAATGCGCCCGACCACCAGGGAGACTCCCCTTGTAGCCAGGCGCGCCGCCTCTTGGAAGTTCGCCCCCCGGGCTGTCACCAGGGTATCGTCTGCGTAACAAATTACACCCAGCCCGGGGGGGAAATCGGCTCGAAGGGCCCAGTCGTACCCTATGTTCCACAAGAGGGGTCCAAGAACAGACCCCTGTGGAACACCGCACGACATGAGCCGACACCTCAAATTACCATCTCGGTCCTCGTACACGACGGTACGCTCCTCCAAATAGTCTGCCACTAGCCGCCTCAGGTACTTTGGCACCCCATGATAGTGGAGTGCTTCCCTGATGCAGCTGAATGGCAAACCCTATATCAACCCGTCTGGAAAGCGTGTAGAGGAGAGGCCTATGTCCAGCAGTCGGCTGCTAAAGGCTGTTGATAAGAAGAAATAAGGTACCTTAAATAAATGAATCATTAAATATAACCTAATCATAAATGTAAACTAATCTATACTAATATTATAAAGCTGAAGAGTTTGTTTGTTTATTTGTTTGTTTGAACGCTCTAATCTCAGGAACTACTGGTCCGATTTGAAAAATTCTTTCAGTGTTAGATAGCCCATTTATCGAGGAAGGCTATAGGCTATATTATCATCACTCTAAGACCAATAGGAGCGGAGCACCAATGAAGAATGTTTCAAAAACGGAGAAAATTTATTACTATTGAGAGACGCAGACGAAGTTGCGCGGGTCAGCTAGTATTCATATACAAGAACAGTTGCTCCATGTCGAAGTAACACAAAGTGTGCGTGCAAAAAAACTGTTTTTCTTTTATTTTCATTTTCACCTTTAATAAACGTAGACGCACATCTTTATGTGATACTCAATTCACCTAACAGAATTTACTTTAGTTTTGTTGTTAATATACATTCAGTAGGTATGATAAAATTGATGAGGTGCTCTTATTAGGGAACAGACTCATAAATATTTATAGGAAAGACGAAGATATCGTGCGGCTCGACATCCGCACAGGAAAAGAATAGGCAGAAAAAGTTACTTCTAAGAAAAAAATCCTTTCATTTTCATTTCTTGATAGCTGGTGCCCGATATGTAGTGCTGCCGTAGAATAAGTACTCCGCATAGTCTGTATTTCGTTCGAGGTGTCACCAATTTCTATATTAATAAATTAATTATAAGACAAAAAACAGGCATCAAAGTTTAGACAATGTGACTCATTTTTGCTTTATTGGTTTTTGAGTGTGACATGTAATCTAGTTATCCCATTGGAATATTTTATAAATGTACGCTGCACCGGAGTAATGGCAAGATGGTGTGTTGGTCGAACTGACTAAAACCAAAAACTGATGTTTCTACTCGGGCTAAGATAAAACAGCGATGCCTACATATTACCCCGGAGAGAGTTTTGCGCCATTACTAATATTATTACTGTTAATAAAAATATGTCCACAAATATGTTATAAACATAATAACCAATAAAAAAAATTGTAAACCTATAAATTACCAAGTATTTCACTGCTATTTTTAAGAGATTTTCAGATGTAAGCTTAATGAGCATAATATCTACAATATATATATATAATTTCCTTTTAACATTTATTGAAAAAAATCATTTACATGCGCGTATGAGCGATCCGGTAACTGAAACCCATGTAGCATACTTACCTACGTTTTGATTTCATACTGACAACGCAGTCTACTCAACAACTATGTTAAATTCATTTTGGGTCAAATATTGCAGTGTGCTGTTAGTTTAACTTAAATTTAGTATATTTTCTGCTCAACTGTATAGTCGTTTTCTCGTATCATTAACTAATTTTACAAATAATGGGCATTAGAAGTTCAAACCAATTCTATTTTTTTTATAATTTTCATGAGTATAAAATTAATACCAATCTTACTACTTACTTAACTTTTAAAGTTCTGTAGTTACAGTTATTTTCTCAGTTAATAAACAATAGGAAATTCAAACCGAAGTTGATATAAATAGGATTAGTGTAGTTCGACTTGATCAAACCCCTCGTGTCATTTTATAACCTATACACCTTACAGCATCATCATCATCAGCCTATTGCAGTCCATTACATGATACATGCCTCTCCCATTGCACGCCACTCTGGTCGATTATGGGCTTCTCGCATCGGGCTCCTTCCAGCCTTCTTGCGCAAATCGTCTCTCGGCCTGGTCTGTAGGCGTCCTACACTACGTTTGCAGAGACGCGGTTTCCACTCAATTACATGTTTCATTCACTTTCCTAGCTGTTTAATTATCTGGTAAAAAGTGGTCAAGCAAAAAGCAAGCACGACCGTGTACACTACACACGGTCGTGCATCGAAATTTGTAGTAAACAGTTACAGTAACAAACCGAGTTACAAATTTACTGAAAGCTCAAAAATATGGAAACATATACTGACTGCGCATTTTATTCCATTCGTGTTAGTACAAATTATAAAAGCGATAAGCAACAGACTACTCAGAAATTAACCGTCTTTACTAAAGCTAGAGTTATTCATTGTAAAACAAGACCAACAATAATCTAAATATCCATCCACTAGGATGAAATAAACAGGATGCATACAGTTAGCGTAATCTACTAGCGTAGCGTAATAACTAAAACAGCTTTTGGGTTTAAGACCGATTGTCTCCCTCAAGAATCTCACTGTTAAATTTAGAATATTATAAAAATTGTAGGTATTTTAAAAATAAATCTTACACGTTGTTTTTGATTTTGTCTTCATAAAGACACATTAATAAAATAGGTACCTAATCAACGTTTGTAGTTAAAGTATTTAGATACATCAAATCTGGTTCGGTTTTTTAAAAAACTATTCTTAGTCACAAATGTTGTATTATAATTACATCATAACTCTGTCACAAATCACAAAGATAAATTGACATATTGGCCATATTCGAATGCAATTACTATACCCTACTATGTGTATTTAAACGATTGTATTACCATAAAAAGTTTAACTATAATCCATCTTAGTAGCAAGCAAAATTTTACCGCTGAAAATGCCCAAATGCCAAATGGTCTATTTCAATGACAGTATTTTTTCCTTTTACTTCGACGGCGGTCGGCGGCCTAGTCAATGATTCGGTGGTTCCATGATTTGGCGTTATAGAAATGGGCTTTTCAAAAATGTATTTCGAAGATGAGTACGAAACCCCAAGAAAATACACTCTCACATTCTATCTACCTATTAAATAGGTATGTGTAATATTATCCTATTGCCTGACAGAAATCATAATTTCTTGCTTTTTTTATTTAGGCACAGATGATATTAGAAACAGTGCTGTAAGAAACGCCAAAAACTAACTTCTATTCTAGTGTTATGTTAAGTTGTATTAAAATCAACTACTGTAATCGGTTACCTTAACCTGGTACACATTACATAAGCTATACTCATAAATTAAAAAATATGCCTTTTATAAAGATCAAAATTAAGATTTAATTGGAGACATGGTTAAGGAACTTAATTCACTAAATTTTGTTGCACCAGAGTGTATAAATTAATTTTCAATAACAAGTATACACAGTGCTAAAAAGCATTTTATACAGGTTATAAGGAAACTAGCAACTAGAGCAGATTTTGATATACCTGCGTTGTAGAAAAACGGTGACAACCCCTAATAATATTATGCCCATGTCCTCGAACTACACAACTTGGAAAAACATCTTCCACACAACGGTATTATACCATATTACATTGAATAGAACCGCATTAACATCCATATTATATAATACTTCACTTTATTATATCATCATCATCATCGATCATCCAACGGACAGATTTTGTTACCAGATGAAACATTGTATGCTTCGTCTGGCATCAAATCACTACACTATTAAACCGTAATTATGTTTTACCAATGTGTTGTTTAGATAAACGATCAATTGAAATATTACGTAGACAGCTCAAGGAATAAACATACTATTATGTTTTGCCAATTTCTCTAATAGTATAATAGTAATTAACTTCCTAATTTTAATTTATAATCCCAATAACATAACTCTGTGTACTTAACTTTAATTCACTCTACAGTGGAATGTTCCATTCTCAGAGAAAAATAATATTTATTTGAACGGAGAGTAAGTCCATTCTATATTCCCGTGCATAGCACTGAACTGGTTGAAAGCCAAATATTAAAGGAAAATGACACTGTATACATACGAGGCTACCGTAACATGATTGTGCTTCTGTTTTAAAATTTCCGTGTTCGTACTATCAATAGCAACACATTTACAAACATACTTACATCATAGAATACTGCAAAAAAAAAACTTGACACCTTGCTGTATAACCACAACTATTTGTCATTATTGTCGTCGTTAATCATTACAGTGCACGTAGGTGTAACGAGGAAATTGAATATAACGAAGAAATTCAACGCTACTTAGGTATAGGTACCCAGGCAGGTACCTAGGTAGCGTTGAAAATCATCCAAAATTTTCTAAGTACTTACCTTAAAATTAGTGTTTGTTAAGAGTGATGACATATTGATTCGATGTTTATAATTCTCGGTTTCGATTCCACAGGATTCGTCTGTGGAACCGAAACGGATAATTATGACGTAAAATACAGATTAATGAAAAATCCAGTGAGATGAAAAATTCTACGACAGAGGCCACATGACAGATCAGAAAGCGTATCGGAAGACGTTGGACATATAAAGTAATCAGATGACTTTGCAGTTAATCCATGGAGTGCTTTTGACTTGTGGCGACGTTTTCGGTGACGGATTCTTCGGTTTGTCCCCTCCACCCGCCAGAGACGCCAACCGCGAAGAGGTGACGTCCACGTGTGCCGGACGTTACCTAAATCAGAGACCCAACTTAAAGATAGTGCCCGCGCTATTGCAGGCAGGCGCTGGGGGGGATCCAGATATCTTAATAACAGCTATGTCCAAATCCCTCCAATTGCAGACACAAACTGGCATATCGTGTGTTTTTATTCGGTTTGATTTCGATTCACGCCCTACTGCGAGCCTCGGTGAGGTGACTGCCTGAGGAGGATTTTCACACATAAAAAAAGAAAAGGCATCTTTACTAGTCTTCAATTTCATGGGTCCACTTATTTATCGTTAAAAATAAATATATTTCTTAATTTTAAAATCAAAAAGTTAAATGGAAATAACACTACACATGTGACTTGCAACAATTTTATACAGACTTGCAACAATTTTATACAGATTTTATTTGTATACAGACAATTGAATGAATTAAGAAGAACAATTAAATCATCATTTATTATCAAGTCTTTAATAATATTATTTCTTTTCAATAGAGCTAAAAGCTATGTCAAAAGCGATTCCCATAGGCGATGCTTTTGTTCGTTTTGGTGCCGGTGAGGTGGGCTTGGTATATATTTTTACGTTAGTCAAAGCCTTAATCCAGTTTGAGAATCGAGAGACTCTCACATTGACACCTGGATAACAAGGTCTAGCACATCCGAATCCCATAGAAGAAAAACCAATGACGGTATTGTGGTGGTATACAGGACTTCCTGAGTCACGTGAACATTGATCATGGCCTCCGATGTCAAGCCAGCCGGTGCAAATCATATTTTCAGTAATTTCTATATGGTTTCTGAAACGACTTCTACATATATCAGAGTTGACAACGAAAACATTAACATCGCGTAGTTGCTCAGACGGGAGACCGTATTCCTGGAAAGAATAAAAAAAACCAGTTTAGCGTTTAAGTGAATGTAAGATATATTGATTTCCTAAATTCTTAAAATAGGGGATGAAAGTCTAAATTAAAGTTCTTTATTTATGACGTAAGAAATGAAAAAGAAAGATCATCGTGGTTAGAAACAACAGTTGTACTGTACCGTCAGATATAAATTACCAAGGCCTTAAAACGGAGGATAAAACGATTTTTAATTTGTATGTATAAATCTTAAAATTTAATATATTTATATGTTTATTATTTATATATATATATATTTATATTAACGGTTAGTAATGAAAATTTAAAGTATCACTTTTTTCTATAAAATATTCTTAATTGGCTAATATATGAGATGAAAGTACATCGCACCTTTAATAATAAACTGAATTAATTCAAAATTTACGTTTTTCGAGTTTTCAACAAATACCAAATCAACTTCATCAGTAGAACACGAACAATCCAACAGCCGACTCGATACCATGAAAATGGCAGAGATAAGAGATCGTCGTTCTCTTTTTGACGAACTTGCACGTACATGAATGTCAAACTTTAAATGCGATTTCCCACAATATTGAAATTCTAAGTTAATTCAGTTTATGAATAAAGGTGCGACATCTTCAACGTTAAAGGACGACTTTTCGTAAAACCGGCTATTGTAAACTTTTAACCATGATCTTTTCTAATACCTTTCCATGCATAATTTCTAATATTACAAAGACTTATATAAAGTCAAATCTTTTCTTTAATCCTCTAACTAAGGGAACAATTTTCAAAGATTTTTAGTACCTATAGCTTAAACCTGTGCGTTCGTTAACTTCTAGTTATATTGATACTGGCGATCCGCTTTGGTTTCTCACGGGTGCAATTTAATATACTTCTAATGTGGTGTATGTGTGAAGTAAATAATTATACTATTATTACAGAAGACTATTCTACATGACAATTTTATCATGCATTTTTTTAGGCCCGTTCGGCTCCTGCTGGCTGGTCCTACCCGGGGACCCGACGCGGCGACGGCCGCTTTGCTCCCGCATTTATATTCAAAAGTTATAAGTAAAGTTCAATGTAATTTAAAAACGTCTACTTTGTTATTAATATTTGTGTATTTATATAATAAATATAATAATATCTTACACATCTCTCTCAATACAGTATTGTGGTTTCTTTTTTTCCTCATGTATACCTGCGTCGGGTACCATCTACTATTATTGATTTTTTTGGGATAGGTTAGGTTAGAACTATGACCATTAAAGCGCGAAGGTGAGTGAGCGTAGCGAGCGGGCCGCGGAAGCGGCCACTGAGCGCCAAGTGCCCTCTTTTTGTGGTTAATCATTTGCGTAAAGTTAGGTTAGAACTGCGACCAGTGAAAGAAAATATTTTTATTCGAAATAAAATAGAAAGAATTCGAATTTTCGATGTTCCGAATTATCATTTGGTCGGACTTTTTGTTATTCTATTGAAACTCTATATTTTGAGCATAGTAATTTTAATGTTAGGAATATTGAAATTTTTGAATTAAAAAAATAGGAAGAATGATAAATCGGAGTTGTTATATAAGGAGTTTTGAAATCAGTCCTTTGAAGTTCGTATTTGTGACGGACGAAATAAAGTTTTTCGTATTTGTATAGTGTACCCCTTTTTAAGATATACAATTCAATAGTACATTACTTTGATCTACTTACGCTCCATAAATTTAATTTAATTAAAAAAAAAAAACTTAATTCCATCAGTCACAAATACGAATTTCAAAATACCGATTTTCATAATTCCGAATTGTTCAAAACTCCTAATATAACCAAAAATAAAATCAAAAATTTCAATATTCCTAACGTCTACAATTACTATGCTCAAAATACCGAGTTTCAAAAGTACTAAAATTCGAAACATCAAAAATTCGAATAAAAATATGTTGTTTCGCTAACCTAACCTAATCCAAATAATTCACCAACAATAGTGGGGACCTGGCGCTCGGCGGTCGCTGCAACGGCACGCTCGCTCGCCTTCACACTTTAATGGACGGTTTTGGACCGACAACCCTCGATGGCTTTTGATTCGTCGAACGTATAAAAATCGATAAAGAAACAATTCGCATGTACAACTTTCGGTAAAATAAATTTCGGGAATTTTAATAATAGACATTATATTTCTGAGGTATTATGAAATTTGGATTTAAGAAAATCGGAATATCGAAATTCGGAATACAATATTTTGGAGTGTTTGGGTGTTCCCAGTTTAGCCATTAGAATTTTCTCTACTATAATATGCGTGTAATAAACATATAAACCCACCTCTTGAATCACTCTTTTTATTGGTGTCAATCATATTAAATCCGTGACGTAGTTTGAATGATCTAGGCGTACAAGAAAAAAGCGACTTCATTTTATACTATGTAAAGTTTGCCAGAAAAATCTACACATTTCACCCACAATGTTGGAATTCTATATATTATGTGGTTTGTCAATAAATTTTCAAGTTCAATTAATTATCAATGTTACAATAAGATTTCTATATTTAAAATGATATTGTTTTCTAAAATTGTTAGCGCCTTACTTTTTTCATCGGACCTTTTATACAATCCTTGAATATTAACCGCAACATTTCGTAATAGCCTGTATTAGTATAAAAAATTAACATTCATGTAGTACTTACTGATGTAAGACCCCATCCCACCGCCCAAACAGAGTCGTTGTCTAGGAGACGATATGTACTTTCTGCTAAATTCGCTGGTTGCACTGTTATACCGTATGTAATAGCAGTTGTTGTACGCATGATAGCAACATCATTGTCAACTGTCCTTGTGTTCCATTGAGGGTGAAGGATTATACGGTCGATGTGATGGGTAGTGCCACCGCTGTGAGCCATAGAAGAACCTACGCGGATTAGATATACACCGGCATTAAGCGTAAACCTAGGAAGAATAATCTTTAATTATAAATTGACTTATATTCTCTCTCACATGCATTTTTTTGATTTGGCATAAAGCACAAAAATGGTAATATTGTAAGGAACATACAGATAGTAAATTTAAATCGGGGGGGAGGCTCATATTGAATATGTTTGCTTATTCTAAAAAATAAACTCCAATGAAAGCCAAAATAATGTTGTATCATTCATTAGCAGAATATTAAATCCAGTATGGGCTTAATATTTATGGTCAAACCTAATTAAAAATGTTGAAGAATATTGTATCCCAAAATAATTAATTATCATTATAGAACGACGAATTTGGTCTCGTTATTGGAGATTGTAAGATATTACCTGTCATAATAAATTTAAGTTTAATATTTTAAAAGAAAACTTTTTTATATCAAATTTTAAAAAGTCAAAGAATAACCTGTGTGTACTACAGCGGCAATGCAATTAAACCGAGTGCTCCCAAACAACACGTAAGGCTAAAGAATTACTACCTACATAATTCCTCGACTGATGAACAAGCTACCGCCGGATTTTGTTAATAAAATTACATATGATACTGGACATTAAAACCAAAGGTTTTTTTCTTAAACAATTGTACTAATTATTTAGGAGACACACATATATATCTATATATATATATATATATATAGGTACTCGCATTTAAGAGATACATTTATACACCCGTAATTATCAAGTTCTCGATTGTAAATATACGACACCGATTGTCTGTGTAACATTTCACAAATCGTAGTGGTTTATGGTGTTATGTTTCAATATTTCTTATATTCAAATAACTACACACAATTACTTTTGCTACTAATAAATTAAAAACTATTGGTTTGAATCTATATTGTTTAAGAAACAATGCTCACTTGTTGTGTAATAGTTTCTGCAAATAACTCGAGTAGAGTCTAAACACGTGATGAAGTGTAGTTGTGTTCTAAAAGTTGCTGCTTGGTGAGCAAATCTTTGTTGTTTGTTTTGATCTCTTGATTGCCTTCACTGTCTAAGGCATTTCATTGAAGTTTTTCAATTCCGATCCGATGATTACAATATAAAGGTAATGTATAAATAGATGCAACTCATTATTGCTAAACTTATTAGCCCGAGTATATAGATTACAAAGTAGATTTAATTCATTAGGTACTTACGTAAAACAATGAGCGGCTGTGAGTATATGTCTTTGATTAATTATGCTACCACCACAAATTTGGTTAGTACTGAAATAACCGATCAAAAGAACTGCAGCTGTTGGAGGGTATTTTTCGATAGTAGTTACAGTTCCACCGATGATTCTCAGGCAGGCGGTGGCAACAACTAAAAAAAAAACACTAATAAAATCTCCGGACACTTACTCGTTAGTGTGACTCTTGCTGTCTGCAACTTCGTTAATCTCTCAGACTCGGTTACTATCATTCAGGTATAACTATCTATTGCCCGTGGCTACGTGTTTCTGACTTTGAAAACGACAAACTTAAATACAATCGTTTATCCCTTATTTTACCCCCTTAGGGGCGATTTTTGCAAAAATCCTCTCTTAGTGGGTCATCACATCATCATCATCACATCAACAGCCTATACAGTCCACTGCTAGACATAGGCCTCTCCTTAGAAAGGAGGTTTTGGCCTACTATACCACGCTGGCCAGACGAGTTGATAAAGGGTTTGTTCAAGTCAAGTTTTCCTTCTTTTTGCAGTGCTGTTGTCTTGCTACCTTAGTCGGCTCTTACGATACCCACGGGATGAATAGGGGTGGTGACACTGTATTCTTAATCCGTCACCCGACGGACTAGTGGACTTAGTGGGTGCTTACAGTATAAAAAGCATCAGGCATGACATCATCATGCCAAAATGTTAAGTTTGTAGCCCCAGCGGTTTAGGCTCTACGTTGATTAATCAGTCAGTTAGATGGAGCAAGTAATTTTATATGTATTGATAAATAAATAGATTATGCATAATGAAATCGACTACCGCCAGTACTAAAAGTAAAATTATGAACATGTACAAAATCATGATACACAATAGTAACTAACGCGATCATGTGCCTGTAACTACATCTAGAGGAACCTGCTTGAAACGTTAAGCAATTTAAAGAAATTTACTTTTTCTTTATGTGTAACTGTTTCCCATTGATTGTTTAACGGGGTCAAATAGTTACGTGGCTTGTAAGACTTCAAATCACAAAAACCACAGTGTCCACAGTGTCCTGTAACCGGGTTTTATTGCAGGGACAGTCAGGCAGGCAGGCACATAGATAAGATACAGATATATCTATAAGATATGTACCATTTTTATATAATGCGTTCAAGTGGTTTCAACTTATTTAGTTATTAACTGCAGCAGGCAGGGTGTTGCTATACGTATATGTACGTATTAATTTTAACAAAAATGTGTTCTAAAATAAACATAAACTTAATGGAGTAGACAGACCTCCTGAGAAATTCCAAAAGCAGAGACCCAACAATAACCAACTATGCATTATTCTACTAAGTTCAATTAAATTCATTTATAAGTGTCAGTCAACCTTCATTGGGCGTCACTCTGAAATACATTAAACAAATAAAAAATATACATAAGTTTTAGTGAGTAGTAGTATAAGTGAGTATTAATTATGAAAAAAACTTAATTTTCGGATTTCGAATTAATTTATCTTTTTTCTGTGAAAGCTAATTTACCTTTTTTCTAATTGTCTACTACTCATCATTCGTTTAGTTAATGGCCATGAATGTAGAAGAAACGTTTCTAGATTTCGCCCTTAAGTCACAAACCATAGCTTTTGTAAACTGAATATGATACTTGTGCTCGTATAAGGACATACGATTCCAAGGTAACATGTACATTGAATATAGACCTTGAATCTAAGCAGCTGACGCTGAGAACGAGGTAATTCAGGAAGAATATTGCCGTGTTTATATTTAAAGTACTTCAAACGTAGTAAGAAAATAGCCTTATAAATTTATAGAATGAGAAAAGAGTGCCTTGTAAAAATTCTCCGAAAAAGTAATTTTGAACAAATGTTTTATAGTTTCACAAGCCATTGTAAATTTATGTTGCGCAAAAATCATCTTCGGAGTGTATTTAATTAAATTAATATAAAATATCATCAAATATAATATCAAATGTTTTTAGGTTATTAATTAGGAAAGAAACACATATTTGTTTATAACAGACAATATTGGGGCCTACTACCTAGAGTAATTTATCCTAGACAACTTGACTTCACAACTAACGAGACATACCTTGTATATTTTTTTTAAAGTGTTTCAGTTCTGTTTCTTGCTATTTATCTCTAGACAGCCCATTATATCCACGCTCCTCTGTCATTTCAAAATGCCTACAAGACAGGCCACAAAGAATATTGCAATTTCCGATTCGTTTTGCATTCACTATCTAATTGAACGTACTAACATTGTACGTCAGTTTAATAAGTTAAAACGATTAATCGATGATGTTCTTGCGATAATTGTCAGGCAAGTGCCAGCCAAGTGGCAATGATCGATAAGCTGACAAAAGATTTTTTGATCTACTACAACATTGTTGAAATCCTGTAACAAATAGACCTATATATCATAGCCCTGGTGCTTATCTTTGGCAAATGTTGGGCCTTGAGCACTACCGACAAGATAGTCGTAATTTTTTTGGCATAAGACTGAAGACAAAATCTATACCAATGTTATACGACCGGTTCAAGCATTTTAAACGTAAATTATCAATGGCAAGAATTTATTAGAAGTTAATTATATAAAAGTTTTTAAAATTTATCACTTTTTTTTTTAAATTTGCTAAAATTTTACTATAATGTTTATACAATGTAATATTTGACGACCGGATGGTGTAGTGGTTAGTATAACTGACTGCTATTCCAAAGGTCGCGGGTTCGATTCCCGCTCAAGTCAATCAATTTTGTGCATGAACATGTTTGATTTGGTCTGGGTGTTTCTATGTATAATATGTATGTATTTACAAAGAAAAAATAAATATATTTATTTCAGTTGTCTAGTAGCCACAGTACAAGGTCTGCTTAGTTTGGGACTTGATAGCGTTGTGTGAATGTAGTAAAATATTATTATTATTACAAATGTAGTCTGCTGATCTCTTAAAGTTTATTAGTTTTCAGTTTTACATAAAGTTAAGTTTCAAATTCTTCATACGTTCTCAATATGTAAATGGTGTGTAATTGTAATTTCATTGCTGCATATTTATTATTAGAGTAGCACGTGCACTTAGTTTTAAATGATTAATGTATGTGAATGTGTGTTCACTCTGTAAATGTGCCTTAATAAATAAGGCTGAAGGTTTGTTTTTATAAATTGGTTGAAAAATTATTTAAGTGTTGGATACCTCATCGTTATATCACGCTTACACCAATCAGAGTCATGCATCAATGAGAAAGATTGCCAAAAAGAAAAAAAAGACATTTTGAGAGACACAGGCGTAGTAACAAGGGTCAGTTTCTTTTAGATACAAGGTCCATGACTTGTTTATTATAAAATACATATGTATATTATATATATTATGTATGTTATAAATCATGAAAACTACAAAGAACAATGGCAGAAACATATTTACCTAAAACTGAAGCGTTTAAAAAATTTACTAACAGTAAACTTACTAAATATTTTTTCTATGATTTATCATTATACCGCCATGTATTGTATAAGTCTAATAAGAGATTGGATATTTTAAAGATTTTATTTGACCTAAGAACGTAATGTCAGAATCGCCATCACGAACTGACTAGAGATGCGTGATGACATTATTATATTATGGAACGTTTTATCGATAAGCGATTGTTATAACTTTGGCTTAAATAACTATCGAAGATTCATCTATTATGATTATGAATTTGCTTCTGCCTACGGGTTTACTCATACGCTACCGTAACTAGGTCTGTAGTGACTAAATCAACCT
Source organism: Arctia plantaginis (assembly GCA_902825455.1). NCBI lineage: Eukaryota > Metazoa > Arthropoda > Insecta > Lepidoptera > Erebidae > Arctia > Arctia plantaginis. The sequence goes on along the minus strand of CADEBD010000226.1, from coordinate 2,643,657 downwards.
AATTAGAAATAATTTAGAATATTTTTGACTCTTTTTAAAAGATTTTTGCTACACCAAAATAAATAGAATATAGTTACGTTATTTTCCTACAGAAAAATACTAAAACAATATACTGCTTAGTGTGATGAGAAAAAGACATTGTAGGTTGATAACGGCATATAAATAGACATGCATCGATATTTTTAAAATGTCGATACGTCGTCGTCGCACTTACTATAACCCGGCAATCTCGTGCGCGACCGTCCCGCGGGGTGACAGACAGTGGCGGGGGCGAGGTAGCGCGTCATTCTAGCACACGGCTACACCGCTGACATCGTGAGCACCTCGTCCCCGCCACCGTCTGTCACCCCGCAGGACGGTCGCGCACGACGTTGACGGACTATAGTCTTGTCGTTTGACACTTACACGCATGACTTACATACCATTTCTCACAAGGCAATTGTAGTTTATTTGGTTGTTTTACTTTTGTTTAGTATTAAACTCTCATATATGTTTATTTTAATTTTTTATAGTGTTACTCCATTATGCATGATGTGATGCCTTAAAATGTTGTGCATTAATCTCAATATAATGCATGCATGCTTTAGATTTTAGTAAATAATGTCACAACTACTGACTGTTGAATAACTAAATAATAAAATAAATTCTCCCGCCTTGTGTAAATGTGTATTGAAGTACATTTATTCAAATGATTATTAATAATTTATGTATTTATGACTATTACACCTGCTGTATTACACCTGCTATGTAAGCGAAGATTTTTTTCTATTGTTTACCAATACATGCCAAGCAAATACCCTTCCTTCCTTCACCCATTTAGAGAGTCGGTTAACACTTTCTACAGCAAGATAGGGTTGCTTATAAGTAATAATAATGATGAATAATATTTTCGAATATATGACACACAACGCCATCTAGTTTCAAACAAAACATTTACAATATGTTAGTACTTAACCTCGAAACATTCAAAATCCAATATCTTTTTTCCTAGACTTCTTTCGCTAGTAATTTTTTTATGAGAATGTTCAAGAATAAATTCTCAAGGGTTATAGGCATTTTTGATATTTAAACGCTGTCATTTCACTTCAAATAAAATTATGTATGGGGACCTGCCATTGTCCTTTTAATACCAAAAAACATTATCCTAATCGATCAAAAAATATCTTCGAATTTCTTACTTATATGTGGAGACACGGTTTCTAGGAATAAAACAACACATTGAACTAAAAGAACCTTTATTAATAAAAAAGCAACTATGTAGCATGGATGATAAAAAAGGTGAAAAATATAATCTATTTTATTTGCTAGTTCGATTAATGCAACAAAAAAAAAAGTGTGCTTTAGACCACACGAATGAAGTAAAACTTCGTGGCTATGAGAGAAATAGAGAAAGAAAATGTGTGCTCGCACCTTTCTCTCTTGCCCCTCCAGTAATGTACGAAACGTAACTCTCTCTCTATCTATCTTCACTAACTTATATCTCCCTATTAACTTTCGTTCGCCTTACCCGATCACACTTTTTATAACGCTCTCGTCACAAAGTCATAATTGACTTTTTAATTTTTTTAAAGAAAGTACTTTGAATTAGTTAATGAAACGAGAATTGATTTATTCAAATTTAAAGTACTTCTTGCAAAGTAGACCACTGAAGAAATAATACACTCACTCCAACCAATAACTCTATTATCTTAAATAGACTTCAGTACTAACCGCAGTTTTGTATGTTATTTTTAACTGTAAACGTGTAACTTGGAATTTTATTTTTAAAAAGCTTGATATAAAAATAAATTGTAATGTAAATTTATTTATTTAATCGTCTTTCATGTACAAACAATCTCTTATAATGGTACCCATTGATTTGCATGATACAGATTTCTTCTATGTATGTTCTTTCGTCTATATGTCTATAGCGTCTTTATCCTCAAGGAGTATAGATAGCGGTGTGTGTGCGTGTGAGTTTAAACGCCCATATTATATTATTATTATTTTTTTATTTTTAATACATACAAACATGTTATTGATAGAACCCACAGGCCCAGGGTTAGCAGTCGGAATCGGTAACCGGTAGATCAACAGATGATCTAATTCGTAGATCTCTTGTCCGATAAAATGTAAACGCGGTAAAATGCACTGTAATTGTAAGGATAGGGTAACATTTTTAACACTTTCACAGCACAATAATTTTCATTTTATTCATTGCAATACACACTTGCAATAAACTGATATCGCAATGTAAGAAACTAAATAATAAGGTTAGGTTCACACTATACGTAGTTGTCGAGAATAGTTGTACTTTGCTGCAACGATTATTTCAATTATCAATCCTCGGTAGTTTCTTGAAATAATCCAGGTACATATTCAATAGATATTCATGTCTCCAAAGTTTCTAATAAAGAAGTTAAGAACCTAATTATTCGGAACTTTGGATCAACAAAGCAATTTAAAAATGATTTCCAATTAAAACGTATCCTAGTTGGAGATTGTTTATGATTTAATGTTTCATAATTATTTGCTTCACGTTTTGTATTCTTCTGAATCCAATCAGTAAAACGGGTGACATCCATATTAATACCAGGAAAACAAGGTTGGCACATCCAACTCCAATGGAGGAAATGCCAATAACGACGTTGTTGTGGTACAAAGGGCTACCTGAATCACGTGTGCACTGATCACGGCTGCCGACATCAAGCCAGCCAGAACACAGCGTGTTATCGGTGATCACGATAGAGTCTCTGTAACGACTTCTGCATATGTCACGGTTGATACTAAAAACTCGGAAGTGTTGAAGTTCCTCAGATACATTACCATTTTCCTATAACAAATAAAAAAAAAGTAAATTTCAATAAATAAACTTCATGTTAAAACTTAATATAATGTAAAATTATGTGTGTGTCTATACTAATATTATAAATCTGAAGAGTCTGTTTGTTTCATAGATATATATACTCGTAGATAGAAAACTATTTAATTGTAGGTACATCGTTTTACAAGTAGTATGGTACATAAAATTTTAGATACGTAATGTACAAAATGCGACCTTATTGCTAAGAGCAATTTCTTTCAGGCAACCTTAGGATGGATCAAAATACAGAGACTAATACAAAATAGAGAGATACTATTGCTCACCATGTACCTGACTAAGAACTAGATATTTAGTACCGAGAATGATGATGTCGGGATTAAAAAAAAAACTTTGAAACCATCCATCCATCCAAATTGGCTATACACAACGGTTTTAAATACTACCATAAAATATACACACATACATAAAACATAAGAGATTTTTTTGAACGACTATGAGTGCTGTATTTTGTCTTTGTTTATTGACTTCCAATTTGATGCTATACATGTATTTCTAATAGCGGATATTTGTAAATGGCCATTAGATGTTCATGTGTTTTTATAATGCTAGCCGTGAATATCCCCAACAGAGAAAAACCTAACTAAAAATAAAAAAAAAAACTTTTACAACATTTTGAGTAATACTTTACCTACATGAAACAGTGAGCTGCAGTGAGAATATTTCTTTTGTCAAGGATAGTACCGCCACAAATGTGTCTAGGACGTTTGTCGCTTATCGCAAGAACTGCAGCGGTAGTTGGGTATTCCTCTATTGTAGTTGGGTTTCCACCCACTATTCTCAGACAGATAGCTGTAACAGCTGAAATATTATACTAATAATAATTTAGAGATAGACTATTTAGACTCTAAAACGCTAATACTTTAAATGATTCTAAAATTTAGAGTGATTTAGAGTATGACAGTTTTATGAATTTGGAAAACTACATAGCAATATTAACGTTACATTTACGGATATTCTTTGAAATACAAGTACTTTTGCCCCTGACATAGTAAATCGAATTCGTCCCATTTAAAACGCTTAACACTTCTGTGAAATCGAGTCTTCTGTAACAGGATAATTACCCTTTATTTGAACGATAGTTTATTTAGGATTAGTCTAGTTTAGGACAAAATTGAGAAACCACTGGAAGGAATTATTAACTGTGATATTTCCAAAAACTTCGGTGGTTCGATATATACCTATAAAATCTACAGAGGTCTGTATTTACCGCGGACAAAAGCTATTATAAAATAAGTAAATATAACGTTAAACCTGAACAAAATAATTAATTGTTACTATATATATATATATATACATATATATATCATTTATCTACGTACTACGAGTACTATGTATAGGTAATATCAATGTATGTACGAGTCTAGTCACGACGTTGACATACCTTCTGAGAAATATCCATAATGCATAATGCTGATAAAATAGTATGTTGTACCAGCTCAAATTTCGAACCTCGAAACATAAAAAATACAAACATTACTGTCATATTACCGAGGAGAAATATTATTATGTTCTTTGGGCACACAGTAATGCTAACTAAGCGTCTAAGATGTCTCAAGTTGACTCGCTACGAGGCGAATTGGTAGCCATTCACGACTTTCTGAATCTTCTCTCTATAATCCGATTAAGCATAATATATTGGTCAGCCCAACCGTAATGATACCAAAACCTCACACAAAACCAGTGTTAAGCAATTCTTTTCACTGAGTGAGGGAGTTAACGTAGGCCGGATTTTGACTGACTTTAAACCGTCAGAATTCGTTCAAACTTTGTAGAAATATCGAGGACAATACACTAGTTAAAAAAAAATTATTAAATAAAAACTAAAAAACATCCTTTTTATAGAAAACCAAACTATAAAAAGGGTGTTTTTATATTAAAATATATAAATAAATATTTTTTTATAAGTTTGAATAAAAGCAAGGGGTGCTTTTTACTATTGACAACAAGCACCCAACGCTTTTTTTAAATGTAATAAAATTTATTTTTAATTTTTTAGTTTGGTTTTCTATAAAAAAGCATGTTTTTTATTTTTTTTTAACTATTATTTCTTTTTAGTCATTGATTCAATATTTTTTTAGTCAATCACTCCATATTTTTAGTCACTCAGTGGGAGCCAACTCACTTGTATCTCTTGAGTTCCAAAGGCCTAAGTGTGAATTTATTTCACATCTACCCCATCGTCACGATGACCGCATTTGCAACGCCGATCGTGCGTTGACGAGGCAACTCAGTTAACGGAGTCAACTATGCCCTCAGTTTCAGTTTGGAACGTGCTATCATTTGAGAAGTATATTCTCAAATGATAGCACTTTCCAAACTGAAACTACTGCTTAGTTAGCATTATTGTGTGTCTGTATAGAGGCCTTTAAACATTTCTTCTTTATTCCTATACTTCTATTCACAGACATACTCCTGTATGTTTATCTGTATGTATTACACACAGTGGCTGTAACAATGGGACGTGTTTGAAAAAATATTTATGAACACCTTTTTATTTAACTTTTGCAACTAGTAACCTAAAGAGGTACCTACTACACAATTTTAATATCATCGGGCTATAAATTACCCAAGGTAATACTTACATTATAAATGAAATTGTTTATTCTTCTCAAATGTTTAAAAAATATTTGGTGTAATCTGTATGTCATCGCTTCTGGATACTTTGATATTTTTTTTTGTAAAGATTTTAGATACCCAATTATGATTTTAAATTAATCCATCAAAATCAGTATGAGAGGGCCCCTCATTCTGATACATGGAGGGCATTTTACCGTTTCAAACAACGTTTCACACACTCTCTTTGTTAAGATTGATTACATTTTTAATTTGCAATTACTGATCTACTCGTAGAGCTATCTGAATAATGCAGTTTGGATAACTCATGCTCTGTAAAACGTTTTTATAAACATGTCGATGGTAGTGTATAAATAATCTCGGCTCAATGTAATTTAAAGACAAACGAAAAACCTGGTGTAAATTACATTGTTTTTTTTTGCGTTGATATAACAAATGTAAAAATTCTAAACGATGCTTCAAAAAACCTGATTAGGTAACTGTTTAGCAAATTTATTAAAACTGATGAAATAACAGATGTATTATAATACATTCTACTAGTGTGAGGTTATTTAACTATTTACTTAATATAAGCTTACATACAATAAAACGGGCAATTGATTGCTGGGATGGCGAACGAGAGAAAGAGGCAAGGAATATTGCAAACACAATTTAAATTGTTTTTTGGCAATTAAAATGCCAGTGGATGGCAAATGTTCAGAATATTTTAACGCTATCAGGATATTTTATGGATTTAGATTAGTACGTATTAATTTCAACCCGTTTTCTGACATTACTCCTCTCTTTCTGTTTAAGGTAAGTCTTATTATAAAATATTGTTACCGAAATCATTGATAATTTTCGTCAATTCACCGGCTGCAATATAGCTTTAATAAGTTTCACTTAGCAAAATAGCGCTATTTAGGTTTAAACTGTTATCATAAATCTCTATTTCTATAGATACTGTCTACCAATCTTTACTAATATAATAAAGAGTTAAAGTTTGTGAGTTTGTATGTTTGAGGTAATCTCCGGTACTACTAATCCAATTTTTTATTCATACTGTTAGAAAGATATATTATCCCTGAGTGTTATAGACTTATTTTTTTTTATCTTCATTACACCCGTGCAAAGCCTAGGCGGGTTTCTAGTGTAAGATAAAGTTAGTAAATTTAAACCAAATATTCTACAAGTGAAAAATTCAATAAAATCTAATATTTAGTTCTAAATTTTGGTATATATTAACGAGGGATCGTTTGCTAATCTCCATTATTAATTTTGGATCGCGTATTTACACCTGACTACCTAACTCAGTCAACTGAAGTTCGAAAATGCTCAAATGAAAACGCTGGTACTTACTAGTGTTCTTAGACTAAAACATACCTCGTATCTAGTTTAGAACTGCAGATAAAGAGAAAGTACGTCTGAAAATATTAGAATTATACAAGAGGAAACTGTGAGTATATCTTGAGAAGGGTTCAAGTTAAGAGTTTACGAAGCTCGATTACAAATTTGTACATCCATCATACTTTTCGTTTAAAGAACGGCCGAATAGGACAGCCCAGCGATTTTTATTAATTATCATATTTTTCAAGTATATAGATTTAAATTATATCATGGTTGGTACTGCACTTGCTGTTTGGTAATATTTATTTTATATCAAATATGATGAGTTCAGTACGTAGCATACGAAATACTCTATTGAAACAATGACTTCTTACTTCAGCAGGCTGCCGAGACTACAATTACAAGCATAACCGACTACGACTGCTATTCTACAAAGTGACATTGATCATTTTGCGGTTGCACTATAATCAATGAAAGACATTCTTTGAACTGCTCATTGTATTATTAAGATAAGCAATAATTAGTTGTTGATAATTAATATACCTCAAGTATCTATTATATTTATGAAACGATTTTGTTATTGTTTATATACAAAGCCCTGATCTGTTAGAAACAAAAGCAATCAACAAGGTTACTTTAAAGTGCCCGCAATTTTGTTTAATGTTAATATGGTTTTGAAAATTTAATAACAATAATAGAGGTATTGTTTTAGTGAGTATATTTATGAGTCTAGTGGATTTATAAAACCTCTTTGGAAAATAAATTTATTCTAATAGCATGTAATAGTAATTAGCGTATGAAAGGGTTGGTGAATGTGGAAGAGACCCAAGTTTTAAGTGATAATGTGCTAAATGTATTTATATAAACTGGTGCGAATAGGGTGTCATGACTTAACGTCAAAGTAAAATTCACAACAACCAAAGAACGATTGTTAGTAGAATATTAACAGTTACTTTTCGGGTTAGTTGGCACTCTTGAGGGAGGCCTTTGTTCAGTAGACGACTTCGAAAGGCTGATGATGAACTAATGATGAAACTGAAGATTAATATCGATTTATACTTAACTTACTTATAGAAATATGCAGTAGATATATTTGTTGTATTCAAGGCGTAAGTAGATCAAAACTCTTTATAGAGTAAAACAGTTTATTACCTAATTTAAATAAAGTTAAATTCAGTTGAAATTTTAATCACAAACAAAAGCAATTAGTATCATTAGTGAAAGTGTCTTGGCAGATGATTACAAGGCCTTTTAGTAAATCTTTAAAAGTTTATCAGATTTTAAAGCAGACGATTTTAAGTTATAATTTAATCTTATAATTAAATTCCGTATTCCCGTATTTACGAGCATGTTGTTAAAGGTAAATTATGTTAAATTAAATATCTTTTTGTAAATACGATTTTATGTTTGATTCGATTCCCACACCTTTTCTTTTTTTTTTTTCCCGTGCGGAAATCCCCTCGGATACCACCTGTCGGTGGCATGTCGGACTCGAACCGACTAAAACCGCACGCCTTCGCCGGGTACTAATAGCCGGGGAACCAGGTATACCCTAGAAAGGAAGTCCCTGGTGCCCCGACATACCTCGGGTCATCTACAGACGAGTAGACGACCCCCGCCCCGTGTGGGAACCCCATGTTCCCTGTGCTCCCTGGAAGCGAGAGCGCTTCGCAACGCGCTCGCTGCCACCCCGGCCTGCTTCTGCTAGGGTGACAGATGGCCTCACCTGTCACCCCCAGGCCTGCGCTTATGGAGGACGGAGGTCGTTCTGCGACCTCCGGCGCCTGAGTCGCCTGCGCTGCCTGGCCCGTGCCCGGGCCTGGCGGGCCGGGAGAGTTCTAAACCTCTCCCGGTCCCGCTCCGCCGTCTCCTTCGCGAGCATAACTTGCTCGCAGAAGGAGACGGCAGAGTTCCACGCACTCTCGCTCCGCACGATAGCCGCAATCAGGCTATCGAGCGAGAGAACTCCCACTCCGATGGCCGCCACGAGGTCTCGCCTCTGCTCAACCCACGCCGGGCACTCTGCCAGCGTGTGGAGAGCCGTGTCCACGGTCTGGCCATCGCAGTGGTGTCACTCAGGCGTTGGCTCCTTGCGGATCAGACACAGGTGATCTCCGAAACATCCCTTCCCAGTGATCACCTGCGTCAATCGGTATGAGAGGGTCCCGTGACGCCTCTCGAGCCAATCCTCCATAACGGGTCTTACCGCCGCAATGACGGCGTGCCCGTCGATTCCCACACCTGAAAAATAATTGTAGAATAAGTAACATGATTTAATCTGTGTTTAGGTATAATTAGTTTTTAATATTTAGCATAGTCATATATTTAGTAAATTGACTGAATCAGACTGCCTATTTGGTGCATTGGTAGCGTATGCGACCGCTGTACTGAGGTCTCGGTTTCGATTTTCGAGTCGGACCAAATGTTTGTATGATTTGTAAATATTTGTTTCGGAGTTTGGGTATTTTCTATGTATAATATGTATGTATATACAAAGAAAAAGTAGATCAGTATTTTATCAGTCAATCTAGTTTTCATAGTACAAGCTCTGCTTAGTTTAATACTAAAAGGCGTTGTGTGTCAGATGTATGAAATATAATTTTTGTTATCCAATACAATAGTATGTAGTATGTTTATCAGAAAAACTAGACCAACGGGCCCGAACAATTTGGGGTGGGAGATACTAAATGGCCTACAATATACTTATGACTCTTGAGTTTGATGAGTTTCAAGTGTATATAGGCGTCGGTAGTCGCTTACCAGGTGAATTATCAGTTCGTTTGCCTCCTATACTATAAGAAGAACTAGTTTTGATTCAATATCAGAATTTATTCTATTTGTTTGTTAGCATAAATGTTAAACATTAAACACGTAGAGTACGAACCACGTAAAACTATATCCAAATTCGGTACTGGGTTTCACTAGAAACTCTGTTATACTGAAATTATACTTTTACTGTGGCATTTAGGCCTTATACGCCTCTACAGGATAAAGGAGCTTATGAGCTCACTACCACGCATTCTGCGAATATCGGACTACGAGTATGTTTATTCAGAGAAACGTATGGGAGACTGTTTCGCGGTTCAGTGTAAATATTAACTATTTACTCCTGGGGTTAGTTGCTCCATAAATGCTTCTTCATAGACTACATATTTACATAACTCTGTCCTCAAAGCTAAAAAAACTTTTTTCTTTGTATTTTTTTTTTCTATTTATAGTGTACTAGTTTTTTCCCGCGGCTCTCCTCGCGTGTGTTTCGGTGACCGCGGTAAAAAGTAGCCGATGTTATTTTCTGATAATATAGCTTTTCATTGGTGAAATATTTTTTTAAATCGGTTTAGTTGTTTAGGAGTGAAAGTATAACAAAGAAACAGACGAATAAACTTACTTTCCCATTTATAATATAAATATGGATGATGTACACAAATAGGATTTAGACTTGTTAACATGAGACCACGACTATTAAACGAATAATTAATTTAAAAAGTAGATATATGAATTATTCGTTTCTTAATTTTCTAACCTCAGGGCTGGTATTTTTACTTAGTTTTTCATCTATACTTAATATTATAAAGCTGAAGAGTTTGTTTGTTTGTTTGAACGCGCTAATCTCAGGAACTACTGGACCGATTTTAAAAATTCTTTCAGTGTTAGATAGCCCATTTATCGAGGAAGGAATATAGGCTATATATCATCACGCTAAGACCAATAGGAGCGGAGCACCAATGAAGAATGTTTCAAAAACGGAGAAAATTTATTACTATTGAGAGACGCAGACGAAGTTGCGCGGGTCAGCTAGTTTGATATAATTTGGGAGCGTATTTTTACATTACGCAGAATACACTACCAAATAAGAATACACTATCAAATGAAATTAGAATTTTCAAAATATTTATGAAAGTTCTAAAAAACAAAAAAAAAAACTGAGAATCTCTTTTTTTTTAAAGTCCGTTAAAAACTGAATTGAACTGAAGGTAAAATTTCAGGAAATGGATAATAAAACAGTATCGTCAGGTATTAATCTCGTTGCAGAGGATATTCACATATATCATTTTTCGCTGAATGAAGTTACTATGGTAAAGCTATTTATACGATACGAGTACTAGGCTAAATACGTGTTATTCCTTTCTAAGGAGAGACTTAGGTCAGTAGTGGACTATTGAAGGCTGTTGATGATGTGTTATTCTACTACATCTAATAATCCTGAAAAGAACTTATTATAAAATGTTTCTCTAAAAATGTTAACAACATTTACAACTGAACATAAAGAGAACTACTACCACATTAATTAACTTCTAAAGCATTTTCTCTGAATAACTGGTTATGATAGTCTTTGTATAGCTATACCCAGTTTAACAAAAGGTGATGGATGACCAAGTTATATAGAATTACTGAAATGATAGTCCTTCATTCACGAATGATCTTTTCCCTATTTATAGAGCTAAACAAAGAGAATAGATAACATACTGTATGTACATAATTATACTTAATGTATATAATTTTCTACACTAAGTCTGAATAAGTTAAAAATGGTGCAACCATATCGGATCCACTTTAGATCAGTAGTGTTATAAAGAATGCATTATTATATAAACAATTCAAGTAAACATTTTTCTTAATATGTGATCTCTACGACAAGTCGCATTGAATTGAGAATACTCAAGAAATACGATGTACTCGTACCGATGTTTTGAGTTTTGAGGAACATCTAATATAGACACCATTTCCATCGTATGTAATTTATTAATATGGACAGATTAGGAAATATGTAGTATATTTTACAACAATTATTCCATTTTTTTTTTTCATATAGGGAAGGCCTTACTTTATGTATTCCTTTACTCCAAGTTACTTAATTCAACCAAACCCTTTTACACATTTCGCAAATACCAAAAACAAAATAATAAAATGCAAACTATTATAACTGTGATGATGTCATATATTAAAAGCCATTATATATGGGAACTTGGGAACCCTTTCTGTATTCATGAAACGTCGATGTGTAAGCTACTTTTCTTATCTTGTTACAAAGTCCAAGTTCATAATGTGTTTAACTTCGTGTTCATAACTATGTAATGTTCCTTTAACGGGGTCCATAAAAAGCTTAATACAGTGTAAATAAGGATGTTTGTTGTTAACTGGACTGTAAATTATCGTCTTAAGTGATTCACAAACCAGTTAGCGGAAACCCAGTTTAATGAAATTCTAAAATTAAGGGAATATTGCACTCCCTTCTGTTGGTTATATTTTTGATAAAACAGTCCTAAATGCACAGCTACTTGTATTTTTGCCATGAATAGGATTCTAAGTCTATATTAAGTATAATGTTTACAAAAACTAAATTTTACTAAGCTGGACTATAGTTTATAAGATTTTCAAATTATAAAACACGGAAACAATAGATTTCGAACAAAAAAACGAGTGTGCTTTAGACCACACGACTAAAGTAAAACTTCTAGGCTATGAGAGAAGGACAGAAATAAAATGTGTGCTCGCACCTCTACCCCTCACCCTATAGTAATAACTCTCTAATAACTCTCTCTCTTTCTATCTCCACTAACTTATATCCACTCTCAACTTCCGTTCGCCTCGCCCGATCTCAGTTTTCGTAACACCAGCTTTACCAGCTTACTCTCCAAACCAAACGTTTTCTTAAGGTGTCTAAAGGAATTCACATTCGCATTTAAATATTCATCATCATCAACAGCCTTTAATAGTCCTCTGTTGGACATAGGCCTCACCTTAGAAAGGAGGCTTAGGCCTACTATACCCCGCTGGTCAGAAGGCTTGCTCCCTTAGTGGGCTCTTACGACAATCACGGGATGAATAGGGGTAATGACACTCCGTATTATTAATCCGTCACCACACGAATACCATTTTAATATTAGTTGGGATTACAATATGTAGTTACAGTGTCAATACACACAGTTAATAGCAATATTGGCAAAAAATTAATTACAAATACCGTAGTAATAACTCGTCTTTGATTGAGCTACGAAATCGAACGGATATTAAAAAGTTAATATCGGTATATGTACGTCATTCCGGTTCGTAAATAAGTATCCACAAATTACAGGACGATGTCGCCTTGACCTGAGTTTATGTGTATCTCTATCCTGGTCATTGTGAGAGAATAGCAAATCACAGACTAGAAAATCACAGTCATTCATTCAGTCATTTTTCTCCGGTATAAAGTTAGCTACAAACTACAACAGTTCGATATATAAACTAGTATATACAGTGTTAACGCATCATGCCCGTTTCTAGAGATATTTAGTTGTAGATAGTTCCTAATTTTATAGAATAGCAAGTACCAACTCAAAATAAAAATGTCTTGTTCCTTTAATTTTCTTTTGTATTTTTGCTTGTAACTCAAAGTAGCAGTAGCGGCATTAGAGAAATTCTTTCAATATCACTAAAATTATTTTAAAATAACATTATCCTTACTGGTCAGAGTAAATTATGAAAAAGGTTTAGGTATATACCTATAGTTCACTTAGGCTTTTACAAGTTTGTAGAAATAAGACGACGATTTTTGAGTTTGGCTCTCAAAAATCATGTAATTTTTTAAATAAACTGAGAATTTCACTTGCGTTCGCTTTACATAGTAAAATATAATTTTAGAATTTGCCATAAACCTAATTTATTTCTAGTGACAAGTTAAATATTAGTTCAGTGATCTTTTCCTGAGCTTTGTAGAATAACAATAAAGGTGTATTTGTGGTGATGAATAAGAAAAGAAAGAAAGAAAAAAATGACTTATTCCACTGATAGTATTGTTTGATGTAACAAAAGTTATTATATAATATAAATGTAGTAGTTGTTATTTTAATTTAAACTTAGAAATGATGTTGGTCATGTAATTAGCGATACAGACTTATAAGTGAGAGGTTATAGGTTTGATTTCCACCTAGGACAAATGTCGAGTGATGAGGACGATCACTTGTTCTGTGTCTGTGCCTTCGTGATGGCAATAGTCTTGCCCCGCATTACAGAGTCATGTACGTTTAATAAACCTCTATTTAACCCTGTGGTGATAAAAGGCATGTGTGTGAGGAAATAATGTCTTGACCTTCAAACACAAAGTGCGGATTCGTTTTTTTTTTTTTTTTTTTTTTTTATAAAAGACAACTCCCGCAGTAGGAATACATTCCTGTGTCACGGGGGACTTTACAAACATATATGAAACGGACACAAAGAACACCCAGACTCAGAACAACAATTTGTGGATCACACAAAGTGTCGTTCCATGTGGGGTTTGAACCCACAACACTCGGCGCAGTAGGAAGCGGCGTGGCGACCGCTTAAACCACTACGCCATCCGTGCAGTCGTTGACTTCCCAGTGTTTAATCTTGGTGGATCATATCCCTAGTGCAACTCGCATGTAGCATATATGTATATAGTAATCGGATCGAGAACTTAGAACTTAGTTCTGTTGCCGTACGTGGCACAGATTGCCACTGGCAGAAAAAATGACATTTGAACAATTGAATCTTTCTATAACGAAACGCAGAAAGCTATTAAAATATCGTAAACCAGATTAAAATAGTTACGAGAGACAAAGAGACATACTCGTATCTAAAATCACGGAGGTTAGCTAAAAAAATTACATTGGCCGCGGCTTCCGCAGGGTTTATGTAGATTTTGTCCATCAACTTGTATCCCTCAGGAACAGTCCTCGTTATCTGGATAAAAGACATCCGTCCTTTTTGTACCCCTCACAACATGTTTGCGAAATTTCATGATGAATACTGAATTCATGAACGCGGATAAATTCAGACACAAATTCACAACATACCGATTCTCACAAAATAATGTACTAATGTGTAAAAACTAAACACAAAGGTATGAAAGCTTTAGGAGGCTTTGGCAGGTTCTGATGTGAAAATGAAGTTACATAGATGTATTTATGTGGGCTGCTGAATACAACGCCTTTTGCAAATGTATATTTTGTATTAGATTCGAACAAATGAGGGTGTCATTATTCCCTCCTGTGTTCATAAGTAGGACAGAAAAGACAGTTAAAAATAAGCTTCTGTAATATTTATTAGATGATTCCAGTCATTCCTAGTGAAAATATCTATGAAAAAGTATCAAATCACTTATGATCTACAGTCAGCAATTCAAGAATGTAATTAAGCAGAAGACATATTCTCTGGTTATCAGATATTAAGTAATAATTATTACTTTATTCTATTGACAAGTATAATAATATACCAACCCGTCTGGCCAGCATGGTGTAGTAGGCCAAAACCTCCTTTCTGAGGAGAGGCCTATGTCCAGCAGTGGACTAGTAAAGGCTTTTGATGATGGATGATGATAAAATTGAGTTCCAAGACTATGTTTACTATTGGGGCAAGTTGTTTGTATCATATATCTATCTGTTTCTTATCCTTAAAATTTTGTGTCTCTGACTGTGTGTCTTATGAAATTTAGTAAATGTATAAGTACAGATAGAATGTATTGCAACCTAGGACCTACTAAAGGACTGGCATGCTAAGTTTCCAGGAACCGATGTGACTTTAAGCTTCCACGAAAGGATTGCTAGTATTTTGACACAGAAAGTAACTAAAAGTAAAAAAGATTTATTCATAGCGTTTTTACATCCCGACGGATAGATATCCGGTAAAAAAGAACCATCCTGTTGATAAATTTTAGTTGATAAAAGGAGTTACTTCATGAATTTTAAACGCGGGTGTTTTAATGTATAAAGAGTATAATGAGCAGACAATGTGTGATGATGATGATGATAAACTGTCACACAACGGACTAGGGTTAAGATGAGAATTTACTTCAATCTTTGCAACATTCCATGTGGTGACGGATTAAGAATACAGAGTGTCACCACCCCTATTCATCCCGTGGGTGTCGTAAGAGCCGACTAAGGGAGCGAAATACGCAGGACACCAGCACTGCAGAGAGAAGGAAAACTTGACACAAACCCTATACCAACCCGTCTGGCCAGCGTGGTATAGTAGGCCAAAACCTCCTTTCTAAGGACAGGCCTATGTCCAGCAGTGGACTGTTAAAGGCTGTTGATGATGATGATGATGATGATTTGCAACATCTGAGACTGCCTTTGTTACAGCTGTGGTCTCCTTTGAATCAATTTTGAACTGGTGATGTGAGAAACCCGCAATTCTGCAAGGTGGTTCAGTGTCTGGTGAGACGTAGGCAAAAAGGGGCTTCCATAAACTCGGGCAGCTTTTTATAACGCGTTGAGACGGCCTTTACTTTAAAAGACGAGAGGGGGATATAGGGCAGCGTGCCAACATAACGGACGATTTATGTGCATTTCCGGAGATGGAACTAGTTAAGATGTCGATGTTAATATTGTTGCGCAACTGTTTGGCTTTGAATTTCACATTAATAATACTCCGTAGGGTAGGTAAAATTTATATTTTGATACTTTGAACTTTGATTTGAATATTTGAATATAAAAACATGAAATTAAGTTAATACTTAATTTAATTTATTTAACTAACTGACCCGCGCCACTTTGTCTGCGTGTTTTAAACTGAAATAATTTTCCCTGTTTTCGCAACATTTCACATTGATGCTTGGCTCAAATTGGCCATAGTGGAATATTATAGCCTATAGTCTTTCTCGATAAATGCTCTATCTAATACTAAAACAACACACATTGAACCAGTAGGTCCAGAGATGAGCACGTTAAGCCAAACAGACACACTCGTCAGCTTTATAATATTAATGTAGATTATTGCTTTATTACACAAAAGTAAGACGCAATTATACTTCGGGACTCTGAATGTCATATGAAATGTCATTGTAACGGATATTCCTGACAGTAGCTACCAACAACGACAAGTAATTAAACTCTATTTCAATTATTCCAATTCTATTTGATTAAAAAACCAAACCAAATAGGTTGAAACAACGGGAAAAAAACTGAATGAACTATTTACCTTATCTTTTTGTATGTGGAAAGCAATTTCAGTCAGTCATTCACAAAACGATCTTCTATTTGCCGTGAGTTTAAGTTATGACGTACTAGCTTTTCCCGCGCTCTGCCCGCGTGTATGTCAGTTATCGTGGTAAAAAGTAGACCACGGTACTCGCTGATAATGTAGCTTTTTAAAATCGTTTCAGTAGTTTAGGCGTAAAAGCGTAACAAACAAACAAACTCACTTTAACATTTACAATATAAGTATGGATTCTATAATCTTACTTACGTTAACGAAATATAGCCCCACCAAACACAATCACACTTAATAAAGGAGTTAAGAAAAATTTAATTTAATTTATATGGTGATCGGCACTGTAAAGCTTCATTCATATTTTTACGTTATACGTTCACTGTATAAAACCGGAATCCTTAATGAGCTGAAAGGAGAGACCTTGATTAGCCGAATGTAATAATTTTGAGATGCGGCTAAGATAACTCGGGAACATATTTTGTTCCGGGTTATTAAATTTTCTGCTGGAATATAAGCCCCTTTTCATTTTCTTTACCCCAGATTATGTTGCATTTTTTAATGTCAGGAGGTAGGTAGGTATAGTAGTTATTGTGTCGTAGGACGGACTTAAAAGTATCTTTCTGTCATTCATTCATTCATTTATTACACATAAATATCATTCATTTTTGTCATTATTATTTTCGCAAATATTAAAAGAATTACTTAAAAAATAACTAACTAAAAACCAATAGGAGTTTATGCATAATCATCGTCATCATCATCAGCTTATCGCAGTCCACTGCTGGACATAGGCCTCTCCCATTGCACGCCACTTTCGCCACTTCCTTTTTGGGCTTCTCGCATCCAGGTCCTGCCAGCCATCTTGCGCAAATCGTCACTCCTCCTGGCCTGTGGGCGTCCTATACTACGTTTGCCATCTCCACTGTCTCCACTCAAAAACTCGTTTTCCTCAACGGTTGTCGGTTTTGCTTCTAATATGCCAGCCCACTGCCACTTCAGCTTGCTAATCCGATAGGCTATGTTGATGACCTTGGTTCTCTGCTTGATCACCTCATTGCTAATGCGATCCCTAAGAGAAACGCCGAGCATAGCCCTTTCCATTGCACGTTAAGAGACTTTGAACTTGTGAATCAGCCGTACCGTAAGTGTCCACGTTTCGGCTCCGTATGTCATGACGAAAAGGACGCACTCATTGAAGACGTTCGTCTTAAAGCACTGTGTGATCGACGATGAGAAGACTCGACGTAGATTCCAAAATATTGCCCAACCCAACTGAATTCCTGAATTCTTCTGTTCACCTCGACCTTGAAGTTGTTTCTACCTACCTGCAGTGTCTGCCCTAGGTACACATAATTTTGAACAACTTTGAGAACGGCAACGTGTACCGCAATGGGTTCCAGTAATACATGTTCATTGAACATGACCTTGGTTTTAATCAAGGTTCGTCAGAAAGGAACTTCTTTACCAGAAACCCAACGCCACCTTAGGAAGTATATTAGGTGGCCTGACTCGAGGGTTATGATGTTCTCCCCCTCTCTTCAGACTTTATATAGCCCCTAATCTTCCCAAGTTCCACCTCAAGTTGAGCCAGATGCGAGTCTAGCCGCAGCGTGCATCCGTTGTACGTAGCCAGGGTCAATCGGTTGTGGTGACCTCCCGTAGCCCGGAGATTCTTCGCACCCCCTGCCCCACCGTTACCGTGGTCGCCACTACGACCAGGAATAGCGGGCATGCCGGGAACTGGGAGCCGTGGCCTTTGTTGTGTCTGCATGGGGAGGATTTGCCCATAATCGCCCCGCTGGACAGGCGGGTTGGCGACGCAGGGTGTAGCTTGTTGCACCGGTGACGTTGCTACCCGTCACTGGCCTGTTGTATTTAGCTACGCCTATTGGGATGGATATTCCGCCATCGGTCGGTCGCCAGAGCCTCGTTCGTCGTTCAGCAGGATGCACCGCGGGCAGGTGAAGTTGGCTTGGGGCCTCTTCACACCCTCGAGTTTATGCAGATTGCTATTTGCTTATTAATTCTACAGATATATTATTTATGATAATTTTACTAATAATTATTAGGTTATATAAGCAAATCACATTTAAATACAAACAAATTGTATATAGCTTGATATTTATCAAATAACAATCCACTTCTAGAATCACAAAGACAAAATCTGTTAGTATACTTAAATGAAGAACAAACCCACGGGCAAAACAGATAAAAATAAAAACAAACTATAAAGCGGTTTACACATCGAGTCCTCATTTGAGCACAATCGGAGCAGAACTTTAAAAGTTTTTTAAGTTACTTAAACTAACAACACATATACCTAATATTATATAGAAGATAACACGTAAATCATTTATTGTGTATACACGAATGATTACGTTCTTGATTATCAAACAACTTTGTTTTAATAAAAGTATACGAAGCCTTTGCAAGACTGTTCCACATTATAAAATGATAATAATACGATAAAGTGATAATCAAGGCTTCTTGACTGATTTTAAGTCTTTTAAAGACCCATTCCTATACATTGGTCTAAAATTTTGTATTATAATAACATCTAGTATCAACTATTAAGTATTATCAACTCCTAGTGTTGACATGTAAGTCACATACAAATACCATTACTAGCACTACTATTTGCATTTAAACGATTGTATTACCATAAAAAAGTTTTACTATGACCCATCTTATATACAAGCAAAATTGGTTCACGAAAATGAGGTTTACTGCTCAAATAACGGCTTTACTTTCAATGACAGTATTTTTTCCTTGTACGTCCAATTAGACGGGATGGGCTGAAAATAGACAAGATTTTTGAGGGTTTTGTTTTATGAATAATAAGCAATATTCTATTTATGAATGTGCGTATTCATTTAGCTTGGTAAAATAAATAAAGTAGCATACTACTATTTATAATATGTAATGTTTATTATTGTTTATTGTTAATTATGGATTTCAACTAAAGACAAACGCAGGTTAGAGATAATAAACGATGAAAACAACTGGTTTTCGTCGTTTAAAGGTTACAAGAGTTAAACTTAACCTATGTAACTTTTTAAATTAATTTTTTACGAAGATTGCTTTACGTTTTTAGCAGAATTTTTGTAAATTCGATACTGCTTTAATATTACTACCTATTTATATCAGTTAAATAAAAAGTTATCTTTATCAAAAAACAATTTAAATTTTAAAAGACTTCTCCTATTTAAAAAGAATAGGAAACGTCCTTAAAAATCATTTCATTCTTCATCAAAGTAGGTATTCTTTATACTATACTTTATACTATGATGAAGAATGAAACGGTTTTTTACCGAAAAAATAATATTTTCAATAATGTCACGTCAAGGAAATTTAGCGCGAATTGATCAGAAATGTTTTATATTTAAAGTATTAAATTGTATTCTTGATACATTCTTCTCATTGATTTCAATTTTTTAAAGTAATTCCTTTAGGGGTATTTTTTCGACAAACGAGAATTTGTTGTGTTAGATGGTTTGACAACACCATTACGTTACCATAGTCATCGCTTGAGAGTCGCTATATACATATATTTTTCCCAGATATATTCAGTCCTTTGATAGTCTTACCGTAAAACACCAGTGATTTAAATATTCCTCTTATTTCTATCTGACAAACACCTGTCTCTAATGGTCCCGCAAGAGCCACAGTCACAGGTAAGCAAATCTTTGGAATAACAAAAAGGATAAAGGAAATCTTCTCTGCCCCAAATCGAATCATAATGTTTCGAGGAATATATTGAAAATACCACAATGAACGTGTGAAGACTCTAAATATATTAGGATAACAATAATTTTCCTTGACAATCTGGCTTCTTTTCTTAATGTGTGTATAATGGATAATCTATACAAATAGAAAATATGGCTACTATGTTCACAGGCATTTACGCGCCCACGATTATTATTAAATACAAACCTTTGAAATTCCTGACGTTTCGACCAGTTTGCACTGACCGTAGTCCCAGTAGAAAAAAGTATCAGCACTTTTAAATATCCCTAACACTAAAGAGGTGCTCCACTCATCTTTTAGCGATGCATTAATCTTAGGAACCGTTTAAAACGTGTATCTTTAAGATTAACCACTAATTTATTTTACTATAAAATTCAGGCTATGATAATTTCTATTAATTATGTATCTCTGACTAAACTAGGACGGGCCATGCTTGAAATGTATCTTAGCTGGAAGTATATTACTACATGACAGGCATTATTCGACTAAAATTACCTATAATGTTGAAGCTTAATACTCTGCTAACTCCGAATTTATGTATGTACGGGACATTACTAATCAGACTCCCATACTTCAACTAACCTATGTGCAAATATAATGGTTTAACAAAGTAAAATAATTTAAATCTTTACATTACATTCACTTTCCAATTTCATTACGACGACCTTCATTGCGAGCTTGTTAACAGAAGCTTAAAAATTACATAAAGATTTATATGATAATTTGAGTTTTTATTGTGTCCCTTTTATATTAAAAGGTCCATTTTAAAGTTATAAATCTTTTTTATCTTGCTACATTCATTGTTATGGAGAATTAAAAGGATTTTTAAAATATAAAGGTTGGCACTGATTATGGTTTATTTCTTTCCAACTGACTTTAAAAAAAAAACTAAAAGAATGTTCTTTTTTTATGTGAAGGAACGAGTGTCATGTCACCCCAACACAAAGGAAGAATGCTCCGACCAGGCGAGGTGATCATGCCTGGCGGGCCGCAGCCCAACGGTTGATGTTGGGAAGTTATATACATATATATGCTAATCGGCGTGAGAATTGTTTATACAGCGATAGAGGATTAGCAGTTACTCCGTAGTTCGGTGTGTCCTTGTTAGAGGCGCTGTAGTATGTTTTCTCGTTTCACTGTATATGGTAGTCACCACATTAGCATATATACTTAATTTTTACATAAGAATAAAAAAAAACTGTTTAATATTTTACCTATATATACAATCTGCTATTATACTGACGTAAGGATAGCCAGAGCTTAGTTTTAGGGTCCCATTAGCAATTTAAAACAAGAAGACCTCAAAAAACAAATGTGTTAAATAGTTGACGATAATTTGATTACAATATATTTGGTTTACTTACTAAAATTGCTAAGCACTAATGAGGACATCGCAGGTGACACTCGTACACGTGACTTGCTAACGAGCTATTTAAAACTCAGTGTCGACCCCTCATCGGACATTCTAAAATAAAAACGATAAAAGCACCTAAAATTCAAATTAGAAGGTAAAGACTTTATAGTTTCCTGGGCCCAGGTGTCAACTCAATCATACTAGCCTTATTTGTAAGAAGATGTAATAACAAGGCCTCACTGCATATTTGGTGAAATTTGGCTATCCAGGAATCAAGTTATATAAAGTGTAGTAAAAGGTTACATAATAACATTGTAGTTTTTGATGTTATTTGCGAAATATGACAGTAGACCGTAAATAATAGGTACATGAATAATAGGTCTGGTTTTGTTTATTTGATAGGCTAAAAACTTGATTTGAATAGGTACTCACAGGCTGTGATGCACGCCACTGACGAATAACTGATAAAATCGCTTCATCGCATCGTGTTACTGCGACCAAACGCAATGGTACAATTTACACAGCGCTCCATGTCGTCGATATCCAGTCGATACGCGTAATCAGTTGTCCAAAATAGAGAGCCAGGTAATTCAAAGTACCAAAAGTCGAATAGTCCTATTATAATATGCAAAGCGGAAGTCGTTAGGTTATACAATCGTCGAAAACAGGTACGTGTGCACTCAGCACGAAATACAACGAACAAGTGCCGGTTTTTTTCTGCCTGTCTGCTGCCATCTGTCACTCGGTGATGGTTACCAACTGAATAAAAATTGAAGGAACTCGATTCGCTATGAATACACGAAACAATAGATTAGCACTTATTACTCGATTTTCATACATATTCTGTGATTTTACCGATTTATTCATAATTGATTACTAAGAATTGAGGCATGTATTTAATTAATTATTTGATTTCACAATTTACGACGACGTGACGGATTAAGAACACGGAATGTCACTACCCCAATTCATCCCGTGGGTGTCGTAAGAACCGACTAAGGGCGCAAAACAACACAGGACACTAGCACTGCAAAAAGACGGAAAACTTGACACAAACCCTATACCAACCCGCCTGGCCAGCGTGGTATCGTAGGCCAAAACCTCCAGCAGTGGACTATTAAAGGCTGTTGATGTGATGTGACAATTTAAATTAACTTTTCTCGCTTCCTAGATCGAAACGTGGTACTATATTTCGTGATTTCCTTTAGAAAAATATAATTGTTTTTTAATACACCTTTAATTAGTTAACTGCTGGGCCCAGGCTTTCCCATCTCCTTTGTCACTAGCTTCTGGTGCATTGCAATGAACTGTTTGAATAACATATATCTGAGCACGGCGACACTGTATACATACTAACGAAGCATAATTGTAATATTGTTCAAAGTTTCCTAGTTTTAACTTTCAATAGCAACATTGTTTTCAAAAGGCAAATTTGTCGCCGTTTGCTGTAACTACACTAACTGCGTGATTGTATTTGTAAATCCAACTAGGTAACGTTAATTAGCGTATCAAGACAGGGTGCTCTGTGCTTACCTTTTATTTTATCTCTATGCAGTAAAACAAAAGTGAGGTGAAATGCAAACGAAAAAAAATTGGTGAAGAAAAATATTCCAAACCAAGATGTGTAAAATTGGCCTACGAGTATAATTAAGCGTGGGGTGTTTGTCAACAACCTTTGAATGATAACAGTTTAACGGTAATCGCAGGCCGCTTCCAAATCTGCTTAAAAATCAATGAGGAATTTCTATATTCATCACAGGATTTACACCTTAGATGATTATAAAATATCTCAAATTCTATAGTATTTAATTGTAATAGATTTCATTGAGTCATTCCTGTTGGTCTAGTGGTTAGCGACCCTGACTGCTAAGCCGGAGGTCGTGGGCTTGATTTCTACCCAGGACTAATAAATTATTATTCTGCCTGGGTGTAATTTGTATATGTAAAATGTATGTATTTCATTTATCAGTATATTAGTTTATTTATCAACAGTCTAGTTACAGGTACAGGCTCCCCCTAGTTTAGGATCTAAATGTCGTGTGTGAGATGTGTTAAGTTTTTGGTTTTTTGGGTGTCTCTTAGTGTTTTTGGTTTTTTGGGTGTCTCTTAGTGTCTCTTTGAAAATATTAATCGATTGTAATACATTAGACAGAAAATAAAACAGCACCCGTAGTAGATTTTTATATATAGTTTGATATACTTACATTATTTTTCCTTTCGCAAACTGGGATTGGCTTGGGATGGCATTTGACTAGAATTGTTTTCAACTTTCTCTTTCAATTAATCAACTAAATGTGTCAGTCAAAGCCTTAATCCAATTAGAGAAACTGGAAACTTTTACATTAATACCTAGATAACAAGGTCTACCACACCCAAATCCCATAGAAAATAAACCAACGACGGTATTGTGGTGGTATACAGGAATGCCTGAGTCACGTAAGCACTGATCATGGCCTCCGACATCAAGCCTGCCGGTGCAAAGTTTTCAGTAATTGTTACATTACGTTTTTTGAAAAGTCTTCCACATATTTCAGAGTTGACAGTGAAAATATAGACGTGACGGAGCTGCTCAGACGGTTTACCGTTTTCCAATTGCAAATCCAAAAATTGCAACATCGCTGTCTGAAGTCCAATTACATTTAGGATGAATAATTACATGATTTATGCGATGGGTGATGCCACCGCTATGAGCCATAGAAGACCCTACGCGGATTAGATACAGACTGACGTCAAATGATGGCATCCCACGAAGAAGTATTTTTTAATTTTATTTTATATATGTATGCAAAATGATGTTAAGTAGTGAGTGAGGTCCTCGGAGCCTTTTTCCGGAGTTCTTTACTTACTCAACACAGTGAGCGGCAGTAAGTATATGTCTTTCAGTGATTATAGTACCGCCACAAATTTGCACACCACGCCACACAGAAGTGCGGTTACTGCTGAATACATTTCAATGGTAGTGACAGATCCACCCACAATTCGCGTGCAGACAGCAGCAACACCTAAAAAAGTTTTTCAAGGTACTTATTTTGCACAACAACAATCTCAGTTTTGCTTCAAATTTCGGTTTTAATGGCTTCTTACTAATAACTAATAATTCCTATAGTTTTACAAAGTCTCTCTGTCTAAAGGTCCGTCCGTTTGTTTAGAGAATGTTGGTACTAGAAAGATGTAATTTGACATAACGAAGTAGAGGAAGTGGCTAAATAAAAAAATTTAAAAATTAAAATTAGGGTACTCATCAATCTGAAATGTAAAATAGGGACTTACCTAGAAAATATAAAATATTTAGATTACATTGGTAGTTATTTAAAACAGGCAGTATATATTACTGTCTGTTTTAAATAAGTACCAAATCTCTTCGCCTGACGTTGCTCGAAAAGCACTTTTGAGTGGTTTGTCTTTACTTCAATCTCTGTTGTATTTGTTTTTAAAATCAATTTCTAAATATTATATGGTACACTAGCGACTCGCCCAGGCTGTAATGTAGATACTAATGTAGTGTAAGTATAATATGCATGTACTATGTATATAAAATTTCTTCTTGTATCATTCTCTCTATTGATAAAAACTACATTAAAATTCGTTGCGTAGTTTCAAAGATCTAAGCGTACAAGAACACGGAACAAGCAAGAATCAAGATGCATGGTTTTAACAAAGAGTATTTACAATGTTAATCCTTTCTTAACTAGCCTAAATGTTAACCATACTAAGAGAAACCATATTTAGTAGATTACCTTCTAAGAAATTCCAAAAGCATAAACCCAACAAACCCCAACTACACATTATCCTTTTCTGATTAAACAACTAGTTATCGACTCAAGTCTGAAAACACGAAATAAACCAATATTAAGTTTATCTTACAGTTAGACTGTGCCTAACTAAAACCAAGCACATTGCGAATCGATTATGCGGTCCTAAAACAATTACATTCCTAGATCTTAAACTCTTTTTAAATACTGTCCTTAATCAAAAATGATTCTTATTGCCTTTGGCTTATGATCTAATGTTGGGTGATTATAATTTTTTTAGGTTTATTAGTTTAGTATTTCGTGGCCGCCAACACCAAGCAGGCCAATAATTTTAAGTCAGAGATTATGATTTATTGTTTGTAACGAATTCTGCTTGTTCTTCTGATTCTAAATAATTAAAAATAAACTGTTTACATAGCAAGATATACCTAGGTATACGATTATATTTTTGTAAGTTTGTAGCATGCCAGGATAAGAGCTGTTTGCGTGAGCCTGTGTCTTTACTTACAATGAGATATTCATAGGCGTTATGTCTATCCCATAGGAAAAAAGCTAAGAGGCTTTATCGCCCAATGAAGAGCAAAAGAATCGCATAGGCATTTAGTACTAAATTTGGTAGAATAAGGCTAGCTGAAAACGAACCAGGCATTACTAGTGCAGGCCACATGGTCAGCTATTGAAAACAAATAAACCAATGTGCCAACATACAGATTGTAATACTAGGAACTAAATTAATAGTTAATAGAATTCGTTTTAGACTTCTGGTTTATAATTAATCAATTTAATATTCACTGCTGTGAAGGCCTCTCACCGTCCAGATAGATAGATAGATATTGCAGGAACATGTACACCGTTTCAGGATTACTAATCCTGAAACGGTGTACATGTTCCTGCAATACCGGTCTGTAGCCGTGCCCTTGCCATATAGCTGACGATATGCACGATCACAACATTGATGTCAACTGATTACTGATAGAATAGTACTATCTACACAATAGTGTGGGTAATAAATTAGATAATAGTTTAAGCAAGACAAGGTCAGGATCGTTAATAAATTAGTCTTGAGAATCACCGGCCTGAGTTGCTTTAGATAACAATGTATAGGTATAGATTAAATGATGAGTAATGATGTCATCGGACTTGCATCTCTACTAAAATTTTACTTACCTGTTCTGTGTTTTTGTTATTTTAAGTTATTCTATTCACATCAGTATTAATATGACCCCCATTCTGTAACGTGCACAAAGTGTTTTACCATTTTAATTAAAATTGAACACTATCTTTCTCAAAATTGATTAATTTTCCAATTCATTTTGCAATTAAAGGTTCATTGATAACGTCTGTTATACGCAATTCTTGCACAATTGATAGCAAAAATATTAGTTGATAATACTGAATGAATAATCTCCTTACAAAATAAGACAAAAAAACTTACTGTAGGTAGTTTACACAACATTTATCATGTTTAAAAACAGAAACTAATCATAATGATGTCAAAACTTCCATCATAATGGTATGGAATGTATTTTTATGGTAGTTAGGTTGGAGATTACGATCGACAACGATAAACACCCTTTAATTTTATCATTATATTTAATTAATTGCTTTGAGGATTAAAGCGATAAATAGGTATGACACACCTCACCATACTTATGTATATTAGATAATAATTACTTTTAAATTAACTGAGGCTTAAAGATTTTTTCAAGTCGCCCGGAATTTCGATTTATTTCAAAAGGCATTACATATAATAATATCTTATTTCTGTCTTTTGTAAGATATAATTATATGTTTTGCCAACGCTAAAACCCGCTTATTGCAAACTGTTTTTATTTACTCGAAATTCTATTTTGTAATTACGTATTTATTACACAAACTCGATAAATTGTCTGTTGATAAATTGTCTAAATATTTCGAACATTTCGACAATCTATCAAAGTTTGCCTTGATGTTGAAAATGTTGACTTTACTTTTATTTATCAACATCGCTACTGGTGCAAACACTATCGCAAACTTGAATTAAAGGATTGTATTTTTAACGAAAGTGGAAATTCTATCTCCCTCTCTCTCTCTGTACATTGAAGATATTGTTAAAAACACATTACGTTTATATCACCACTAATCTATTCCACCTCTCAAAACGAGTATATCTAAAATGTGTCACTTTATATTCAAATCAATAAATCAAGACACAGGTAACATGAAAGACGGAAACATCGTTTCATGATATTTATGTTCGTCCAACTAAACAGTTTCGTAACAAATGAATGTTATTTATGAGCTTTTATCCACGGCTTCGCTCGCGTAAATCTAGATTTTGTTAGTAAATCTTTCCTTGTCAAAAGTACCCTATGTACTATTCCAGACTGTTATCTATGTCTGTGCCAAATTTTAGTTTATTTTACAACGTTAAGGAAGCTAAAGTAAAAAAAAATGCCCCGGTATGAGTGAACAGCCCCATGCTTAGTCTATTATGTAGTTACCTCAACATTTAGAAAACATGTGGTTATATTCCCCCTCTCACTCTATATTATATAGTTGTAGTCTCTCTCTCTCTCTCTCTCTGAATAATTTATTTCTCTTGTTCAGGCAGACGTTATCCATCACTATTTGTTATTTCATATGATTTTCCAGAGCGTAGCTACTCTCTAATTAATAAAGAAAACCGCCTGAGGGCGAGTTGATTTCCAATAGCATTTCCTCTCACACATTCCAAATCCAAATGTATATTTATTTTGTACAGACATCGTTAAGAGAAAACACTAACTGTAATAAGAATTGAAGAAATGTTTTATTTTTGTCAAAATTTAAGGTCTAATAATTTTGTCTGTTTTATCTGCCACAATTCGGTTATAATACAAGCTATCACTAGCTTGTATTATAATCAAATTTGGGGCGGTACTATAACGAATGAATGACGTATTCTCTCAGTTATTTATACCATTATTACATAATTTAATTATCGTTTGTAGACAATGGGCCTACCTAAATACCTATAACTTCCCCCCGGACCGCGGTTGCGAGTTAACGTGTTCACATTACCAATTTTGAATAAAATAAATACATATTTAAATAATAAATTAGTAAATCAAATAGTGAAGTACCAGGCGCCCATAGCGTGGCAGCGGTTCGCAGAGTCAGTGTGCGAAGAAGACAGCAACAGGCGAAACGGACATACAAGTTAAGTCTCCCTTTATAATTGTCTGACATACTAACTGTCACCTGCCATATATTACCTAGCAAAGTCACTTGTCAAGGGACACCTGTCAACGTCAGATGTCAAGTGTCACCCGTCAACGTCAATTGTGAAGGTCTATCTGTCAACGTCAACCGCCATTCGAGCTTCCGGCTAGGGTTGCCATGACCCAAACGAAAACCCTCATTTCTACTCAGTGGGTATTTTTTTGTGATTGATCTGAGTCCAGTTTTATCAATTTTATCGATCTTTTTGTGCAGCGTCGACCCCGTCACACCGACACTGGGACAACAGGTACGCATCACTACATATTCCCCAGTGTAAAGATACGAGCCTAAGTTGCTGCAAAATAGAGAGTTCAAGTTTCGCTGGCCGCCAGTGAATTTGTTCTGAATCGTCGATCGGTGACGTTGTATAGTTGATTGCTGCTTGTTTTGACTTGTTGATAGCCTGATATCTGCTATAAATTTCTGATAAAACGATAGCCTAACGTAAGTCATGTCACTACGCCGTACTCCACCCACCTCATCTGCTGTGCCTGCGCCTCAACAGGCGTTTGATTCTGATACTACTTCAGAACGAGGAGGCAATGTTAACACACGGCAAAAGCGTAGACGCGGAAGCGACGATGACCACCGGCAAATCAGGAATGAAATGTCAATGATATCAAACAAACTTGATCAATACTTTTCGGAATTGAAACAACAGAATACCGAGCTAAGAGACAGCCTACAGTTTATGTCTGACAAATACGATTCACTCACTAAACTGCTTAGTAAAGTGGAAAAAGAAAGGACGGAGGACAGAAAGCTGATTTCAAAGCTGGAAGAAAGACTGGAGTCCATGGAACGGAAATCCAGATCAACAGGAATAGAAATACGTAACATGCCGATTTACCTGCATGGAAGCAAGGAAAGAGAGAAAAAGGAAGATATCTGTGGTTTGATGCATTGCTTGGCGAAAAGTGTCGATGTGAGTCTCAATGATTGTGATATAAGAGATGCGTACAGAGTAACTACTAGCAAAGAAATTGTAAAACCAATCATAGTCGAATTAAACAGTGTCATGAAAAAGAATAAAATAATGGAAGCAGTAAAACAGTTTAACAAAAACAAGCCTGTTGGAGGCAAGTTAAACACTGAACACTTCGGGATTCCAGGACAGAAAAAACCTGTTTTCATTTCTGAGGCTTTGACAGTCAAGGCACAGAAGTTGCACTACATGGCACGACAATTCATGAGGGAATATAATTATTCATTTTGTTGGACCTCGAAGGGTATAGTGTACCTACGTAAAGCTGAGGGAGAACTAGCTATCCGCATTGAAACTGAGGAAGATCTGCTTAAAGTAAGGTCAAGGCAGTGACTATCTTTAGTATGTTTATTCTTTGGTGTTTTTATGTTTTTATTTTATTTACTTGTCAAAATTTATAGTCTATTTACCAGTTATTTTGTTAACAATTTACTAGTCCATATTGTTATATTACTAAAATTTCACTTATTTAACCTAATTATCACACACCAAAACTTGTTCTGCAGACACAGAATTACACCTTCTTATTACTTTTTTGACATACATGTCCTGCAACTATGTACAAGCTACAATTATAGGATTAACAACACACATTATAAAAACACAAAATCTGCACCCAGATCCACACTGCGTACACTGCGATACTCTCTCAATTATTGTGTCCTAATAATGAATATGTATCGTATAATTCAAACTTCGATTCTATACTAGACAATCACACAAATAGCATAGATGAGATTGAAGTTGCCGATTCTTTCAGATGCGAGCCTGAGAACTGCAGGAATATTATTGCGCATGAAGGTCTAAAAATACTTACTCAAAATATCCGGAGTATATCTGCAAATATTCATAGCTTCACGACACTTTTGGTGAGAATGTCCATATCCTTAGATATCATCATACTCACAGAGTGATAGCTGTCGTGCAACCCACACATACCCGCAATAGATGGTTACAACTTATATTCAACTACTAAATGGACCAATAAAAATGACGGAGTCGTAGTTTACATCAGGAGTGATCTTGCTAATGTAATAGTCACAGAACCTCCATTTGCAGGCGCTAGTTGTTTACAAATATTAATAGGAAAAGATTTTTGTATTCTTGCACTCTACAGGCCTCCATCATTCAGGGATTTAACCGGCTTTCTCTCTTCTTTAGATCAACTACTGACAATAAACTCTTATTTCACTAACTTAGCAGTCATGGGCGACATTAATTTGGATATTGTGAATGGTAACATAGATAATAAGACATTAGAATACTTAAATCTTAATGCTGCTCATGGGTTATTACCAGCCCATAATCTGGTTACACATGGAAAAACCTCACTCGATCATATCCTCCTTAAAACTAAACTCAGAGCCTCAACCGTCGTTATAGACTCAAACGTTACGGACCACAACGCTGTTTTATTAACTTTAAATAAAATAAAAATTAATAGTGCAAATAAGATAATTAATAAAATAAATTACATTAAACTAGAAAATCAACTAAATACTACTGATTTTTCCTACATATACGAGTGTACGGATGCTAATATTGCACTTGAATATTTTAATAAATCACTCACTAGAGCTATACAATACAGCACCATAACCTACAGTGTACCACATCGCCTGAGGGCTATAAAGCCATGGATTACGCCAGGTATGCTGAGGTGCATGCGTAATAGGGACAGGATGTACATAAAAATGAAAAAATCACCGGACAATGATACGGTCTGCATTACTTATAAACGGTATAGAAAATTTTGCAGCCGTATTTTAAAAAACCTTAAAAGGCAGTACGAGGAAGCTGAGTTGAAAAAAGCTGGATCTGATCCAAAGAGGATGTGGAATGTAATCAGAAATGTAACCCACACACAAAAGAGATATGTATCCGCTAGTCCACTACTTTTGATAAAAGATTCTGGTGATTCACAAAAAAATTATTAACTTCCTCAATAGATTCTTATTGAGGAAGTTAATAATTTTTTTGTGAAAACCGGGAAACACATAGCTGAGGAGGTGGCGAAAATGATTGACGGTGGTACAAATACGATTAATAAGACACCTCTGAATGCTACTTGTGGGTCATTGGTTTTGTTGGCAACTGACGAGTCAGAAGTGGACCGATTGATTCAAACACTGCGTGGTGATTGTGCGATTGTTTTCTTTGTATTTCATCTAATGTAATTAAACAGTACAGGAGATTCTTTGTGCGGCCATTGACGTTTATACTTAATTTGTGTATAAAAACAGGTGTATTTCCCGACCTATTTAAAAAAGCTCTGATTCATCCTATACATAAGGCGGGGGATGCAAATCAGGTAAATAATTATAGGCCAATCTCAGTTTTGCCTTGCTTGTCTAAAGTTCTGGAAAAAATTATGAACAATCGCCTAAAGAAATACTTGGAAGATAATAACATACTTTCGAATAACCAATATGGCTTTAGAAACAACAGGTCTACAAATGACGCAGTGTTTGAACTAACAAACCATATAGTGCAGGCTTTGGATAAAGGTAGGAAAAGTCTTGCAATCTTTTTGGATTTAGCCAAGGCCTTCGACACAGTCTCCATCCCCAAACTGATTGATAAATTGGAGCGTGTTGGTGTAAGAGATCGACAATTAAAACTTTTTGAAAGTTATTTGACTAATAGGACACAGTGTGTAAAGATTAATGAGTACATCAGCAAGGAGCTTCCTATAGAATTCGGTGTGCCACAGGGAAGTATACTTGGGCCCACGCTTTTCCTAGTTTACGTGAATGAAATGTGCAAACTGAAAATTACCGATGGCAAATTATTAGCTTTTGCAGATGACACCGTACTTATTTTTACAGGTGAGACGTGGGACCAAGTCTTCGGGATGGCACAATTAGGATTCAATATAGTAACTGAGTGGTTGGCAAGTAACACATTATCTCTCAATGTTGACAAGACTAGAGTCATGCAATTTAGCATCAAAGGATCGAAAATAGCAGGAGTTGATCGATTTATTACTGCTCATAAACACATACATGGCAGCAACTTTGCATGTACTTGTCCCAACTTACATACCGTCACTAGCATAAAGTACTTGGGTGTAATCATAGATGATAAACTGTGTTTCGCACCACATATTGACCTACTTACGGGAAAAATTCGGAAGCTTATATATATATTTAAACACTTGAGACATGTCGCAAGGCCAACAGTTCTAAAAAGCATATACTTCGCTTTGTGTCAATCCCTGTTAGGGTACTGTATTCTATCTTGGGGTGGGGCTTGTAAGTCAAATTTAATAAAGCTTGAGCGGGCACAGAGAGCTGTACTAAAAGTAAGTACTTTTAAACCGTATCGCTTTCCCACAAAAGATCTGTATGAATACTGCGAAGTTCTGACAGTACGGCAGTTGTTCATTCTGCAAATCATATTGAAGCAGCATTCAATGCGCAAAACAGACGCGACATCATCATCGGTTTTGCGACGCAATTTGCGTACGGTAAAGCTTCCGCCAGCTGATAGACATAGGACCTCATTCAGCGAACGCTTTTACTACTTCCTAGGGCGTTTTATATATACCAAAATCAATAAAGTCATTGATATAGATTCAGGCAGTGAGTATCAGTGTAAGAAGAAAGTAACAAACTGCTCCAAAAGCTCTCTTATAACGACACCGAAAACCTTATACATCCAGTAACATAAGCAACACACACACACACACACACACACACACACACACACACACACACAGAGAGAAAGAGAGAGGGGGGGAGAGAGAAAGAGAGACGCACACACAAATACACATTCAACATGCACTCAGTGCACGTACATATATGTAGATACCCCACACATTCCGTATACAACGGGTTTACTAAATAGTTATCCTAATTATCCTTATCCATACTTAATATTTAAGTTCGCAAATATTTAGCTTATGTAAGTAGGTCTAGGTTTCTTATTGTAACCAGTACTGTCTTATTTATTTTAGCTGTGAAACTGGAAGGTAGCTGGTACTTATAGCACAGGATATCCTATTTTAAGTACCAGCAGAACACTAGAATTAAGATTTTTTGTACCTCTTTTGAGAATTCTACTACTATGTACCTACTTGTATATTGTGCCAATAAAGAAATTTATTATTATTCTCTTTATTTACTTTATATACATATTATTTACATTTTTAAATATACACTTTATAAAAAAAAATACATTTAAAAATATAAAAAATAGTAGACCACCGACATCGGGTACAGGGACCAAGACACCGGTGGTTAGGACTCCAAAGATAGGAACCTCCTCACTATACGAGCCGTGTCAAGGAGGACTGCCTTCTGCATCAGACCCTTGATCCAGCCATCCAACGTGAGCCTCTTAAGGTGTTGGTCGAGGCTCTTGGCTATCAATCCATGAGCAGATACGACTATCGGAACAATGATCACTGAATCAACATTCCACATATCGACAATCTCGTGAGATAAATCCAAATATTTAATTTGTTTTTCTTTTTCAACTTTCACGAGATTCTCGTCATGAGGAACGGCGATATCAACAATCATTGCGCGGCGCTCTAATCGATCTATCAACACAATATCAGGCTTATTGGCAACAATAGTCCTGTCTGTGATAATAGATCGATCCCAATACAACGTGGCCCGACCATTCTCGAGAACTGGGTCGGGCACATACCTATAGTATGGCACCTCTAGATTCACAAGATGGTATTTAAGGGCAAGCTGTTGGTGTACGATCCTGGCCACTTGGTTGTGCCTGTGCAAATATTCTCCGTTAGCAAGACGAGAACAACCAGAAATAATATGCCTGATTGATTCGCCAGGACGGTGGCATGCCCGACAGATGTCAACCGTACCATCTTTCAGGATATATTTCCGATAGTTATTCGTCATGATAACTTCGTCCATAATCGCACAAACAAAACCTTCAGTTTCTCCAAAGAGATCACCATGCCGTAGCCAAGTCGTAGATGCTTTTAAATCTATATCGGACCCGTTTAGGGCCCGATAAAACCGACCATGGAGCTCTTTGCCCTTCCATACTTCCCTGCGATCATTAACACCAAGTACTACAGGTCTGCGCCAATTCTCTTTAGCCAGAGCGAGCGGGGTGAAGCCGGTATCCACTGCAACTACATTGCGATGCACTCCCACGTCGGTATGTAGAAAATATTCTCTGAGATTGCATACCTCGCGATTATGTAGGGTCTTGATATTTAATAGACCGCGACCCCCAAGTGTTATTATTATTATTATTATTATTTATAGGTAAGGTGCCCGTAACTTTATTTCATTTTAATATAACTTTGTAATTGGTAATTACAATTATGCATACGAAAATAACGGCATCATGTTATAGGTATTATACCTGATTGTAACATCATACAAATAGCTTTATTTTACACAAGTAGATATTCCCATAACAATGGAACGCGACAGTGATAAAAAAATTAACAACCTGCAAATGTTATCTTTTCTTACATAAAATTTGCTAAAAAAATAAGAAGTATTACAGCACTTAAGGACAAAACGCATTAATTGTTCTTATTATTTTCATCATAGTAACAAGTAGTCAGCGTGCCTAATGGTTTGTAAAATGGTGAATAAAGAACTTAATGGCGGGTGCTCCTGTTCTAAGAAAAAAGAGCTTCTAAAGAGAATCACTTATTGTATTTTTCAAAATGAATCAGTGCACACCGATTACTTAGCCCATACTAGAGAAGTGAGAATTGCGTTCTTTCATGTTATATCACCAGTGAGCCTTAACAATTCGTTATTTGTTAATAGGTTTTCTTTGAGTTCGATGACTTCATTTATGATTTTACTTGAATAGATCAGATATTATTTTATTTATTTTGTAATCTCAATAATTAATTAACTTTTTACCTACTCATTTGGACATAGTTTAGTTCTTCATGCTTTCGTTCGTTTATCTGATAGCGTACTTTAATACGACCGAGGTGGAAAAGAGCACACGGGTCACCTGATGGAAAACGACTACCGCCGCCCATGAACGCCTGCTACTCGTTGCCTGCCTTTAACATAATAATTAATTAGACCAAAAGCCTATTTCCCATTATATTTATTTTTGCCGATATGTTTTTTTGTCACTATCAAGTACAGTATTCTGATGTACATTGGCCCTTTTTCGAGTGTTATTTTATTCTATACTTCACGTAATGAGATTTACATAACAAATTTACAATGACATTTACATAGCAAAGTCAATTTATTTCAATATGATGCATTTTTTAACATTGTTTTATATCAAAACAAATAATCACTTTGCTGTATTTCATTTTGAATAAACAAAATTTTACTACGAACTTGCATATCTTCTTTAAATTCTTAATGCATACGTTTTCTTATGGCTTGCATTCGCTTAAGCAGGAAAACGTACTGAGAATTATAATGTTAAGTTATAGTCCTAGAATTATCATATGGAAAGTTTTGAACAACTGGCGTTAATGCACTATACGATAATGCACAATATTACAATATTAAACGGTGTTTTGTAGTTCCTTTTACAATTTACACAAGCATTAGTATCATGCTGGTATTTAATAAAATATAAATAATGATTTGTTTACATGCATATCTTGAAACGGAACTTAAATTAACACTGAAACATTAGCATGGATAAACCTCTTGTAAGTATAATAATTCGGCTTTATCGTATCGTATTTATCGTATCGGCGGTATCATATAAATACATACACTATTGCGAAAACCGTTTTAAATTTCAACTTGGGTAATATACCCAAGGACAGACAGAAAAGCATGATTTTCAAGGAAATGTTTCAACTTCTATTTCATTGACGAGGTACTATAAACGGCCGTATGTATTTTTTATGTACCCATGTACACCGACATTTTTCTTTGCTGTTATAAAGATATATAGTACTTTTGTCTATACGTCGGTGGCCATTCAGATATTATTTTAGTGCTTAAAGCTTATGAGCTATTGATAGACCATAAAGCTTGTGTGCGTAAATTATACAATGAGTAATCTTATTGAAATTCATTATTGATACAAACATATTATTGTTATCGCTGTTCAAAGACCTGTAGGCTTCATATTCATGGGACGATTAATATTGTTCTGACAATTTATCAAAGGATCTCTTGCCTACAGCGGCCGCATTGACTTGAATAGTGCTGAATCCAGGTATACCTATTCCATACCATCTATATCTTTATTTAGATGATTATAAATTCCATGAATTCCCTATCGCTACTGAGTGTTTTTAAAAAAAAAAAACAAAAAAAAAACATACCTATCGTAGCGGCCCACTCGATAACCGGTAGGTTTTTATCGGTATTTATTAAAACCTTGAAAATCAAATACTATAGGTAGTACTTAATGGAAGTTTCAATATGCTAATTGAATAGGTAAACTGTGCACTAAGTGGCTTTGTGACGGTTTAGACTGATACAATAGGTAACAAACAGCTATTGAACTGTGCCACGTGAAGCGAAATGTCTCATTTAGAGGCATTTACTCCGTTGTTATGTGTACTAGCGTCAAGTATATAACCTTCAAGTGCCTTTGGAATAGGGTTGTGTAACGTGTTTTACAATCAACATTTAGTAGTATAGCCTGCCTGTCTAATATTAGTGTGGTGTAGGTAAAAAGTACAGTCGTCTATATTTATATACCCCTACCATATTTATGAAACTTTTAGGCATCGGTCCTACCCTTAACTTGTATTTATCTGGATCCCTTAATGCATAAGTGACTTGCAAAACAAAATTTGACAGAAAAAAATGTAAAATAACTTGTATGATTTATGACAATCTACATCACTTTTTATGCCCTTCATCTCGTATTCGTAACCACGTGGAAAATTATAAAATATGCTGATTTTTGAAAACATCTTCAGAATAATTTGTTTTTCCGGACTAACATCGGTTATTTAAAAAAAACCGTTATTATAAAATAATCATTCTAAATCAATTACTCGTCAACTATAAATACCAATTCAAAAAATTAATCACAATTTTCAATGAGAGCTTATTCATTTGTCATATCAGGAAACAAATCACTATCATGTGTAATATCATTTCATAAAATATTCGTATTTCATGAAATTGTCAGTCAAGTGATTACATAGTCTGGGCAACTCAATAAATAATCGTTTACGATATAAGCAGCTATGAGCAGGCTTACTGGTTAGCATTGCCAAATATTTGGTGATAACAGTTAAATATTGATGTTTTCAATAGTTAGAGGATACGATGTACGTATATACAGTTTGTTATAAGGAGAATAATAATGTGAACAGACAGAAGATAACAGACAGAAGATAAAAGTAAAATGTAATATCGTTATGTCGTCTTAAAAGAGTAACATATAAGTGCCTTTTCATAAGATCTGGGGGTATGGTATTGCTCAAGCCAAGACGAGTCAAGCGAAGCGCAAGGGCACTACCTACCTTTTCTTGAAGGATTTCCTCGTTTTTTTTACCCTCATTACTTGGATTTACATTTTTTATACACAGAATTCTAAGTATATGATGTCAATAGAAGACTTTTTAAATATATAAAGTTTCAATTGAATTCTTATACTTTAGATTTTATCAATATCTGAAAAAAAAATATTTCGTCACTGACTCACTGATGATTATTAAAATACTTCTTGAAGTCCTAGAAAACTGAAATTTGTATATGTAAGCTAGTATTAGTACATAAACAACAAAAAAGTCTGAAATTTGGCACTTTTATCCCCCAATCCCTTAAACTAGGGGATGGAAGTTTGTATTAGACTGTCGCAAATTTTGATGTTAGGCGTCTAAGCACCTTACAAAAGAAGTGAAATCTTGTATAACAGAAAAGTAATGACCAGTAAAGAAATTTTTCACTTTATGCCCATGTGACGGTAGCTAAAGGCCAAGCCACATACTTTGACTAAGGTGTAGAGTTTGTTAGGCATGCCGTTGTCCCTGCGGTAAGACCCGTTATAGAGGATAGGCTCGAGAGGCATCACGGAACTCTCTCATAAAGTTTGACGCAGGTGATCACCGGGAAAGAATGCTTCGGAGATCACCTGTATCTGATCCGCAAGAAGTCATAGCCTGAGGCCACCACTGCGATGGCTAGAAAAGTTTACAGAATGCCCGGCATGGGTGGCAGAGGAGTGGCCTTGTGGCGGCCATCGGAGTGGGAATTCTCTCGCTCTTTAATATGATAGCCGCCATGGTACGGAGCGAGAGAGCGTGGAACTCCGCCGTCTCCTTCTGCGAGCAAATTATGCTTGCAAAGGAGGTGGCGGAGCGGGACTGGGAGCAAATTAGAACTCTCCCGGCGCTTATGGACGACGGAGGTCGCAGTACGACCTCCGTCCTCCATAAGCACCGGGGATTTCTTTTCTAGGGTACACCTGGTACCGCGGCAACTTTTACGGTTTTTGGTCGGTTCGAGTCCGACATAGTCATCCCACCGGTGGGAAGTATGGGATATAGTCGGTGATAGGGGATTTCCGCACAGAAAAAAAAAGGTGTAGAGTTTGTGAAATTAGGTCTTGTAGAGTCAGAAGCTTGGCTCTACATGAGATCTGCTAACTTTTTGACTGTACGAATTATATGGTCTCGTCGTTTTAAATGGGTTTCTTTGCGGTGGGATTAATATTACACCTTTCATATCATGGGGTCAGAGAACCCCCGGCCTAAGTAACTATCGCCGCTTATAAACTGCTGCAACTCAAACGACACAGGTGCGTTGAGTTTCTTCGAAGAAGGGGAGGTTGAGCCTTCTTTTTTTATGGAAGAGGGCAAACGAGCAGATGGG
The DNA here is from genome assembly GCA_902825455.1 of Arctia plantaginis. Classification (NCBI taxonomy): domain Eukaryota; kingdom Metazoa; phylum Arthropoda; class Insecta; order Lepidoptera; family Erebidae; genus Arctia; species Arctia plantaginis. Next base: position 2,604,107 of record CADEBD010000226.1, on the reverse strand, counting down.
TCACCTGATGGAAAGCGATTACTGCGCCCATGAACGCCTGCAACTAGGGAGTCACAAACGCGTTGCCGGACTTAAGGAACGAGTACGCTCTTTTCTTGAGGGTTGAAAGATTGTATCGGTACGGAAATACCGCAGACGAAAACTTGTTCCACAGTTTGGTAGTGCGAGGCAAAAAGTATCTTGAAAAGCGCACAGTAGTGGAGTGCCAGTTATCCAAGTGGTGGGGAAGAAAATTTTGACGTGTGGAACGATGGCGGAAAGTTGCGCCGGTATTAGTCTGAACAATTCCTCGGAGCACTCTCCTTGAGATACACGATAGAGAATGCAAGAGCCTCTGGTAACCTCACTCACTCAATAAAAAGCAACAAAAAAATCGTTGCAGATCAGTTTTCTGTATGGCCGTGTTACCACTCTTGTCATATGTGTTAAAGCATGGGTCTAGCACGTAAAAATAAATATACAAAAAAGAATACAGCAAAACATTCAAAATTGAATGAATTGTTTTTGAATTTGACCACCAGGAGATCTTCATCGGCCTATCGCAGTCAGTGGACTGCTGTCGAGCAGTGGCTCTCCCAATCCCATAGGCCTATCCCAATGCACGCCACTTCGATCGATTTTCAGCGACTTTTTTATTTTTCTAAGAGAAAAGTCAACAAAAAGGAATGAAATCACCATTACATGATATTAAATTGTTCGATCTCAGTAGTCATTTACGAAAGGATCCTTCTCTTTGCTTTACAACAGAGTATAAATTATAATATATTCAGGTCTCGTGCTTAAGTTAACGAGATGTAACTGTACCGCAGCAAAGCCAATAAAACTTAAGTCTTCTTCCCTTCTATATACAAAAGAATATTTTTACACACAACTTTATTTGGAACAGTGGAGTAAAATTTGGTATACTGTTTTTTTGGTTTGTTAAATTCATTTCAAGAAGTAGAACAAATTCGACAGACGAAGTCAAAAAAAATTTAAGGTACAAAAACAAATTTACATAGAAACCTGCTTAAAGTTTAGAAAACACGTATTATTTTAAAAATGTAACAGTAGTATTTTAAAAGAAAAGAACTCTTTTGTACTTCAACAATTTGTTCACATTTTAAAGTGACGATCTTTTTTATTACTTTCTGAAACTTATGCTGATGCAACTGAAGGTAAGCGGTTACTGTAGCCATGGTCCTGCTGCTTAGTCAATATTGTGGCTCCAAAACACGCTGGATAAAACAGAGTACTGCGATAGTTGTGCTTATACAGATTGGAGTAGACGCAAACTATAGCTGTCTGAGCAGGGGCACAGTTGAAATCAACTAGTAGCGGTACAAAAACGAAGGCACTGTGTAACCTCTGCAATAATAAGTAGTTCATTACAACCTTGTCACACCGTTTCGCCATTCCGCTCGATCCACTGTCTGCCTAAACCTTGGTTCTCTTTATGGTAATATGGAAGTATTAAGGTGTTAGTGTAGTATACCTCAGACCTGAAAATACCTATAACAATGTGTCCAAAAACTATAGTTGAACACTAACTTAAGCATTGCCTATTTTGTTTTCTAACACGCGACTGGAAATTAAAACATTCGTTTTCTTATTAAATATCACATATAAAACAAAAAGAATGTGTTCATATAAATACACGTAGATATCACTCCACGTCCTTCGATCCATTCCATTTCACTCAATAAAGTATGCTGCAAGATAAAACGTACTGAAACACTGATGTATATAGCTCAGAGAGCAGTACACCGGCAAGCTAAGAGTTTCTTAAGAATCTGTAAGGAGCGAAATGCAATAAGTATTTATATTGGTTTTGAAAAACAGTTGTTCAAAGAACAATGGCAAATTCTTATTTGACTGTAATTTGAGCGTCTTAAAATGTCATTCCTAGGAAATCCATTCTTGTCTGTCTAGTTTACGTTTTTTGAAACTATCTTCTAAGTCAGTGAGACCCGAGGAAAATAAAGAAAAGTTTATTCGATTATAATCTTCTTTATCAGTTTAGTGTGAAAATAACGTCATATAAAGTAAAATGGCAATCACTTATAGCTTTATAATTGTAAGTACTAAGTCAATAAAGAATTGTAGTTTGTGGTACATTTTTAAATGAATTATTGACGTATTTGAAAATACAGTAGTGGAATATAAAGAAATAAAAAAGTAAAGTGGCAACTGCAAGCTAGAAAAACGCAAAGGTTTTTTGACAAAGACAACTGACAGACGTTTGCGCTCGGTTTGTGACAGCGAGTGTACTATAACAACGCTTTATTATCTTTTTCTATTTATTTTTTTGCTGCTGATATCTTTTTTCTCGGGCTATCCCAAATAGAAATTAGTTTTACATATGAGTTCTGAAAAAAGCGTATTTTTTTATTTTACATCTTCATGCACTTCTGTACATCGGCGGACTTAATGCCCTGGGTATTCTTTACCAGCCAACCTTTAGGTGGTGTAGAAATCTTGTAGGGTAGGTGCACCGAGGTTACGATTGTAATTAATGATTATAAATATATTTTTTATCTAAAACTAAGCAAAATCTACAATAATTATACATAATGTATAATGTAATAATGTATAAGTAATGCATAAGTTATAATGTAATACAAATATACTTACACATATATATAGAAATAAATATAGATAGAAATACATATTCTTTATGTTTGTACACTGTAAATGCTTGAATTTAGGAGGTGTACCATTTGTTAAGTCACTTCCGCCATCTCCCCGAGAAGGTAATTATGTACATTCCTTTAAATGCGAAACGGTTTGTGGACATCCTGATTTCGAGTGGGAGCGCATTCCAGAGCAGAACTACTTGTACAAAGAACGAGGAGTTCACGAAGTCTGAGTTGTGGCGGGGACACAAGAGCAGCAAATTATTCGTTGATCTAAGATTTCTGTCGTGATTAGAGGACAAGAAACGGATGTAAGGATCGAGGTAGGTGGGTGAAAATGGGCAGTTGCGGAATGAAAAGAGAGAGGTTAGCGCTCGCTGATTGCGACGCAAGCGAATAGGTAACCATTTTAATTGGGAGCGTAAAGCAGACACATGGTCATACTTGCGAAGATTGAATTTGTATCGAATGCAGTTATTGAGAAGACGGTCTAGCTTATTGAGGAGGTCTGCATTCAGGTCGAAGTAACACACATCACCATAGGAACCCAATTATAGGAACAATTAGGGACTGCATGAGAGAGGTTCTCGTTTTAGTGGGCAGGAAATTTTTAAGTCGGTATAGTGTTCGCAGGTTTTTGGCTCACATGAGTAACTTGAGCACGCCAATCTAGGGTTGAGTCGGTGAGCAGGCCTAGGTCTTTGACTACCGGGCTCCAAGGTATAACTGAGCTGTTGAAGATGACTGGTGGGACTGATGTAGTATCCAATCTTCCTATCATATGTTTGCTGCCGACTACGATCGCCTGGCATTTGGTAGGGTTTACTGACAATCCGAATCTGATCGACCAGGATTTTATAAAATCAAGGTCCCTGTTGACGTTATCGATGGCTCGCGTTATATCCTCCATCCTTGCTTGTGAGTATAGCTGCAGATCATCGGCATATAGGTGATACGGACACTGAAGGTGTTGAGTTATGAGGTTGATAAAGATAGAGAATAAAAGAGGAGATAAAATTCCGCCTTGAGGGACTCCAGCGTGGAGATCGCACAAACTCGACGACACGTTCTGAACGCGAACACACTGCTGGCGCCCCTGAAGATAGGTGGAGAACCATTCCAGTCGGTACACAAATCCTGAAAGCTGCTTGTATACACAGGCCTCGAGCACTTTAGACAGGAAGGTAGGAATAGAAATAGGTCAGAAGTGTTCGGGTAATGAAGGGTTATTTTTTTTGGGGAGATGGATGATGTTCGCCTTACGTCACAGAGAGGGAAAGGTTCCTGGGTCTAGAGAAAAGTTAATTATGTGAGTAATTACCGAGAGAGTATAGTCCAGGATGGTGACAATCATGCGTCGGTAATGCCATCATGCCCCACAGCATTAGAGTGGATAGATAGGATAATCTTCTTGATGTCCCCAGAAGGCACCGGAGAAAATTCGAATGAGTCGATACTGGGACTGGTAAGACCAGATATGTAGTTCAGCGTTTGATCCTTGGTTTGTAAGTCCAGCGTTTGATCCTTGGTTTGTAAGTCCAGCGTGGGTGCGGATGAGAAATGACGATTGAGATCGTTCAAATCAATTGTGTTCTTAAACTCAGGTTGTTGTTTATTGCCAAGAGTACCGAGAAACCAGATACTAACTCAATTTACGTAGCAAAGAGAAGTACGAGTATAAGGTTTCGCCTCCTACTAGGTACATGCTACTAAATTTTATTTATTTGAGGCGTACCACATACTTTTCCGTATATTTTACCCTTTACAATAAAAAGGGGAATATTTATGAAGGTGAACATGTTCTCATAAACAATGAGTCTTACTTTTTAACAAGTAATAAATCATCGTACAAGCACATTTTCTTGCATTAAAATAAAAATAAAAAATCAAAGTCAATCGATCATACTGAGGTAATTTACTGAGAGTATGAAATTTCATCAATCAATTTTGTAAAGAAAACACCCTTTTCAACTTAGAATATCGTATTGTATTGTGTAATTAAATCTATCAAAGGTATATTTCCATTATATATGTTAAAGTTTCATTATTTGCCTTTCGCATCAATGGCATGTAAAAAATGTTAAGAAAGTTTATTTATATCTTCAAATAATCTTAAAATATATAAATTCTTATTAAAATGGCACATGTTTAACTTGAATAAATTTGTATTTTAAAAAAGTTACAATGACGACGCAGATAAAAACGGAATGAATAATGTATATTCAACGAGTAGAGCCTAATTTGAAATAAATAACAACCAGGAAAGAATCCTTCTAAATATTAGTTATTTGTAATGTTAAATAGGAACAAATACGATTGTATTATATTAGCAGATGTTCATATTTCATTTTTTATTTTCTTCCTAATTTTTTTATGGGGAGCCCCCATTTCAGTAATATTACAAGTATCCCATAGAAACTTATATTCCCAGTAAAATAATTAATAAACTAGAGTAGTACCACCAAGTTTTGATAAATATGTAAAATTAAAACTGATATTATTTTTTTGCAAGATATTTTTTCAGAAGACTTTAATGATAAAAAATATATATTTCATGCGTGTTTTATTTTTCTGTTAGTTTTACTTTGCTGCCTTCATTAACCTTCCAAATTATTGTAACTACTACAGGGCTTTCTATTTTATACAAATATACACAATTATACAGATTAAAATCAAGTAAAACTTATTACAAACCAGTACGTCATATTTACCATACAGGTTGATATACTAAAGTATGAGGCACAAAAAGGTATGTGCGTGCATTATAAAAACGAGAATTCATTTCGAGATTTAACGAGAAAAGAATCCCTCAGGGCATGGTTTCGTTTTATCCCTGTTTATTCTACGTTTATCATATTATTATACATATACAATATTCTCAAATACACTTAACTTTGAGTCCAATTAACTTTTCTCTTAAGCCAATTACGACTTTTTGAAAATGTATTTCATCGTAATCCCAGACGTAAACAGAGGCCTGTTATAGGTCAATATAATTTGCTTTAAAAAAAAGTAAAGCCGACTTAAATGCCCATATATCGTAATGAATTGTAATCAATCAAATTTGAATGAGACCAAATGCGACTTCCCATTACGGTAGCCTTGGAAAATAAACAAGAAATTTGCAATTCGCTTTATAAATTATGGAATTCTGAACATAAAAAATATACAGCCGAATTGAGAATATGCTTCTTTTTTTTACTTCAGTTAGAAATACATATATCTATGTACCTATTTAGGGTACTAAAACTTTCAAAGTAATGATCCGATATGGAACTACTATTTTATTATAAAGATTACTTCATCAAAAATGTACTTACCTCATTATGATTCAAAAATATATTTGAAATATCGACTTAAACATCGTTTTTTTATGGTATTTATATTTTAATACATGACAAGTTTAGAAAACATAGGAACGCGTTTAGTTGCCAACACTTGACCGTTAAGTTATTGCAGTTGTAACAATTTTTTGAGAAGAATTTTTATACTTTAACAAAGTTCTAAAAATATGATAATTTCATAGAAATAGTAAAGATAATTCACTTTTTAAGTAGTCAAAATCTCATAACCATCCATCATACATCTCTAGATGTACAGGGTCTGCCGTTCTTCTTTGAACAATGTTTGTTTTGAGCGCCGAATGCGATGGCCGGCTCTCTGGTTCACCACGTATACTTTTATTATGTAATACTTTTACACCAGATATCCAGTTACAGTGAAAAAACTAGCAAAATTGTCATAGAGAACTGAGGAGAGAAAAATATCGTTTTTTTTTATATTTTTTGTGCCTAAAGCTTGTGATTAATAGAGTAAATTAAGTAAATTGTGATAATTAGAGCTTGTAATAAGTGTAAAAAATTAATTATTTCATATGATATGATATATGATATGTTTATTACACCCAATAAAAGTCAAAAACATATCCTAACCTAGTTTACTTACATACAATTCTTAGAGGTATAGTTTGTGAATGTAACTTTTATATGTATTAGTATTCACCCACCCTTTTGGTTGTACCGTCTTAGAATTCACATAACGGTGCTTGGCTTTTGTTCATGAGCCTATTTTGCCGTATTTTTTGAGCTTGTCATTCCTATATAATCTTTTAACGAGAATATATTCACTATTTTTACCGATCTAAGAAAAAATATTTTGCAGTTTGTTCAACAAGTCACGTGTAACTTTTATATAACGGACTGTGGTAATTCAATGCCTCGAGATCGCTTCAATGCTGTCGAGATAAATTCATTCTTTAAGTAGCCACACAGCCTGTAATAGTCCACTGCTCGACATAGTAGCCGAAATGCTTAGTCCTAATTACCATTAAAGTGATTTATTAGATAGTGGTACAAAAAAAAACAAATTTCTTGTTATGATTTTCCAGATTTCATAATAATTTAAAATTTTCCTACAGACAAGATACTTTTGGCAGACGTCTGAGAATGTCGTGACTACGAAGCCCTTTTGTTTTGAATTTCTCGACAAGGGTTCACTGAGCTAATCACTCGACATAGCAAGTTTTCAAACGAAGCGAGAGCGATTGAGGCGTTTGTATTCAAGATCATTTATTTATTTATTTTATTTATTTACATAACTTAATGCACAAGTTCTACACAGGCGGACTTAATGCCCAGGGCATTCTCTGCTCATTTGACTTTATATTAAATTTATTAATTTAAGATAAATCTAACTTAAATATATACACTATATACTATAAATAAAATACTATATTCATTACTACATATATACCTAGAGGTCCCAAGTATATATATATATATATACACATACAAGTGACTTTCTGGCTGACGTGGGTGACTTGTGCTCTCCAGTCAAACTCGACACTTGACTGGAGAGCACAAGTCAATTTGTAGCCCTAGGTTCTTAACCACTGGACTCAGAGGTATGATTATGTCATTAAAAACAACTGGTGAGATGGCCGTCATGTCCAACCTACTTAACATCTGTTTGATTCCTATGACGATCACTTGACATTTGGTTGGGTTAACCGACAAACCAAACGTCGTCGATCAGCACCTTATGAAGTCCAAATCTTTGTTAACTTATTGATATGTTTTCAACTCTCGATTGGACGTAAATATTGCAAGTCAGCATACATATAGGTGATACGCACATTGAAGTTGTTGGGTTATGAGATTTATAAACATTGAAAATAATAACGGAGATAATATAAAGCCTTGAGGGACGCCAGTAAAAAGATCACACCAACTCGATGACAAGTCGTCAACATGAACCCACTGTTGTCGATCCTGAAGATAGGAGGAAAGCCATTCCCGGGCTTCCAAGGAGTTCATAAGGTAGGAAAGGATGGAAAGCGTTCTGCTTTCCATCATCATGACTGACGGTATTAAAGGCATTCGAGAAATCAATCAAAGCCAGCACTGTGACTTTGGTGTCCTCCATATCCTCCCTAATATCGCCAGTCACTTTTAGGAGAGTGGTAATTGCACAATGACCAGGTCTGAATCCAGATTGTAAAGGGCTAAGAAGCATCTGCTTGTACATAAACTGCGATAGCTGCTTATGTACACAAGCCTCAAGCACTTTTGAGATAAATGGGAGTATGGAAATGGGTCGATAGTGTTCAAGGAGAGGAGGGTTATTTTTTTTTGGGAAAAGGGATTATCGACTTACGCCAGATTGAAGGAAAATTGACGGAGTGCCAGAATGAAAAGATAATGAAATGGGCTATTGCAGGAAGTTCTTGATCCAGGATAGTGACAATCATCCGACGGCTGATACCGTCACAACCCATAGCATTGGAATGGATAGACAGGATGATCTTTTTTATTTCCTAGGAAAATGCCGGAGAAAAGTTAAAGAATTCAATGTTGGGTCGGGCAAAACCAGCAATATAGTTCAAGGTTTGACTCTTGGTTTGATGATCCAACTGTCGTCACTTCTCGTTCACGAGAAATGACGATTGATATCATCTAGACCAATTGTCATCCTCACCTCAGGTCTCTGTTGTTTGCCAATGCCAATCCAAACCTACATGGACGGACACATTGCTCTTTTGCCATACTTGCAATTTATTAAACCTGTTTGCTTATATTATACACACCTAAAAATGTGGGTTGTTACAACCATAATATATCATGCTAAGATTGTAGGAATCCAGGAATGCAGACAGATTATTATGTGAAGCAGTGGACTATTAACAGATTTTAATAGTCCACTGCTTCACATAAGCCTCTCCTTAGAAAGAAGGCTTTGGCCTACTATACCACGAAAACATACACTTACTTATTTATTCAACGAAAGGGAAGACTCAGGTGTATTCAACGCTCACATTTTGCTGACTTCAACTTTGTCCTACTTGGGTAATCTATACTACATTATAAAGCAGAAGAGTTTGTTTATTTGTTTAGTTGAAAATGTTTTAGTGTTGGATAGCCCATTCGTCAAGGTAGGCTGTAGGGTATATACCATCACGCTACGACCAATAGTAGACCAGCATTGTTGAAAAATGTTGGGAAAAAATGAGTTTTTTTTTTTTTAAGAGACGCAGGCAAAGTGGCAAGCGTTAGCTAGTATATGGTAGCTCTATGACCGTCCCGAAATTAAGAGTAACTAAGCTAACACTACTAGAATAACTTTTAAATTTGTAAATAAAACCATTAAAGTTCTTAATTATAAATGTCTGAATTAATTCGAGCGTGATCACAACCACTCCACCCATTATCCTTGTGTTCATAGCTTACTAAATAAATAAAGTGTGGACTTTGGGGCATTACAGACAATAGTACATTTTGTTTCTAAGATACGAATTTTGCTTTTCAACTGTATATTTTCCAGTTGGGAAATGAAGAAAGTTTTCAGTACTAACAGTTTGTTACATTGTTTGCTTCGTTAAACTTAGTACTGCGTAGTGAGTTAGGTATTTGAGTTCAGCTTTATGCTACCAAAACTGACTTCTCATGTTAACTTATATAGAAGCCTTCGGAGTCAAATCTTTAGTGAGACACACTATACTGGAGGGAAAATAAGGACAATATTATTTTCATTTTCACGCTATTTTACACCCTAAAGGGGTTTGAAATTGCACACGAAAGTATTCCTTGAGAAAATGTAGCTCAGACAAAATTCGAAAAAGGTAAAGTTTTACTTGATGTAAGAAGATAAATTTACCTATGCTATATTTTTAGTAGGAAAAAATCTACAAAAAACCTATCTAAACAATTATCTATACTAATATTATAAAGCTGAAGAGTTTGTTTGTTTGTTTGTTTGTTTGAACGCGCTAATCTCAGGAACTACTGGTCCGATTTGAAAAATTCTTTCAGTGTTAGATAGCCCATTTATCGAGGAAGGCTATAGGCTATATATCATCACGCTAAGACTAATAGGAGCGGAGCACCAATGAAGAATGTTTCAAAAACGGAGAAAATTTATTACTATTGAGAGACGCAGACGAAGTTGCGCGGGTCAGCTAGTGTAAAATAAGCGTCATCGTAATACGTGCTGTTGTTTCTTTGGTTACGCTTTTACTAATACCTAACTGATTTTCACAAGCCTGCGGATAGAAAATTAAAGAATTATGAGTACACTTTATTAGAATTCATGATGATTAAGGCGCACTTAAAAGTATCACCGAATTTAGGTGATACTTTTAAGTTTATTATGTGCTCTGGAACACTAGATCACCGTGATCACATCTAAAGACAGAATAAATTAATAAATCTCGAAATCCCAATCTAATGTGGACCCATTGCACCGCTAAATTAAGGTACTAGAGCAAAATAATCGGTGCCAGTACCTTAGTGGCTAAGGGCGATCTTGCAAGTAAGTGGTAGCGGTTTTGAACCCAACCCCGTGAACCCACTGCAAATACATTTTTTTTGCCGAGCTAGAGGGTGTGACATTAAAAGTCGTGGTTTCGAGTCTTTCTTATTTCAAGTATTTGTATGCTTGATTGTCCTAGTCAAGTCTAGGGAATAGTATTTTTTTAAGTCTTTCAACAAGTTTTGTACCTATTTTTTTTCTGTGTGGCCATATCGGACTCGAACCGACTAAAAGCCAGTAACCAATGAACCAAGTGTACCCCAGAAAGGAAATCCCTGATACACCGACGTACCTCCGGCGGATAGATGACCCCATCCTGTGTGGAAACCACCATTGTCCCTTTGGGTCACCTACCTACTACCTGGCTCGTGCCCGGGCCTGGCGGGCCGGGAGAGTTCTAAACCTCGCTCGGTCCCGCTCCGCCATCTCCTTTGCAAGCATAACTTGCTCACAGAAGGCTCCATACGCAGGCATTCTGCCAGGGTGTGGTCTGGTCATCGCAGTGGTGGCACTCAGGCGTTGGCTTGTTGCGGATCAGACACAGGTGATCCCTGAAGCATCTTTTCCCAGTGATCACCCGCGTCAGCCGATATGACCCTCTCATACCGTGATGCCTCTCTAGCCAATCCTCTATAACCCTTAATCGGATCCAAGCCATTAAGATAGGAATGATGGGGTTTTCGCAATTTTCTGGTTGAATATACACTTAAAAACATACCTACATATAAATATATATAAAAAAAAGGACCTATGTACTAATTTTTTAGGTGGCTAATATATGACCATTGTCTGAATAGAAATACTAAAATACTTAAACAATTTTAATGGACATACAATTTTTTGTATTATTATTCATTTTCAGCTAAATGAAATTTCTTAAAACAACCCTTCACACAAAGGGATACACCACAAAATGAACATTTAATATTAGACCTCTTCGTCTCTTTCCTCGTCGAGCAGAACTTGCACCGTTTATAGGTTTGCTGCGCTTCTGGGAAATGTATACCTACACTTTGAAGCCTAATTTCATCAGGGACGCCAAAGTTGCCGCCTTTCTTATTTTTAAAAATAATTGGCCTCTGTTTCTTACACGTAAAACTGCCAATGAGTTCTCTAGCAAGTCGCAGCCTAAATTCACGATGGGCAGAATCTCGTTGGGCATGTTTTGATAGGAACAGAATGTAGGCATTTATGACTGCAGCATCAAGCATAAAAAAGAACAAACGCATCCAAAATTTCCTCGACTTTCTTCCTGTTGGATATGATGACCGAAAGTGGTCGAAATGATCCACCCCTCCCATGTGTAAAGTGTAATCTGCTATCGCTTTTAGACAGAAAACTTCTTTCTTTGAACCATCTTTTTGGGTCCTCTTTATAATGGCAACCTCTGATTGCTTATGCGCCGATGTTAGAACAGTCACTTCTTTTGTGTCTAACCATTTTACAGCGACTATAGGCTCACTTGTCATTGCACAAAATTCATTTTTTGCTAGTTTTTCTTTTTTGCTGTGTGGCTTTTCCTTCATAAATTCGGGTAACCCCCTTCTAGTCTTTCTTACAGTTCCGGTTGAAAAAATACCATTCTGATACAAAACATCGACCAGTTTGCAACTTGTGAAGAAATTATCAAATGTAACTAGTGAATCACGAGGTACATTCTTACACAGATTAGTCACTACGGTAAAACCTAACCCAGCTTCATCCAAGGTGTGTGTTTTACCTGTATAAATTTCGAAGCAATATAAGTAACCTGTACGTGCATCGCAACGAGCCCATACCATATAGCCACGCTTGATTGGCTTCATAGGCATGTACTGTTTCATAGAAGACCGACCTTTAAATTTTACCATACACTCGTCCACTGAATAAATGCCAGATTCTTCTGCCTGCTGTAAGAATATTGCATTCAACTGATCAATTAGTGGTCTCAGTTTATGTAACCTATCAAAATTTACGGAATCTCGCGGTTCTTCAGTTCTATTATCGTTTAAATGTAAGTTTTGTAGTATTTTCTTGAATCTGTTCAAGGTGAATGTTGATGAAATATCAGGGTTATTATAAAAAGGATCCGATGACCAATATAGCTCAAAATCTGGCAAGGGATGTAATCCCATCATAATCATCACACCCAAAAACGCCTTTATTTCTGCTGAAGTAGTAGGTTGAAAGTTTCTGCAATCATTCTGAGAAGCATAACGATTCGTTTCAGTTACAATCATATTTATTATTTCGTCAGGAAAAAGATTACTAAAGTAATCAAGGGGCTGGCTCTTATGGGAATATAACATTTTTGGCCTAAATTTTGATATAAATTGAGGTATCTGATGAATTTTGTTTTTAATTTTCCAGTCTCTATAAGTTCGTTCTTCTCTCGTGATCGATAAATTCAACGAAGAAGACGCAGTGGCAGTTGCACCTGACAAACTTCCTGTGTTACATGTTTCAGGTAGATTCACGGAGGTAGTATCTGCAAGTGTTTCGCCCACAGGCACAGTCATCCCGTCTAAAACATTATCCATATCATTTAGTAGATTATCCTTAAAGAGTTCTGCCATCCTGCAATCGATGATGTCATCATTGGGGAGTCCTAAAATTGTATTTCGCGGAGAAGGTACAAAAATTTCTTCATCGTCTTCCGAATCAATATCCGACCAATTTTCTAATATGTTTTGTAGCGCATGGTTAGATAATGGTCTATTTGATGACATCTTTCTCTGTAAGAACATTGTAAACACTGAATTACAAATCAAAACATTTAAAATTTGCAACTAATGAAAATAATATAAGGGAAAGTAATGGACAACGGTCGTATTTTGGACACATTATATACCAACAAAAAATCTAAACAGACAACGGTCATATATTAGCCACATACTTTCAACGTTTTTTTTTCAATACATAAAATATTGTGAGTTACCATTTCTATAGCCCGTACACTTAACAACATCATAAAGTATATAAATAAAGCATCAATATGTACTTACCGAAATTTTTCAAGCCACAAATCAAATATTTCAATAAATTTTGCCAAAAATAGCTCTCGGGCGATATTTTCGCGCACTTTTTTAATTTTGACCTCGTCTGACAATTAAACGTCATATTTTTTCATAGCAGTAGTGCCAACATAACATCGAGTGACATCCGCAGAGTTAAAAAAAAAAAGAAAAAAAATGGATGCGTTCAGATTTAATTGTTTTTATCCATAAATAGTTTGCCATCTGAATGTGGCACATATCCTACCATTGTTTGATTAAGGGATAATGTAATAATATAAAATAATATAAAAAAGTTTTGTACCTACTGACAATTTGAATAAAGTTTTCTTGTAACAAATAAAATTAAGTAAATTCTTGAAAAAGATATGAATTGAACACTAAAATTAATTTATGGAAGAAGTAAAAAAATCTAAAAACTTTGAACGCGCCGCATATAGCTACATATGTATTTGTATGTAGACTTGCCATGGTATCTAAGAAAACTATCTATAAAAGAGAAACTATGAAAGTCAGTACAAGTTATACTGCTAAACGACAAAACAAATAGTTTAAATGTTATTATGAACACTATGTATTTTTTTACTTAAATGTTGCGTAATGTTTTCTACGAAAATAAGGCAAACGAACGTTATTAATTTAAGTTTATACATATGTATGGAAATATGTATTTAATTTATATTTTAAAGCCAGGTTGATTTCATCTGAACTTCACAACCGATACAGGTTATTAGTGAAATGGTATTTAAAAACGCTTTATTTACCCTTAAAATTTTGGGAACGATTTCAGGTTACATTACGTGTAAATAGTATATGTATATTAAAATCAACAGCTGCTCGTTAGTCTCGACTCTTGGTCAGTTTGACATTTTTATTTGAAAAAAAAATTGGAAAAATGTAAGGAACAACTAAAAATCTATTTTTTTTAACTGATCTAACTGGTACTATCAATCAATAGTGTGGTTGCAGCATCAGATCAAGAATATATTCCATATCATGGAAATACCTCTAAAGTATCAGTACACGAAATTTCAAATCAATCGGTCTTGTATAAGTTAGTGAAATCCTTTCATCAACTAAGAACCATCTCGATCACGTCAGCTTCCAGACAAAAAAAAACCGCATCATAATCGATACATTCGTTTAAGAGCTACGATGCCACAAACAGTGATGCCAAAAACAGACACTTCAAACGTACCCTTAAAAGACTCGATTAAACTGATATTCTATTGACCTTTACCTTCTTTTTCTGTGCGGAAATCCCCTCGAATACCACCCACCGGTGGTTATGTCAGACTCCAACCGACCAAAAACCGCACGCCGTCTCGGGTAGCTTAATACACTTTGCCATTCGCTCAAACCAGTTATTATAAAATTTATTCTACTCTAAAGTGGGGTGTTCAAAATGGCTGACTTGAAAGCGTCGATTGCTTCTTCACCGGACTATAACCTTTGGCCACGAAGACTTTTCTTAATTTTAGGAAATGTAAAGAAATCGTAAGGCTTAGGTCAGGACTGTATGTAGGATAGTCAATAATTTCTCCTTTTTCTGCTTCAAATACTCAATCGTTGCCGAGCGCTGTGTGAGCTTGCGTTGTCGTGGTAGTCCGCAGACATAGGGCTTCATCACTGAACACAGATATTAGCTCTTCAAAACACTTCAGGCCTCTTCTAAAGTTGTAGAAAATTATTGCACGAACATGTTCCTTAGAAAGATTCATTTTCGTACGTAACCTAACAGATTCCAATCGACGCTGTGACTAAACAATAGCATTAATCCTAATACTTTCAACTGTTTTGAGATTCAAAATTTAAACACATTCGAATAAAGAACAGTTCCAAATTCAAAATTGACAGGAAATATGGAAACGACAGAACTTTAAAAGCATGCCTAGTGTACCTATTTGACTTTGTTTGCTTTAACATTACCAAAAACACCTATCAACCAGCTCTTCAACTGATAAGCTTCTGGTGGCTTCCCTCGCGTGTATGTTGGTTATTGCGGTAAAAAGTAGCCTATGTTACTCGCTGATAATGTTAGGTACATTAGGCTCCACTGGTGAAAGAATTTTTATAATCGGTTTAGTTGTTTAGGTGTGAAAGCGTAACAAACAAACTCACTTTCACATATAAATTATAAGTATGGATGTATGGATGGATATTAGTTAAGATTTACAGACTATTGAACGTAATAATATAAGTAAAGTAAAATAAAGGATGTATATACATATAATTATTACGCATTAATGATAACCTAATCATCTTTGAAGAAAAGTAACGTCCGTACCAAAAATAGGCCTTTAACTATAACGATGAAGAACCCTCAAGAGTTTTATTGACTTTGAAATGTAGAGGCTATATCTCGGCTACTAAAAGACAAGACCAGAATATATAATAGATTTTCTTTGAGGTTTTTTGGTATAACTTCTCAAATCGATTGTATGTTTATTAGTAAAATCATATTTTTTTGTCAGCAAATATGTGTCATATAAACGAGTGTATGTTATCATTGAGTTTTTTTGAAAGTATTAAGTTTTTATTAATATTTAGTTTTCGTTATTTTCTAAATGTTGGACCTACTTCCACCCAAAAATAAATAGTGTACTAAAAGGAGATCCTGCCGAACAACAGAACATTAGCAAAAAATAGTAATGTCTCTCGTAGATGAAGGAATTGCAAAGACTTTAAAAAAAACGAAACATGAAACATCTTCCATAATTATCTAAAACCTATCAAATAATAAACTATTATCAAATGTAATATCCGATTCCTTAAATACTAATGCAAATAATAATAAAAATAATAACAAAAGTCGTGTTACCCGAAAGTTTACAAGCTTTTTTTGTCATTTTGTTAGATATCTAATGATACCGAGAAATTCGTCTGAAGATGGTGAATCAGACTTTGGAAACAGTGGTGGTTCGTTGGCCCACTGCCTGATCTGTCGGTGATGATCAGTGTCGTTTTCCGGCCGATCGTCAGGTACTAGTGATTCTAAAAGATATTCTGCTGTTTGTTCTACTCCTGTGGTATATCTTATTAATTTTGATGTTCTGTATGTATATATGTATATTTTTAGCCATTTTGTTTATTTTTATTCTAAAACAATGTTTGTCGGGTTAGAAAGTCTACTTGTGTATTTGACGTTTTTAAATGACAGCCGCGAACGAAACTTAGAACTTCAGTCATGTAAGTAATTTCAACTTTGCCCAGTTGGATATCCATTTTGAACTATAGCAATTTCAGGTTTTCACGAACACCATTTCCGCTCTACGATGCACCAAAAGAGAAATTCGCGAAATAGCCGGCGCTAGTTTACTGACGAGCTCCGGGCTGTAGAGAGTTATACACCGTCAATTTGGTAGCTTCATTGGATGTATTTATTCGCAACGAATAAAAAACCCAATGGCATGACTATTTTTATTCACAGGATTTTATTTCCATTTATATCTATAACTCGGTCAAAAATACTTCAATTTACTAAACGGAAGGTACTCGAACTCTGATGCGATCTCTGGGAAATATTATTAAAGTTAGGCTAATAGTTTTTTTTTGAAGGTTTACTAGCAACCGAAATTACTAGTATTCCTGTTAACCCCTCCCGCTAAGCTAAATTGCTTGTGTTAGGAGTGGGTTCACGTAGGTAGTGTGCTGGTCTAGTGTGTGTATAGTGTGGTAGGGCGGCGGCTCTGACCGCCCAGAATAGGGTACGCCTCTGGCGCCCTCAGAGGGTAATGGCGGTCAGAGCCATAACTCCGTAAGTTGGCCGGAACTCCCCCGTGGGATTTGGAGGCGGAAGTGCTCGCCGAAGTTTATCGGCGAGTGGCTGACTCCGCGGGCGGAGGGCGAAATCCGCTCTCCGCCCGAGGATGTGCGCGAGTGGCGCGAAGCCGCTCGCCGAGCCACGATGGCTCGTTGGTCGTTCCGGCTGGAGACTCCACGCGCTGGCTTCGCCGCCGTGGAGGCTCTCCAGCCGGTCATCGCCGAGTGGGCAGGGCGGCAGCACGGGACCCTTTCCTTCCGGCTGACGCAGGTGCTTTCCGGGCACGGTTGCTTCGGGAAGTACCTGCACTCGGTCGCTATGAGGGAACTGAGTCCCACCTGCCACCACTGCGACTGCAGTGAGGACTCGGCCCAGCACACGCTGGCGGTCTGCCCCGCATGGGCGGCGCAGCGCCGGGCCCTCACTGCAGTCATCGGAGTGGATCTCTCGCTACCGGCCGTAGTACGCTCCATGGCCGGTAGCGACAGTTGTTTTTACCGCGGTCGCAACCTTCTGCGAGGTAGTAATCTCGCGGAAGGAGGCGGCGGAGAGGGCCCGGGAGGACGACCTCCACTCGGACCCGATCCGCCGCCGGCGAACCGGGCGGCGGAGGCCCGCCTATCACAGTGTGGTTAGTGGTTATGGCGTTGAACTTGCAATCAAGAGGTCGTCTCTTGATCGCAAGTTCAACGCCATAACCACTAGGCTACCGCCGCTTCGCTATTATAGAATATGTTTAAATTTACATATAACACTATCTCCATATATTAAAATTTTGAACCTCCTCCTTTAAACAGATATTGCACTTGGAAGAACTCTATATTTCTAATACTCAGTGTTTATATGTCGAAGAGTGGCAGTAACCCAAAAAACAATGGCAGAAACATATTATATTTAGGTAAATATTTAGGTATATATATATTTAGGTTAATATTAACCTAAATATATATATATAAGATTTCGAAGTTTCACGTTTCATTCAAGTTCATGAAATATTATACTAAATGGTAATACAAAATCTCAGTTCTATAAAAATATCATATACATTACATATGATAAAACTTTATAACTAAAAGCGAAACAAAGATATCTGTATTACAGCACTATCCCCTAATGTTGTGAATTATTTTCACTTTGCTTGTTTTACTATTTGCAGAGCTGATATCCTCAGTAGGTTTTTTTCCAATCGCTTCCAGTTGATGTTTTGTTTTGCAGGTCCCGTATGTCACATAGATCGTTAATACAACATCAGTTTAATATAAACATTGAAGAATTGCAATCGATTTACAAAAAAGAAAGTTTTTTTTACATTTAGTAGAAGCTGTAAGGCTATTAACAAAAGTACACTATTTAACACCACTATTTAACAATTTTCTAATGTTTCTAAGTAATATTAATTTCTTTTACATCTTTATTAAATAGATAATAGAATAATTCTGATTAATTATGTTTGTAAGAACGTTTACTGTTTGTTTATGAGTCTAGGAGGAGTTTTTTTAATGCAAAATATAAGTGAACTATAAAGGAAATGTAAGTCGTATTCTTGTTGAACTTTTAAAGAAAACATTTTATCATTAAATTATGCCAATCACCGCAAATGCGCGCCAAGCTTCCGCCGACGGCGCCTCTGTCGAAAAAAATTTATGAAAAACCAACAGCAAGATCCTCAGATCATACTAAAACGGTCTTACAAGCAATGGTGCACCCCGACTCTGCGAGCGGACCGTCCTGGGACATCAAGAGCACTCGGGCGAAGAACTGGACGAGGAAGCGGTGAGTGCGGCACAGTTTTTTATGGGTTACTTGTAATAGTTTCATACCCTTGAGCTATCAAACACAAGAACTGTTATAAATATATTGAAATTTATCGAAATAGTCATAATGCATGTATTATAATGAACAATAATAACGATAGTATAACTGTAATAAGGTTTAATATAAGCAAATAATCTTATTATTTCAATAGTTATTTAAAGATAAAATACATCTCTATAATATGTAAATCGGACTCTTTTTTAACTATAATAATTTGTATTATTAAATATGGTTTGTTTGTCGAATAACTTACGTCCAGAATAAAACGTAAACTCTGAAACTGGGCTTAATATATATCAAGCTTTGCATATGTTTGTTAAGTTGCTCGTTATTCAGGACGTTATTTATTCACAACTCATCTTTTTCATACGAAATTGGTTTAACAGAATTTACTAGGAAACAGAGTGACTGTGACAAATCTTGTAAGGCACTTAGGTACTTTGGAGCGAGGGCTAACGCGGCCTTAATTAAATAGTCTTTGAATGTTGGTGAAATATCATGTTGGTTTTAGAGTTACAAATTTTGTTTTAGTTTAAGAACAACACTAGGTTGTTGATAGTACCTGTTGGTAGACAGTCGAGTGGATAATAGAGAAGAGAGAACAGTTGGAAAGATTTGCTGGTGTTGATCATGCACTGATTGTAGCTAGTTGAAGTTGCCTGCAAAACCTGTTACCACAGACTTAATACTAGCCTTACCTGTTTTAGAACTTCAAAGTAAGGATTAGATTTCCAATTTGAATTTTTTATGTTTGTTACCTCTCCACTTCCTTATTTACGAGCGGATTTGGAAATTGGAAAGGTTATTATTTTTTGTCTTCAAATTTAAATAATATGCATGAAATTTAAATTCGTCTTAAATATTTTTTTCTAGATTCTTTATTGTATTTGCATTATACTTAAAAGGTTTTTTTTTATTTAGTTATTATTTAAACTCAGAAAATATTATATACAAAGTGAAAAATAAGGGAGGTAAATTCAAACTTACAAATCGCGTCACCATTCGTTGAAACAAAATGTGACATCAGTGGTCACGTCACGTCATTGGATTTATCGGCGTCGATATTCATACTGTTAGTGTTTGTAAGAAAACTGTATGATTACTGTGTGATTACTTGTGAATATATATTTGTAGTGAAGCTAGGGTGATGACAGAAACTGGTTTTATCAAAGCGCAATCGGATAACCTCTCTACCGAAAATAGATGCATTTATGATGTCAACATATTTTGCATCAAATCTCGATTTCCTTTTTTTTACACAAAAATATATGAGAAACAACTCCTTTCATTTTTCTCCTGTCTGTTTCATTATGTTATGAATGTATGTTATATAATTAACTGTATCTTCCTTAACCTGAAATAAATTATCACTCATCAAAATTTCGTAAAACCGCAATATGAATAAGCCAGCTCTTTAGAGTTTTTTTTAATGAACTTTTGGAAACTAAATGACATAAGATACATTATCCCTTCTCATCATCTTACACCATTTTGTTCGTACTTTCGCATGGCGTGGAATACTTACAAAAAAAACACTTTATCGGGTGTACTAATAATAGTGTTCTTTGCACTTCGGTACCTTACAACACTTGGTTTAACTTTTTAACTTCTCCCATGATTTGTATAGCAATCAAAACTGAAAATAAGTTTGAAGTAACTGAAACGCTATAGTAAACAAACACAGCACACAACCATTGACGTCATCAAAAGCTCGCGCTAAATGGTGGCGTTGGAACAGCTCAAGATTCAATGTTTCATATTTCACTTATGTGACCATTTTCAAGATATTTTTCTATGTTATAAAGATGTAAATGATAAGGAATTAAAAAAAAACATGCAAAATCCCTATTCAAGTTTGAAGACAAAAATGCCATTAAGGGTGGAAAGTCAAGCAATGAAGAAAACAGTATATATATATAAACCTATCATAATGATTATTATGATTGAAGTCGGTGACACTTTTTTAATGTTTTAATTAGTGTAGTCACATAGACTAACGATTTTCAAGACCATTAACTATCCTTATAACTGTGTTTCTACTGTACCCTAACTGTATGACTCGTGACTCCTGATTATACTTTTGCATATATTCTGCTTTAGAAATACTTGAGTTTCTTTGATTCTGATTTCACTGATCTGTCGGTCTAACGGTTAGTCATTTTGAACCCAGATTCAGAGGTCGTGGATTCGATTCCCAACCCTTATAAATGATTAGTAATAACTACACACATCTCGCACATGGCCGTCTATTTGCAAATTAGGTAGAGCCTGTACTATGGCAACCAGACTGCTGATAAACATACTATTTTTAAACATATACATACGAGTATTCCCATAGATAATTTGTACTGTGTCGGTGTACCAGTCACAGAAGAAATGATCATGCACATAGCACAATTCTTTTGATCATTCAATCGAACCCACGACTTCAGACTTAGCAGTCAGTGTCACTAGTCAATAGATATATATTTGCAATGCAAAAACCATTCCTTAAAGAGTGATCTTAGTTTAAGTAAATCAGCAACGGGATAACTAAATAATATCGTATTATTTACCAATAAAAATGCTATTCTGCAGTAGAAAGACCTGACCTTAATCTTCTAAATAGAAGTTATGTTATTCAAGACAGAGGCTCAGTAATAAAACTACATGTTGTTTTAAGATTAGTTATGACAAAGATTACACTCTGGTCTAATAAACTCCTAAACATTAAATCTTTATAACATTAGTATAAATACAAATTTATAACAGAAACTCAATTAAACAACATTGTAGCCATTCATTTCACAACACAATGGGTTTGTTGGCAATTCCAATTATTCTCTGTTAATATAACAAACAGCTGTAAAATGTACGATCTTTGCGCAATCGTTGATGCTTAACATTTCGGGGCGGAGATTTACGCTAGGTCTAAATAGTCCGGCGAGATTTACGTCGGGATACAACGAGATGCTTAGTGTTTGAACGGGTCAAAGCCTTTAAATAGTATAAACTGGAACCGAGTGTTATCTTTATCTCTAACAACATTCACAACATTTTCATGACAAAAATGTACACATATATAAAATTTTATGGTGATCGGTTGAGTAGTTAATACCTGAAAACATAAACCAATTTTATTTTAATTAAAACTAAACGGCAATTTATAATAGGGAATCAAACAGTTTTATGTCGTAGATGAAAAGGAGTACACTCTATTTGTATTTTCATGACTAGGCTTAAGCCACTTGCAGAAGATGGACGTCAATAAGATATTCAAAACGATTTTTTTTATTTTTGTTACCTCAAAACGCCATCATTTGTGAACTAATTTGGTTTATCGTTCCGTACGTCAAAAGAAAAAACGGAACCCTTATAGGATCACTTTGTTGTCTGTCCGTCTGTCCGTCTGTCTGTCAAGACCCTTTATCTCGTGAATGCGTGGAGGTCCCTTGAAGCTGTGAAAAAATCAAACTTCTAAGTTAACACAAAAAAAATATACGGCCGTTTATGCCGCAAAAAACGCATATTTCGACAAAGGAATCAAAATTATGGCAAACGGGACCGCAGGCTTAATATGCTTTCCGAGGCACGGAGAGGTCTCAATGTGTTAAGAATGGTCACCCATCCATAAACTGACCTGGCTTGGGTTGCTTAACTTTGCAATGTGGTAACCTACTCAGTTACCACGATCCCCTCGATTTTATTTTTACGCCTATTTTCGATAAATACAAAACTCGAACTGCGACAATCCGTGTTCAAGGCGCGGTTAACCCACGTTATTTGAAGAAAGCTATTAACATATATTATAGCTTTTTGTGTTACCAGTGCGATGACCTGGTTTTGAAATCTTATTCAACAAACCGTGGGACGGCGGTCAATATTGGGATGATTAATATCCTTTCTAAGGAGAGGCTTATGTCCAGCAGTGGACTGTTAAAGGCCGTTCAGTAGTAATATTCCTTAGCATAAGTTTAGCTTTTATAGGTTAGAATAGTAAGTATTAGATTTAAGTTAGTTTCTCAACAAATTCTGATTGCATAAACTTAAGGCATTTGTGATATACCTGGTTCCCCGGCTATTAGTACCCGGCGACGGCGTGCGGTGTTAGTTCGAGTCCGACATGCCACCGACAGGTGGTATCCGAGGGGATTTCCGCACGAAAAAAAAAAAAAAAAAAAAAAAAAAGGCCTTTGTGATATGGTATTTACACAATAAATAACATCTAGCATATATGCCAATGGCAATGTTTTTAGTTTTTTTTTTTTTACTTTACAAGCATACACAAAACTGACACAAAGGACACCCAGACTCAGAACAACAATTTTTGGATCACACAAAGTGTCGTCCCATGTGTGGATCGGACTCACAACACTCAGAGCGTAGTAGTCAGCGGCGTGGCGACCACTTAAACCACTACGCCACCAGTGCAGTCAAGTTAAGTTTTCCACTTATAAGATCACCACACAAGAGAACCAATAGCGTTTAAAAATTACAGACAAGGCAAGGTTAGCCACAACCCGAAAATTACTTTCAGCGTGCGTATTATAATTTTTTTTTTTTTTTTTTTTTTTTTTTTATATATATCTGCAATCGGCTTTCAGCCATAATCAGATGTTTTCTGGGATTAATTTGGGTCGGGTGCGATTCCATTAAACAGCACCGTATGAGTTGACAGATACTAAGTAGTTAGTTTCTCTGGTCTATGTTTAGTATTTGACATCTTTTCAGGCGAGTCACATCTTCATGTCGGTTTAATAGGTTCTTAGCCAGTTCATTTGTGTGCTTATTGAGCCTCTCCTTGTATCTCCTGCTTATTTTACAAGCTTCCTCCCTTACGGTTGGCATCTCCAGGTATTCATGTATTTCCGTGTTTCTCACGAACCAGTGTGCACTTGAAATTGTTCTTAGAGCAGTGTTTTGAAATCTCTGGAGAATCTCGATATTGGAATTGCCAGCACAACCCCAGAGTTCTATCCCGTAGGTCCAGATTGGCTTTATTATAGTCTTGTATACGAGTAGTTTGTTTCCGATTGACAGCCGGGATTGACGTCCCAGTAACCAAGACAGACCTTTGAATTGTAAGGTGGCTTCTGTTTTCTTGGCTTTTATGTGATTAGCCCAGGTAAGTCTTCTATCCAGGTGTAGACCGAGATATTTCACGCTGTTACTGTTTGGTAGTGGCTTGTCTTCCATAAGAACAGGTGGACAGTTGCCTTTTCGGAGTGTGAATGTTATTTGTGTCGATTTGGTTACGCTAGGTTTGATTCTCCACTTCTTAAGCCATAAATCAACTTTATTGAGCTGTTCCTGTAGCAGCAGGGATGCGTTGTTCGGGTTTGTATCGCTTGCAAGGCATGCGGTGTCGTCTGCGTAAGTTGCTGTTACAACTTTTTCTGTCTCAGGCAAGTCAGCCGTGTATATTGAGTAAAGGACTGGGCCAAGCACCGATCCTTGTGGAACTGAGGCAGTGATGTAATACAGCTGTGATAGCTCTTCTTCGTATTTTACTTGGAATCTTCTTTGATCCAAGTAAGATTTTAGGATCATGTAGAAAGAGTTTGGTAGGAGGGTTTTTAGCTTGTACAGCAGTCCTTTGTGCCAGACTCTATCGAATGCCTGTTGGATGTCAATGAATACTGCACAGCAATACTCCTTTTTCTCTAGCGATTGTCTAATTTTGTGAACCACACGATGTACTTGCTCGACAGTAGAGTGTTTTTCCCGAAATCCAAACTGGTGATCAGGTATAATCTTGTTTTCGTCCAGAACTGGTTTTAGTCTTAGCAATAGAATCTTCTCGAATACCTTTGACAGAATAGGGAGAAGACTTATGGGCCTGTATGAGCTAGGTTCTGTTGGTGGTTTCCCTGGTTTTGCAATCATACAGATTTGGGATATTTTCCATAGCTTTGGATAGTAATTAATTCTAAAAATGGCATTAAATAGCATTGTTAAAAATACTATTGCTTTTCTAGGCAGTTGCTTAAGGACTTCACCCGTTATTAGGTCGAAGCCAGGAGCTTTTTTGTTTTCCAAGTAACGAATTATTCGTGCTAGTTCCTTTGGAGTGACAAGCTTCAGCGGTAGTGATAACTGCTGGTCACTATTGATCATTAGATCAACTTCCTCTTCAAATTCCGTCATTGATGACTGGTTTGGAGTGAAAACCCTGCTTAGGTGTTTAGCGAAAAGCTCAGCTTTTTCACTTCCACTTCTAGCCCACGGATCGTCGGAAGAGATCCTTAGTGGTGGAATATGGCTAAATGGTCTTTTAAAGCCTCTAGTTATTTTCCATAGTGAGTAGTTGTCCTTCTTGTGAGCTGAAAGCGTAGAAAGTTTTTCTTGAAAAGATGTATTCCGATTTTCTTTGATTAGTTCTTTTAGTTCTCTAGTGATTCTATTGTATTCTGCCCTGTCTAAATCAGACCTGCTCGTGTGTAACTGCCTTCGTTGTCTCCGTTTTTCTTTCAGTTTGTTGCGTATTTCCAGCGGTATATTATTTTTATGGGTGGAATAGCCTAATGTCGGGGTAGCACGCCACGCAGCGACTTGTATAAGGTTTGTGATATAGAATGTTGCATCATCTATATCTTGTTCTGTTTTAAGTTTGACCTTTAAGTTGACTTCATCTTTCAGATATTCAGTGAAAGCATCCCAGTCTGTTTTGTGATTGTACAATGCTGGCCTCTGTGCTCTGTGTATTGCCGACACGCTAAATGTTGCTATTATAGGGGTGTGGTCAGAGACGCTATCGAGCGATGATTCCACATCAAAATATATATCAGACAGTCCCTTTACAATGAAGAAATCTACTAGATCAGGTATCTTATTAGCGTCAGTTGGCCAGTAAGTTGGTTCGCCTGTTGCTATTGTTATAAGTTTGTGTTTATCAATACATTTTTTCAACTCTCGTCCTTTAGTAGTGGTCAATCTTGATCCCCAGTGGGTGTGTTTACAGTTCCAGTCTCCCCCGCTTATGAATCGGTTTCCCAAGATCTGGAAGTAGCAGTCAAACATGTGTTGTTTTGGGTTATGCTTTGGTGGGCAGTAGATAGCGCTTACGTTAATAGGGCCCATGCGTTCGTTTATAGTGATGGTAGTAGCCTGCATCCAATCTTCTTGGAACTGACTGTGAAGTTGGTGTTTAATGTTACTTTTTACAATAACTGCAGACCCTCCGTGTGATGTAGTATCAGGATGATTGGTACAATATACGCAGTAGTTATCCATCTTGAAACTCTTACGATAATTAAGATGGGTCTCTGATATCAGAGCAATATCGATTTTATTATCTTTCAACAGTACCTCTAGTTCTTGTTTATTTGGCGTTAGGCCATTGATATTCCAGGTAGCAATACGTAATGACGTCATTGCGGAAGCCTACTGATGAGTGTCATGATGAGATTCATCATTGTGCTAAAGTGTGATATGAGTTGGTCGATCCTTTCACTCTGTCTTCGTAAAAGTGCTTCTAAGCTATATTTATTGTCCTGTTCGATTTCTATTTTTGTCAAATGTGTTCTCTGTGACTCAAGGTCAGCGTAAGTTTTTGTATTTATTCTCTGTGACTCTGTATGATAAACTTTGTCTTTCTGTGTTCTCTGTGGTTTCGTGTGGTTAATGTTATTTCTCGGATATGCTTTCTGTGTCTCTGTAAGGTCTACTACAGCTTCATTAGATCCTTTGACAGCTTCACTGTAAAGTTTCAAGCTTTCTATTACGCTGGACTGCCGACTTGTTGGTTGGGTGGCCCTGGGGTTACTTATAGGCTTGATGATTGTCGTGTCTGTGACAGTTTGGGACTCGTCAGTTGTAGTGTGGTTTTTCAATACTTTCTGAGTTGCTCTTGTTCTCGGATGTGGCTGTCGTTCGTTTCCAGTATGCTTTCTTGCTACAATTTCCTTATACACCTGACATCCTTTGTAGCTAGCAGGATGACTTCCTGAGCACAGCGCACAA
Organism: Arctia plantaginis; assembly: GCA_902825455.1. Classification (NCBI taxonomy): domain Eukaryota; kingdom Metazoa; phylum Arthropoda; class Insecta; order Lepidoptera; family Erebidae; genus Arctia; species Arctia plantaginis. The sequence continues at coordinate 2,577,174 of CADEBD010000226.1, read as the reverse complement.
ACCGCTGGGGTGTTTTCATCAATCGGGCACATGGTGGTTTTGTGTGCTCCGGCACATTTCACGCATCTGTACGGCCTCATGCAGTTATTTTTGCTGTGTCCATATTGCTGGCACCTTTGACATTGTACCACAGTCGTTTTTCTTATTGGATCTTCTATGGTGACTTTCTGGTTATATATGAACTTAATTTCCTTGACAAGTCTGTTATTTTCATGCGGGGCTACATTGACAAAGAATGTATTTAGGGGTTCTTTGGTTCCTTGTTTCCGAGCAGTGACTATTTCCCCTTGAACCTTGTTTCCGGTTTTTTCTATTGCTTCTATGATAGCATCTTTTGGTGTGCTGAAGTGAAGGTGTTTAATAACAATCCTTGTGCATTTTTGATCCTTGCGTGTAAAAGTGTGACCTATAAGTCCTTTGCTTCTTATATGCTCTATCAGGGTTTTATATTTGTCAACCGTATGGGATGAGATGATGAGCTGATTTTTGGATACTATTTTGTAAGTGTAGTCATCCTTTTCCACAACTTCTTCGATGAGTTGGGTGAGTTTCGCAAGGTCTTCAATGCCATACAGTATTATCGGTGGTGGTTTAGGTGTTCTTTTGGCTGGAGCATCTCCTACTTCCACATCTAACAATTCAAAGCTGTTACTTGTTCCTATTTCTGCGGAAGTATTTTGTTCAGCATTATTTATTCCTCTGTGTTTGTTAATAATTGTCTCACGTCGCTGGGTTCTTTTGGCTTGATTAGCTCTTACATCTTTTTCATCAGGAGAGCGGTTTCTTTTTTGTTTTGGCACTCGTTGCCATGGCGCGTTATGGTTGTATACTTTGCTTTGCTCATCTCCTTTTAATTGTGGGTTGTTAATTTGTTTTGTCTGGTTTATTTCGCTAAGTGACGCTGATCGTTGGCGATGAAATAGGCCTGGATGAAATAATTGTTGAGTCAATGTTTTCTTTGGTTTTTCCGGTAAAGTTTCACTAGGTAGCAATCCTTTGCCCCCCCCAGAATACGTGGGGCAGCCCGAGCTATGCTCAGGGAGGGATTCTCCGGCTTCGCCGGTACCCTCCTGGGGTAGATTATCTTTAAGTCTTGCTTCTTCCATAGTAAGTGTAATTTTTTCCTTTTGGGTTGTCTTCCCTTTCCTTTCTTTTGCCAGATGATTCGGTTATGGCGCCGAAGATTCGCCTTCGTTCTTCATACTCAGCTGCTGCGGTCACGAGGTAGATGATAAGTACGGGGCTCGTAACAGGCCGCAGCATTGCCCGGAGGGGACGACCCACACAGATGAAAGTATGTGGGCCCATCATTAGACCGCGTCGGCAGTCTAGAGATGGCGGGGACGTGTATGAAGAACTTGTCGATGTGCGCCTGTCAGCCTAGCTCCGTGCACCTAGGCGTGCGCTAGCTGGCAATCTTAGCATTTTTTAGGTGCATGTTCCCTGGCAAAAAAGAACACGCCCCACTAAGACCTACATCGACCCACCCCCCCACGGTATTATAATAATAACATTAAACCGTTTTAACAATACCTAATTGTGAATGAGGCCGTTTATTCATCAACTAACTGGGAGAGCCATGCTTTGGAGTAAATGGGCAGGCTTGACCGAAGAGATACCACGGCCTCACAGGAAATCAATTAAGCAATTTTTTTTATTGATTTTCTCCAAGTGAAGGAGCTTACCGACAACCAAACCCTCCTTCGCCTTGATTCTAGGGGGAGGAGTCAAAGGGCGTTGAATTACAGATGTCCATGGAATTCGGTCGTTACTTACAATAAGATAACCCATAGTGAGCTCGATTGATCCCTTATACTAAAAAACAAAAAGCTGGTATGCACTTTATCACTTCTATCAATTCATCAATTTAAAATCGTTAATAAACGTCTGCATATAATGTAAAACGAGGCAAAAGGTGCGAACAAAATTGGTAAATGGTATTTTGAGAGCAGAACAAGCAAACACACGCCGCGATTCATCAATTGATACAAAAGCTCTTTGTTCGCTGTTTTCCACGTACATTGAACGAAACCCTTATCTTAACGGAAGTGTCGTACACATACATTTCTACTTACGACTTATTTATGCATCCTATGAAATTTACGACTGAAAAATAATTTATTTCAGATGATTAAATATTGTATAAAAATTCAGATACACAAAAAATAATACCGTAATATTAGCCGTGGGGCCGACGCGGGGCGGGGGTGCATTCAACCAATTAGCTAGTGCGTCGCTGTCCGCCGGCAGTGACTGACGTGAAAGCATGGCTGTACGTGTTATTTTTCTTGAGACTGTTACACACGGTATTATTTTGCAACATGGATAATCTGCCGACTCTGCGTCACAAAAAGCTTTAAAGACTTGTAGTTCGACTTACAGAGGTTCTACTGTTAAAGTTCTAATAAAGAATATTTATTAATTTACTTAATTTTTAAATTGTATCTGAATATAATTTACATGATGAAAAAAGGGTGATTTTATTAAAATTATTTTACAGTATTACATTTTACAATTAATCATAAAAACTTACAATACACTGACATTATAATACATGGAAATAAATTCGATTTTTATTAAATCGTATGTAGATTAAATCTCAATCAAATAAATCTGATGATATCGAGTTAGTACATCGTGTCATGTATAGCCGAGCGCATCACCCGCCCCGCGTCCCGCAAACCATCAGGAGGGCCAAGCTTACGGCGGTTTAACTATAAGCGAAAAAACTTAACAATTTAGTAATAAGGAACTGTAATACGAGTATGTAAACATTATATAATCAATATCCCATTGATTGTATAATGTTTAGTATTAAGGTAGCATACACCCTCGCATCCATATCCGCCAGGACATCAAAAGGCGGGAAACGTGCCAGAACCGTCGCCGCCTCCGACGAAATAGTGCCGTATCCCCGTACGATCCGAATGGCTGCTAGCCGCTGCGCTTAATTGAGCTTAGCTCGGCAGCGAGAGGAGGCTGATAAGTGATTGGCCCATATCGGCGCTCCGTAAAGGGCCATGGATCGTATCACCGCACAGTAGAGGCTGCGGACTTCCTCCCGTGGACCCCCTAGATTAGGCAAAGTCCGCCACCCGCGAACTCGGGGATCATCCGCTTGAAATGCTCCTCGAAGCTCCAGCGGTTGTCCAGGGTGAGGCCGAGGTATTGAATGTGCCGCCCGACCTCGACCTCTGTTCTCCTTACCCTAATAAGCGAGCGGGTGGAACTGCACCTCTGTATTTCCTGTGCAACCACAGGGCTTTCGTCTTGTGAGGTACAACCCTTAGACCCAGACCGCTGGTCTTTTGGACGACACAAGCTACCCCATGCCCCCCAGCCAGTACCAGTGTAGTGTGGTCCGCGTAACAGACGATGCTCACTGTTGGGGAAAGGCTGGTCCTACGGCTACATACGCGAGGTTCCACAGAAGCAAAAGAGCGACCCCTGGGGAACTCCGCATGTGACTTCCCCTCGAAATTCTTCCGTCCCGACCTATATACGATATGGATCTGTCGCGAAGATACCCCGATGATGTCTCGCAGGTAGGGGGGCAAGTGGTGATACACCAGTGCCTCCCTAATCGTCCAACATGGGAGAGGGTTAAAAACACTATGTCAAGACTGACGGCCAACGCAAATCCCCCCCCCCCCCCCACAGACAACCTCTTCCAACAAGGAGCGGACGCGTTCGATAGCGTCCAGCGTCGAGCGTCCCTGTCGGAAGCCAAATTGGTTGTCTGATAAGTTGGGACCCACTCACGACGGGTGCTGGTTGATACGGGCGGCAATAACTCTTTCAAAGAGTATCGCCACTTCGTCCAGCAGGCATATCGGTCGAAACGCCGGACAAGAATCTGCGGCCCTGCCAGACTTCTGGATAAGTACCAGCCTAGCTTCTTTCCAGCTGGAAATGAATACGCTATTACGGAGGCAGCTGGTAAACAGCCGCCTCGCATGCTCGGCCTGGGATCCCATCAGTTGCGGGTGACGAGTCTCTTCACGGCTCGGTCCAGCTCTTTCTCCGTCACGTCAAAGTCGTCGGACCACGTAACCGGATTTGACGATGACGATCCCTGGGGAAAAGGATATTTACCACTCTTCCCACAAACTCCAGGTCTTGGGTCTGCGTCAACGCTAGGACCCACGGTCTGAGCTTGCCCAGTACAAGTTCGTAAGGACGCCCCCATGGGTCCCTGTCCGGTCTCTGTACGCCCGTTATACTCTAGAATGGCTTAGAAATAGTTTCAGAATAAGGTTGGTTATTCAGAATGTTGTTTTACTACTTAAATGTCAATCAAGAATCATCTGACTTGATCATAATTTTTTGCATAAAGTTGTTGCATAACTATGTTGATACTTTCTTGAAATATTGACAAAATGTTTGTCGAGTAATCTGTATTATTGTATTGTTAGATCTCTATGTGATAAGTCTACAAACATTAAAACAATTACAATTACATTTCGAATTCAAATAGTATCGATCATAGTTTATGTGAGAGTTGAGTCACGTGTTGAAAGTCGGACGAAAAGAAAAATCGGTGATATGTGAATTCGTGACGTGTCAGTTGACAAATTGTAAGCTGGCGATGTCCAATCTGTTGTGTTCATGACGTACCGTGAATCAATCCAAATGCGGTTCAGTGACTATAAATCTATCCATCCGTCACTGTATGTCAGAACAATCCTGCAGTAAATTTTTCTAACTTTCTATTTTTTCGTTGTTACAAATGTTTGATGTCGTCTTTTTGAGCCGACATTGTCGTAGCACTATGTACAAATTTAAAAAAAAAAGATTGATTTTAAATAATGATTTTACATTATGTATTGTTTTACAATGGACATTAAAATGATGTCATCGTTAAAGGTCCACTTAAAATCTGGTATAAAATAATTTTGACTCCTCAGACAATACGGAATAGAGGAACAAAAGAATACGGAATGTCACCACCCCTATTCATCCCGTGGGTGTCGTAAGAGCCGACTAAGGGAGCAAACTACGCAGGACAACAGCACTGCAAAGAGAAGGAAAACTTGAAACAAACCCTATACCAACCCGTCTGACCAGCGTGGTATAGTAGGCCAAAAGTACCTCCTTTCTAAGGAGAGGCCTATGTCCAGCAGTGGACTATTATAGGCTGTTGATGTGATGTGATGATGAGACAATGACAAGACAGAGTATCAATGGCGTCGTCACATCAAAAATCCTTATTTATTTCATTAAACAAAGAGGCAAACTATAATAAGTCGTAAAAATTCATTATTTAATAAGCAAATTATAAAACATTATTTACATTACCAAGCCATTGTACCGACTAGAAATAGTGGAATGATATAAAAGATTGACGTCAAATAGATGTTTAATAATGTTCACTTGAATGGTGACCGAGATACGAACAACATCTTAGTTATTGTTATTTAGTCAATTAAATACTCTTATGGGAGGTTATATCGGAGGTAAACGATCACCTGAAGTGACTACCGCCGCCCATGGACACCTTCAGAGGGTCACAACCATGTGTGTGCATGCAAGCAAAAAAAACAGTGGCACTCCGGGCGTGCCGACAGAAGTAAAACTTGAAAATTTAAAAATTTTGTTACGTGATAATGTCCTAAGTTTGATTTGGATCATAATGTACTAGTTTACATTCGTTTTGACACAAGCAAATATATAATTTAATAACATACTATCTTATGTACAAATAGTTTTTTTTTTAAGATTGGGCCGATATGCGAGGGGAAGCCCACAGCTTCCCCGGGATAGGGCTTTACTGGGCGCGGCGTCGATCCGGGGGGACCTGAAATAACATGGTCCTGGTCAGGAGATCCGAAGGGATTTTCCACTCCCTCAACAAAAAATAATAATTCAAATACCTGCTATAAATAAACGCATCAAATAGTGCGTCTGTATCTGTTTTTGTCACCATCTCCAATAAATGCTAAATAGCATCGTAAATGGAATTCAATTTATTTAATTTGCTCATCCGAATTCACATTGGCCTTGTTTTTTTCACGTCGTGTATAAAATTATTGATTAAAGTTCTTTTGCGAACAGAATAATAAATATTTATAGGGTGTACGAAAATTGTAAATAATCGCACAACTTGCTGAGGAAAAAACACGCAAGAAATATTTCTTGATAAACTTTTTACGTAAGCAAAAAGGTGAAGAAAAGTAAAATGTTCAAACTCAAAAACCTTACAATTTTCGATAACGTATTGAAAGATTTTTTACATTGCTAAGTTGTGAAATAAGCATATGTCAAATAAAATATTAAAAACTCTTTTTTGAAATCTCTTAGACCATTTACAAAACAAATGAACAAGCAATAAGTTTTACGCTTATATGATTACAAAAATAAAACGCCAAACTGTAATAACGAAATTCTCGCAAGTTAAGATAAGGTAATGATTATAAAATATGCCAGATATTCTCAGTATCCCATTAGTTTAGAAAAAAAACTAAAATCCAATGGAATATGAAATATTTTACCGAAAGTAAGAACCCTTACAACAAAGAAACACAATAACCCTCTGCAACAAACTTTGCTTTTCACGTTCTATTTTTCAATGGTGCGTATATATTTATGCACGAGAACGTATAAACATATTTCCAGGTCACTTCCCATTCCTGGTAATACATTCACATAAGCTTCTTATAAGTCGAGAGTCAATATGTACTCTACAGCTTCGTTTATAATCCTTTATCCAATCATCCTCTTCTCAAAGGGTCGTGTCCCCTATAATACAACCCTGATCGCGATTTATATTTCTTGCTACTTCTATCTCACAAACACCTGTGCCTAATGGTCTCACAATTTTCAGTGTCACATACCGTAAGCAAATCTTTAGAATAACAAATGGGATAAAAGGAAATCTTCTCCGCCGTAAATCGAATCAAAATGTGTGAAGGAAATTGAAAATACCACACTAAACTTCTGAATCTGAATAATTTGCTTTGACAGTCTGGTTTTGTTTTTTGCAATTAGATGAGATTTTTTGCAATTAGATTAGATTATTTCTCAATAGAAAATCAAAAGTCGGTGTCGAGTGCAAGGTATCATCCATTAATAAATTAATTATTTTAATATTATACATATACTGCAGTGAACTACTAGGTACAGAGGTTGGTCGGGCACGCCGTCATCGCGGCGGTAAGACCCGTTATGGACCCGTTATGTTACCCGTCTCCTTCTGCGAGCAAGTTATGCTCGCGAAGGAGACGGCAGAGCGGGACCGGGAGAGGTTTAGAACTCTCCCGGCCCGCCAGGCTCGGGAACGGGCCAGGTACCGCAGGCGACTCGCAGGCCTGGGGGTGACAGGTGAGGCCATCTGTCACCCTAGCAGAAGCAGGCCGGGGTGGCGGCGATCGCGTTGCGAAGCGCGCTCGCTTCCAGGGAGCAGAGGGAACATGGGGTTCCCACACGGGGGGGGGGGGGGGTCGTCTACTCGTCTGTAGATGGCCCGAGGTATGTCGGGGCACCAGGGACTTCCTTTCTAGGGTATACCTGGTTCCCCGGCTAATAGTACCCGAGACGGTGTGCGGTTTTAGTCGGTTTGAGTCCGACATGTGGCACCGATAGGTGGTATCCGAGGGGTTTTCGGCACGGAAATAAAAAAAAAAATGTAGAGAGGTTGGTGTGAGACTTATTACTTAAATTTTTGTTTTTTGGTTACATAATCTAATAAAAAATATAGAAAATTACCCATGTTTTGACTAAGACTGATAAGTGCAGGTGTAAAAACTATGTGATGCCATATTATGACTAATTACAGGCGTAGTACTTTTAGGTACCTACAGACTAATGATATTTATCATGAGTAGATGAAAATTTATCGATTTCAAAGAAACTATAAGAGTTCTTTTATAAAGGTTTTTGGAAATTACAGTTCGAATAGTTTCTTACTACAAAAGTTCCTTCTGCTCAAGGTCTTTATCAACCGTTGCCTTCACCGAATTCTCGGCATATATTGGCCCGACAACATCTCAAACCAACAACTGTTCGAAAGCTGTCAGGAAACCCTGATCGAACAGACTTGACGCCGAAAATGGGGATGGATCGGCCCTCCGAAGGGACTCAGAAGACTGGAATCCCCAGAGAAAGAGCAAGCGTGGTCGCTCAAGATAAACTTGGCGACGAACAGTGGCAGATGAAGCGAGGAACATCGGCAAGAAGTGGAGTGAAATTAAGTACGAAGCTCAGAACCAATCGAGATGAAGACTTGCTGAGGACGCCCTCTGCTCCAGCCGAAAGAAAAAGTGCCGATTCTTTAGTGAAAACTAAAGTAATGTTTGTTTTTTGTCAGTGACTGATTATAACCCAGGTACAAGAAGAAGATATAGAATAACGCATCGTTCGACTATTAGGATGAATTTCTTATTTTGTTGACTTTTACTTTTACTATTTGCATACCGTAAGCAATACAATATGTTATATACATGGTTTGCAGGGTTTACATAAAGTAATTAAACAAAAAATGCCGTTCTAGTTTTAAAATGTTGCTCTTTGTCGAAAACCCTAATCGTAGCATGAATGTCCCCAGAATAACACCTTACAGTTTCATAAAAAACTAGAAGAATACTAGTAGTTGTATAAACTCTATTCACCACTGAAAGAAAATAGTGAATAGGAGTTGGGACAAAAAAAATAATTAATTGCTATACGATTAGTGTGGCTTCTATTGCTAATAATATCAGCCACTAAGCTGATCTTGGGATATAAGCTCATACACTAAAATCATACGGAGATAATGTAAAATATAATGGAGTTAAGTATAAGAAACTTCCTAAGGCATTGAATTCATATACGTGGGAATACAGTAGCTAAATGTTAGATGAGATTTTCTATAACTTGGTAACATAATATGAAAATCATATAGATATTATACGAGTATAACGCCTGAACTGAAATTGTTCGAAGAAAACGGTCCATCATTTCACTTAACGGTGACGCATTATCTAAGAACAATCTCGAAGTTACCTCAAACACGAAACTTTTCAAACATTTAAAACACCGCTTATGCCGCAGAATAGCTTTATATGAAAACGCGAACAAAATTGTGGCAAATTTTAATCTCCTGGTTAAACGTTTTCACCTAACACCAAATTTTAAATACTGTGAAAATGTTATTTTACATCATATTCTGGGAAGTTTCATGGTTTAACTTAGCTGCAGGTGAATTACAAAATTAAAGAACTGAAAATATTCGAAACCAAAACAGCTTTAAGGCTTCTCGCTTCTGATGAAGTAGTTGAAGGCTCGAACCCTGCCCAGTCGCATCGTGTACTTACTTACGGAGCCGAAGCCACCATTTTTTGTATGGTCGATAACAAACTACCTACGTCATGTTGTTATTATTATCTGCGATACACGACTCATAAAGTCATCAACTAAGTAACAGTGTTTACATCTTACTGCAATAAAGTTAAAAAAAATGAAACAATACATTTAAAAAGCCTGAAATCTAATTATGCAGCACTTTAATTAGCAAAACGAACTTCTTCCAGAAATAGTATTAACTTTGGTAGCTGGTATATTATTCTTACTCGTGTAGAATAATTTCTCAGGTACAGGGAATAACACATAAAGTAAATAGTATAATTTACACAGTATACAGGTCTGAACAACTACAAGTTTACAATACTCGAGCAAATACTGCAAAGGTCAAAAGTCGCTTAAAAACTTACACTTTTTAAACGCTTTTTATTTTACCAAACCTTCGAGTTAAGAAAAAGGAAGAAGTTCTCACTTAGATTTATTTTTTATGTTCCTTACCTCAGATCTCTATCATTTGTGAACTACTTTAGGAAATTCTCTTTTTATAGCATACTCTTCCGGATTGGTCCCATTCAAATTAAAAAATTGGAACGGGAATTAAAAAGTTGGGGGATAAATAACACGGTTTAGTACAATTTATTCTAATGAAGGAAGGATCATCATACAGTTTAGACAACTCATCATGAGGTTTAATAAATATGGACTGACCGAACATGGTTAAATTATTGAGTGCTTTTAACTTTATTCCCTTGTACGTATATAATTATGTTTACGGGAATTAACGCGCTCACGGTAGGTATTATGTACATGCCTTTGAATGGCCGTGGTCACAGGAACGCAATTGAGTGTTAGTACGTTAAATCCCTTTAGCACTTCCTTAAATCTCAAAAACATTTTTTTTGTGAAGATTTCGAAATCACCTTCAGTGCAAATTCACTTTTATCACTCAATCGTCACACAGCTTCCCGCGAATTAACCACTTGAGACGCAGATACAGGAGTACGTCTCAAGAAACCTTGTAAGTGTATTCCAAGAATATATAATAATATTCACACATATGTCGATAGTAGTATATACTATAAAAATTTGTATGAAGATTGTTGTTTTGTCACATAGTAGCGTACAAGATAAATAATTATGTTAGGCAACTTCACCTTTTGGTATGGCGAAAATAATCAGAGTGGACTACGGCACGGTAGATAAAGTCAAGTTTCTAGCGTTAGATACTGTTGAAATGCGTTAATCCAAAAGAAGGAATATGACAATTTTGAATGTTGTTTTTATCTTTGAGTAAAAAGTCTTAAAGTTAAAATTCGAGAATCATCACTTTCAACGTGACCAGTTCTTAAAAGCCTTTTTATGTCTTTGTTTACTTAAACTATAAGTAACTCCTGAACTATCAACCAAGTACATAGAACTTTGTACTCTCAACTATTTAATTTTCTATCTGTTTTGAGCACGAGGAATGGGCTTGGTTCGGTCTTGGACACAAACGATAAGTTAGTGCCAACAAGTTTGTTCAAACTTCGACGTGTCAGACATTGCCGTCGTATAGAGTTTCAGTATGTTGTATTTGTTCCTTACTTGAACCTAATTCAGATAGTAATGTAACACTTATTGTGATAAATTAAGTTTTTTTTTTTAATTTAAATACATAAAGTTCATAATATTTTTAGTGCAGTACTTCAAATCAAATTACCTTTTCTGAACATGCCTAAAATGAAATTCCATTTTATTTAACCGTTACCGAAACCTAACTGAACACGTAATTAGCATTTACTATGACAGGTTACAGGTTGATGATATAAAACCTAAAGCTAAGCCACCTCTAACTTAAAAGCACTAGAAACAAAGAAAAAAAAACAGCAGACGTTGTAGATCTAGGGTACCAGATGCATTGCGGATGTCTCGTATACAATGGTGCAGAATAATTACGTAAATTCCGGATGCAGTTTGCAATGTACTCACGCTGAGAGCACTACGCCGAGATGTAGGATACGACAACGCTTTGTGTGCATTGCACACATCCTTTGTCTTCTATTCAGATACCCGAAATAAGCTTCATGTTGATTCTTAATCTATAGGTAAAGATATAATAGTTTAGGGCTTCTTACTAGTTTCGTATTTACTTTTTTTTTAGCTATTGAAAACTGACAGGTCTTTGTATTAATAATAAAACTATTTAAAGACATATTTTTTGTACAATCTTTGCTGGAATTGATTATCAGAATATGCTCTGCATCCCTGGTTCAGACAAAAACAATTTTTTTATGTACAAATTTATAGATATTTACACCAGAATCCAATTATCACTAGTTAAAAACACAACATATGAAATTTTTAAAAATTATTTTGCTTTTTATCTCTAACATTACGTGTTTCAACTACATGCAATGTCTCACACCCGTTACGTTTATAAGCTGACAGATCCTACAGAACGGGAGGTCTAAGAATCATCTTATCTATACGATACTGACTTAATACCTAATTGACTGATCAAATAATAGTATTATTATTATACGAGTTATGATGATATTTTTGACACACTTCGATCTAAATTATTTACGTCTTAACGACTTATATTAACAAGTCGAGGACGAACGATTGCAGTCATTGAAGCGAGTTTAGTTTCACAATTAATCAAGAGCTGTACTCAAATGATTATTCGACCGCATGCGATTTCTACATCGTTTTATTATATTTTCATCTCGGATTTGCCAATTGTCATGTTGAAAATAGGTAATTCGTTTGTGAGTTGTTATTTTTGTTAGCTTATTTATAAGGCAAACAATGTCAGAAAAAACAGATTAAAAATATAAAATAATAAATGAAAGCCACCAGCCATCTTTTTAGATAAAATAGAATATCAATCTTAAACAAAAGTTCAAGTTAACTAGCCTATAAACATGATAGGTAACTACTGCCACCCAAGAACGCCTGCAATTTAAGCAAACCGCAAATTTCCATATTTAAATGTGTTGTGTGTGCTCTTCTTACCTACTTAATATTATGTTACCTATCAAAGATTATGTTAATAGCAAAAACGAGGTTGGAAATCTATGACGATAATCCACTATCATCAGTAATGTAATCATAATAATATATTGAATCAAGAAACTGCTACGAAACATTAAGTTTAAAGACCTTGTCACTTAAATTTAACTAAAAAAAAAGTTAATCGGATATACCTAGGTGGATACTTAAAAGTAATAGTAGATAAACGACGTACCGTGTGATGCGAGTTCGCTAAGTTCAAAGTCAAATGGCCAAGGTAAGGATTATAAGCGATTTTTTATTTTAAATTTTAAACATCGCTTAAAATATGAGTGTAAAGTTTTTTTCCAACTTCCATCGAAGAGGTCGCTTCCATAACGTCTGCTAGAATAGCATTGTAAAGCTGTGCTCCCACAAATGACAAAGAGTTTTTGACGTATTATTAGGACATCTACTGTAGACTCTACCGTCTAAACTAGGGTTAAACTGTGACTTAGGATTTAGTGTTCTGCTAGTGCTTGTTAAAACTTTTAGCTTTATTCTAATCATGAATTTTCTAAGCTTACACCACAAAGCCGTATTAAGTAGGAACTCACACCATCATCAATCCTTCAATGGTTTATAGTGCGACTTTTATGCCGGGTCAAAATGGCGCACTCTGATTTACATCGGGTCACAATGACCCGGTTGGAGTTGTACAGTCAAATGCTTCAACCGAGGAACCTAATTTAAGAACCGGAATTACGAGCTGAGTTATTACCTTAATAAAGGTAGGTACGGCAAAGTCGTAACTAGTCAAATAGTACGCGTGATTTACTACAGTCTTTGTAATTAATATACCACATTATCCTGTACAGGTACTCGTACATAATTTTAAGGCTGGCTTAAGGATAAGTTGTCCATATCGGCAGACGGTTGGATGGCCACTTTCTATCAGGAGACTCGCCTGCTCCTCTGCTCCTAACATAAAAAAAAACTATATACTTCCTAGTTATTGACCCATAATAATGACTTACTTTACCTACTCTAATTTTCCCTTCTTTATTAATCTATCACTATAGTTATATGTTTTCTTTATCTTTAAATTCTTTGCTATGATATGATCCTAATACTAATAAATATTTAACTTTTTCATTTACTTGCATGATCGCACATACCGAAAATAACATATTATAGTCCTCTTTATGCTTTATTTTTAATTCTATTACCAATACCAATTTTATTCAATACTAGCTTTTGCCATCGGCGCCGCCCGCGTGTATGTCGGTTTTCGCCTATAAAAAGAAGCCTATGTCCTTTCCTAAGAATCAAACTATCTTCATACCCAATTTCATATGAATCGATCCAGCGGTTATGAATCCCCCTACAAAGTAAACCCCCCCCCCCTCCTTTTCACCATTCTGGTATAAAAACTAATAAAAAACTATCCTATGTCCTTTCCCGGGACTCAAACTGTCTCAATACCAATTTCATCAAAATCGGTTGAGCGCTTTAAGCATCAAGAGGTAACAGATAGACAGATAGACAGACAGACAGACAGAGACACCTTTGCATTTATAATATATGTATGGATACCTATACCATTGGTGGCTATCATAATACGAGTAGCAGCATTCAAATGTCAGGCTTAAGCACTGACACTGCACCACAACCATACTGCTTGAGTTGCTGAAAGTAAGGTTTATTATTAGAGTAGATTAAGATTTGCGAAATATTTAAGAAGTCAGAATCTCCTGTCAACCCTAAACGACTGTTCAATTATTGAATATTACAAAAAAATCCTATATCAGATCCTATATAGTCAAACGCTGCCAAATCGAGGCATCTAGAAATTCCATCGTATGGAGGGCCGAGTGTGTTGGCCGTCTGGCTCATGGTCGTAAAGGACCAGCCTATGGAGTTTCTTATTCAGTCAGTTGCTGCGCAGAGCAGTGAAGACCACTGGCAATGAATTGTTAATATGCATATCGGGATCTATTCTACTTTGGTAGCTTAAAGGTGATATAAGTAATCAGAAACGTTGTCATTTAAATAAATTAGTTCGCTTCACTTGCTAGACTGAAGGCAATTGGTGCGACTATTTAATTCATATTGATAAATTTAAATTTTGTTACTTGTCGCAATTAAAATCGTAAACGCGTTGAGGCAAGCTTGTATCAATCTTTGTTCCGTCAGGAGTCTGTTCTGTCATTAAAGTTGTGCTTACAACACGAAACTGCGAAATTATGCACCTTACGGGAAAGTGTTCTCGTAAAATCTTTAGTTTTGCAATGCTATACATTGTATCGGTTGCAACGGCTGATTTCTTGTATGGCCGGTCTCTCATTGTTAAACTACATTTAAAAAATTACTTACCATTCTCTAACCATAAAACTCTTATTCGAGAATTTTCTATGGTGACATATTTCAATTAAGAATAACAAACCTGTCAAAAATCTATAAATCATTCAATTAAACTGCGAATATATCAACATATTAGGGGTATTACGATTACATTTGAACAAGAAAAAGAGGATATATAAAATGAGTTGGGCATAGGATATGAAAAGCTTGTTAGTTTATTTATAGTAACGCCCGAACGCTTGTCTATGACTGAGTGAGCACCCGAGTGAAGGCAGTTGGGACAACGCCAAGAAATTTCAGACTACTAAAAATAAAAAAACTTACCAAGATGTTGGATGTGCAGGTTTGCACAGAGGATTGACCATTGAGAGGATAACTTACCACTTTAACCGACACCGAAATATGAAGAACTTCCTTAAACAACTGTATTAGTTATTTTATGTTTCTTAAATCTTTTATTGATCTTTCCGATTATTAAAATTATAAAAAGATGATTATTTGCCTACCCTTCTCCCCATTTGTTCTTCTTCTTCTTATTCTTCCATTCCACTCTATCATTCCTCATTTCACTGTTTACTCCCTTCCTAGTCATACCCGCTCTCACACAGGCCATCCAGCTTTATTTTGGTCTTCCTCTTATCTTGTACCCTTCATCTGAAATACCTAACACTTTCCTCACTCCATAATTTTTCACCCAGTCCATTCTTGACCTTGTCCATCCGAGTCACACCATACATCCATCTCAGCTCTCGTATTTCGGCTACGTTCAAGCGTCTATCATCCGTTCTCTTAATGATGGCAGGTCTGATGATCGTTTTGTATATATGTCCCTTTAATGTAACAGGAAAGTTAGTTAAGTATATTTCACATCCTTGGAAATTAAAATTGCCAAGGATGTCAAACATAAAATAAAGATACAAATATAAAATTAAACAAATACATAAAGACATAATTTTATTACAAAAATCCTAGAGTTATAAGGTACTTAACCAAGGGTATATGCTTGAAAAGCAGTAAAGAATAAGCTGTTTAGTATGTTTTTCTGAAGATATACTCGTTATTGTATTGTAAGGCAATACTTTTTTTATGAGTTGTAAATTGTGGTATTTATTTTCGTCCGATGAATATCTAAAGCAAAATACTAGATGCATTTTTAAGTGTAATATTTGTTAAGTAGACTATTTATTTATTAGTTCTGTTTCCTTTTATTTACAGGAATAGGTATACTTTATATTTTTCTTTCATCTTATATCCATGTTGTAAGCACAATAAAAAACACCAGTCCTTTGAAGTTTCACAAGTTTCACAGTCTATCGGAGCATGCTAAAAATAACCTTTTCCTCGTCCCTTTTCGATGCCTTATAGAAAACTAACATTTAATATTTTAAGATATTATTAGTTGAAACGTCAATATTTGTTGCACAATTACTGCCCGTGTTTCTTGCAGCATTCATTTTTTAAACGGTATTAGAGATTATAGGAGAGAGAGCTCTCAAATTAAAACTGAATTTTAAGAAAAGTACAGATTTATATACATAGTACAGATATATACAGATATATATATATAGATATATATAGTACAGATATATATTTTTTCTAACCGCGTAAATGTCCATGTCCTTTCCCGGGACTCGGACGAACTCTGGACCAAATTTTATCTAAATTGGTTCAGCGGTTTAAGCGTAAAGAGGTAACAGACACACAGACAGAAAGACAAACAGACACTCTTCCGCATTTACAATATTAGTATAGATGGTAATCATCAACATCAAGAGCCTTTAATAGTTCACTGCTGGTCTTAGGCCTCTCCTTAGAAAGGAGGTTTTGGCCTTCTATATATTTGTTGGTATAGGGTTTGCTTCAAGTTTTCCTTCTCTTTGCAGTGCTGTTGTCCTGCAGAGTTCGATCCCTTTGTCGGCTCTTACGACGCTCATGAGATGGATTGGCGTGGTGACACTCCGTATTCTTAATCCGTCACCACACGGCAAAGAATTATGGAAAATAGGGCAAGCGAGCAGGCGGGTCACATAATGGTCGGTGAGCACCACCACCCATGGATACTTGCAACACAAGAAACACGAGTACATTGGAAAGGGGGTAGTGTGGTAGTTCTCCGGTAACCTCCCTCACTCGGTGAAAAGCTACTAAAGAACTGCTTAACACCTTCTGTGAAGCCCTGGTATCACTTAAAGTCGAACTGACCCATGTGGTGAAGCATGAAAATGAGGCACTAAGATCCCTATCCAATCTGGTTATACAACACAATAAATATGGAAATTATTGATACTTTTGAAGCAAATTACATATGACGAAATGATTGGTTTTAGTCACAGCAATTTCACGGTGGAGTGACGATTTGCGTAAGATGGCTGGCAGGTGCTGGATGCGAGAAGCCGAAAATCGATCGAAGTGGCGTGGAATAGGAGAGGCCTATGCAGCAGTGGCCAGTGATTGTGATTTGATCATAGACAAAGAAAAACGCCAACAAAATCAATCAAAACTCTTTTTATCACAATAAGCCTCAGTGTTTTTGCAAATTAGTCACTGATGTGGTTATATGATTTATAAATCATATGATTTACACAGGTAATTGTAATATTATTCCATCCCTACAACACAATAATGTTAGAATCTCAAAGACAAGTTGAAGTAAAGCTGTCAAGTTAAACATACGACTAGTACAGGATCCGACGAGGGTTCTCTTTCAAGGAGTGAAGTGTCAGACCGTCACCGTTTCAGGCGTCAATTGTGTTGATGACGCTGCTAGGGAAACTGATCCTTTCTTTTTCGGGTGTATGACCGAATGAACTTAAACTGTATGTTTTACTCGACTACTCAAAGTTATGTTTTCGAGTGTATGTAATGTGTATATTATGAGTGTATTTGGCGTTTGAAGTGTAGCTAGATTTGGCTTAATTATGAAAGTGAAACTAGATAATAATTATAACACCATTTATTTGTCATAAAACATGGTATAAAAAAATTGAAATTAATAAACGAATGACATGACGAAGTTCCATACAATCGTTCATCTCTTGTTTTACCTTATCTTAGGGGAAATTTCCTTGTCCACCTTGTTGTTACTGCAATCCAGAATCTTTTGGCCCTATCGGTTTTTGGTGTTATGTTACCTTCCCATTTCCATTTCACCTAACTAATCCGTTAGACCATGTCAGTTATTTTCATTCGACAGCGTAGAGATACACGTTTCTGAATCAATTCCGTATACGAATTCTGAACTTATTTAACAAGCTCATGGTAAAAGACAACATCAGATCCGCATGTCATCTACGCAATTTTCCTACGCAAGTACAAGCTAAAGTAGTAGTACAAAGGATGTCCATGTGTCCTTGCGCATTTCGCTTAGTAAGTAAGTGCCTTACTTAATATTAGTTTAATATTCTTTAGAATTTATGTGGCAGGATGATAAAATAAATAAAAAGCTACAATAATATAGTCATAAACAATGACTTTAGTATTCTCCAGACCATAAATCACTTGAAGAGCCCATTTCCTTATTTTAAAAGAAAAAATGAAACAAAAATTCAAAGGTCAATCGATTTATAGGTAGGTAATTTGCTGAGTGTAAAATTTCATCAATCAACTTTGTAAGGAAGGCCTTTTGAATATCTGACATCCATTTTGTAATGGTGTCTAATAATAAAAGAACTCACCAACATTTATCAACAAGTTAAGAAGGTTATTGACTGGTGAGGTTTATTTACAAGACCATTTGCAAATATGTAAAATTAAAAGCTTTTGCAATAAAAGACCAACTGCCTCACAAAGTATTACATACTGACATAGCCATAAACACTTTAGGTTTTAATAATCATAAATATTGTTTTTTTTTTTATGATATAGGCATACAATCACACAGGTCACCTGATGTTAAGTGATTACCACCGCTCATAACCACCTACAACACAAGAGTCTCAAGTGGGTTACCCGCTTTTGAAATATTTCTTCTCCGCATCTTTGTGTTTTTAAAATGGTCATTGTCGTGTTGATTTCGATAGATGCATAAGTTTTGTGTTAGAACTTCGCTACGGTGATGTCGTTACCAAAAAAAACAATGTAAACGACACTCCAGTGGTATCATTGATAATACACGCTTAACACTACTATATTCGTATTTTTCTTGCATAAATATTCGGCGGAAAACAACGGTAGTAATTGATGAGAAACTTTATATTGCATGCCATATAAAGCATATAGGACGACCTCTGAAGAACATCAAAAACAAGGGGTTCTTAATTCGACTGGTTGTATTTTTCAATATCTCTGTCATTTTTCAAAAGATTTCAAAGTATATTATTGAATAGTTATACTGTATAAACTATACTGTGTATTATTATTAAATATTTAAACTAGTTATAGGTACTCAAAGATTGATCTCATTTAAATTTCCACAAATTTTTGGCTATTCGTCCGTGAGATTATGATTTCATTTGATTTATATGTTTAGAAGTGGGTCAATATAATTCTCCGAAATATTAACATTTACGAAAAGAGTAGAAATTAACCAACAATTATAATAATAATAATAAAGTTTATTTCTCTTCCACAAAGGTTCCTTAAAATTAAAACTTATAAATAAATTGAGAGTAGGTTTAATTCCTTTGTGGGAGACTGGTATCCGTACTAGGTGTCCCTGTCACACAGATTACCAGGCCCCCCCAGGATAAAATTTGCTCACATAGTAACAGGCTACTCTAGAATATTAAATATAGGAAGGAATAACAGATATTTATAGACTATTGTGTGTGTGTGTGTGTGTACGCATGCGTGTGAATGTACCTATGTGTGAGTGTGTCTGTGTGTGTATGTTCAGGTCATATTTATTTCGCTATTTCACTACCACCAGCTTTACTTATGTTAATGCATTATATAAGTATATTAGTGCCGACGTCTGACATTGTGCTGTCATGTTTGCACATTATACTATACCGTAGAGAGAAGAAGAGACAGTTTGTTTTCCTAGAATGTTTCTGGTAATCCTTGGATGTTACAATCTTTGAGGTTAACAAACCCAGGTTAGGTCATGGGTTTTTTCTCCACAATTACTATTTAATAATTTAATCTCAATTAATTTCGCAATATAATAATAAGAGCATTATCAGCTGAAAGACGTCCACTGCTGGATATAGGCCTCCCCCAAGGCTCTCCACAACAACCGGTCCTGTCCTACCCGCATCCTACGGCTTCTTACGAGCTTCACCACCTTGGTCTTTGGACCACCTTGTACTGCCTACCCATGATCCGTATTCCGGAATATGAGTGAATTAGGGCATGCTCTAAAATGTAATATTTACAAACAAACCGAACAAGTAAACAATCAAACCGTATTACAATGCACCAATAAAACTTCTTTCTCTGCACTCTGCGGAATTTCCTTCAAGTTCAAACAGTCCCATTTGTCTGGTATTTTTCGTATCAGCACTTCTATCAACGAGAAGCTTTATCTAATTTATGTGTAGGAGTTACTGATACCAATGGAGCAGACAGGAAAACCGTACCGAAGTACCAGTTCATACATTTTTCATTTAGCTGCCAGTCTATTTTAACTTTTTGGGTTTGTTCGTAAGTGAACAATGGGTATACGAGTATGGTTAAATCCCCAACGCTATTTCACAAGTATCCTTTTTACGCAGGCTGTGTTTTATTTGTTAATTTTCTAATAAATATTTTCATGTAATAAACAAGGTAGGTAACTTTAGTTCGGTAAGCGGGAGTTTTAGTTCTAGTAGAGTATATCCTGCAGGTTAATGTAATTTTCATCACAATTAAAAACACTCAACTTGATTGATGCCTTGGTTGATTGACTGCCTCGGTGGTTTAGTGGTAGCGTATACGACTGCTGCGCTGAGGTCTCGGATTCGATTACCGCGTAGGACCAAATATTTGTATAATCTGTAAATATTTGTTTTGAAGTTTGGGTTTTTTCTATGTATAATATGTATGTATTTACAAAAAAAAGTAAATAAGTATTCTATCAATCAATCTTGCTTTCATACTACAAGCTCTGCTTAGTTTGAAACTAGATGGCGTTGTGTATCAGATGTTGGAAAATATTATTAAAAATATTATTTCTTAAACCAATTATGACAATGGGTATTTGTTTTATAATTTTTTTTAAAAATCAAATTCCTTGCTCAGTACCGTTCAATGAATAAATAATTCCGATCTTTTTTTATGGAAATCAAAGATCATTCATATACGTTAAATAGTTGCCTTAATGTGAGTAGGTGCTTAATAAATATGTTTTGGCTAAGTCAGTGAGAGTGAAAGAACATGGTCAACAGTGCATTGGTCAATCTTCTTGTCTCATCAAACACTTTGAACCGTTTATGCCTCGACCGCACAGCGATATTTTACCCCGGGTTTTTTTTCGTTAAATTCACATGGGCTCTATATGGGTCTATAAAATTCAAGCGAAAAAAAATTGTGCTTTGATACATAATAAATAAATAAAAAAAACGCACGTATAAAATAACCTTATAAACAAGCTCGTGTCTAACCTGACATTGTGACATTCTTATTGCTTAGTAAAAATAAACAAAAGACCTGAGATTTAGAAACACGTTTAAAAAAGTTCACTTTTACTTCTCTGAAATAACAAAAAATAAAAATTCGAGTTCAGTAGCCAGGCATTATTTGTTATTATAAAATCGTCTTTATAAAATAATATCAATGCAAATATGTATACAAATAAAACTCGTTTACTCTTTGAGTTCAACAAGTAATCTAATTAACCTTTCTGAGAAGCCAATTGAAAGTATCTTGTAAATGTATCTTGTAAAATATATTCCGTAATGAACTTTAAAAACTCTCTGAGATCATGTTATAAATTTTATTTAGAAAGTACTGCTGAGATTCGTGTAGTAAATTAGAAAAATGAGTTATTGGATTTTTATAAAAAATTCAAATTCACCTAAATTCATTTGAATAGCTTATTCAAATTCAGTCAGTTCATGAATACATGGATAGTCAACGCTGGTTTCAATCACTTGTTGGTGAAACTACAACTTCCCTTTAATAATATGGTATTCGCTTACTTATATTATTTAATTACTATATCCATTAAAATAAAATCAATGTCTTATTATTAAAATGAATAAGTATGTGATCACATGACTTTATTTGTGTTTGTTACAGAAATGTGTATTGTTACAGAAATAATGGCTTGATTTTATTGTTTTGTATGACCAAAATTTAACAAGACCGCCATATTTTGCCTATTGGTCTTGTTAAATTTTGTTTGTAACATCTGCATTTACCGGTATTTCAAGAAATAAAAAATTGATTGTGCTTTTTTTTGAAAATAGAAATAAAATTCAATTCACTGAAATATTTACTGTTTTAAATATAAATGTCTGCTATAACATGGAGTCAGTTACGTAACAGACACCTGTTACTGGAAAGAAAAACAAGATCTTTTTTGCTATTTGTATCTTTTTTTTCCGTGATTTCAGATACCACCTGTCTCGGGTACTAATAGCCGGGGAACCAGGTATACCCTAGAAAGGAAGTCCCTGGTGAAACTGCTCTTTGTACCTAATAATAATATACCCCCGACCGGGGAACTAACCAATAAATGAATGAATGATTGCAATGTTTCCTTAAATTGTTTGTTCGATGTTCTAGTTTAGGACTAGTTTATGTCACTAGATTGTATTATAGATACTAAGAAGCTTATAAAAAGAATACCGTGTGTGCCATCTGTGGATAAATCCGTTTTTGAAGCAGCTATGAACATATTCTTACAGATATGGTTTAAAAAAACTTATAACGAAGAACATAAATATTAAAAAGACTAAAATACAAGTTTTAAAAACAACAACTGCAGGCTGCGTGAAAAAACAACAAAAAATTATATCTTTCAATGTGTTAGTTATTATATTTAACATGAAAATGTAGATTTAAATGTACATGCATATTATATAGGGAGAAATAAATGAAATTATAGGTTTTAAACTATAGGCTAGAATTATTCAATCCGGTCAAATAAATGAAGTCCTAAACCCGATGGCATTCCAGGCCAAGCGTGAGTCCTGGCCCTAGATATCGTGGCTCTCGAGCCCCGAGTTAGAGGGCTCTTTAGAAGACGGGGAAACTGGTCCTCATTAGAAAAGAGGAGCGCCCGGCGGATTCACTATCCGCCTACCGGCCCCCATAGTGTTGCTTGCGAGGTGTGCAAACTCTTTGAAAGAGTGATTGCACGGTGCCTCTTCAAGCACCTCTTCAGGGTGGGGCCGGATCTGGCGGACAACCAGTACGGTTTCCGTCAGGGGCGCTCCACCGTGGATGCGATCATGCGAGTGAGATATCTGGTGGAGGAAGCAGTTTCTCGGGGCGAAGTGGTGTTAGCGGCGTCTTTGGACATCGCCAACACTGATTGGCACAATTTTCGGATTGACTCGAGAGTCGTCACGGAACTCCCTTATACCGGCTGACGCAGGTGATCACCGGGAAAGGTTGTTTCAGAGATCACCTGTGTCTGATCTGCAAGGAGCCAACGGCCTGGGGGTGACAGGTGAGGCCATCTGTCACCCTACCAGAAGAAGGCCGGGGTGGCGGCGACACGCGATGCCGACCGCGCGCTCTCTTTTAGGAGCACAAATTGAACATGGGGGTTCCCACACATGAGGGGGTTCATCTACACGCCGTGGGTAGCCCGAGGTACGTCGGGGTACCAAGGATTTCCTTTTAAGGGTACACCTGGTCCCCCGGCTACTGATACCCGAGACGGCGTGCGGTTTTTGGTCGGTTCGAGACCGACATAATCACCCCTCGGTGGGTGATATCCAATGGGATTTCACACAGAAACAAAAAAAAAGAGACCATTGCGGTATGAAGTTGCAGTCTGTCACATTCTAACTTGCGGTCATGCCCGTTTCTAATCACAAACGGTCTGCAGACCGCACATGCTTTGGAGTAAGCAGTTGAGTTTATGACGTGGGAGAGTCATGCTTCATCACATATGGGCTTGCTACCGGAAAACCTACCAGGCCAGAAAACCAGTGCTAAGCATTTGTTTCTTCTCTTCTCTTCCCGAGTGAGAGCAGTTATCGGAAGACTAATTCTGGTTGGAGGGGCTCGAAGGATAGCAAAATATTTAGAGTAGGCCAATTAGTCTACACATTTTATTTTAATCCTGTCTTTCTTTCTTGAAGAACAGTATTAAAAATTGTGCTAGAGTTGGAATAGACCATGATTACATTTGAGAACATTTAGTTTTATCATTAAAGATAAGACAAAACAATTATTGTAGACAGTTGTCACGCTGTATGTGCTCTCATAATAGCTCGTTCGAACTAAACAAAGGGTAGAAACGGCTAGTTTGTCAGCAGTTTCCTTGTTATCTGAAACACAATAGTTACTTTGGTTTATGCGCTTTCGGATTAAAGTCTTAATTAAAACTTTAACAACATGAAAACAGCTTCATATAATTCAATAATATATTAATCAGATAATTTTAAAGAATCAGAACATAGACTGTTAAACCTCAATCCGAAGCAAAAGCGTTTGGATGAACCTCCATTTTATATCCTTATTCTAAAATAGCCCTTTAAACGCTAATTTAAAACCAAATACATACATGTATGTTATATAATACTTGGCTTAAAGGTTTACAAAAGTACAAGTAACCGCTAACCGCCGATTGGAGGTTAAGTTAAAGTAATCTTGTTTTATTTGCATATTAATTTTGCTAAATTATTCGACAGAGAACTAGAGTAATCGACATCGCACAAAGCATCAGTGCGCAAAAGTGGAAGTGGTCATGTCTCCAGGCGGACTGATGGTCTCTGGAGCCGACGTGTGTTAGAGTGGAGACCGCGATTAGGAAAAGGTAGGGTAGGGCGCCCTGCGCCACGATGGACCGACGACTTGAAGATAATGGCTGACGTCGGATAGATGCGGATTAAATAGGTGTCCTTAACTAAAAAATATTCGAGGTTCAAGCGTCCTCACTTGCCGTCCACGGGCGGACTTAGCTATTGGCACAGGGTCGGAAAAATATTTTTCACTGAGCCGAGGGAGGCGAAATTTGTTTTTATTTTTGTCAAGAGGGAGGCTAAGTCAAAGAAGCTAAGATTTAATGTGTATAATACACATATATACATATATAATACTTTCGTATGTCATTCCATGAGCAAATAAAATTTGTGTGGTAAAATTACTTCCATAAACTTAATTATATTACCAACACATGTAAAATCCAAGAGGGGCCACCTACTCCCCCCTGCCTCCCTCAGTACACCGATGTGTACTAAAAAAGAAACCCCTCAAAGCACCACAATTTTTGAAGAAATTCAAGGTCAAAGACAAGCGCTACTTTGGCGATATAGAGAAACTTGATCAATATTGCATTGAATTAACTTTAAAACAACTAGAAATGACTTACAACAAACTTGATTATACCCACAATATACGAATATCTAACATCACATGTAAAATCAGGGCGTTTAAACCGAGCGCATGATCCGTTAATTTATTTTTTCAATATGTCGTAAAAATAAAAATTCAAACCAGGACACGATTTCCCAAGTCAGTTACGGATTTGTGACTAATCTTTGGTTCTTTTGAACGCCTGCATTGGGGAGAAAATTGCTCATGTGTGTCATCGCGCGATCTGTTATCAATGAACATCTGCTAACACTCAAATGTACTCAACTTTAGTGATCATAATATTGCTTTTTTTAAGATTAATATAGGCATTATAATCAGTATTATTAATAATTGTTGTTGGATATCGCCAGTCGCAGATTTCAGCTAATTTTATTACGGAACTGACCATTTCATAAAATTAAATTAAGTATTTCATGAAATCAGAGAGGCTCGTGTCTAAATAGTAACTGAATAAGTTAACATATTGCAATGTTAAGTAATCCCAGCCAATCGTTACGGATAGTTGGTTCTGATGGCAATCGAAGTTAAGCAGTATCGTAATAGACTTAAAGCCGACCCCAACCTAGTTTGGGAAAAATGGGTCGTAGAAACAATAATCATTTCATTAAATGGTTAAAAAAAAGGAATTCATCAATTTCATGATCTGACTGGGATACAGGATATACAGATGATATTTACATGTTTGACTTGATCGATAGCAAATGTAATCAAATATATTATCAGTTATAAGAGAGATTTTTGTCAATCAATACAAGTAAGTTGTTATATTTATAATAAAAATAAGCAAATATATTGAATCATGAAGGGTCCGTTATACCAGTATCAAACTATGAATATTATTACTGATAGAAACATTAGCATTAACATACGTACACTAATATTTTTTCCCCCAGAATAATGAAAAGGAGGCATATTTAAAATATCCACATTTTGCAAACTAGAACTCAAGTCCGACTTACATAATTTACGGCCTTTAGACCAAATATAATTTCATTTTGTCCGTGTCTGTTGTCTGTATATAAGGATTCACAACAGAATTTGTTTCTAAATACTAGCTCTCTTATTATTAAATATTGTGCGTTTACTACTGCTTTAGCTATCCTTAAAATACTTTTGGCATAAATATTTTTATTAGTTATCAACAAATTGGTAGTTTATGGGCAAATAAATTCTGTAGAGAAACTGGATTATATTCTATTTTATTTATAAATCGATTTTTCTATGAAATGAAAAAAAGTAAAACAATGAGTTTATAATTATTACATGGCCTTTTCTTTACAGATTTAAATGAACTTGTGTCTAATTGTTTCAATCAGTATTACTGTAGCCTTAAAATAGCAGTGATGAATGGAATCCGCTGTGAGCAGAGTAGACTTAGACCAGCCCCAAAAATTAATGGTAACTTTTAGCATTCATTACAAGTTATGTTCTCGTCCTTTGTCCGAAGATTGTTTAATATTGATCTATTTTTGACCTGGAGAATTAAGTAAATAACAATATTATTATATCAATTATTAAGATAAAGAGGTTTTCTGTAATTTAAAAGTCCTACATTCTATAAGCAAAAGCTGACGGTAAATATAATGATCAATCAAAACACAGTTAGACAACAAACAGACACAGAAGATAAATACTTACATGAAATAAAAGTAACTCTACATAGATTAAAATAAAGTACATAATTAACTTGGATTTAAAATTTGGTACCTTTGTATATAAAATATTTGTGATATTGCACTTGAATCAAACGTAGTTTATACGCCCTGTCCTGCCCTTAAAATTTACAATTTAGGTACTAACTTGGCCTATGTTACTCGTAACTTGTCCAGCCATTAAGATTTACACCTCTGTATAAAATGTATGTAGGTATTTTCATGCCTTGGTACCAGCATTTTGAAAGGCAGTTCACTTAACGCGGTTTCTATTTTGGATTCAAATGATCACTTGTCGTCAAACCCCATCGAGTATTTTACTGATTAGAAGGCTAACTGGTCAGTAGTATTCTAGCCAATAGATATTAGTGGGTCTTATTCAGTTACAGAGACATTTATGTATATAAGGTTTTTTTCTGTTATGATGACCTAATGAAATCATCGCCAGCCCTATTACCTCAACTCGGTTAAGTTGACTTTTTTGCTAAGCCAATCCTTTTGGTTTGAGATTCTACAAAATTAACTTAAGTTAAAAATACTTTACTTTAATTAATGTTATTAAATACTGATATGCGTATTTGAAAAAAAATACATGGAAGTATTTGAACTGTAAGAAAACCGATTTTAAAAACAAATAACTGATTCATGAGAAAACGTTTTGTTTGAATGCCTTACCACGTCTAGTTTTAATATATTTATTTATGAATTTGTCGTCGAATGTCCCTTTAATGTCCCTCTCTAGAATCTTGAACTTAATTTTATTAGCTTGAAAAAGGATTTTCCAACGGGATGTTTCATGTTTCCCCAAAATAAAATATATAGTGTTGTTTACTTTCCAAATTTCGTCCGTCAGGTGGGCTGAAAAAATCACCCTACCATTAGATTATTTCGTGAAAAAAGTAGTACGGCAATTAAAAAAATAGTTTGATGACGTAACTGATCTGAAAATAACGATGATATTCTTAAAGGGGTTTTAAAAATGTACATATTATAGGAAGGAATATTACCTCTATCGTTGAATTCAGATAACACTTTGTCAGAGATGACATTGTCCGCACGCCAAAGTTCAGATGCACCGTAAACTTCTGAAACATCCTAAATGGTATACTTTTGATCAATAGAAACATCCTAATGAAAATAAACCATTAATTTCTATCTATTATATATCCTTCATCATAAACCCCGTATTAAGTTATTCTGAAAAAACTTCTCTGAAAGTTAAATTTTAGATATACCTACCTAATTTTATTTAACGGCAAGTATTATTTATGTGCATACTTGCTTTTGCCCGCGGTTCCGCCCGCGCAAATATCGATTATCGCGGTAAAATCTAGCCTATGTCTTTCCTCAAGAATCAAAGTATCTTCATACTGAACTTCATCTCAATCGGTTCAGCGGTTAATAATTCCCCATATAAACTCCCCCTCCCCCCTTTTTACCCCTTTAAAGGATGATTTCTGGGATAAAAACTACCCTATGTCCTTTCCCGGGTTTCGGACGATCTCTATACCAAATTTCATCTAAATCGGTTCTGCGGTTTAAGCGTGAAGAGGTAACAGACAAACAGAAAGATAGACAGACAGACACACTTTCGCATTTATAATATTAGTATGGATATATAGCGTATTCAATATGTACAATTAATCATTAATCTAACCACACAGTAAACAAATGCGATAAGCTAAAAGTTTTAGGGCCAAATTTAAAATATTTGTAATTTCACGTTACTTACTTCCTAAATTAAAGTTGTCGAAATATTCTTCAGAACTTTCCGACTTAGATACGTCATCAGCTTCATTTTTTGGACTCGGCATTTCTAAAAATAATTAGAGTAAAATATTACAGCGATTTGAACAACAAAAACAGTTAATAACATCAAAAAACAGACGCCAGAGACTTTATTGCTTCTTTCTCTGCGAGATAAAAAGAATCTAAAACATGATAACATAGGTCCGCTCAAAGAAATTTTTGTTTGGATTAATACACTTTTATTTCGCAGTACTTACAAAAAAGAAAGCTTATTAATTGACATGACAATGTTACAGTTTTTCGACTTATAACATTAAAACTAAATATTAATTAATTAGTTACTTTAATAGTTAATGAATAGTTTCAATCTAAGCAGAGCTTGTACTATGAAAGCTTGATTGACTGATAGAATACTTATATACTTTTTTTAATACATACATACATATTAATACATTATACGAGCCATTCCTCTCAGTTTCGACTGTTTTTATGCTCCTATATTACTCCCCAAGAATATTTCATATCAAATACTACAAGAATCATTCGTTTAGCTAAGAGCGCCACAGCACGTTTAAACAAAGAAACTTTTTTTTTTATTGTAATGCCCACTAGTATAGGTTGGGTTGGGAGTTGCCGATCAAGGTTTTTTTGGCCATCCTATCCCCGCTATCGCAGTAAATTACCATCAGAAGTCCCCAATCTCTTGCGGCCCGCGGTGCCAACTAGTACAGGTAAGTTGTAAATTTAATTTTTATAAGATAAATAAATAAATATGAATTAACCTAAAGCTCACCAGTAATCTTTTTGGCTGTTGATTCCTTTTTTGGTACACTTTTATCGCCATCTATAAAATTCTATTTTCAAATTTTTCAGTTTTAACAAATTGTTTGTTAGTTCTTAAATAATAAATATGCAAATAATAATAATAACTTTACACATCTATCTATCAGGAGTTAATCCCAAACTAGACAGAGCCCGTGCAATGATTACTAGAATGCTTACATACATATTTACATATTTCTAAATACATTTATAATTGATAAATTACACCAAGACGTAGAAGCGTATGATCATGCGCATTGCACAATGATTTATTCTGAGTGGGAATCGAACCCAAGACTTCCGGCAGTCAAGCAGTCAGTGTCACTAACCACTTGACCAACAGACGAAATTAAGAACAGATGAATATTATTGCTTTTCAAAAATATGTATATGACAAATCATACATTACCGCGTCTAGTATTTATATATTTCTTTATAAAGTTATCATTTATTGGTCCTTGGATTTTGTGCTCGACAACCTTGAATTTAATGCCATTATCACGTAAAAGTCTACGCCAGTAAGCAGTCTCGTGTTTACCAACAACAAAATCAATTGTGTCGCCTCTCTTCCATATTTCATCCGTCAAATGCGCTGTTAGAAAAATACTTATTTTATATTTTATTTTTGTGTTATAAAAGATGAAATAGTTAATCATGGAACTGACTAGATTAAATAAAGATGCTTTCGGCTTTTAACAGCAAAAAGCTAAATTTTAGCGTACAATGTTACCTCTGTCGTTAAATTCATTCAGAACGGCTTGTGATTTCACATTTTCTACACGCCAAAGTTCGGAAGGCCCATGTGGTTCTGTTACTTCTTCGGTACTCCATAAATCTAAAAAATAATTGTCACTCAGTCATAAATATAAACAAAAGCAGGTATAAATTTTAAAGAAGAAAACTAAAACATGAATACATGTGATATAAATTTAGGATGTTTTTTATAAATATTTCTTTAACAAGAAAGTTTCTCTGAGCCTGCTTATTTTGTCCATATAAAACTTACGATGTATTTTCTGCGTTGTATATGGATATTTGTCGTCAATAATTTCTTCGGATTCTGGATATATTGCTTTGGTAGTAATCATGCTGCTCTTCAAATTATGCGTAGAAGTTTCAATTTCTGAAAAATATGTTTAAAATAATTATACAAAATCATAATTGTTTGATCTATAGTCGTAATCACGTATGTACGAGTATGATACTGGCTAAGAAAAAGTTCACACATCAATTTAGGCTTTTATATTTGATGTTTGACATTTGATCCCGTCAAATCCTATTAAATGTTAGTCAAGAGATTGTTATTTATTCAAGTCAATCTCTGGAGAATCTTTGTTGACGATTTCAAATAACATTTTGTAAAACAGTAATTACGATTCACAAAATTTAAAACAATATTTAAGTACTGATATATGCCAAGTTATTTAAGGTAAATGTAATTGAAAAGTGTTCAGCAGACACACAATTATTGACAGACAATGCTGACGTTAGTGACTAATATGTCACACGTAAGAAAACTTTCTACTTAATTTTTGACATAAAAACATGTCCATGTTTGTTTTCTTACCTAGGGTTATAAAATAGTAGTTTTCTTTACATTAAATTTAATGCTAAAGAAAATACTTTACCTATGGTGGGTTTTAAATATTTGTTCAGGAATTTATCATCAAATATTCCTCTTAAATTCTTTCCAAGAACCTTCCATTCGATATCATAATTACTAAGAAGTTTTTGCCAGTAAGTCAGTTCATAATCAGCCACAATGAAGTAGTAAGTTTCATTCTTTTTCCAAATCGCATCATTCATGTGTGCTGAAAAATTATAACGCTTACAGAATCGTGCACAAATTATTACCTAATCTTTTTGTCTTTACCCCTTTTTACATTTTCTTTAAAGCAGACAGAGACTTAACATACCTAATTGCTAAAAAAAAAAAAAGACTTCCACTATCAACGTCCTGGCTCTACAATCCTCGCTCAGTCTGTTGCACTCTGCAAAATGAGCTATATGAGCCCAAACTTGATAAAAGATAAGCTCTCAGCTAAAAATTAAATACTTACAAAGTTTCATTTCGACACGAGCTTGAGAAGTAGGTTAACATTCACTGAAAGGATTCGTTTACATAGCTCGTTACTCATAGCGTTTTAGCTAAGTTAAATGATCTTTGACACCAACAGAACTTTAAGGATGTTTTTTTAACTTACTACACTAAACAGGTGTTTAAACTGTTGGCTGCTAACTGGGCTTTAAATTATGGTGGTTTCGTATTTAACTACTGCTAATCCGTCCCAAAGTTCTAATTTAGTGCCTTTGCTAAGAGTCTCTCGAGAAAGTTAAACCAACTTGGACCCGGTGAAAGGTAGGTGTATCTATGTATTTCGTAGCGTACAAACTCGAACTAAGAATACCTACTGCAATTTGCAAGTAGATGTGAACCATAATATATTTACAAGTAAATGATGCAGTGGCCTATGCTTAAAGTTAAATATCTAAACATAAAAAAAATTAACCGAACAGTAAAAAAGATAAAGGTATCCTGAGTAAAGATATTTAAATACGAGTAGATTATGAATCTGTTTTCATTCTGCACTCAATCATCGTCTAGGGAACACGTAAGATTAATTTAGGTCAACCGACTTTTCTATTTATTGTCGTAATAATTCAGACGTTTAAATGTAGAACCTTAATTTTTTTAACGATAATAATGTTACAGTTTTTGACAGTCAATTACTATCATATTCTATTTTTAAATTACCTCTAATTTCGAATTCGCGGAGGATATCTTCATTTTCTACATTATCTACTCGCCAAAGCTCATATATTGAATCATCTTCTGTGACCTCTGCAGCGGCAAAATAGACTGCAAGAATAAATATAAATGATTATTTATACATTATAATATAATGTTAACGATAAAATTAAAAACACGAAAACTGTATTGTACAAAAACTTCTTGCTACCTTGTGTACTAAGAAATAAAATGTTCATGAACAAGGTCATATTTTCAGTAAAAATAATCGAATTACCAGCACAGAAGGCGATAAGAAATTTTATTACCGTTACGAAATGAAACAGAACATTGACTTTTAATTTCTTATACATTTTCCATATTTGTATACAAGAAGAAGCGATATACGAGTACGTAAAACATACTGTTATTATATTACCTAATGACTTTGCGTATTGTTTAAGGCAATTATTTCCGTATTTTAGGACTTTAAAGCATATATTTTTGTTTGAAAAACATTTTAGTGTCAATAAAAACTTAAAACTCTCAATGGTTTTTGCCACACTCAGTAAAATAAAAGTTGGTCATAAGTAAAATACTACATATATTATGATTTTTTTAGGGATTTAGCTTGAATATGCTGTACACCTAACAAACACTTAATTAAAAAAGGAATAACATTTAGAAGGTCCTCCTTTTTATAAATGTATATTTAAATTTTGAAATTTATATTTTTATAAAAATCTATGGCAATGTTTATAATGTTAATAAAATTAATGGAGTTGGTTATTATGCATATTTATTAATTCATGTAAAAATTTATACATATGCTTGCTTACCAAATACACTACGTGTGTGCACTAACATTAAAACAACAATTCTTTGAACTTGCGTGTATAAAAACACAGCTACGTAAACACATCTACGTTATTGTGTTTTTAACATTGTTTACTTAAAAAAATATTCAGAAGCGTAGATTAATAATAGCGTAAAGACTTTGATATTCTGCATAATATAACGGAATCCTCAAATCAGATTTTAAAAGCATAGTATGTACACATCGAATTTTCGGCTTAGTTGTCGATTCTCTTAACTGAATTAATTTATGTGCGAATCAACACCAATAGAAAAGTGTAGGTGTGTAGTACAAGCGTTCACTTGCTTTACACATAATCTTACAACCATCATCATCATTAGGTAGGACCTACCACTGCTGGACATAGGCATCTCCTATTGAAAATCTAAGAACATTCATCCAAAGCTTTCACAAGTCGACACAATAAAAATGTGACCAACTGCAATCTTGTGAAAATATTTTAAACTTTTGTGTGCAAACTTGTGCAAAGCTGTGCGCCTTTTATAAAGCAATATATCTTATTATTGTAGGAAATAGTTTTACAACTATAAGTGGATTTTTATATGGAACTTTCCATTATAGAACATGTTTTAGAGCCATTTTATGTCCAACTATACTTTTGAAACTTACAAACGTATATTTACATTTAGAGTAATTTTTTCAAGGTCATGGTTTGTTGAGTTTAAGTTAAAGATTCAGAAAGTTTTTAGGTTAAAAAGAACTTCAAGCGATTAATACTCAAAAAGCGTTGATTTATGTGTATATTGCAACTTTTCATGGTTACTCTTTGCTTGTGCTAAATAGTTCCACTGAGTAAGAGAAATGTTAATGAAAGAACATTTGAAATCGACAAAAGTATTCATCAGCAGCTTTTAGTAGTCCACTGCTAGACATATGTAAGTATCTCCATAAAAATGAGGTTTTGACCTACTACTACTACAAAAGTATTAAACACACGATACTCTAAACCAGCGCTAGATCTCTTTTATATTATCTATGTGCTATTATAAGTCAACAGAAAATAGTTAACTATTAAATTATTTTCAAATAAAAAAAATCTATATAATATGTCCAGGCCAGTAATAATCGCCATTTGTCCATTAAATTAATTAATAAACCTAAATAAAAATAAAATAAACCTTCGACTGCGCGGATGACGTATCTATGATTTTCGCCACGCCGCTTACTACTACGCTGTGTGATTCACAAATCCTTGTTCTGAGTCCGGGTGTTCTTTGTATCCGCTTGATGTGTGTTTGTAAAGTCTCCCACGACACAGGATAAATTCCTAAAGCGGGTGTTGTTGTTAAATTCGCAAAATAGCAGAAAATTTTACCCAAGGTATAAACAGATCTCAAAAGGATTTAACAGGATTCACTAAGGCCATATTTCATATTGTAAATATTCTTTACTTACAAAGATCGCTTTCCAACAAATGTTCGTCGTTTTATCGATATAAAAGATACGATGTGATACCAATTACTCCAATACTTACTGAAAATAGAACACAAAGACCTCATATATGAATACATAGGGTGTGCCAAATAGAGTACTCCAAAATAAATAGGTATGAGAGAAATTCTCTCACACGTCATTTCCTCTTAACCGAAGCTCTTGTTATCTTTAACAACGGAGACGGTCTACTACCACCCACTGGTAAACTATTCAAAGAGGATTACAATAGAATAATACATCTATTCTTAGTCTTTGCTAGTGAAAACTTTGTTATATAATATTGTGCTTATTATACTCGTAGCAATCAATATGGTTTCTCTTTAAATACTCTCGAAGAAACTTAATATTAGATACAATGTAATATCGAGTATCAGACGTAATTTAAATTGAATTAAAAGAAAAAACCACGATACTGAACAGGTTGGTTCGCACCGTTTGCCGTTAGATGATAAAAGAGCTAGTTGCATTTCAATGAGGCTACTAATGAACTATTAATTAAGTATGGTAAAAAAGTGAACAATACCCCAGCGGTGTCAACAACACTTAAATCAATGGTTTTTTCAACCTTTTACATATGATCTAATACCTATTTCTAAATATAAAAGCGAACAAAAACGGAATCCTTAAAGAATCTGAACAATAGAGTAAACTATAAAGAGTTATAAATCTCTGTCTCATATTGCGTGGGAGAACGACCAGTCGTGTTCAGCCTGATAATATTTATAGAAGCACTACCATACAAAATATAAATGTTCGCTGAATGCATGTGACGTCAAATAAATAAGCGACTCAACTTGGCTATTCATGAATACAGCTTGCATTATGTAATTTCTTGTTTTTCTATCAACATTAATAGTTTACTTTTAAATAAGTTGCATTGACTTTAATAGGCCTACATCATGATGAACTTTAATTAAATGTAAAATTAAATGCCCATTCTATGGAAGTAAAATTAACGACTTAATATTACATTTTATTGCAGTTAATTATAATGTAGGCCTATTAAAGTCAATGAAACTTATTTAGAAGTAAACTATTGACATTAATGTCGATAGAAGAAGATACATACCCTTAATTCAGGTTGTACTCATGATAGCTAAGGACTTAAGTCGCTTATTTACGTGACGTCACATCGCACCGTCAGTAATGTTTCTGTGGTGTGACTAACTGTGGTGTGTGCTAAGTGCACAAAATGAAATTCTTTACTGTTTAGCACTGACAGAGAAAGAACGAGGATAATAATTACTCTGTAAATATATTTGTGCCTGTCCCCGCTCGTCTCCCGTTCTTAGTGCTACAAGGTCACAAGCAGTAATGTGTCCATATTTGCCGAAAGTGAACCGTCAAAACTTTGTTATATTCGTGTTTGTGCAAAAAAAAAACAGGTACCTAAGCTATGTTCTAAACTTTTTGTATTATAGAGAACAATTTGTAGTTGCTCCTTTATATTTTACAAAATTTAATAATTTTTCGTCTGATTCATATTACACTAAATTGCCAAAATTGAAAATGTTTTTTGTACTACGAGGGCTTAAAAATTGAGTGCTTTTTTAATCACTTGTAATTTATGGCATTTATTTATATTATCATTCTTTTTATGGCTATTTATAGTACAGTTATCACAACTTTAAATGCGATTTCCCAAAAAAGTACTTTTTTGTATTTACATAGTATAAAATAAAGTCGTTTTTTTGTTTTGTGCGCTTAGATATTTTAAACTAAGCAACGGATTTTAATGCAGTTTTATTTTTTTATATGTATAATACATGCCTATTATAGCAAAGAAAATCCGAGAATTTTAGATTTGTTGTAAGAAACATGTTTTTGCGCGTTTACATTGCAAACGCTGGCTAAACCTTATAAGATACACTAAAATAATGTACTACGGAATTATATATCTTAAATAGACCTATAAAAAATCCTCAGTGATATATGTCTATCTCCTAAGGATAACCCCACAGAAGAAGAAGAAGATTTAGAAGAAATTAGAGGTTTAAAATGCGGGGCCAGAACGACCGTCGGGCCATCCGGCCCGGGTGGCAGCGGCCGACAGGATCGGAGCGGGCCTATAATATTACATATAAAGATGTCCTGTAGTCCTATCATAATAATAGTATAATTAATTACTCCACACTGACACTACATTAGGAGTATTACTATTATCTACATTGCACCCGTGCGAAGCCGGGGCGGATCGCTAGTGCCTTTATATTACTAAGGGTACATGCATTCAGTCATATTTTGTATGGAAGTGCTTCTATAAATGTTATCAGGCTGAACACGACTGGTCGTTCTCCCACGCAATATGACAGAGATTTATAACTCTTTATAGTTCGGAATCTTAAATCCTAAAAGAATCTGAATAATAGGTTTAATTATTCAGTGCTCTTTTAGGATTCTTTTAGAATCTGAATAATAGGTTTAATTATTCAGATTCTTTTAGGATTTAAGATTCCGTTATTGTGCACTTATATATTTAAAAATAGGTATTGGATCAAAATGTAAAAGGTTCAAGAAAGTGTGTGAATATGATATCAACATTAACTAAAATAACTGATTTAAATATTTATGCTTCTCAATAATATAAATGTGAAGTGCGTTTGTTTATATTTTATGATTTTATAACTCAACATGAAATTGCATGCATGTCGTCATAGGGATAGAAAAAGATAATGGGTGCATTTCATTCCAAATAACTTTATCCCAAATTACTGCTCCAAGGGATAATCAAAAAAAAACTTACACACAAAAGAAAATCGCGGATACAGCTAATATAATTTATTTATTTTTGTCGTCATAGCCCCGCGACCCTGTTACCGCGCAGGCGAGGACTCAGATAAACGGTCGGCCTATAGTATACGAGTATGTATTTAAGAATAAATATTTTTCGTTTCTCACTGTGTCACTTTTAACTTTACTTTTAACTGTATTACTCTGAATAGTTTATTATTAATGCTTAAGTCATTAACAGGCTAAGAACAGTCAGAATACTTTAGAAGTACAAAAAACAAACTACAAGTACTCATTTTTCTCGACGGTTACAAAATCATAGAAACAAAACAAGAACTTCATTATTTGCTTTTGTGGACCAAGTTAATTAAAAGCTTTTTTCAGAAAATTATTACGAAACACGGACACTTTGAAATTCAAAGGCGAAATCGTTGTTCTCGTACATTTTTAAATTATAAATTCGGAATGGAAAACAACGACAATAAAAGTTCTGCTTTCCAAATATTTTTAGGTGGCAGGGAACATTTGCAAACTACTCACACAGAGTTAGCGGAAAATTGTTTTTTTTATTTACAAGTATTCTCCAAATATATAGGGGGAAGTCCCGTAGCGCCGGACGGCACCTAGCGTCGGACACATACTATTTCGACAAACGTCAACACGATCTATTTATAAATCGGTGAAAGGGGTGCGGGGGAACGTAGCGGGACAGGATCACGCAACGCGATTTGCCAGTGAGGCGCACAGTCGTGGTGGAAGCGGTGGATTACTGTTTTTGGTGGGAAAGCGTTGCGTCACGTAAATTTCAAGTAAGTATTACTGCTATGGTTTTATCCTTAATTGTTTTTGTTATTTGTTAATAAAGACAGTGTTTCATTATAATTATTATATTGTGAATGTTTTTATTAAATACCTAAACAGTTTTAGTATGAAATACGTAATTTTGGACATTTCCTGTCCCTTACTTTCGGACACAAAGGTGTCCCTTACCACCGGACAGTTTATAGGTTAGCTTTTTTATGAAGCATTTGTACTTATTGTAATGATGATTGTTTGTTGTTTTAAAGGATAGAAGGAGAGAGATATTTGAAAATGGAAAAAAAAGGAAAATGGGATCAGCAAAGTTTAAAAACTGCGATGAACAAGATTTTGTCAAAAAAAATGAGTTTGAGGGAAGCTTCGTCACGTTACAATGTTCCAAAAAGTACTCTAGAGCAGTGGAAAAGAAGTCACGTTGCAACCAAAAGATAGATAGATTCAGATTGGTAGATTCACAAAAACCTTCTCATCCGAGTATGAGCAAGTTTTAGTGGACCACATAAGCGATTTGTCTAATAGATGTCTGCCCCTGATGAAAATCGAGTTTTTGAAGTTAGCTTATGACTTGGCTGAAGCTATGAAGATTCCCCATGAGTAAACAAACCAAAGATGCGAAGGCTAAAGGAAGACTTGGCAATAACGACAACAAAAAGGAGCCGCTAACTGAAGTATCAAATATAGAAAAAACGACTTATGTAGTGTGCTTAGAGGACCACGACGAGGACTGGATACAATGCTCCAGATGCCAATAAAGGGCTCATGACGCATGTGCAGACGTTCTAGAATGTGGAGATGCCTACATATGTGATAGATGCACAATGTTTTATAATGTCCGGCGCTTGGGGTTTGACGATTAACCCGTCCGGCACTAGGTGCCAATGTCAAAGTCCTTTATTTTTTTATCAAAACTTACTTAACATTCCTAAACTATGTTTACGCAGAAGTTGTATTTTTGTTATTTGATTTTGATTTTATGTTTTGTTAATTTAAGTAATTCATAAATAAATACGTATTTCTCGATGTAGTTTTAATTTTATTTCCTGAAAACCTTATGTGTCCGTCACTAGGGGACTTCCCCCTAAATTGATTATGTTTCAGGTGAGCTGTCAAACCGGGGCACCAGATTAATGTTGTTTCTCGCCAAACAGAACACTATACCTTATCACAAGTGTAGGATATTAAATGGATTTGACGCTGTAAAAACGAAAACTATTTGAAAACTTATCTGAACTCATTCGGTAAACATGTACATACGTCAATTGTATTACTGAAGAAAGAGCTTCAACTGTAACATTTAAAAAAAATAGTTTACATTTAAATAACCTGTAACTTATCCAGCTATTATTTTGAAGTATTATGTATTTTGAAAGTTAAATAAATACATAGTGTAATAATAAAAAATTAAAAAAATTAAATTATATATGTTGGGTGTGTTTTTAAAAAAATAAAAACTAAACTGGTGGCATCAAATAGAAACAAAATAACAAAATAAAAGTCTCGGGCGCCAGATACCACCTTAAAAGAACACAGAACCCACCACATACACAACAAATACCTCGGACATCTCGGCCAGCACTGAACCTTTTTAATCCAGGTCGGGGAGCAGCTAATGAATACAAGATGTTCAGTTCTAGTGGCAGTTTATTATCCCGTAGTGTCTGTAGAGTACAATGTGTCTTATGTCTCTAATTACAATAGGTAATTCTTATACACAAATTAGTACTGTCATTAATGCAATCCTTTCCAATAAAAATATAAGGTTAAATAAGTTTTAAGAGTCACATGAAGACCCAATAAGA
The DNA here is from genome assembly GCA_902825455.1 of Arctia plantaginis. Taxonomy (NCBI): domain Eukaryota; kingdom Metazoa; phylum Arthropoda; class Insecta; order Lepidoptera; family Erebidae; genus Arctia; species Arctia plantaginis. The sequence goes on along the minus strand of CADEBD010000226.1, from coordinate 2,537,538 downwards.
AAAGAGTCTAAGGGTAGTTGTAGCAACGCCCTACTCCCTTAATCAAAATTAACCCCTTTGGGGACCTGTATAGGTTTTTAAACAAAGTCGCATAAAGACTTATTAGACAAAACAATAAACTCTAAGGGTAGACGTAGCATTGACCTACTCTCTAATAAGAAATAACACCCCTTGGGGACCTGCAGTATCCAATGCCACGTCGCCAAGAAAAATAACAAAACACATACCGATGACCTTGGTTCAGTCCGAATGAAATGAAATCAAACCAACTCCGAAAACTTCTCCCTCCGGTTCCCACGTGGTGGAAGAGGCGGGTTAGCACTCCCAGGCTCCAGACAATGGCGTGCAGCTAAGCAGCTTTTTCTACCATTTAGGTGCTCCACAGCAAACTAATTTCCTGGGGTCAGGCCGGCGAGAGACAAAAATCCGAATGCCACGCCATGACATTCCAATAAGAAAGTCAAGTATAATTTGAATGTAAAGAAATTCGGTTTAAAAGAAGAATAAGGGTATTGTAAAGACTTTAGATATAAACTAAAAACCCTGATTCATCTGCAAATAAGGAAAAATTATAGGTTAAACGCCTATCTCACAAGATGAATCCTAACTCTGGCAAGAAACCATAGATTACTCACCAGGGTCCCAAAATGTTTCACAAACTAAGCAGCGGCATTATAAGCATTTCCTGTAACCAATTAAACAAAGAGTTAGAACCACTAATTCTGCCAAGCCAAGCGTGAAGCACGTGGCCGAACAAAACTTACCTTTTTAATAAAAATAATCACTCGAACCAGTAGCTCGAGTCTTTAACTAGGTTGGCCAAACAATTAAAGAGGAAATAGGCCCTCGTCCATATCAAATAAATATGGATTACTAATAAAATAAATTACAATGACTCGCTCTGCTTCATCTCACCCGGGCTGACAAACCAATAGTGACGCTAACGTGTTGCCAGAGCAAAAGCTTGTCCACTCCCTAGAACGTAAAAAAAAATGTTGCCAGGACAAGAAAAACTAAATCGACTAACTATCGCGGGCGATCAACATCGATTATTACTCTCGTCCACCCCTCGACCATCGACACTCGCAGAAACGACATAAAATTCAACCTAACAAAACAACAGCAAGACTAAGGTTCAAATTACTGTAATGGTGCGAAATGCACCGTTACAATAGTAAGCAACATACCAGCTATCGTGTGGTGACGGATTAAGAATACGGAATGTCACCACCCCTATTCATCCCGTAGGTGTCGTAAGAGCCGACTAAGGGAACAAACCGCATAGGACAACACTGAAAAAGAAGGAAAACTTGAAACAAACCCTATACTAACCCGTCTAGCCAGCGTGGTATAGTAGGCCAAAACCTCCTTTCTAAGGAGAGGCCTATGTCCAGCAGTGGACTATTATAGGCTGTTGATGATGATGAACATACTAGCTTTTTGTACTTTAATAATATGTGTAGTAAATATCATTTGTCCCAATAAAGTGCAAAATTAATTATATAATTTTTTTTCCACCATTCAGCTATAGTTAAGTTCTGAATTCGAATTTCATTTAACTAAACGTATGTATATTCAGTGATAAAAGAATCTTTATCATTCATTATCGCCGAAGTGAAATAATACACTGAAAAAATAAAATCAGTACAAATGAATAAAACCTCTTCTGCAGGTAGTTGAAAGCAGAAACGAGACTGCGTCACGAAAATATTTAAATTTCAAATTCGTTTCAATTCTTATTCAGGATATACAAGGTATAAGTATAACGAGTGCGTTTTAGGGTTGTCAACTATATCGACCAAAATACTTAAGTATTGTTTATTCTTTGTGTTGTTTTGTGAACGAATTGAGGTAATCATTCCTAACTTTTTGTCGGATGAATATTTACATATTTATAAGCGAGTTTTGCAATTTAGAATCGCTAGTGAGTGTTATAAATACGGTTTGCAAGTTATCAGATTACCAAACGTAACTCTTTAAAAATTGAACTTCAGCCGTAATGTAATAGACTTTAAGCCGACCCCAACCTAATTGGGGAAAAGGCTCAAAGGAAGGATTTCTGAAATGTTGATTTCTGATGAAGAATATACTTTTGCTATTTTATATTACTTTACCAGAACAAACATTAACGGCAGAATCAACTAGCCAATTATTTTAAATCCGAGTACTCATCAATCATCATCATCATCAACAGCCTTTAATAGTCCACTGCTGGACATGGGCCTCTCATTAGAAAGGAGGTTAATACCTGTATTGACATGCCACAGATAGGTGGTATCCGAGGGGAATTCAGCACGGAAAAAAAAGAGGTATTGCAATGTTGTTGATATCACCATTGATGACCTATATTACTATATTTACTATATCGACAGTCTATTGTCACTGTGAGTTTATGTTAGTAGAATACTGATATTTTGACCGATGTCAAGGGTGTCTCAATGGCATCTCAAAAGCGTGACTCGAATGACAAAGGCTTGGCGTTAACATAAAATAGCAGAATTGAGGCACAGGTAAAGTGACCATTCCTGTCTGACCGTGGTCAATGGTCACGAAGAATTGAAGAAGAATAGGAATATTATTATTATTATTTATTGGGAAGATGAATAGGTACATATGGGTACGAGAACATTCATACAATGATACACGATTGGTGTCTTTGTAAAATGGCAATCAAGTAAGTTTATCGTTGTATGTGGAAGTCGCCACATTGTAAAGAAGTAAATTATATGTATGGTTAGTCTTACTGTGGCGAATTTGCATATTTCGTTTGTTTTGAATCTTCCATAATTTTAGCAATACATTTTTCCCCCACCTAAAAATAATATTTATTGTTCTTTCAATTTCCAATTATGAAAATTCAATGCCTTATTACAGTGAGGAGAAATTAGAAAATTGGTATCAGTAGAAACAAGTGTCAACCCTATACCCGTCAAAGTTATCAAAATTTCGCCACACAATAAGCCATTATGTACGTTTGAAGTCTGCCCCAGGTCGTTCTTAAAAATGTCACAGGCAGCGCCAAAGCTTTTGTACTAAATATGTATTGTGTTACTTCAGTTCACTTCAACCGCTACGGGTCCTTTAACTAGGACCTTGAAAATATAAAAGCTGTGCTCGTTTTTTTTTTAATTTGTACACAACTTTCTTTATACTTTAACATTATTTAAGGATATCTGAAAATACGAGATGATTTTGCTTTGTGTACAATTTAATGGCAAGAGAAAGTAATGGAATAAACACAAATACTATTCAAGAGGCCTTATACATTTCAATTGTGATTTTTAAATAAAACGGTTAACTTTAGCGTTCTTGTTCTAAGAAACTATGAAACTTAAACAACTTTATCTTAATAAAAAATGTAGAAAGTAATAAGTATTGATCAAAGCGGCCTCACATTTTTCTTAATTTTTTTATAATTATGTAGACAAAGTCAAAACTCTAAAGCAAGTTTTTCGTATTTTTCATTAGATCATAAATTGAACGACAATATCAAACAAATAAAGTGAAAAAAATATAACAACGTATGTTAAATACTATTAAACCACAAACTAAAGCATAAAACCACTAAAAACTCTATAATAGCTGTAAATACCTCCTGTACTTCGAAATTTTTACCTAATTAAATAGAATTCATGATTTTATTTCGAATATATATGTAAAATGATGTTTCGGACTTTACAGCTAGAAGGCGCCGCCATTTCCTAAGACTCACTATAGAAAGAAACGCCGAAATAAACCACAGAGGTGTCTTTTTTTTAGTCCCTAAACAAAGTTTAAGAAAGCCTTTTGAAGAAAGGACCATAGTTTTGAGTTGGCCTGTCCATACAGACGGCATATGGGCCCCAGCCATCGTGTAATTTAACCGATATTAGTCAAGATCAACGACCTGAAGCACGACACTATCGCCAGCAAGACATTTAGGCAGGCCATGGAAACACTCAAAACCAGCTTTATATTAAAGCCCATAAAAAGAACAAGCCGAGCCCAAACAAAATTGGGAAAAGAGAACGAAGATTATGTAAATAGACTGAATAAATTGTATTACAAGTTATATATCGATAAATAATACACATTCTTGAAATGATAAAATACTTACAAGCCGTCTCTAAACATTTTGGTTCTTAACCATTGATGAAGAAAATATCGTTTATGAGTAGCATCCCAATCAACCTTAGTTTGCTGTAATACATAACCTACATAATTCAAACATAATGTAAACCATAGTCTTCCACTTACACACTAATGGGCTAACACTCTAGGCTTTCAAAAGTTTTGGTATGAAGTAAAATCTCGTCTCTCGTAGTGCGCAAACTATTTGGAGCTTGTGATGGTGACATGTTGACCAACTACGAACTAGTTTTGAGTGCAACGTAAGTAATACAGAACTTTAGAAAACAGAACATGAGTAAGTACCGAAGTAGCGCTTTAACAGATATGTTCTTTCGCAACTTAGTTTCTTGAAAATAAGGCAGCAAAATACATTTCAAATTGGAACTATTATAAAAAGTTCCTAGTTCCTTATTTCTTTAGTGATTCTTTCGTAATATTGTTTTATTTACTAGGGTCTCATCCTCGTAAAGATGAGAGAGCGAGAGCGTAAGTAAGGACCAAACTGTAGCTGGTCAGGAGTACGTGTTGATTTATTATTCATCATTAACTTTGAAGTGGGAGAACCATACTTCGGCAAATATAAACCTACTCGACTGGACTGATACCTAGCCTCATACATACATAAAACCAGTGCTAAGCAGGTTTTCGTTGCTCAATTCCCTCCCTCCTCCAATTCATATAATTGACTGAATTTTTAAATAATTACATTACATCTGTTGTAGAGTTTTGAGTCTTAAAGTCGCCAAGACAATGTTTTTTGTAATTACGCCTGTTATGGTTAACAATTTTAAACTCAGTAATTTTAATTTTCTTTAATGCAATGGATTGAGAGTTAATTGCATTAAAGCATTAAAATAAAAAGTTTTCTCTTTCAGTAGATATGTACTTGTAAAAGCTAAAATGTCCAAACGAATGATAAGATATAGATCTTTCCCGTGCGGCTTCGTAACTAAGGCCAATTACCAATTTTATAGAAGTTTCAAGATACTAGAATGTGCTTAAAATATTTGAAGTCGAAAAAAGAAAATGGGATGGACTTTTGACTGACAGCATTTTAACGTTGCAGACCTTTATTCCATAGTCTTCTTTGCTATATGGCTTTCTTTTTTAAAGTATATTGCAGTGTAATATTACTAATATAATATAATATATTTTACTACATTCACACAACATAATTATACATATATTACTTTAATATATTATATTATAGCTGTCTTTTTTTAGAAATAGTACTAAGCGCGTCTGAAGTTAACGACTGAAGTTAAAGTAACCGAAAATGTTTGTATATGATTTCTAAGCTTCTTCTACCTATGTAACGCTAGTCTTAAAAGTTATCTTGTATTTGGTCTTTCAAAGTAAACTCTAAGTTTGACATAACTAGAAAGGAGCGATAAAACAAGACATATTTGGAAAAGAGACATTTAACGTAGCGCTAAATCTCCAGTAAATCTGTAATTTGGTAAATATTGCGTAAAGAGTTTCTTTGTTATCAGAAATCGACGACAGTGTGTTATTTGATCGGTAAAATTGAAAACCTTGCAAGACATCTACGGATTTGTATCCGACGTTTATCCATTGTACCCAAAAATAATGTTAACAACTCTGCTGTTTTACTGAATTCAAATGCTGAACGGTTTTATGATGGCAGGAAAATCGATGTATTTATTTTACAATGAATTGAACAATTATAACAAGTGGTACGTACTAAGACAGAAAATTGCAACACTTGGTCAGGACTAAGTGACATGTGATCTTAGTTTCCATTTGACTTGCGTATAAAACAAAACTCTTAAATACGACACAACAAACAGGTCCAAGTAGCACCTTTTTTTTTCCTGTGCAGAAATCCCCTCGTATATCACCTACCGGTGGGGTGATTATGTCGGACTCGAACCGACCAAAATCCGCACGCCGTCTTGGGTACCAGTAGCCGGGGAACCAGGTATACCCTAGAAAAGAAATCCCTGACGACCTTGAGCTATCCACGGCGTGTAGATTTGTGCTCCCGGAACGGAGCGCGCGCTGGGAAGCGCATCTCGCCGCCACCCCGGCCTGCATTCTATAGCAGAATCCAGGAATACCCGACGTGAATTCAATTCCCGTTTAGGACAATGAATTGAACAAAGAACACGATGTTTTTGTAATATTTAAATTTTAGCTTATGATCATCTTACCGACAATAATATGTATTAAGAATTAGACGTTGCGTTTAAAATGCACTATAATCGTCATAAAATGGTGTAATTCACATTATTAACAATTCTGAAACCCTTGCCAACTGTCATTTAGACATGACAATTTAGTCGCCTAATCGTCTCATGTACATTGCCAATATCGTGTAATAACGGTTATTATGCCGTAAATTCGTATAATTGTTAGGGTATTTGGCTTCTGGACACACAATAAAACAGTAATAAATATGATTTCGAAGCTCTTTTGGCATCATTTATGTTAACAATATTGTACTTTAGAAATTTCATTCACCAAAGTTATTAAGATACCATTTGCTAACAGTGAAGCTTGAATAGTTTGAAGTTTACTCTATCATATTCATCAGTTCATCGGTTTCCATTATCATAAAACGTTACATTATAACATTATATAAAAGTAAACATGAACTTTTTACATAAGAGGTAAAACATTTGCGTATGACTGAGTAAAGGTCCCCCTTTTTTTTTTTTTTTTTCCCCGTGCGGAAATCCCCTCGGATACCACCTGTCGGTGGCATGTCGGACTCGAACCGACTAAAACCGCACGCCGTCTCGGGTACCTACTAATAGCCGGGGAACCAGGTATACCCTAGAAAGGAAGTCCCTGGTGCTCCAGTAAAGGTCCCCCTAACATTTTCAAACGGAACTCGATTGTCAGCTACAAATATCTAACAAAATATACTTTAAATTGAAGAGTTGAGAAGTAGATGAAGTTTTTTTGTTTCATTCGATTAGAAACGTGAATATATAATTTCTGAGACTAGAACATTATACGTTGTTAGAGTGAACCTTATTTTGTATCAACCATTATGCTTAGACACAATTTGAAAAATCTGAGACTGATATTTTTGCGGACGCCCCAGGTAAATTCACAAAATTTTCTTGAGGTCTATGAAATTCTTAGGCCTGAGGGGTTGTGAATAATGGAAATTGTGTTTCAGGAGGAGGCGAAAAACATTTTATTATACATATTTTTTTCACCATTTACCCGAACGATGTCGCATTTACTACTAGAATAAAAATATTTTTCGTAAGATCAAGCAATTTCACTTATGAACAGAAAAAGGGACAGGCATTTCATTCACTTATCTATAATTTAATCAAAATTAATAATAAAATCAAATCCAAAATGTAAATAAATTTATAGAATGCATACTTAGCAATTTATAGTTCAGAACAAGGTCCCAACTCTGCCATATAAATTCATTCATTGTTACAAAAGTCCGAGGTGATTACCCCCCAAGAGTATCATGATTCTACGTTTATAATACACCTTAATTTAACTACTTTATTAAACAGCTATTCCTTTAATGTGTGATTCATAATTAACAAATAATACACGAAGAGCGGTTGGTCAGTATGTTAGTAAATTATTATACTGCATGATGAATGTAAGGTCATTTTTAATTTTAAATGATTAAAGGCTAAAAAGCACTTTATTATTAAAATAATACATGTATTCGACAAAGAACAATGGCAGAAACATATTTACCTAAAACTTAAGCGTTTAAAAAATCGAGTCACAGTAAACTTAATCAAAAATTTTTCTATGATTTATCATTACACCACCATGTGTTGTATAAGTCTTATAAAAGATAAGATATTTTTGAAGATTTTATTTGACCTAAGTACGTAATGTCAGATTCGCCATCACGTATAACTGACTAGGGATGCGTGGTGGCAATATTATATTATGGAACATTTTATCGATAATCGATTCTTATAGCTTTGGCTGAAATATTCACCGAAGGTTCACTATTATGATTATGAATTTGCTTCTGCCCACGTCTTCACTCGAACGGTAGAGTGACTGAATCAACATAATTAGAAATGATTTAAAATATTTTTGACTCTCTTTAAACGATTTTAAACACACTAAAGAAATAGAATATAGTTACGTTATTTTCCACTACACAGTGTGATGAGAAAAATACATTGTCATTGATAACGGCACATAAATAGACATACATCGATATTTTCAAATTGTCGATACGTCGTCGTTTAGAACATATCTCTTAATCTGTGGTTCAGATCCTGTCAAGTTCCGGACTCACCACGTTTGTTATTTTATTTTTGTTTAATTTAGTGTTAAACTCGAATAGATGTTATGCTTTTATTTTTTCTATTTCATATACTGTAATAATAATGAAAATAATATTTTCGGCTATCTGACACACAACGCCATCTAGTTTCAAACAAAACATTAACAATAGGTTAGTACTTAACCTCGAAACATTTAAAATCCAATATCTTTTTTCCTAGACTTCTTTCACAAGTAATTTTGATATGAGAATGGTCAAGAATAAATTCTCAAGTGTCAAGGATTTTTTGATATTTAAACGCTAACATTTCAGTTCAAATAAAATTATGTATGGGGACCTGCCATTGTCCTTTGTTTCTTTTTTTTGCACTTGATACATGTTTAGTCCTCCGTAAAATGGCATTTGTTTTATATGCGAAAATAACATACCACGAGATGGCGGGAATTACGATTAACACAGTTTGAAGCATCAAACTGTAAAAATTGTAAAGCTTTAGTATTTACCAATTAAGGTATATTAAAGGCATTTTGACAGTTTTCTGCTAATAATTTTCTAATTCAGTAGCACCAAATACTACTCTGAATTCCGTTCTAGGTACTTAAGCATATTCACTTATCATTGATAAAAGTACTCCAAATAAAAAAGATCATTACAACATCAGAATTAGAAAATGTAGCTTTTGCATCACGAATTTCATGATAGCATTAATTAAATCGATTTAAAAGATTAAAAAAGAGTGCCAATACTCACCAACCATCTTCATCATATTATCTCTAGTGTTGTACTACAGAGAGTTTCGCTACGATATTTAAAAGTAAATTAAAATTAACTTGTAACATTTCAACTCATCCCTTTGTAATATATCATTTCTGTTTTCTAACTGTACCTGATTAAAGAGGTCGTGGGTTCGATTCCTACCCAGGACAAATAATTATTTGATGATCACGGTCATTTGTTCTGTGTCTGCGAGTATTTTATCTATAATATGTATTCATTTATAAATATATAAGTATATTAACAGCAGTCTGGTTACCATTGGCTCTGCCTAGTTTGTGATCAGACGGCCGTGTGTGAAATGTGTTATTTCACATACTAACAAGGATAACAAAAAAGAGCAGCCTTAAAAATGAATACAAAGAAAAGTTCGCACTTAAGTATTCGAAGAGCGTAATGCTATAAATTCAGAATTGTTGCTACTTAACCTAATTCAGAAACGCGTACGATATCTTTTCAAGTAATAAATAAACTTCTAATATCGGAGAAGTTTGAGTGACTTTCCTTACTTTTACTTTACAAGAATTTTGAATAGGCTGCTATTAGACCGATTTTTTTTAATCTAAATTAAAAATATTTTTATGAATAACTTGTGAAGTGTGAGATGTGTTGGTAAATAAATTCTATAATATTGTTTCAATTAATTTCGATGTTAAGGCAATTAAATAGGTCCACACTAAATTTTTCGCCAAATATTGAGGACAGATTTTTTTATATTCGGTTAATCTTTGCAGGGATATGCAAGTGAGATTCAGTAGGTAAGGTGCACTTAATACCACTTTAGATCTGGAGAAGGGTTGTGGTAGAACAAAAAGGAATAAACTGATATCGTAACAGAATGTGTATTTGGTGGAGGAGGCTGATGGTCGCTGGAGCCAATATGTGCTAGAGTGGAAACCGTGATTAGGCAAACGTAATGTAAGGTGCCCTGCAGCACGATGGACCGACGACTTAAGGGTAATGGCTGGCAGCGGATGGATGTGGACTGCCCAAACCTCTCCGTTCAGCAGTGGACGGCAATATGCTGAAGTATGGAGGGTGTTTGGATACAGGTTCCGAAGTCACTCTATATACAAAGACTCCAAAGCCGGTGTCAGAACAAATGGTGGATATACGAACTGGTTTAAAATCTCTTGGGGTATTAGAAAATGCAGCTTAGTGTCTTCGTGATTGTTCAACTTATTCATATAAAGCTATTTCTCTAAACTTCACGAGCACCAGGGTGGTTTGATGCAATTCTCAAGTCTAACTTGCATTTTCGGCTTATGAGTTGGAGAACAATCATGAAACTGTATATACTCTAGCTGTACGCTGCCACGCTTCGCTGTGGCACAATATGGTAGTATTAATGAGAAATAAAGACCAAAACTAAAACGAAAAATAGATTAAAACAATCTTTGAAGCGGGAACATCGTGTAAAAATTTGAGCTCTATCGGTTCAGAACTTTTTGAGTTTTTTAAGCGTACACAAGCTAACTTATCATTAATCCATACTAGTCCATACTAATATTTAAAATGAGAAAGTGTGTCTGTCTGTCTGTCTGTTACCTCTTCACGTTTTAAACCGCTGAACAATTTAGATGGAATTTAGTACAGAAATAGTCAGAGTCCCTGAAGGACTGTTTTATCCAATAAATCCTTCTTTAAGGGGGTGAACAGGGGGGTTCCTCCTTTAAGGGGGTGAACTGCTTGTATAGGGATGGGAACCGATTTAGATGAAATTTGGTATGGACATATGTACTTTGATTCTTGAGGAAAGATATAGGCTACTTTTTACCGCAATAACCGACATACGGGAGCCACGGGAAAAATCTAGTATCTATACTAATATTATAAAGCTGAAGAGTTTGTTTGTTTGTCTGTTTGAACGCGCTAATCTCAGGAACTACTGGTCCGATTTGAAAAATTCTTTCAGTGTTAGATAGCCCACTTATCGAAGAAGGCTATAGGCTATATATCATCACGCTAAGACCAATAGGAGCGCAGCACCAATGGAGAATGTTTCAAAAACGGAGAAAATTTATTACTATTGAGAGACGCAGACGAAGTTGCGCGGGTCAGCTAGTATATATATATATATATTTGATACGGTGCCAACACTAGCATAAACAGCAGTAAATTATATCTGTAAACTTCTTTGGTACACTTTTAAGACACTCTACGTGTATTAAGTTTTATAGCCTTTTTTTTTTTTTTTTTTTTTTTCCGTGCGGAAATCCCCTCGGATACCACCTGTCGGTGGCATGTCGGACTCGAACCGACTAAAACCGCACGCCTTCGCCGGGTACTAATAGCCGGGGAACCAGGTATACCCTAGAAAGGAAGGCCCTGGTGAAAGTTTTATAGCCTGAGTGATTCCTTTTATTAACTCTATGTGTACGACTGCCGAATATAGGTGGAAGTGGGCTTTTAGTTTTATGGCGGTGTAAAGAAGTGGGCAGTAGTATTATTATGGTGTATAAAACCGTCTAACAGGCCTGTCTATTTATAAATTCAAATGAAGCGCTCCAATACTTATTAAATGACCACTTGATATATTTTTATTTACCTAAGACGTAAATACAAACTTATTAAATTAAAACTATAACTTAGAAAAACCACCGGGATCATAAAAATATTTTCATAATAGTCTCTCCCTTTAGATAAAATGTCTACTTATAATATCGTTATTACCCCGGGGTATTAATAAATTTTGCGTGTAATACTAGCAATATTCTAAAACGAATTATAGTACGTCTCGTTAGAAAATATCGTGGGAAGTTATAAGTTGAGTAGACTGAATCTCACTTTAGCTTTAATAATTATTTCATTTTTATGAACCTAGCTTTAGAGAAAATGAAAATTTCTTTTACTTTATTTATAGAATATGATAATTATAGTTCTGAAAAGTAGTATTTACAATGTTATTCAAATAAATTAACAATCAATTATACCTACAACCAGTCTGTTTAGTAAGTAATGGATGGAGGGGGGGGGGTTATTATTATCGTACAGAAAGTACAAAACATGAAGAGGACATAAAGGAGATAACTTTACTTTAATATTAACGAAAGAAACATAGAAAATAAGTAATATTATGCCACTTTAACAGTTTAAAACCGGAAGATATTGTAATTAATTCTACAGGTAAGAACTGACATGAAATTGATTATCCCAATGAACAATTAAAGCTGCAGGTTTAGTCTACTACTGGCTTAAGCAGTTTTGAGGCTGTGTTGAGGTAAGATAATCATCGATTGCCACATATCATGAAACTTGATGATCGTGGCGCAACGAAAGGGCCAGTAGTGACTTTTATGACTGCCTAGGGAATCAGAACAGAGTAAATAATACTAATAATATGCAACGAAAATCTAAATGTTATAATTAATAATAATAAAGAAAGAGAAACCCTCTCCCTCTTTTTTTCCTCTGAGAAACGAACCATGTCGGCATTTTGCAACTGAGTTGTTTAAAACAAATATTATATTCAAGGCTCTTCGGAAATTCTTCGGAATACCTATATCTTTACCTGTGACATATCAATGCTATTAATACTAACAAAATAAAAGCCGCTAAAAGAATACCATCCATCTTTTCACCCGACACCGTTCTGTTTACCCTATCGATAGAAAACTACAAAATAAAAGCTGCGAAAACCCATACCCAAAGAGAACAAACAATCTACACTATTCCATCCACGCCTTTAAAAGGAAAATGGCAAACAAAAGTGTCTTCTATTAACAGGGAATAGAGTTTCGTCACTGAAATCAATCGGGTCTCAATATATTTTGTGTGCCGCCCTTACATTCCGTCACACGTCTTTGTGACATGACCTTTAATGTTCGATAAAGTAATCGAGTTGGGCTTTTATCGATACACCACAAAGATCAAAATGTCATATTACACAATTATATTGGGATGTTGACTATTTACATATTGGTAATAAGTTGTTGTATATAGTTATCATCGTCGTCTTCTTGCGTTCGTAGAAGAGCCAGGCTTTGATTCAAATTCATCGGCTCGAACGGAGTGATACCACAGTTTCACAGAAGTAATTCTGTGAAACTGTGGTATGGTAAGTAATTCTTTCGTTGCTTTTAACCGAATCAATTCGGTTACTGGAGCTCAAACCCATAATTCTGGAAGGGAAAGTCAAACTCTTGAGTTGCAGTATGGGACGGTAATCACTTACCATGATAGAAAAACATTTAGAGTCGGCGCAATGTGTGGCTTTGAAAAACGTTTTAGTTGATCTTTTGGGGCCAACCGCGTACAAAGATTTGTGCCTCTACAAACAAACGATGAAACAAAAGCTTCAATTTTATTAAAAATATTATAGATTTTATAAATTTTAAATTTACTCTGTAGGTAGATTATTAATTGTATTAAAATTTACAAGCTTGCAATTTGGTACTTTTCAAAATAAAATTATATTAAAACTGAGATCCTCGGTGTTGATATTTCTACCGACATACAGTTTGAAATCGTTGAGTACCAATTAGGCATTAAAAACCCTTGAATGCCTAATGGAGTAAACCGGCAATTCACTTCGAAGCAAGAACTTTAATTATTAAACAAGTAACAAGTCCATTACTTCGAATTCCAAAGGCAGGAACCTAATCAGGTATTCTTGATATATACCTAATGGAGTTTTGGACCAGGTTCAAAGACGTGCTGTGCAAATCATTGACTCTCCAACACAAACAATTTTGAGCTCTTAAGCCTAAGCAAGATTTTGAGCGTGTTCCACTACTTGTAAAATGGACGGTGTTCCGAGAAACTGTATAATATAATGCCCATATACAACTGCATTCTAGAACCGTACTGTTCATAATGTAGATCCAAAATAATCATGCAAGGTAAATATGCAGAGTTCAGAGAGTCAATTCCCTTCCACAAAGGCGCCGGCTGTGAAATGATAATTCTGAAGAACTATACTATGGTGTTCTTCAAGAAATTAGTTTTTAGGTTTTTAAAAGCAAAGATTTCCATGCAACAACTAACAGTAATACCATTATTTAATTTTATTAGAAAAACCAAAACGCTTTAATGATAGATGCTAAATAAACAGGTATTAACTATAATTTTAAAATACTAGACACCCTCTCTTCCTTACCCAGGAACATAAAACAATTTTTTTTTATCTATTTACATTCAAAATAGAAGTGAAATAGTCTATAAATAATTTTTATGATGCCTCTGTGACAAGCTATATTGAGTAAACTTTAAATATTTTGTTAAAGCTCTCAAATAAGGTCTAATATATTCACATCACGAATTTTAAAGAAAATTGCTACATCTGTTGCGCAAACCGATGTTTGAGGGACCATCGAACCGTTCGACCCATAATCTGATTTATATCACCCGTGGGATGGACCGGTGATAAAACTGTGGGTGGTTAGTGCGGTTATTGTATTGGCCGTTAAACCGTTAGTAGTAAAAACATAAAGTTTTACCTATTACACCTTACTGACCTGAACTTTGTTACCTTTTTCCGTGCGTTGAAACCTCCATGAGTTGTCAAAACTACTGAGGTTTTTGATGGCTCGGTCTGTCGAAATCAAACGTTTGTCTTTGTGGCCTCCTCAAATTTACTCTAGGCAACTCCTTACAGTTACAAGTGTGTAATGTGATTTCCTCTCGTACTCTATATACCGGTCTACTGCTGCTCTATTCTCGACAGAAGAGGGGTCTTGACTATCATGTGGGATTAAGTGACTATAATAGTTTCAAGAAAGTTTTTGATTGAGATATGATTATTTACAGTAATACTAACTAGTTGATCATCTATAAATCTTTAAGGTTCACATTTTAGTGCTAAGTAAGTTGCTCTCACCAGCCTATGTGATCATGCGTAACTAGAAATTTTCATATCACGCCACATAAACCATTGAATTTTCTTTATTTTTTTATAAATGGAACTATTCAATATTGATAAATACTAATATTAACTGCTAGATAAGTACTTAAATCTTGGTTTCAGCTAATAGTGTTCTCCAAGATTGAACCTAATTTAGAATTTTAACTACGTGACATAATCTAATCTAAAACAGTTGATTTGAATTAGAATACTTATTATTACTTAAGGATTATTCAACAAAACAAATAATGTTCCCTTCGTACTGAAAAACATAATTTACATCTAGCTTCACCTAACCAGACGCCCAATATTCGGCTTCAGTCTTACGTTTAATTAATTAAATATGTTGTAATTTCAAAAGTGTCAAGTATCTAAATTAATGCGAGGGATCGAATGTATTCACAATAACATAGAGACGAGAGGGTTATATCAACAGGATTTTCACGTCACTGTAACACAAGTAAGTTAGAATGTTTGATGTCGTTGAAGCCAGATAAATTAGAATTATTACTTGTATTACATCGAGGCTGCTATAAATAACTTGCTTTTTCAATATAAATTTTATTAATTTATAAGTTTAACATCTGCTATTTGGTCAAAAAAGAAAAGTATGAAAACACACATCACATCACATTTATAAAATAACTTAAATGGGTTCCAACGCATCTAAAATATTTTAGACTAATTTGTAATATTGATCTTTCATTATAACTTTTGCAATTAGCTACTTTGCTTTATTAAGAGTCTTCTTATGAGGGTATACATAAATTATTCATCAAATCTCTTTATCAGTGGCAAATATCTCAGCTATCATACCGAAAATCTTCCTGTTTATTTTGAAGTCGATTTAAATCATAAGTACCTAATCAATAAAAAAGTACAATTGAGTTAGTATTTATAGTTATTTTAAAATACAAATATTTTTTTAATGTACAAAATATATACAAAACCATCTTAATTTATGCTAAAATCTAATTTGGGAAAACGAACATTAACAAAACCCTTTCGATGTTCCTTCAAAAGAATTTTCACTCAATGTTCTTTTCTTTATTCACAGAGGACCTATTTTTATGCGTATCTTGAAAGTTTAGCACGAAAGCTCTCATACAACATACAGCATAATTTATGATTTTTTTAAGCAAAATGTTTCTCGTTATCTTTTTCTTCTCTTTTTTATTAATAATAAAAGAGGGACTATAAAGAAAAATACTATTGACGGGTGACCATTTGTTTAATTCTCTCTTTGTTTTCTTTGTTCATTTACACATTAACATTAACTTCTAATATAATGATAACAATGTAAGTGTTAATACGTAACACAAAACCTAAGTACTACTTTAAGTACTACTTTAAGTACTACTTTAAGTACTTTAAGTACTACTATACTACTGTGCTGTCCGCCTACGTGGCGCTCTCCCCAGGCTGACCATAGCCCCACTGCTATAGCAATAAGGCTTATCAATAAGTTCCTTCAGTATAGTCCAGATGCAGATATATTTTTCGACTCCCAAAGCATAATTTTAAAACATATTTATACATATCTAAATTTTAAAGAGTAATTTTATAGTTCCTAAGTTGATGTAAGGTTAATAGTATTTAGTTTATTTTTGTTAAAATTAACATAGATATAAGCGATTTGGTGTATACTGTGATGCTTATATTTTATTAATAAAGAATTGAATCACGAGTAACACGATTCGACATACTCATTCACGTTTCCTCAATTTATTATAATAATTTGTTTAGACTACTCGTTTGAATACTGAAGACAAAGACTCTTAAATTCGAGACCAGATGTGATTTCATTAAACGGTTATATTTTATTTTATATACATATATTAGCAAAGACAAGGCTAGCAACGCGTTTGTGACTCCCGATTTCACAGGCGGCGATACTCACTTTTCATCGAGTGACCCATCTACTCGTCTGTCGAAAATACGATATACCTCTAAAATAAAAAGAAATTGCAAACTTTTTATGTGCACCAGTTTACTCGGAATATATGAAATTAACTACATTCGAAAATGTCGGTAATAATCTGTTATGACATATGACATGACATCATCAACAGCCTTTAATAGTCCACTGCTGGACATAAGCCTCTCCTTAGAAAGGAGGTTTTGGCCTACTATACCACGCTGGCTAGACGGGTTGGTATAGGGTTTGTGTCAAGTTTTCCTTCTCTCTGCAGTGCTGTTGTCCTGCGTAGTTTTTTCCCTTAGTCGGCTCTTACGACACCCACGGGATGAATAGGGGTGGTGACACTCTGTATTCTTAATACGTCACCACACGGAAAACATGACATGTAATATGACAGCATTTCTATCGTTTTGCCAAAAAATAAAATGTTAATAATAGAATACGAATTAATAATTTTTCTGCCAAGAAATTTGTAATTTTAAAAGCGACTACCGCCGCCCATGAACGCCTGTAACTCATTGGTCACAAGCGCGTTACCGGTCTTTGAGGAAAGAGTACACTCTTTTCTTGAAGGTTTGAAGGTCATGTCGGCCCGGAAATACCGCAGACGATAACGTGTTCCACCAAAAATATGCAACCCTTATTTCATTAAAACTGTTAAATAATTTTAACATATTGGCGCGGGATGGTTAGACAATGTATATTCATTTAAATGTGTAACGTTACGACCAGATTACACTATTACTGGATATTATTTGAAAAGAAGAACCTAACAACAGGTAAAGGCGACGAAATAAACACTGATAAAAACTTACCGTTTTAGGGCTTCATTTCAGGAATACACGTTCTCATCATACTGAATCAATACAGAAAACGGATTAGATATTATGACTACGAAAATCCCAGACCAAAGTAATCCTTACGAAAGTGTCTTAAACACGTAGACAATATTTATTCGGTTTATGATTATTAGAATTCCCACAGTAATATTCTGATAAAGATCGCCTTATTTTGAAGGAAGCCTCTTAGAAGAAACTTTTCATCAATTCATCTAAACTAATGTTATGATGTGCTGTACAAAAGTTATTAGGAATCTCATGGTGAGTCTGACGAGCCTGTTGATTTAGTGGTTAGTAGTCCTGACTGCTAAGCCAGAGGCTGTGGTTCGATTTGCACCCAAGACAAATATTACACATCATTTAAACGCGTGAACAAGATCTTAACGAAGAATCATTATTTTAAAAGTAAAACAAAACAAAATCTTTCTAAAATAAATTATTCACGGTGTCATCGCCAGGTGTTCGCGACTTCACGTCATGACATTGTAAAATGAATCGAGTATTCATAGCGTATGTCTTAACATGTCACATACTAAACAATGAAGGTACTTTCATACGAACCATAATTTTAAAGATTGGCGTCTTGTTTTTTTCGAATTCGTCTTTTTTACAATACTTAATGACAAGATGGGAATGTGGTAAAATAATCAAAATCAAAATAATTTATACTTGCAAAAGCAGTCTTCTGGACAACCTTTGTGAGAAGGTATCTTTCTAGCTAGAGCCGTGTGCGACCTATATTTAAGTCATGAGATATAGAACTAAAAATTAGAACATACATATATCCATACCTATACTATAAATCTATAATTACATTTTCCATATAATTTGTTTGTTTGTTTGTTCACGCCAAAACCACTAAACCGATTTTAGAAATTATTTCGCCAATGCAAAGCTACATTATCAGCGAGTAGCATAGGCTACTTTTCATCGCGATAACCGACATATGCGCGGGCAGAGCAGCTGGCAAAAGCTAGTACCCTACAGATGTTTAGAGTGACTAGACTGTATATTAGGATTTAACACAGATACATAAATACAAATACATGCATACCTCCATACCTTTTTATTATAAATGTGAAAGTGAATTTGTTATTTTTTTGTTACACTTTAACGCCTAAACTGATTTTAAAAATGTTTTCACCAAAGAATGTAGTGTAAATTTTTAGGACACAAATCTAACCACCCTATAAAAAGACCGCACGCGATTAATTTTTCATATTGTGATTTTAATATCGTTTTTCACAATGTCACAATTAGTGTATATACCTATCAACGATTCAATCCATGTTTATTGCCACAAAAAAACCTTCGATTCGAGCTACTGCGCATGCGTGTCGCGCTGTTGGCGGAAGCACGCGGTAGCCGCAGCTGGCGCGTGCTTTTGAGTAGTTTTTTAACATCATTTGTCGCAAAAGGATCGCCGTAAACCTTTTGAAAAAAAGTCTCATTGTAAAGTAAGTATTGAAGAAAAGAACTAGCCTCGTCCGAAGTCAAAATACGTACGTCAACGTACGTAATTGAAAAAAAACCTTTTTTCGCTCCTATTGGTCGTAGAACAATTTTTTGATGAAAAAATAAGCGCAAATACATACATGCAATTTATTTTAAATCTCTAAGTGCAAAATTCGCGAATATACGAACCTACGTTTATACTTTTTTAAAATAACTCTTTTGTTTATGAACTAAAAAAAAATGGACTGATTACATGACTTATTAGTACCTACAGATTGCAAAAAAATGGTTCGGATCTGACTTCGGTGACACAAGTTATTGCTCAATAAATTTTTTAGTTAACAATTTTGCAATAGGCCACCATTTTGAAATTATGGAATCGGACTAGTGGGACTTTGTTAATAATAACAATATCTACAAAATCATCATCAGCCTATCGCAGTCCACTGCTGGACATAGGCCTCTCCCATTGCACGCCACTTAGATCGATTTTGGGCTTCTCGCATCCAGCTCCAGCCAGCCATCTTGCTCAAATCGTCACTCCACCTGGAATGTGGGCGTCCTACACTACGTTTGCCGAGACGCGGTCTCCACTCAAGAACTCGTTTTCCCCAACGGTTGTCAGTTCTAAGGCTAATATGGCCAGCCCACTGCCACTTCAGCTTGCTGATCCGGTAGGCTATGTCGGTGACCTTGGTTCACCTTAGAGAAACGCCGAGTATAGCCCTTTCCATAGCACGTTGAGCGACTTTGAACTTGTGGACCAGCCGTACCGTAAGTGTCCACGTTTCAGCTCCGTATGTCATGACGGGTAGGACGCACTCATTAAAGACTTTCGTCTTAAGGCACTGTGGGATCGACAATGAGAAGACTCGACGTAGCTGCCCAAACGCTGCCCAACCCAACCGAATTCTTCTGTTCACCTCGTCCTCGAAGTTGTTTCTATCTAACTGCAATGTCTGCCCGAGGTACACATAATTTTGAACAACTTCGAGAACGGCACCGTGAACCGCAATCGGTTCCGGTAGTACATGTTCGTTGAACATCACCTTGGTTTTATCCAAATTCATCCGTAGGCCGATGCGTACAGAAGTGTCAGCTAGGTCATTCAGCATTTGCTGTAGGTCCTGCAACGTCTCTGCCATGATGACGATGTCGTCTGCAAATCCCAAGTGAGAGATGTATTCGCCATTGATATTGATGCCACGCCCTTACCAGTGCAGCGTCTTGAACATGTCCACCATTGCATTTGTGAACAATTTCGGGGAAATAACGTCCCCTTGTCTCACTCCTCGATGCAATGGTACGGGCCTTGTTTGCTGATTCTGTACTTGGGCGGACATGGTGGCGGCTTCGTAGAGACATCTCATCACTTGGATGTATCGCCAATCTACTTGGCAACGCTGCAGGGACTCCAGAACAGACCAGATCTCGATCGAGTCAAAGGCTTTCTCATAGTCCACGAATGCTAGCAAGGGGCTGATTATATTCTTCGGTCTTCTGTATAATCTGCCGCACTGTGTGGATGTGGTCTATGGTGCCATATCCGCTCCGAAACCCAGCTTGCTCCGGTGGTTGGAATTCGTCGAGTCTTTGCGCAAGACGGTTCGTGATGACTCTCGAAAACAGCTTGTAGACGCGGCTTAAAAGGGACATGGGTCGATAGTTTTTCAACCTGGTTCTACAAAATACCCGATTACTTTTTCAGTCACTTTTTCGTTTTTCCAATTCAAGGTTTCAGGGCCAAAAATAAATTTGCTTTTTTTAATCATTAATTTCTATGTAGAATTATCTCCTGAAAAATTTTTACTCAAAACATATTTCTGTAAAACCAATACTTTTTAAAATAACTTTCGACAATAAAATAATAGCAGATTTTCGAACTATTTTGCAATGTATATATATTTGTAATATATATATATAAGTATGACGCGTATCTCAGTTTTTCTATAGACTTCAGGATGTAACTATACGTATTGTTTCCTTAATTTTAAGAAAAAATCGGCTTGATGGCATCGACCACAACTCTCGTTTCTCTGATTCCCTGAAAAAAACTATTATTTTGTTTTCTAACAAATAATAGTTTTTTTTAAATTGGACTTATCTTAATGTACTCGTACTAATATATTAAATACTAATTAGTACATTACCGTTAAGGACGGAGGTTCACCACCCCTATTCATCCCGTTGGTATCGTAAGAGCCGACTAACCGAGCAAACTACGCAGGACAACAGCACTGTAAAGAGAAAGAAAACTTTAAACAAACCCTATAGCAATACGTCTGGCCAGCATTGTATAGTAGGCCAAAACCTCCTTTCTAAATAGACCTAGCAAGACAAGTAGACTATGAAAGGCTGTTGATGATGATGACATTAGGATAACTAAATGATGCCCCGGGCGAATTTGTGAGACAGATTACTAGGCATATCAGACTATTATGAGCCAATGAATATTTAAATTTTCTCTTGATTAAATTTATTCTGTTAGTTTATGTGCGTGTTCGTCCCAAAAAAAAGACCCAAAGGAAACAACTTCAATACTTTCCTCTCGTGACATGACGTGATTGTTGAAAAAATAGCGGTTTAATAATATTCTTTGACAATATTTATCAGTAAACAATATTCATTATAGTAGGTATCTAACGTTTGTCTAAACAAAATGGTCGGGGTGTAATTTATATATAATACTAGCTGATCCGGCCAGCGTTGTTTTGCCATGAAAAAAAAATTAGGGGTGGGTCACCCTTGTCATTTAGGGGTATGAAAAATAGATGTTGACCGATTCTCAGACCTACCCGATGTGCACACAAAATTTCATAAAAATGGGTCCAGCCGTTTCGGAGGAGTATGTTAACTAACATTGTGTCACGAGAATTTTATATATAAGATGTATGTGTTTAAAAAACGTAAGTATGTTTATCAGCTGTCTGATTACCATGGTACAGGCTCTGCCTAGTTTGGGATCAGAATGCGTTTTGTGAGATGTGTTCACATTATTATTACAAATATTACCACGATCAAAGCCTGATTTACACTTCTACACCTATAATTCCAGAAAGTATAAAAACATTTTATAATCAAATCACTTACTAAACACACGCAAATAGAATAATAATATATAAAAGTTTGCTTGTTACCACTTCCAATCAAACTTGTATACCGTCCAACATAAAAGGGGATAGTTTGACAACTTTGATAATAACAACCCTTTAATTGGGTCTATCTTTAATTGGGTCGCGATCAAGTACAATCCATTGATCACGACACGAACCCATTCAATCTTATTATCATTTTGGTTTATCTGATCGGATTGAATAATAAACCACTATTCGATGTTTTAATTTATTCATGATTGAATATTACATGAAAACTGTAGCTCTGTATCTAAATGTGACAGGTAATATTTTTAGAGCATACGTGGGCAAACCATCAGACGGGTCACCAGCAGTGCTATTCTTTAAAAAAAAACTTGCGTACAGCGCTGCCACAGCGCCGAACTAGTTAGTTTGAAGTTCGCCTAGTTAGTTAGTTTTATTTCAAAGGTAGGCTTAATTCAAAAAACTACCTACACATACCCTCGATGAAAACCTACCTCTAGTTCCTAACATAATTGTATCCTCCTAATTTATTATTATAGTTTCGTTCTGTAAGTCGTTTATAGTAAATCATGATCAATACTAGTTCGGACTCTCTCATGTTGAATGAACTCAAAGTTGACGGTGACTTAAACCGGCTCATCGTCACAACCGGTTCCCTCTACAGCTACCGGACCCCCTAATCCTCCTAATGGTATTATGTATTACACGTATTTAGACTATAATAAATTCCATTTAAACCCGTTACACGTGTTCTATAACCTATATACTATGAAGAAAGTTAAATGCTATTTAATGTTAAACGTCCTAAAATGTTATTATTATTCATTATTATCACCTCACGGATTCATATTATATTCAACAGTTAATATGAAAATAAACCCGATTACTCGTGCCTTAATTACTTTACGATTTGACTGAAATGAAAATTCTGCCATATGATTACGGTAACATTACAGATTTAGATCGAAGTCAGCTGAATATCAATTCCCACATGCCTACATGTTCGCCGTAGGATATAACTTATCTGTGTAGCGCATTTAATCTGAATCCGTTCAGTGAGCGATAAGTAATTGGATCAAGCCTAGCCTTAAACCAAACCTGGTTTAGACAACAAAGGCATACAAATGCATGGCAGAATACTGGCCTTGCTCCTCGGCCTCCCTGTAAATGAATGATTATTTACAGGGAGACTGTGGAACACGACCAGCATTCTGGCAAGCATTTAAGTATATCAGAGAAATAAATAAACATAAATATTATAATACACCTTGTTTCACTACCAATTTCTTGTCATTTAATTGAAGGACCATGTATTCTATTTTAAAATTTAACGCAGTACTGTAGAAAAGATGTGTCGACTGCAGATAATTATGGTTGAACTAATTTATTCCCATTTCTGGTACTATAATTATACTAATGAGGAAGCTATCTGTGTATGGATTTACTGGCAATCTTTGTGAATGGATTCATTCTTATCTCATTAATCGTTTTTCCTATGTAGTGGTGAATGGCTTTAGGTCAAAATCTTTTCCCACCTTTCCTGGTGTATCACAGGGATCGCATCTTTGACGCATCCTTTTTAACATTTTTATCAATGACCTAACCGGGTGCCTCTTGCACTCTGAACCATACATGTACGCTGATGATCTAAAAATCTCACGAACTATAAATAGTATTCACGACGTAGCTCTTTTACAAAAGGACGTAGAGCACATAAGCCAGTGGTGTAGCAACAACCAGATGCACCTCAATACTGGCAAATGTTACCACATTAAGTTCAGCCGCAAGCTGAAGCTTGTTGAATCTGAGTATTTTATAGAAAGTATACCAATACAAGAAGTTGATACAATAAAGGACTTGGGAATATTTTTTGATAGAAAGCTCACTTTTCAACCTCATTTGGACCATATCATTATGAAAGCATCCAAAATGCTGGAGTTTGTCATAAGAAATGCTAGGGTGTTCTGAAGGCCTCAAACTAAGATACTCTTATTCAACACTTTGGTTCGTAGTATACTCGTATACTGCACAACCATCTGGATTGCTCAGTGCTGCTCGAAAGGGTGAAGTTTAACGCTCCCAAGCGTCTTCCGCGTAAACCAATGGCTATAATGGCACAGCCATTTGAAGCACAGTTTTGGGATTTAATTCACTAGTTCCCAGAATGTGCAGAGCTCTAAATGAATATTGCACGGATTCAATTGACGTTTTTGAGATCAAATATCATAAATATCACAGAGTATTGTGTGAAAACTTACCCAATTAGCCACCAACCTAATTAATGCCTCCTAATGCTCTAAATATTCCTTGTTTTTTTTTTTTCTCTCATTAGATTTTTAACTTACAGCTTACATTTTATTGAACACTGATTTAATTATTTTTTTTTATTGTTTTTAATTTTATTATTCTAACTCGATTTGATGTATTGTAATATGATACTTTGAAATTTTTATTAAATTTGTAAATAATCAACATAACTGTGAATATAATAACAATTATCATTGTAACTGAACTATATAATTACTTAATATTATGTAATTTTAGAGACGATATTATTGTGCATGTTGTATTCATCTGTTATTAGTTATGCAAATAGTTTTAAGCGAATAATTTTGTATCGCCTGTAATGAATTATTGTAAATAACTGTTGGTGAATTAAATAAATAAATAAATAAATGACTTCCATATCTTCTTTTAACAATTTGTAATTTTATTCCAGTATGTAGTCCAGTTTAAATAAATATAAATAAATGTACAAGGCACCGTCACTGATTTTCTTAAACAGACAGAGAAGTTTCAATTTGCAGAAATAATATTTTAGAAATCGACCAAAATCTACATATTATGTGTGCTTTCTAATTACTCCGAGAGTTTGTTCAGCGAGGCAATTACTGTAATAAATAATTTGAATTGTTTATTTAGACTAATCAATTTATCAAATCATGAGAGACTGTTTGTATAACAAACATCAAGACAGCAGTATGTACCCAGTTAATTGTTTGTAATCATTTGATAAGTGTTTAGATAAATATTCATCAAAATTGTAAATATATTAAATAGCCTGTGTGTTTTCTGTAATGTTATTTTAGAAAAACATCATCTGTATCTGACTACAAAAAAATATTTAACGGGTATTAATTTTTTGAGGATTTTTGAATAATGCATATGTACGCACAAACGAACGCAAGCAGCTAAGCACGTGCACACCGACACATGCACGCAAGCACCCAAATAGTCGTGTTTTATATCATATAACATTTTAAAACACTGTGTCAAAACTTGTTTCGATTACAGATTAATATCTTGCCGAAGAAATATTTATGTCTAGTCATATCGGTTTTAGATCATAATTTCTCATATGATTCGTTAAACCGTCATCAATACCAACCTACAGATACAAGAGATGGCCCGATTAATTTTAGTGATGTATTACCTAACCTTTACGCAGCAACAATTTACAGCTATGTCCAATTCATCTTTGTAACTTTGAAATTCTAAGTACGAAATCAAATATTCGACTTTGACCTCAAATTACAAGTGCCCGTCAAAACTTTGTGTAGAGCGCAAACCGACCCAAAAAAATCTTAAGAATTTAGGGTATTTGGCTTCATTCAATTTAATACTCATATATATAATAGTTGTTAAGTAATATTCTCAGTTTATATAATACAAAAGGAATAACATATGTTGTAGTGGGCATTTTTATGAATCACAACTAGATTATTATTTACCTACATCATCTTCTATACAAATAAATAAAATTGGAGTGTCTGTTTGTAATATTAAAATAACCGCTTTTTACTAAATGCATATGTATGTTTACACAATACATATGCCAAAATAACATTTTTACAATTTTTGTCTGTCTGTCTGTCTGTTTGTTCCGGGTAATCTCTGGAACGGCTGGACCGATTTCGACGGGACTTTCACTGGCAGATAGCTGATGACATAAGGAGTAACTTTTTTTAGACTAGCTTCGCCCCGTGGCGTTGCCCGCGGTTATAACAACAAACGCGGGTAACACCGCGGGTCTCAGCTAGTTTAATAATAAAAAAACACCTAATGACGATGAGATTAGATATTACAACAGATATTCACAAAATAATTTTCGAGTAAAAGACCTAAAGCTTTTAAATTCAATTCAAAACACAATGTTTTTGACATCTACCCTAGTTTTATGTATTTGTTGAAGGTTTGGAAAATCCCTTCGGATCTCCTGCTCCTCGAGAACGCAGGAGCCAGGAGTATGTGGTGTTTCCACTAAAAACCACCCCGACGGCCGGTCTCAAGCGCCCTACTCTGAGGAGGACTCGGACCCTGTCCCCCCCGGATCGACGCCGTGCCTAGTAAGGCCCTATCCCGGGCAGACTTTCTTCCGCCTATCGGTCCAATCATTACATGTTGGGACCCGATCGCATTTAATCGCAGTTAATCTGCTACCAGAGTTCCCCACTCTCTGGAAGCCTGCGGCCCCGTCGACGGCTGCTGTCCTCTACGCTCGGGATCGGACCTCACCCGATTCCATTCAGGGGTCTCTTTGTCTCTTCACTGCGCCCAAGCCCTCCTCACCCGCCATCATGGCAGATCTTGGTGATCATGGTATTGTCCGATTTGGTCGACCAGGATTTCGCGTTCAGTCGCCCACGCGGGGCAGTCTTCAAGCGTGTGATGGGTGGAGTCCCAGTCGGCTGCGCAGTGCGGGCATTGTGCCGTCTCCTCGCGTCCAATCCAACTTAGGTACTCACCCAAGAAACCATGCCCGGTGTGCACCAGTGCCTATCGGTGAGCGTGCATTTCAAATTCGTCCTGGTCTTTCCCGCTCTTAAAACTTAATAGGTCAAAGTTTTATGTGCTCATATAAACGATTGGTTCAAATTCTTATTTAGTATTACACATTATAACATTTTACGTCGCCCATATCGCTTTGTAGCCCATTTCATTTCATTTTCTTCTAGAATAAATATTCTTTTTAAAAAGCTTTCACCTAGGAACATTACCATTACAAAGAAAAATCAATCGCGCATAAAATATCGTACTGCTTTCTCTTGAAATAACTAAAGCTGAAATAAGCATTTGCTACTTTCGAATGTCATACAGACAGCAAAAACCAGAACGATATTCTTATTCTAAATTCATACTACTCTTTTTATGCTTATCAGAATTTTCTTTGCACCAACCATCACATTTTTGGGCAGCCCGCCTAAAAAATTCAAAACTCAGAATTAGTCAGAATTTTCTTTCAAAAAAATATGTATATACTTCATGACTGGTCTTTTACGCTAAAAGTATTGAATTCTAGAAAACAAAGGAGTTAATGATGGCTTGATATTACATCATTTACTTAGGAATAATATTTTCTTTCTATATCCTTTGTTACGTGTTACAATTTGGTTCAGAAGCATTTGTTCTACTGGAGTTAATGAAGAATGACGTGAGACGTATCATGAGGCAACATTCGGGAATGGATAAGGTTTGATTGATGATATCGACAAAGTATTTTATCCTGTTAATATGTTTTTCTTCGTAAACCCGTAATCGCATTAAGAATAATTAAATAGATAAATAAATAAACACCTCTATATTCCAATAATCTCTATAATTAAAATTATAGATTAAGATATTGAAGTACTATTGTAATCTCTTTAAATCGTTAATAAAAGACAGTTAGCTTTTTTTACATTATAAAACAGTCATATTCATAGAAAGGTGGTTTTGGACTACTATTTGGTCACTCTGGCCAGACGGGTTGGAACCCGTCTGGCCAGCGAGGACCCGTCGGAACCCTATAGGGTTTTGGCCAGCGTGAACCCGTTGGAAGCCTATAGGGTTTTTATCGAGTTTGCCTTCTTTGCTGCAGGCCAAAACCTCCTTTCTGAGGAGAGACCTATGTCCAGCAGTGAACTATTAATGGCTGTTGATAATAATGATGATGTTCATAGAGAAGTTCAGGATGAAACTGAGTGAATTCTAAAAGTGAACTTTGTGTTTTACAGGACTAATACTTCGAGTGCTTTTTTTTAATTATTCTATTCTAAATTTATTCTGATATACAACTACTGTACATCACAGAAGCTTTTTCCGGTGGCTTCGTTTGCGTGAAAATAAGTTTTCTGCTCGTAAGGGGCTCTAAATTTTGTTTTACAGTAAAAACGTGTATCTTAACAAACAAGTTTCATATAATAATTCGTTTCATAATGAACAATGGAGTCATTAAGAGGCATAACAAGTAAACAAACTAACTTACGCATTAATGAGCATTAGTGGGTTAGTGGAGGAAATTAGCGGATATCTATCGTTACTATTATTAGTAGTCTGTAGACGTAGATAATCTATAATCTCTAGCTTAATGTAACGCCTTCATTCACAGCAACACACTTTGAACTTACTTTGACTTTTACTTTGTTCATACTTTGAGAGTTAATGTTTCAGATCACCATCACATGAACAGCCTGTAGTAGACCACTGCTGGACATAGGCCTCTCCTTAGGAAGGAGGTTTTGGCATACTATTTGGAGTTAATGTTTATGATAATATAATTAAATAAAAAGTATCACCGATTTCAATGTGCCCATATCATAATGAATTGTAATAACCTGTATTCCTTATACCTTAATACCCCATCATTAGTAATACTAACGGGTGGAATCAATCGGTTCACAAATGCTGATATACCGAGATTTTGAATCACTCGTCAGTGTCAAATGTATGTCGCATTGACTATGTGATGCATCTTCCCTATATTCCTATAACATTTTACAGCAGAAAAATAACAAAATATCATATAGTAGCTATGGGTCGCTTTAAGCCTAAAGGCTGCTGCTATGAAATAAATATTATTCTATTCTATTCTCTTCTACACACGATTCGGTCTACTGGCGAGGTCAACATGTTTGGCCTCCGTACATCTTAATGTGTGGGACAATCCGGTTTGTTGGTATATTGATTTTCAAACTTGCTTCGGTCGCCTGTACAGGTTAAAAAACTGCACATGCCGTTGGCATACACACTCCTGCAGGTGTGCCTGCGCAAGTAGACCTCTTCGATAAACAGTAGCATGTGTGGCCAGCTTAATAGATCTCAAGTCAAAGTTCAATTAGTGCTTCAGGTAAATAATAAATTCGTTTAGAGTTGTCCTCTGCTTGCGCTTTGTCACTCCGCATCCATTTACACTTTGTGAACTTTAATTGCGTAATTACGTCAGCGTTGCATGACGGTCTAGTCGCGCAATTTACTAAGTTTGAAATTTTAGTGTTGGCGCAAAGAAAACTTTCATACATAATTTAACACAATATTCTATAACTGTGTTAAAATAATGAATATGACAGAAAATTATTTAAGTTCTTAACAGCTGTTACAGTGGTATGTGGTAATTTTTTATATATAGTATAGGTGGCAAACGAGAAGACGAGTGGCCTGATAATAAGAGACGACAGCCAACCATGCACACGTGCACCTTAAAAGTCTTAAGTCAGTCGCCGTCCTTTGTGTACTCCCGCAAAATTAGGAGAGAGGGTTGAACCTCCGATTGCCTCACTCACTCGATGAAAAACAACGAAAGAATTGCTTAACAGCAGTGTTCAGCGAGGGCGTGTATCACTCCGGTCGAATCGGGCTTGATATCGGTATTAATACTACTAAACCTTTGAGTAAATAATAATAATAATAATATTTTAAGCAGTGAATACAATTATCATTCATGTTGTCAGAGATACAGAAAAGGATGATGAAGACATACGGTACCTCTAAAGTAACACCCCCAAAAATAAGATATATCACGTAAATGAAGCCGAAGGCAACACCTATACATTGATATCTCGTACTGAAAACTCTGCAAATAATTGTAAAAACATTCAATAGTAATTGCGTTACTGTTTTTTTTTTAATTTGCTCTTTATAAACCAATCTGAAAGAAAATATTAAAAGAGGAATATATTTACCAGTACTTGTAAGGCATGCAATCGCGTTAATGTAAATAACAACAACAGTCTGCTGTTTTAATTACTGCGTTCAATATGTGGACGAGAGAGAAAAAACGAGTGACGTCGGTTTAATGAGAGCCGACCAAACGTTACAGGGGAAATATTGTTCCACATGTACCCACATGTTATAGAAACATAGAGGAAAAAGCGGACGAATACTAGTTTCATGCGACTGGTGATATACTTGTGACCTTTCCTTTTGACACTAGCGTTACCCAGAATCAATTAAGACCACGAAAAATAGAAATTACCATGACAATTAAAACTAAACATTCAATGAGAGGAAGAATTGGTATTAAAAAATCAACTACGTAACTTAAACCCACTTTACGTAGCAGGGTAGTCAGTAGTAGTAGGCCAAAGAGATAAATTAGGTAATTTTTTACTAAATTATGGGTTAGACATCAACTCCAAAAGCTCGAATATAACTAGTGAATTGAAACCTGACTATGTGTATAAGAAGGCAATGTTTGTCATGGACAATACACATACGAATGGAAAACACTTCTAAACGTAGTACTTTTGACATAAAGTCCTTTGTGCGAAATTTGTATGTAACGATACCTATACAGTATATAAGTTGTTATTATTATTATTATACTGACTTTGACATATCAGGGCACACGTATAAGGTCAGTGACAACACAAGGTATAAATAAAAGGTAAAAATTTACTAATATAGTATAATTCAAGAATGTAGTTGTATTCTTAAACGCATTGATCTCTTTAATTTACATTTTATTAATCGTTTTTGGATCGAATAGTGCTCAGTAAAGAGCTTTCAAGCTATGAAAGATACCGCTACGACAATTAGGAACAGAACAGTGACAATAAACGCAGGAGACACAGTGAGAAACCACTAGTCTACTAAGACCAGTTAATCCGATGAAGCAGAACGAAGGAATACAACTTTAAATTAACCTTGTATTGTTATTAAACAATGCATTTATCATAGAGTGAATTCATGTCTGCATTGTGCTCGAAACGCTGTTCCAAACATTAATTGAATATAATTTGAAGACGCTGAAAACTTGCAATCCATTTTAACTTGAGTTAGTAATAGCAAAGTTAAGAGTAATTAAATCACATAGTTTGATGCAGAGCGGATTGATTATACCAATCTCTGGAAATTAGTAGATGAAGTAAACTTAATATAAAAATACTTGTCATGACTGATTCATCAACGCAGAGCCTAAACCGATGGGGCCACAAACTTGAAATATTGGCACCTGATGCTTTTTATTTTATAAGCAAGCACTAAGAAGGACCCCATACGTTGTGAAATGATTGGTAAGCGGGCGTATGGCAGTTCGTCATTTTCAAAGTTAGAAACATGAAATATCTAATAATCACGCGATAAATATAACTGCAGAGCTTGTGATTCTAACCTAAAATGAAAAATTGTCTAATAGTAAATACGACGATGTAAACTAATCGAGATCCCTTTCCCTCTGATCACTTGCCGCTTGTTTGATCACTGGACAGAACAAAACAAATTTTCTGATAAAGAAATGTAATTCTGATGCATATTCAATCAATCTCAAACTATTTTTAGATTAAGGTTTAGATTACTCTTGTAATCCTACCCGACATATTACCTTTCAATACTAGCGAGCCATTACAAATGCAATAGATATAATGGGCGCTACCACACTGTTAGCACTTAGTAATTAAATTAAAACAAGGTCTGAAGCATCCCGTCTCTTTGCATATGCATATACAATGCATTTGACTCAATGCAAATAATTCAATAGGAGAGGTTAGGTCACAAGTTACTTACCGTGGAGTTTATATTCGATTAACAACAGGTAAATTCTCTGTCAGGAACACGGCAGTGCCCTGGCCAAGTCGAGCATAAAGCCAGACGCTGCATTTTTATTTATTTATTTTACGGCCATTCAGTACGTTTTCAGAGCCCTTTTATTTCGTTGTGTGTAAATAATTTACAGTGTTAACTAAGTCTATTTCTAAAACAGTAACCGATAGATAATTACCTTTCATTAGGTACTCTCACTAGGACCTGGATATCAAAGCTCTAAATTTGGTACTTTTAGTCCCATTTTATAGGTTTACAAATAAATTAAAATGTATTACCTATTTCAATATTCTTCTTATGAAAAACATTTTTTTATACTGTGAATAACTTGAAGATGATGGTATTTCTTATCTTTTGACTGGGATAAAGATAACCTTGGTATGTCAAAGGGTAGATAGTACCCCGGTCGACAACTTTATAAATTATTTTCACAGTGTTCAATGTTCATATATTTACTTGCAGTCTTCTGAAGCGTGATATAGATTTAGGAACCATAGCATTAGAATTTAAATAAGAATAAAACGACTGTACGTATATAAATATTTATTTTTAAAATTGAAGACAGAATGATAGAAATCCTTGCGTTAAAAATGAAAAATATTTATAATAATAGTAATATTTATAATATAGTAATATTTACCATTTAGCTTTATAAAAACAGTATATTATCTATATATTTTTTCATCTTAATAGTAAAATATTTCTAGAAATGTATATAAAAGGTCAGTAAAACGCAGACCGTCACTTTGTTTTTTGCGTTTATTAAAGAATCACAAAAATTTATTTGTTCCCATATATTATTTACTTTTTCATTAATTAGCAATAAATGAAAGACTTTTATTTATAAAAATACCTAAATAATATAACACAAGTATATGATTTGAATAGTAATGAAATAAAACTAAATACACTTTGCTAACAAACTACCACAGTTAAAGTTTATAATTACATCTGCGTTATTTTTTACCTACCAGTTTAGTAATAGTTTTTACTACTTACTAGTAATCAAAACTAAAGTGAATCTATGGTAAATATTTTTTACTTATATTTTGATAAATACTTTTATACACATCAATATCTATATTTTGCTTCGTCACCTAAGTAAGTGGCTTAGTCATAAAACACACAATTTATTATGAACATATACTTGTTACACAAATTCGTTTTCTTTTATCGGGTAATAGAAAAGACGTTTATCTTCCAAGTAATCTGAAAGTAGGAGACAATGAAGACGAAGATGATTCACACCAATCAAAGACAAACCTTTTCACTCTAATCTTGAAATTTCTAACATTGGTAACGATAATAATCGTTTAAAAAAAAGATCTTCGGTCGACCGACTCCAGAACTTGAATTTAATTTTTAACTGAACTATTCCGAAGATGACTTCAGTATGCGCTATAAGATAGGTTGGAGTTTTTTGGCTTTAGAGAGTCTACACAGGCTCTCTCATCAGCGTAACCACTGCCAAGAGTTAAGAAGTGATTACTATAGAGTAGGAACAAGTTTACGAAGAGAAAATGACGGTAAAGTACCATGACATTGATTGTCATTAAATCGAAAGAACAGCAACAAGAAAACTTCAAAACGACCCTCAAGAAATTACCAGCATGGACATCGCTTCTTCCGACCCCTTTGCCCGTTTTGTAACGAACTACACGATGAACAATACCTAGCAAGCTCAAAAGGATACCTTATACAGCGTCCATACCCAGACCTTCATAGGCTTGTAAAAACCACACTTCCCAATTGAAAAATATTAGCATAATTATGCTGCTGTTTCAGACGTGTCATCTGAAGGTTAGGTACCTGCAGCTCCAGAGCTGCTAGTGCATTACGGTTTTCTATGAGGCCTAGGATTCCGTTCGAGCCGGCCTAAGGTTTTCCACGATGTTTTAGGAGAGCGTAGTAACTATCCGCTTTGATCCAACCGGATTTATGAACTACCGATGTTGATGTATCTAACCTTTACCACATACTACCTCTCTAAATCACGGAAACAAAGCTACTATAATTACTTATACTGTTAAGTTTTATAAGAGCAATTATACCTCGATGATTGACTGATTTATTTCCAAATGTATAGTTTCAGATTTTTCTCTGTACTTGTAGTATAAGTCGATGTTACTTGCCCAGAGTTATAGGTCAATGGAAAGTACCCTATTAATTTTGTTTTCTTTGAGAGTGTCGAAATATGCGTTTTTTGCTGCATAAAGGGCCGTATCTTTTTTTAAGTTTACTTAGGAGTTTGATTATTTTACAGCGTCAAGGGGCCGTAGACTTAAGTATATGGTTTTGGAGATAAAGGGTCTTGACAGACAGATGGATAACAAAGTGATCCTATAAGAGTTCCGCTTTTTTCCTTTGGAGGTACGGAACCCTTAAAATACAAAGTGGTTAACGTCAGTCGTTATTTTGAGGACAACAACAAACCCACAAAATACATAGACATTTTTTTAAATAATCCGACTTATAGTAAAATAAAACGTCAAACAAAAACTCCCTACCTAAAACCTACCTACCTACCTAAAACACTAAAAAGTGAAAAATAAACTGCATTTTTTTAAAATGTACGATGTTTGCTATCTAATTAAATCAAAATTACAGACAGGTGGACGTACGTAACTTATCAAATACCTATTGGGCTTTACACCGACTTTAAATAAATTTTAGGTACCTAGCACATATTATAATAATAATTTAATATTTTATTTTATTTTAATTTAGTCTTAATTAGGTTTAGACAAGAATTTGTGAAATTTGTCTCTGTTGTTCTCAGTTGCGTGGTGTGGTGATAGAGTGTCACCAGAATGGTCATCATCCCGTGGGTGTCATAAGGGCCGACTAAGGGAGCAAACTAAGCTGAACAACAGTTACAAAGAGAAGGAAAACTTGACACAAACCTTATACCAACCAACGGTTAAAACACTAATCTCTTATTTCGTTAGCAGTACACTGAATCCATTTTGTAAAGCGTGAGACTCTTACACTAATACCAGGATAACATGCCCTTCCACAACCTATACCCATGGAAGATATCCCGACTACGGTACCATAGTGGTATATAGGACTACCAGAGTCCTGAGTACAATGATCACGACCGCCAATTTCAAGCCAACCAGAGCACAACATGTTATCCGTTAAGTTGTAGTGCACTTGGTAAAGGTTCTTACAAGTAGTGTGATTTATAGTCCAGATTTTAACGTGACGAAGTTTTTCGGAGGGTGCACCTCCTTCCTGAAAAATATATCAGGAGAAATGGACAAGGCAAGAAAAACAAGGTTACTTAAAATAAACGCGAAACAGAAAATAGATAGGATAACTAAAATTTGAAACCACAATAGGAGTTTTTTCTACAATATTAATAGGGTAATCAATGTTAAGTATACTGTGGAGTAGACAATGTGAAAAATGATACCGCTTTTCTTTGGCTCAAATCGTCTCTAAAATTTATACACACACACTGGCCTAAAAAGTATTGAGCCACCAATAAAAATAACTTATCACTAAATAGTTATTTAGATAAGTTATTTTTATTGGGAATATATATTTAAATTAGGAAACGTGAAACGAGTCAAAAGTAGGTATTGCCCAATGCCGGTAAATTTTTTTTTCTTAAAAGACTAAGATTATATTCCTGTACAAAAATAACACCCAGACTCGGAACAATAATTTGTGGATCACACAAAGTGTTGTTCCATGTGGGGATCGAACCCACAACACTCAGCGCAGTAGAAAACGGCGAGGTGACACTTGGCACACACACTTAGTGGCTTAAGCCACTACGCCATCCATGCCGTCAGTAAGTAGATACTTATAAGGTGACAGATCTATCACTTAGATTAAGATGACAGACCTATATTGCGGCAAGAGGTATATAGAAAACAGGGATCAAACTATACTTAAAGGTACAATTTTACATTAAAATTATTATTCATATTTGGAAACTAGTAAGTTTTTTAAAAGAGTGCATTGCAATATGTATTAAGTACTTACAGCAGTATAACCCCATCCTATCGCCCAAACGGGCTCGTTATCTTGGAGTTGGTAATTGGTATGAGGAAGAACTGCCGGTTGAACGGATGTGCTATATGCAATGTTACTAGCTGTAAACATGATTGCGATGTCACTGTCATATGTATCTGCATTCCAGTCGGGGTGGATAATTATTGTGTTGATATCATGAGTAAAGCCGCTGAAATGTGCTGTAGACGATCCGACACGGATGCGAAATATTTGAGGAGAAAGCTTTCTGTCTGTTTCCTGACAACTAGAAACAAAAATGAAATAAATTTAAAATTTCAATTATTTATTAATTTAAAAAATTGGAGATATGCCAACTTGGCTCACGGCGTTTGCTAGCCGACCAGTTGGTCGTGAAAAAATTATTTGAGAAATACGTATCAAGAAAGCCGGATAGTCGGCGCTCTTTGCCGAATAATCGCCCACTAGTCACCGACTACAATAGTGGCCGTATAGTCGGCTTTACCGACCAATCAGAACATCTCTAAAAAATCCTTAACTATTTTAGCGAGAAGCGAAGTAGACCCAAAATATCTTGCTCCAACATATATAAATGTCCTAAATTTTAGATCATACTACTTTTATGTTTATCTAATATTGTAAAATAATTAACATTAAATGAATTTTATTAATAACTAGCTGAGACCCGCGGTGTTACCAGCGTTTGTTGTTATAACCGCGAGCAACGCCGCGGGGCGAAGCTAGTCTAAAAAAAGTAGCCTAAGTTACTCCTTATGTCATCAGCTATCTGCCAGTGAAAGTCCCGTAGAAATCGGTCCAGCCGTTCCAGAGATTACCCGGAACAAACAGACAGACAGACAAAACTTGTAAAACATGTTATATTGGCATATGTACCATGTAAACATACATATGCATTTAGTAAAAAGCGGTTATTTTAATATTACAAACAGACACTCCAATTTTATTTATTTGTATTTGTATAGATATAAATAATAAATAATTAATTAATAATTTTAAAAATTAAATTAGATCCTACTTACACGAAGCAGTGAGCAGCACTGAGGACGTGCCTTTCATTGATTATTGTGCCAGCACAAACTTGACTGTAGTAGTGACATGTCCTTGAGTGATAATGTTTCAGAACAGCAGCCACGCTCGGGTATTCAAAAACGTTCGTAACTGTACCACCGACTACTCGGCGACAGTCGTATAGGTTTGCTAAAAGTTTATAATTTAAGTTACATACATCTAAGCTGTTTTTCGTATCTTGACTGATTAATATTAGATTGATATTTTTCATGGAAAAACCCTCCTCACCGGGGCTATCGATTAGGACTTAAACTACAAGATGTCCATTACTCCACTTGAAATGAGTGGACCAATGATACTGTATGACCAATGACCAATGATATTCATCCCGTGGGTGTCGTAAGCGGCGACTAAGGCAGCTAACGCAGGACAACCAGCACTGCAAAGAGAAGGAAAACTTGACACAAACCCTATACCAACCGTCTGGCCAGCGTGGTATAGTAGGCCAAAACCTCCTTTCTAAGGAGAGGCCTATGTCCAGCAGTGGACTATTAAAGGCTGTTGACGTGATGATGTAATGATGATACCATGGCAGTATATTCTTATCGGTCTACCCAAACAGCAGGTCTAGTAAATACCTCAGGTGTTTTTCTGTTGTGAACATTTAACAAAAATTTCAATTCTTTTCTGGTGCATCTCTGGAGATTGGCAAATATTTTTTTAGGAAAGACGTACATCAGTCGTTACTAGCGTTTTCACCCCTCCAGCTAAGCTAAAAGCTTAAATTAGTAATGCCTTCACAACGATACGAAACCGCAAGCACTCGATTGCAAGTCGGACACTTCCTTTAAGCCACCCCTCTGGCTATGTATTATTTATTGCCTCGGTATTGAACAGACACCATCCAAGATATCGTCTTGGGGCGCTACCTACACTTTGTGCGCGCTATTATAATTGCAAAACTTTTTAAGCCGCTTTCTCCGTTTTTGTTCCAAGAAAAATATAACATGATTTTTTGCAAAAGAATTAAGTTTTATTGAAACTGGATAGCCAATAAATATAAGAAAGTTGAATTTTACACCTGCGTCGGTATCGTCAAAGACGCAGGTGTCAGATTCAACTTGTTTACCATATATATGTAAAGTATTATATTATTATGTAAATTGTGGTATTTATATGTAAAATAATACGAGTATTTATTGATATTTTTAAACAAGAGCTGACAGAGACTCTCCCTTTTCTTCGGGAGGGGGGAGTCCATGCGAAGCGATGATTCCTTCCTCAGAGGCCGGCAAAGCGTTTGACTCCTGACTTGCAGGCGTTCATAGGCGGCTGTGGTCGCTTTCCATCAGGTGACACGTCTGCTCGTTTGCCACCCCCCTTTCCAAAAAAAAATACCTTTCCACCGAGTGAGTGAAGATAATGGAGGCTTAACTATAACTTTGTGTGTGAATATAATTACAATGAACCCCAATCTTAACACATATAGACATACCTTTGACAATCTCTACGTAAATAACTAAGAAAGCAAAAGCATACATTGTTTTCCTCAAGTCATTTAAATAAATCCTTTATACATTCCCAAAGATACTATTAACACCTGAAAAGAAACAGAATTAGTAGTGGTTTATGCGGTCGCCACGACGCTCACTACTACGCTGAGTGTTGTGAGTCCGATCCCCACATGGGATGACACTTTGTGTGATTCACAAATTGTTGTTCTGAGTCTGGGTGTTCTTTGTGTCCGTTTCATGTACGTTTTTATAGTCCCCCGCGGCACAGGACTTATTCCTAGTACGGGAGTTGTCTTTTTAAAAGAAAAGTCACTTGATACGTTGGATACATTCATCCGTCTATTACATAAGTACATTTTATAAGTGGGTTAACTACTCTTAAGCTAACAGAGTTCATTTAGCCGGAAGATCATATAAATATTCATCCTACTAAATCTGTTACATTTATACTTCTATACTTTTATTATAAATATGAGTAAGTTTGCTTGTTACACTTTTACGCCTAAACCACTTTAACAATTTTAAAAATTATTTCACCTATGGCAATCTACGTTAGTAACTTAGGCTACTTTTTTCGCGATAACCGACATACACGCGGGCGGAGCCGCGGGCAAAACCTTATAAATGTGAAAGTGAGTGTTTTTGCTTTAACGCCTAAACCACTAAACAGATTTTAAAAATTCTTTCACTAATGGAAATTTACGTTATCAGTAACATAGGCTACTTTTACAGGGACGACATACACATGGGAGGAGCCGCGGGCAAAAGCTACTTGTGATCATCAACAGCCTATACTAGTCCACTGCTGGACATAGGCCTATCCTTAGAAAGGAGGTTTAGGCCTACTATACCACGCTGGCCAGACGGGTTGGTATAGGGTTTGTTTCAAGTTTTCCTTCTCTTTGCAGTGCTGTTGTCCTGCTTAGTTTGCTCACTTAGTCGGCTCTTACGACACCCACGGGATGAATTGGGGTGGTGACAATTTGTATTTTTAATCCGTCACCACACGGACTTGTGATAATTTTAACATTTTACAAGGGGGAACATGAGTCTTAAACAAAACATATTTATACTATACTTTTATATTATACTTTTTGAAGATCTATCCAACGATATATTATATCTTATCATATGAGATAGACGCGAAAAATATTATGGTTAACCATGATCCATGAAAAATGCCAGCTTTTTAGTACTAACAGTCTTTTAGTAAGACTGCGGACTTCGTTCTTACCGCTGCCTTGACTTAAAAGGTACTCTTACTATTTACGTTAAGTAAGTACTTTTTAAAACTCCTCAGCAGTTACACCCATACCTCACTACAGAACTACGAACTTATCATATATGTATATACATCCAATTATACACACCATTGTGACAGAATCTTGTTTAATTAGATAAAACAGTAGACAGATGATTTTCTAGTGTATTTTGTTATCTGAGATTAAATCGTATCGCAGCTGAGCCAAGTGTCGTTAAAAACAAAACATGACCGTAGAAAACGCAGTCATTTCATTTCATCGACAGATAACATTTCAAATCAGATACTAATTGCAAAACGAATTAGGATTTCAATGTTTATTAATGTAGTTTGCTTCCAACGTGATTCAAAACGATAGAATACTGATAAAGTCCAAGGAAGGCTTAAATACTGATTGAAAATTGTTGGAAAACACATTTACTGAAATTGTAAGTATATGTTAATAATTACAACAATTAAATATTGTTAAAATATTTACTCTTGCCGATTTAACTGAGCTAACGTCAATAAGTTTGACATCTATTACGTGAGAAGTTATTCTTGGCAAAATGTGGTAGTCTAATAAGCCTCTCCTTATTTATTGACGTCTTGCCCTTTTTCCTTTCCTGTTATAACCGTCAACTTCCATGTATAAAACTCTCGTCACCACATTTTACTCATTTCTTCGCATATACTCTTTATAATATCATGACAATCCTCCTCAACTTTTCACTACCTGGCATTACTTTTGGGGTCGCTTTAAATAATGTATTTATTCTTCACTTTGCTTATATTACCTCTCATCCGTTCTTTTCATAATACGATATGTATATTAATGATAATGTTAGGATAACAAGTACTGCAAAAAGTATAAAAACAATATGTACATTTTCTTCAGTTTCAGGATCGGCCATATTTATTTTGGTGTTGATCACTAAGTATTTACTTAAGGAGATGTATACTTCCTTTATTTTGGTATTTTGCTTTGGATATGTCTCACGAGGTATGTTATATAACTATGCGCTACTTTATGTAATATAATTAATACATCAGCTCATAATAGAATATTGTAACTTTTTTTAAATATTTTCTTTCTTTTAGTATTTCTTATAAACACATCTTACTCACGACCTTCTGATCCTTAACTATGCTAAGCTTGCACTAAGCAAACCCCTTTTTTTGGTATGTTTTTACTGATGAAGATACGTACATATTACTAAATACATACATATAACAGATAAATAACACCCAGACACAAAACAAATGATCGTGCTCATCACTTGTCATTTGTCCAGGATGGTCCATCGAACCCACGACCTCTAGCTTAGCAGTTAAGATCGCTTTTCACTTAACCAATAGGTCCGGAGGTAGGTTTAATCTTCCTACACTAATTTATTAAATCACGAAGATTTATTATCTGGGTATTCATCCAATAATATATAAAACAAGTTACCTGGAACGAAGTAGATGCATGTGGACAATATCATTCTATATTGTGCCACCGTACTTAACCAATGCCGAAGATAATTATATTAATATACAACTGTGATGGTCGTTTAAGATTCATTAAGTAGTACTAATGTATCTAATAGTAAACATATTACTGCCTTGACTGCTTCGGTGGCGCAGTGGTAGCGTAAGCGACTGCTGTGTTGAGGTGTTTGTAAGATCTGCTAATATTTGTTTCGGAGTTTGGGTCTTTTCTATGTATAATATTTATGTATTTACAAAAAAAAATTAAGTATTCTATCAGTCAATCTAGCTTTCATAGTACAAGCTCTGCTTAGTTTGAAAGTAGATGGCGTTGTGTGTCGGATGTCCAAATTAATTACGAATTAATTACTATATTAACAATAAAATAACGATTTGAAAAAAACAATAAATAATTTTCAACAGACGCACTTTTCTTCTACTTTTAGCTTTTTCATGTAAATCTATGCACATTTTTAATAATTTTTTGTTTAGAACGTTTCGAGACAAACATGGATATTCTTCTAAAATACGT
Source organism: Arctia plantaginis (assembly GCA_902825455.1). Lineage (NCBI taxonomy): Eukaryota > Metazoa > Arthropoda > Insecta > Lepidoptera > Erebidae > Arctia > Arctia plantaginis. The sequence continues at coordinate 2,495,680 of CADEBD010000226.1, read as the reverse complement.
ATTTATTATCAATAGTAAAAAAACCAGTAGGTTTGAATTGGGAAATGCTAGAAGACAGACCGACAATAAGATAGCAAAATTTTTCCTGCAACAAGATGAAAACGAGACCTAAAAGGTGCACGCATTGAACCTAGAAATGCAGAATGAATGGTTTTTGCAGCTTTGAAATGCCGCACACTTTTGTACGATTGGTCACCTACCCTGTTAAAATTTTAACTCTCCGCCTTTCAATTGACTCTCCCCAATCAAAGTAACCTAGTACGGTGGGGAAAAGCTAAACATGTGCAATGCAGAAATAGGCACTTACTGACAGGTTGTAAGGCGCTATTAGACCGGGGTAATTATTCACGTCGCCATGATAGGGTATTACAAATCATACGCTAAGCTATAAGTTTAGCACTGGCGAGACCGAAAAAAAGAATAACAACAAACATAAGAACACCACGTTTGTAAAGGAAGGCTCAACAAAAAAGACTACACAAAAGCCATACTCAATTATAAATACCGCCAGCGACTGGACATTATTAGTGGACACGTATGAAGATCATTACAGAATACCGGAGGATGTCTGTGCCTCGGCGTCCAGACCAGACATATTTCTTTATGCAATTCAATTAGGCGTGTAGTACTAGTAGAACTCTCGGTGTCGTGAGAAACGAACATCCCTAAAGACCACGCTTTAAAAAGAAACAAGTACTTTGACTTAACCAACGAAATTACTAAAAATGGTTATGTCGTGGCGTTGCATGCCGTGGAAGTGGGTGCGAAGGGTCTACCAGCTAAATCCCTCTATAACCTGCTTAAAGAGCTTGGATTGCCAAGAGCTTCTAAGAGCTCTTTTGTTGAACGAATATCCAAAGCGGCATTGCTAGGCTCGATCAAATATGGCCCCATCTATCACGCAATGGACCCGGCACCCACACGGTGAATCCATGTAACGCTAAGAAATAGTTCTATAGCTATTGGTTAAAGTTGAGTGTAATCCCCTCCCTCTGAAAACTAAATTATTTCCTGGAAAAATTTGAAAAAAATCATCATCATCACATCACATCAACAGCCTTTACTAGTCATAGGCATAGGCATAGGAAATGGACATAGGCCTCTCCGCAGAAAGTAGGTTAGGTGAGATAATTCGTTTTTAAGAAGTCTGAACGCCAAAATAGAAACATTTGGCGTCCGGACTTCTTAAAACTACTAACTTCAGTCTTTATTATACCCTAAATTAGTTGGTAATAATCTACGGTGAACATTTGTTTACATCATTCTAATTGTATTTTAACACAAGCTGTCAATTTATTTTTATTTATGGTCTTTGCTTTTCAGCTGATGACACTATACGTATGAGAGTGGTAGGGGGAACAGTAGCTCCGGCTGACAAATATCCCTCTGTTGCTGCAATTGTCAGATCTGATATATCAGGAGTTACGCAAGTTTGTGGTGGTGTCATACTTACTCAAAGACATATTCTTACTGCGGCTCACTGTTTTAAGTAAGTACAGTATGTACAGTAAGGTTGAAATGAGCGTACCAAATGATGCATCAAAGAACATGCGTTACACACATCAACAGCCTTTAACAATCCACTGCTGGACATAGGCCTCTCCTTAGAAAGAAGGTTTTTTCCTACCATACCAAATTAAATTAATTTTTCTTTTTGTTGAAAGATGATAAGAGAGTATTCTCAATTCCATTTTATAATTGCACAAGTGGTTCCAACCTTATGCTTTTACTTGTTTATCAATATTTTAAGCATATCTGACGCAACTTCGTCTGCATAATAGTAATAAGCATAAATATGCACATGCCATGAGGAGGGGTGAGAAAAATGTGGCATAGAAAGTGTTATGTATAGGAGTTAAAGGGTACAAGAGAAGAGGACGACTAAAGAAAAGGCGGATGGATTGTGTGAGTAGGGACATATCCCTACATTTCACTTTTTACTCCCTTCCTCGCTATAGCTAGACGAATGATAGAATAGAATAGAAGAATCTTTATTATCGTCGAATCATTATTTTAACAAACAAATAAAATTTACTAAAAAATTGTTTACAGGAAACCTACAACTTTTTTAGTTAACTTCAAGAATTATAAAGTCCGTGTAGGCTCCACTTTGGTTCACACCGGTGGTTCTGAGCACAGAATTAATCTTGTCATGTTCCATCCCAAGTTCCATCTGCATACAACCGAAAACGATCTTGCTATAATGCGTACAGAAACAACAATAGCTTATAGCAAATCGGTTCAACCGGCAACCATACCATCTTATACCTACAGGCTCCGTGACAACGAGTCTATGTGGGCTGTGGGATGGGGTGAAACTTCAGTAAGTGGTAAATATCTGTCTATTTTGATAGTGCAGGGGGCAAACAAGCAGACAGGTAATCTGATGGTGAGTAACTACCGCGGCCGCAATGATATTTGCAACTCAAGGGTCACAGAATGCCTCATCATCATCATCATCCTTTAATAGTCGACTGCTGGACATAGGCCTCTCCTTAGGAAGAAGGTTTTGACCTATTATATCACGCTGACCAGACCGGTTTATATAGGGTTTATGTCAAGTTTTCCTTCTCTATTCAGTGCTGTTGTCCTGCGTAGTTAGTCTTACGACACCCATGGGATGAATAGGGGTGGTGACATACAGTGTTCTAAATCTGTTACCACACGGAACTAGAAGTATGCGTTGCCACCCTATGAGCCCTTTTCCCCACAGAATCAGGGGAAGGGGTTATTTTTGCGGTGACCTCACTCACTCTGTGAAAAACAACGATAAATTTGCTTAAATCCGATTTTCTGTGAGGCCATGATACCACTCCGGTCGAGCCGGCCCATTTATGCCGAAGCATGGCTCTTAGTACCATTTGATACGATTTGATTTGGTATGATTTAAATAAATTCATAAAGAAATAGTAAAGGAATAATAATAATGAGGTCATTATTATTATTACTTTATTTACTTTACTCTACTCTACTCTACTCTACTTCACTTTACTCTACTCTACTCTACTCTACTCTACTCTACTCTACTCTACTCTACTTTACTTTACTTTACTTTACTTTACTTTACTTTATTTAAAACATTACAAATCTAATAATGTTTAAATTCTTGTTATTTGCAGCAAGGAGGGTACGAATCAGAGCAACTCCGTCACGTCGAAGTCAAGGTTATCAACCAAAACACGTGTAAAACATTATACAAACATTTGCGTCCAATCGATGACAATGCACTATGTGCTGGTTGGCTAAACGGGGGTGGTCACGACCAGTGTCAACGTGACTCTGGCAGTCCTCTATACCACAAGGGGGTGGTCGTCGGTATAGCTTCTATTGGTGAGGGATGTGGTAAACCTGAATTTCCTGGTATCTGCGTGAGACTCTCACGTTACGCTAGTTGGATTCGTGATATGACTAAAACTGGGAATTTTAAGTCTTAACGAGGTAATCTTATTCAAATTGAATAATTAAATGTTTTCTGAACGTTTATTACTACTTATAAGTACTTTTTTTTATTAATGCCTCTAAATTTGACTTTATATTAAGTACGAGTATAACGTGATTTTTCCTACAACTTTACTTGAGTGAAAATATAGGAGTTGTCTCTCGAGATCATAATTTTTTTCGAATGAAAGTCACTTTATATTCTACTCTGTATTCCTGACATCGGGTATGCAAACTTAAGCTAAGTTCTAACATTATAAAACAACAAACGAAATCAGATTTGCATTCATAACATTATTTATGTTATTCTTAATAATAAATTATTTATGTTATTCTTAGGACGGTCGGATGGCGTAGTGATTTGTATCACGGACTGTTACACGTAATGTCACGGGTTCGATTTCCACCGAAGTCATACATTTGTGTGTAGGAATATTTGATGTTTGATTTGGTCTGGGTGTTTCTATGTATAACATGTATGTATTTCCAAAACAAAACAGTATATATAAATATATTTATGTCAGTTGTCTAGTACCCATAGTACTAGACTATACTGCTTAGATCAGGACTAGATGGCGTTGTGTGAATGTGACTGCATGATAACTACAGTTACTTGATGTTGCTTATCTTAACTTATCCGCAATAGTAAATAGGGTCCGGAACTCGTGTTGGTGCAATTTTGTGTCCGGATCTTAGTTAATTAATAATCACTACATACCAGCACTACAGTACACAACAATATGCCGCAACTAGTGAGTATTGAAGCTGCCCAAAAGTCACTGGAAGAGTGCTTCACTAAAAGAATGGCAAAATTGGCGTCACAACTGCATTGCACAGGCCCCTCAAAGGATACCGTTGCCAAGGTTGCTGAAGAGTTCAGAACAAACAATTAGACCGACTTCTCAACAATTAATCGCATTCGATTCATATTCAACCTGAGTTACCTATAAGACAGCGCCGCAGTGCGAGGGCTCAAGCTCAACAACTTTAAGTTTAAAGTACGGAAGCTCTATAGAGACTTGTTGACGGAGTCATCAAAATAACACCTTAAGAGTATCTTTATTATATATATTATATTTTGATATCTATATGTATTTATACCTTGTACCTATATATCAGTAGGATTTTGTTTTTCATTTTTTAACATTCTTTTATTTAGTCTCATCCTTACTTGTCCCAAATTTACACCTGCCACACACAGCTTTGCAACACCCAAACATTTGACTGGGAGAAAATGCCTGTGGCATTAAGTCCGCCTTATGCCATATGTTTACAGGAAGTCTTTAATAAAATAAAATAAAATAAAACTTGCCGGGAACCGATGTACAATATGCTGGAATTGCTACGGAGGCAAATAAATTCATGCTCTTAAGCCGTTGATGCTATGGAAACAAGGCTGTTACTGATGGGATTGCTGAGACTGAGGGTGAAGATTATAGCAAAGTTGTAGTGAACATTATTAACAATAAGCTGCAGTTGAAAATATACACAGATGAATCATTCACCATCTGCCATAGGCTTGGGACACCAAATACTGATCATCACGGACAATTCTGGTAAGGTTATGCAGCTCGGAGTTCAGGTCATCGGTTTGGAGGTCTAAGACTGCACTTAAAGGCTCGTCTATCTCAATCCGGGAATTTCTCACCAGAGCTAGGCAGATGGTATTTTCCAAAGCTTGGAATCGGTACGACTTTATATTGACGTCCTTCGAGTTGGGGGTGGGGGGTTATGAGAAAAAAATAATTGAAATTAATTATTTTGCAATATTTATGTCAATCCCTACCATAGATTATATAGAATTCTCGCCATTGAACGTTTCGTTTTACCTACAGTTAAGTTGTCGTATGACAACTTCAGTTAAGTTGTAGGTAACGAACGTGGTAACGAACGTATGTTCGGTAACATTTTATTTTATATAAATTTACGTAAATAGTTATATATTGTACTTATTTCAATAGTTTTTATGCTCTCATATATTTAACAGTTTATATATATATTAAATTACAGCATTATTTTCATTACAAGCTATTAAAATTAAATTGTGTATTTGGCCGTCTTTTGCCGGCTTGTGGAACTAAACGGTAAACTGACGCCATTTATAAATTAATAATTTGTTTGATTTTAATAATACCTATTAGGGCAGATAACAAATAAAATAGGTTAGGTTCAACTTATGTCAAAGAACCGAACTGACCCCGACTCCACCTGGTACAAGTCTGTCCTACCATTGGAGTGTTTTTATAGCGCCAAAGGCGCAGAGTGTAGTAGAGTAGCGTGGGTGTACAGGAGCATGTACGTGCCAATAGAGTAAGTTTTTATATTTATGGTTATACTTTTATTTAATTTTTTCATATTTAAAAGGATGATTACTCATGAGAGTGATTCTAATAATACTGCTTATGAGTCTGCTGTATCCTCAGACGACGACAATTTCGCTTCTTTAACTAATGATGAAACACTAGGTGAACGCCAAAAATATTTTTTGTAAAAAAAAAAATTGCGCAGAGCCTACCCAGTAACTTTAGCGACTTGTTAGTCAAACTAACGTTCACGCCATCTTGCTGTCGGAGAGTGGGTTCAAATCTAATCTTGTTTCCACTTTCTATCCTCTCAGAGGCTATATCCTCGTTCGCAATTATCCGATCGGCAAAAGAGGCGGCGGAGTTGCCATTTATATGTACTTATCCCTGCCTTTTAAAATTTTAGCTTCTTCTCCTTCTTGCTCCTCGTCCGCGAAATTTCTTTTTCTCGAAGTCTCTTTGAGAGGAACCAAAATGGTTCTGGGGGCTCTTTATTGTCCTCCATCCATAGACTACTTCTTCAGTCACGAAACAGTCCTGTAATCTTTCTATAAAGCCGTTGGCTGTGATTAAATCAGCCGACGCATGATTATAAAAATCCTGAACCAAATCTTATTTATTTATTTACTTACCTGTAATAACCAACATTATGAACTACTCATTAGATTCTGTAATTCTCCCATCACTTTGGCGCAAAGCTTATGTTATCCCCTTGCCTAAAATTGCAAATCCCAAACTACCCAACCACTTTAGACCAATATCGATTCTTCCCTTCCTCTCTAAGGTCCTAGAATCCTGTGTGCTCAAGTAGTTCGCGCAATTTACCTACATAAACAAATTGTTGAGTCCGCTGCAGTCTGGTTTCTGGCCTGGTTATAGTACCATCTCCACTCTTCTTAAAGTGACCGGCTATATTCCGTCAGGCATGGTAGACACCTAGGTAACTGTAATAATACTAATCGATTTTTCAAACGCTTTCAATACCGTCAATCACGATATCCTCTTATCTATCCTTTCCCATCTCATGGTCTGACCCGAAGCACTGGAACGGTTCTCATCTTATCTTCAGGGACGTCAGCAGTCTGTTCGCGTACATGAATCTTCCTCAGTTGGTGTGACCTTAACTCTGGTGTCCCTGTGGTGGTTTGCTATTTTCTGTGTATATTAATCTCCTTACCGTGAGACTTCATTGTACGTATCATCTGTTTGCCGATAACCTACAAATCTATTCACAAAGTAAGTCTTATTCAAATTGAAAGCAAAAATCCCACCACTAAGGATGGAAAATGAAGAAAACAGTATATGACAACACCGCAAAATATTGACGCTTTGAAGTCTGTGATACTTTTTAAAAAGTTAATTATATTCGAAGTTACTGCCAGCTAGCTTAAAAATTGACACTCTGGCTGTGGCAAAAACATATCAGATCCAGTGAACCAGCGATCATGATCAGATTCACGAGTGTTTGGTACATTTACTTGTCATTCTAATAAGGTGGTGGTGGCATATCATAGAAATACTCGAAAAACATACAACTCCCTCCGTATCCAATATAACAATGCATTTAGGGTGCTGTTGGGGCTACCCTGCTTCTGTAGTGTATCCGGAATGTTCGCTCAAAACTCCAAACTCTCATAAAAATGATTATTATTATTATATCATGCTTGATTTCTGCTACTCCAAAAGTACACTTGTTCTCGACCTATTTCTGCAAACAAAGAAACGCATTGATCCAATAATTTCAACGCAAGTAAATACAAATCAGATAAATATGGCAGTAAATCCAATCAATGCTTTTGCATGAGTTTCATTCTTTTTGTTCCACGAACTTACGCAGAATGCAAACAAAAACGGGCCTTAATTGTTTCTAGACTGATAAGTTTTAAATACAATTGTTTACTGAGTAAAATAGTACTGCATCTTAAGAGCCGTTGTTAGTTAAAAACGTTACTCGTTATTCAACTTCCACTGTAATGAATGTTAAAAATGGGTTGAAATAAAGTTAAATACTTATTACATTCTTTATACAACTATGAAAACCGTGTTGCACTTAATACTAAATGTTACAAACAGTTAACTGGTAGTTTTTTTATAAAATTGAGTCATTATAAAATATATTAAAAACACCCCACGCTTTTTGTATTGAAAATTATTATTTCGTTAATTTTATTTCTTCAATTATAATGAAACCGTGAACTACTATCGCTATCCAATAAACTCTTTAATTCCGTTTGCTGTTTAAATGTATTGTATTCTATTTATTATTAAATTGCTCCTTGTGACAAAAACAGTTGTGAAATCTAACTAGTGCTGCTATAACAATGTAATTAAATACTTCAGAAAGAACTATCATTAAGGCAGAATAATGTTTATCTTATTAGTATGGTAGTACAGTAAACGAATACCTTTTTCTTTCTTAATAAGTTTTTTTCGAATATTAAGAGGCACAAAACTGCCTAAGTAGTTAAGGTTTCATAAAACAGCGTTGAGATATATTGGTATGAGGATAATCCAATAGTAACTTTTGAAAGAACATATTTAGTGTTGCAAATGTACACGAAAATGCAATATTGTACGTAAGTAAGTACTACTTGGTGCTACAAAATATGATAACGACAAATTGTTACAAAAAAAATTGTCTAAACTTATAAGCATTATCACTACAGTCGCTAACAATAATAAACCATACAAAACCATGGTAAGTTTGGAGCTGTCATGACTGCCAGACAGGCCTGTCACTAGGGCTAATTGAAAGTCTGTGAAAAGGGCCGTCCTGGCGTCATTACTTAATGAAAGTTCACAAAGTGTAAATGGTTGTGGAGTGACAAAGGGTGACTTGGCTGACAACTTCAGATGACTTCCTTATTCAACTAAAAGTATAGACTTATTTCCAAATGGAAGATAATTTTCAATCAGTTTTTATAGATGACACTTTTCACATTACATTATTAAATTATTTTGTATAAAAGAAATTTTCTGACCTTTAATCGATACAATACATAATGTTTAGTCACCATTCTTTTCTAATATCTTTATGTCGTATTGGTTCACAAAAACTATTTATCAGTTTAATATTTTTATACATTAATGATCATTTGACTGTGATTTTTATGGCACAAATTTTGGAATAACGATAATGAAATACCTATATATGTACCGTTTCATCTGTAAGATAATAAAACAGGAAACTTATAAATTGGGATATCCAAGACACTAATGGCCAATTTAGGTTAACGCCACTCCGAAGTCTGTCAACCGTTAATAACGGGATGCCTCAAAGATAAATTAAATAAAACTCGGAAATCGAGGGTCAAAAGTTAAAATGTTTTTTGTATTTCCAAAGGCGTGGAGCTATTCGGCAGAAAGCTTGTTAAAAAAAGATTTATTAGGTTAATATTATGACAGATTTAACAGCGAATGTGGAACAATTCTCGGTTTTTCACATGATTTTATTGGCTTGGTATGTATATATGTAGGTATGTATGTATGACAATGCAATAATTTCAATAGTTTGTCCCATTTTTCCTGATCAGGACCTTCAGGATTAATGGCTTTTTCCATACCTAAAAATACGGTAGTGTATTTTGCCTACTAAGGCGTGTGCTGAAATGTATTTGGTAAACTTACTTGTTACTTTTTCAGTCTTAATAATCATCATTAATGACTTAAAAAGGAAAAATAAATTATAGACTAAAACATTTAAAAAAACACGCTTTTGTAGCTAGGCCTACTAAAAAATAGAAAATAATTTTTACTTTTTGTAGGAAATAATTTTCAGCTTCAAAGTTCAAAGGGAAAAATCGTTTTACCGTGAAAAAGCGTGGGTTCCTTTTAAAGTATTTTAACCGACTTCAAAAAGGAGGAGGTTCTATGTTCCACTCTTTTTTTTTAATAATATAATAACAGATTACTTTACTTTTAGCAATATCTGTCAATAAAATATTTTTACAACAATTGAGATCTCGAAGCCCCGATTTTTTTCGTTAAAATATTTTTTCCTTTTCAAATTATAGAAAAATATTTCCTACAAAAAGAAAATATGTTTATTTTTTTATTTATTATTCTTTATTGTACACACTGAACACATACATATATATATAAGTAACAAGGAAATGTCATGTACAAATTTCTGACTTTTTACTTACTTTTTTACAAATTTCTTACTTTTTAGTTCGGCTAGCTACAAAAACGTGTTATTTCAGTTTTTTAAACGATAATTTATTTAAAGGTACATTTCAACAATCAAAGGTACTGAAAGCTGTGATGTTTAATCGACTTCAAAAAGGAGGAGGTTATCTATTTGGATGTTTTTTTTTTATGAATGATTGAGCGTAACTTTGTCATATATAGATAGATTTTCAAAATTATTTTTTTGTTCGAAAGGGGTTTATCCCGAAATGGTCCGATTTACATTTCATATAGATCTGATGATAAGTTTCGGAGACAGACAACGGAACTCTTCAAAAAATGACAGCAAATCAACCGCGATGGCTCTTAGGTTTTAGTACTCTCTCAAGGTTTGTAGTACTTTCTTTGGGATTGAGATTCGTAGAAAATATTTCAAAGTACAATCCTTATCAGAAGTGCCCAAAAACGTAGCCACATCCAATAGGTATAGAGTAACAGCTCGAGTTCGCAGTAAACACCTAAAGTTTTCAAATGTATCGGGACACTAACATTAATAATACAACTCGAAGAACTTCCTTACTTCCCTATACCTAGAGGGACAAAAGGTATCTAAGCAGCACGTGTATACATTTTTGGTACCAAATTAGAAAACAAACCGTCAGTCATTGTGATTACGTTCATAATTAGATGTAAGAATATAGCTAACAGTGACATTTCTGTTCTCCGGAGATTTCAGTCATATCTCTTTTGTTATTGGCATGCCTTTTGTTTAAAATATTCAATATAAATCAAAATAACGAATATTAAGTACATAAGATTTACTTCTTTTTTTTTAAACAACTCCCGCATTAGGAATATATCCTGTGTCACGGGGGACTTAAGAAACATACATGAAACAGACATAATTAACACCTAAACTCAGAACAACAATTTGTGAATCACACAGTGTCGTCCCATGTGGGGATCAGGCCCACAACACTGAGCGTAATAGTAAGCGCTTCTACTACTACGCCACGTAACACTACGCCATCCGTGCAGTAACGGTGAAAAGTAAGTACCCTCTACTATTACATTAAGCTTGCAGGAACTTGGGTCTTCGGTTAAGGTTGGGAAACCATACATAGGACCTTGGCACAAGAACCTAATTGGTTCGTAGTTCTTCTTATCTTCTTTTGATGAAACAATACTACATGTTTCTCTCTATGTATGCCACAAAAATATAAGTAAACAAACATACATGCAAACATTACATACGCTTTGTTATAAAAATATATGAAACTAGAATTTGAGAAATTTCACTTCATTTGATGAAATGAAATTTAATATCAAAAATTCAAAATAAAAATTCAAACATACTTTCGTAAAAACCTTGTTTAGGTAAATACGAACGAAAAATATTCCGCGCGATACATATTGCCATTATTTTTTAATAATAATAACTTTACTTTTCCAGGTTTTATGTGTGGTATTATAGTTTAGGTAAACTTGATTTTATCGATCTCCCCTTAGGGGGTTTCCAAGAACAATACACGTGGGTTATGTTTAGAGTTAAAATTAAATACCTTCACTCTACCGCCTGTAATTATACCTGTAACTAAACTTTATATTAAATTAATGCTTTATTAGCATCCAGTTGGAGCGTTCAATATTGGAATTCTTGGTCTAAACTATCGTTATCCTATATATCTTTCTTTAAAATTGAACTAAATATTCATTCATTAATCTAACATATTTTTGAACCTTTCAAACTATTCTTAATTTCTCTTTCTGGGCTCTACTATATTTTTAATCTTTTAAAAACCTCAACATCTTGATGTCCAGAAAATAATAACATTCTATTTAGGTATAGTAAAGGGACGTTTTTATTTTAACGATGTCAATAGAACTGTGTAACTGTGGTGCCGTTGAAACTAAAATAAATAAAAGGCAACCATACCAGTAAAAAAATATCACTCGAGACGCGAACCAGATAGATACGGCTGCATTCGAACATTAAAATTTCTATTTCGCTATGAGATTTCCAATTTCCGCAGGTTCGTTCGCCTTTATTGGTCTTCCAATCAAGTGCTTGTGTACCTACTTAAATAACTGTAGCTTATAAAAGTATTTTAATGGAATACTGTGAGAGGAAATACAACCTTCATGTTTGAAATTCTTAATTTACAAAAAATTTAGGTTATAATCGCAATTAACATTAAATTAAGAAGTTCGCGTCTCCAGTGTTATTTTATTTATTGTAGTTTCGATGTCACCGTGGCTTGTAGGTTATATACCTAAACTTAAATTAATTTTATAAGAATAGGGAAAATCGATAAAGACGGACCATTAAATGGAGAGCACGTTAAGCCTTTTAATGGAGGGCACGAATTCGAGAGTTCGAGACTTGACTACTTTTTTAATAATGGTAGAGTCGGAATGTTATTATATAATGCTGAGATTCAATACATATTTCAAAGTACTAAGGTACTATCTCTGAGACTTAATAATTTGCTGACAAATATTTGAAAAATATTTATTTCTTCAGCTACATAATTTGACTTATAATAGTCATTTTATACATATAATAAGTTATTAGTCACGATACTAAAAATATTATTTTTTGTTAATTTAAGCAGAAAATTAGACTTTGTGATTGTTTTAAGCATTCATTCATAATGTTTTCTAGAACGTAGTAATAATAATTATTAGTACCTAGTAAGTTAGGTATTAGTAGTAGTAGTAAAAAATAGACGGGCCCAGTGGTCAGTGATCCTGATTAGTCCTAAGTCAGAGGATCATCATTTTGTTCTATGCCTGTGTGTAATTTATCTATAATATGTATAAGTATTTAGAAGTACACAAGAAGTATTTGGAAATACACAAGTATGTTTATCAGCAGTCTGGTTACCATAGTACAGGAGACAATTATTAGGAAAAATCGCATTAGGAATATGTCCTATGTCACGGAGGACTTTACAAACTCACATGAAACGGACACAAAGAACACCCAGACTCAGAACAACAATTTGTGGATCACACAACACTCGGCGTAGTAGAAAGCGGCGCGGCGTGGCGACCGCTTAACGTAAACCACTACGCCATCCGTGCAGTCGTGCTCTACCTTTTTTTTTTTTTTTTTTTTTGTTGACGCGGTGGAAAATCCCTTCGGATCTCCTGCTCCTCGGAGCTAGGAGCTAGGAGTATGTGGTGATTCCACTAAAAACCACCCCGACGGCCGGCCTCAGGTGCCCTACTCTGGGAGGACCCGGACCATGTTATTTCAGGTCCTCCCCGAATTGACACCATGCCTAGCCAGGCCCTATCCCAGGGGAAAATCACTTCCCCCCTCAATCGCGACGTGGCGGCCCAATTTCGTCTTAATGCAATCAGGCCGCCATCCTATCCCCTACCGCAACATTCAATCAGCGACCAGAGGTCCCCACTCTCTGGCGGCCCGCGGCCCCGTCGGCGGCTGGTATGGTCGCCGACGTCCTCTACGCTCAGGATCGGATCTCACCGCTCTCACCCCAGCGGATCGCGCGAGTCTGGTCATAGACCCTCGCATCCATATCCGCCAGGATATCAAAGGGCGGGAAAGTCGTGCTCTACCTAGTTTAGAGTGAGGGAAAATGAAAAAAAAAATTGAACACAATTATTTTTAAATCACATAATATCAAAAGTGAGTGTATGAATGCGACAGAAGTGTGAGAAATCTATACTAATATTATAAAGAGGTAAATTTGTATGTTCGGGGTAATCTCAGAAACTAATGGTTCAAATTGAAAAAGCGTTGGATAGGCCTATTATCGAGGAAAGATATAGGCTATGTAAAATCATGCAACGACTAATAAGAACCGAGTATCATTGAAAAATGTTGCGAAAACAGGCAAAATTTATTCCTTTTGAAGGAAGCCGACAAAGTTGCGGGGGTCAGGTGGTAATAGGGAATATGCATGTATTTTTTTTTATATTTTTAAACGATTCTACCAGTTATTACATTACCAAAAACAAATATAACACATCCGAAATATAAACCGTTAAGCAAAAAAAAATTTATTAAAATCACTATCATTTTGGGGCAATTTGAACACGTCCATTTTGGCGCGCTTTTTTTGTGATGTCAGATTACACTTTCAGACGAATTCGATGTCAACAACGGAGTGAAATTCACAAAGTTTGTGAAAGTTAAAAAAGTGAGTGATAAAAATTAACTTATTACCATGGAAAAGCCAATAAAAACTTATTATAAATATTGTGCCGTTCCTTTGTGCCCAAATCATATCAAAACTGCACCTGACAAAGTATATTCAGTCATTGTGTTGAGTCTTTCTACACGGGAATTTAATAATTTAACACTGAAAACGTATTAGTTATTAACTTAAAATGAAACAAATAATCACCAGAAACCAAATATTACAAATACACACAACTTGTTGACACTCTTGACAGTGTAGGTTGACGTCACGTATTATTCAACCAATAGCGTTGCGTTTTAGAAATTTGCGAGGGAATCTTAAAAAAGCCAATTTTTGATGATTAAATTTCACTATTAAATTATAATAAATTTCAAAAATAATTGTATGGGTATCTTTTTTTAGCAATAAAAATTACAAATAAAAATATTTTGTCCATTTTGGTGTCACGTGCATATTCCCTATTATAATCATTCTTATTTGCCTCACTTATGTATATATCTTCTGTACTTACCTATATTTTCCATTTTGTAGTAAATACTCTAGCATCGTTTAATCAGTACATAATTTTCGCCCAAAATAGAACTATTGCAATCTTTATTACAATCACGTCCCCAAATCCCATAGGATTATTCGCGTCACGCCTTTGGATAGCTTTATCACAGCGTTATCTTGTTGACGCAGCCTCCTTTGGGTTGCCTTTATATTTCTCACAGCCACTCAAAGATAAGTTAAATAGAAATAAGGTTTTATGCTTTTCGCGCTTTAGATGTAGGTATTAACACTTAGACCTGCTTTAATATCAGTAAATGCCATGATCACAACGTGCTTTTAAACCACTGAGGTATCTGCCAATATCTTGCGTGGCTTGCATAAGTTATTTTTAATGTTCTTTTTAGTAAATACCTTATTTCGATATTTGAGCAACCATGTAACAAAAATATATTATGAATCACCTGGTAGGCAAAGGGTTGTAAAGCAAACTAAAAGTAAACTAAAAACTAGTGAAAAGGGTAATTCAAATTAACATACCTACGGTGAATAACCCAAGATCTATCTACAAATAGTCCATTTTACAGGAGGCGAAAAAAATATTTAATTATTTTTTCAAGGATTGCATTTTCTTATCTGAACATTTATGGAATAGGCATAGAAAATCAGGTGTTTACAGTTATTTTAAGAAAGCTTCATTAGATTCGGAGTTATGTAAATAGGTGGTATTGGTTCAAGTACTTGCGTATAATTGCTTACCGTTAGATAGGAGACATTTGCAAGTAAAACAGAAATTAAAAATAAGGTAACCATCCGTCACGTCAGTCGTCGGACCACGTAACCGGTGGCGACGGTGATAGAGGGCGTGAGGGACTGCCCTGGTCCCGGGGGAAGAGGGTACCTACCACTCGGTCTGCGTCAGCAGCGGGACCACGGTCTGAGCTTACTCTGTACAAATTTGTAAGGGCGCCCCCATTGGTCACTGTCCAGTCCCTCTATGAGCTCCTTCCAGGACCGAGTCTTGGCTCCCTCTACAGCAAGGTCTTTATGGCAGCGCCGTACTCCCGCCTCACTCTGTGCGAACCTGCTCAAGTTCCGATGTCCAGTAAAGAGACCTCTCACACCCCCCCAACCTAACCCGTGGCATCGACGCGTTACAGACATCAGTCATGATTGGCCAATCTGCGGCGACGCGCAGATTGGCAGCGAAGATCGACTCCCCCTGCCTCCGCACACAGGTGCTGACCGAATCCCGGTTCAGAATGGTAGGTTCAGTACCCACCCACTCAATGAGTGTATCTCCTCTTTTACGTTGTCCAGATAAACACTCCTACGTCTAACGCTTTACATGACAACCATTGGGCGAGTGAACACGCGTTTCGTGTAGTTAGGTGGCATTGCCAGAAATTTATCACGTCACATAACTTAGGCGGTATTGGTATCATCTTATAAGTCTTGATTTATTCTGAATTTGAGATAGCTGTTTGTAGAGAACGATGCAAAAATAAACTTTAAAACGAACTGCATTAAAGAATAAAAATCTCCAAAACTGTAGATATTAGGTATTGGTTCTTTACCGTCGATATTTATTATTTTAGGTACGACTTTTACCTGATACTCTTGATTATGTCCACGCTTTACTGATTGACTATATTAATTGTTACACTTTTCCAATGGTGTAACATTGTTTTTTTACCTCTTATTAAAGACTCGTTCTCTTTATCACTGGAGCACAAACTGGAACAAAATGCACTGGAAACCGGCGAGAGCATATTTCCCTACTCTACCCGAGTATAAGACATCTATTCCATCACTATATTATAGATAACTATAACTAACATACTGTTACGAGCGGAACCATTTAATCCTATGGCGCTCCAATACTATTTACGATGATAATCCCAAGTAGGCGCAGATGATCAAAAAGATAGGCATTGGCATGTAATTGATTTAAAAAAAATAGCTGTTTTTTGCAACTTTATCTTTCCGAAAATAAAAAACAAATAAGTACCTATAATTAATTGAAGCAATGAACTAGTCAGTAACAATCCCAAACAAAGTACGGTCAAAATATTGGCCTGGCCTACTCTACTACTTGCAACTATGCAGAAGCTTTTTACAGTTCCGTACCTCAAAAGGAAAACCCTTATAGGATCACTTTGTTGTCCGTCTATCTGTCACGCCCTTTATCTCGGGAACGTGTGTAGGTATCAAATTGAAATTCAAACCATATAACGGTCGGTCTACAGTCCCTTGAAGATGTAAAACAATCAACCTTCTAAATTAACGCAAAAAATACATATTTCGACACTCATAGGAATTTGTTTTTATAGAGTTCCCGTCGAACTAGAACTATGAAATTTGGCAAGTAACATCAAGTACAGGAAAAAATCTGAAAACTATACATTTATAATTAATAATTCCAACTAATATTACAACTAAATAATACGAATGAGTTAATTGTAGTATAATTTAATAAATCTTTATTTATTTAATATGACCACTCACATTTATATTTGAGATCAAAAATTCAAGTTCATTCAGATGTTTACAGTTATCATTAGGTAAACTTATCCGTATAGCAGCCGTGTAAAAATAGGCAGACTGTACTATGGCACGATTTCTATTTATTCTATTAACGTAATACTATTATATTGTACAAAATAGCAGATATCTCTCAATGTTTCAATAATTACAAAACTACATAATCTGTTTTTTTTGTGAAACATGTCGTTTGTCATCGAGAGTGAAATGGTCAAATACTTCTAATGTTCTAAGCTATCAAATATTTGTGTTTAGATATACATATTCACTAGAAATCGAAAAACGCTAGAATATTATTAAGTTAGGTATATCAAATTATTGCCGATGTATTCCTAGATTTTGCTTACTTAACTAGAAATTTACCTTCTTATGAATTTTACGGTTCTCTATAGAAATGCGAATTATCGCCGTATAAAATATTATTATGAGTTTCCTAACAGTGAGACTAAGTGCAGATGCAGTATTACATAATCCATAACAATACTAAATGTGGAGAAAAGGATGTCATGTCCCTGCAACACAAGGGCAGGATCCTCCGACCAGGCGAGGTGATCATGCCTGGCGGGCCGCGGCCCAACATTTGATGTTGGGAAGTTTTCATATCGCGAGAAAGGATATATTTTTATAGCAGTTACTCCGTAGTTCAGCGTGTCTTCGTTAGATGGCATGGCACTAAAGTATGTTTTTATTTCATAATATATGGAAATCACCACACTAAACACTGTTTCTTACTATTGTAACACTGCAACTTGCTTAAGTAGCTAATCGTTTGTTCTAAATAAATAATTAACTTTTAAAAAATATCACCGACTTCAATGCGACTTAATGTGATGAATAATGAACTTGCAAAATTGCACCCCCAAGGGTGAAAACTAAGGAATGATGATTACATCATTCCTTAGTTTTCACCCTTGGGGGTGCAATTAATTATTTTAATTTGAATAGGACCAACCGGTAAACCCTTTTAAATAAAAAAATAAATAAATCGGTTTATTAATAACGTAGTTCTAAAGTACAAACTTCACTTTTTTTTAGTCGGGTTTTCTAAATGTGATTTTTGTAATGAATTTTAATTTTTAACGTTCTTTAGTTAACTAAGCAAAATCTATAAAACTTCATAAACCTATTGTCTAACGGATTATTTACTTCAGTTCTAGGTCATGTAATAAAGTAGTGAGTTTTGTTTTATAAATTATCACTTCGTCATTTTTTTTTATTGACGTTATATAAATTTTGACAGAAAAGCTGTCAAAATTGACGTAAAACCAACTCGTTGTTTTATAAAATAAAACTTCG
The DNA here is from genome assembly GCA_902825455.1 of Arctia plantaginis. Lineage (NCBI taxonomy): Eukaryota > Metazoa > Arthropoda > Insecta > Lepidoptera > Erebidae > Arctia > Arctia plantaginis. The sequence continues at coordinate 2,477,307 of CADEBD010000226.1, read as the reverse complement.
ATGTTCACGGATGTAACGTAAATTTTGACAGATTATTACAACTATTCTTTTATATTTTAATATGGAATATTAAAAATATTAAGGTGAAATTCATAACAAAATCCTTATCTACAGTTATGAATTATAAGGTTATTTCTATGAGCCCAGTGACTAATATTGACTTTAATGTAAAAAAAAAATATCCGATGGACTTACAATTATAGTTTTAGTATAAATTGTATGTCAAAAAGTTTTCCAATGTGATCACAGTAAGTTAATAAATTTAATAGGCAACGAACATAGGCCTAAAGAGCCTTAATGCACACATAATTTAGAATATATTTCCATTCCAACCAATACCTCCAACATAACCATTTCCTTACATAAAGAAGGCATTCCTATCTTTAGAATATAATTACATTCACTTTATAGCGTTATGAACATTATCTATAATAGACACACCATATATAGATAGATATATATATATATATCACACAAATAAATTAACGAACGATTCTTACAATAGTCGCAATAATGTGTAACATTAACATCTAACGGCCAAAATCTAGCACCCTCGTGCTTATTGGCCTAAGCAAATAGCACGCGATTATTGATAAAATCAAATAGCGAGTGCTTATTGGTCATATGAAATACCGCGTGCTTATTGGTCAAATGAAATAGCGCGTGCTTATTGGTCAAATCAAATAGCGCGCGCTGTCGCGACTTATTGTTACACATTTTCGTTCCTTTTTACAAAAAAGCGTGTGTAACGCCAAAAAATAAATAAACAATAATATACAATAACGTTAAGTATATGCTAAACAGTACATCTACAGCACAACTACTAAAAAACTTTCATTGAATATAATTATTAATAATAGATTATAATTTATTTTAAGGTATCATGGCACTTGTTGGATTCTATCATTGAAAAAGGATTAGATTATTAACAGTGGAGCTTAAAGAATAAACTGAAACTAAAGATTCCTGTGGTTGTAAATTAACATATTTTGAACGGATTCCAGAGTATTTGAAAAAAAAAATTTAACATGTTACATAAATTTTAATTCTATACATTTATTATATGCAATGTAGAAAAAAATGTTATCACAGAAATTCTTCTCGGAAGAAAATAATATAAGCTATCCCTATTCTTCATAAAATATGCAAATAGATTTATTTCATGGAAAATAATTTCATTTAGTTTTAGGTTTTTTTATAAATACGAATTTAAGAATATGTTAAAATTCTACTCATAAGTTAAAGCTACAGAATGCATATACAATAAAATTCATTATTTATGATAAAAAACATTATGCAAATATATTGTTGAACACTAATGAATTCTAGAACTTCATTTTTAGAAAGCATTGAATTACTAAATCACTGTGGCTAGGGCACAAAATAGCATATTAGAACTGTAGTTTTATAGGGTACTTACTAGATATATATGTAGGAACTGCTAACCCCTTCTTAGCTTGTTTTAGAACTGGACATCAAAAGTTTTGATTTCTAGTCACATACAAACTTTTCATTATACTGAAATATGTTATATTATATATAACATATTTTATATATATATTAGCATGAATGCGTACTCATTATTTCTTAACATATTTAATATTCACAGACAGTAGAGCTCACAATGAGCATATTGCTTTTAGTAAAATATGTGTATTTGAATTAATAAGTTAAGTTGTTGAACTAGAAAAAGCCCACTAAATGTAATACCATTTTAAAAGATACATTTAAAAATAAAAAATCGAGTAGTTCATTTTATATGGAAATATTTTGATAAAATAAAACATAATTATTTACACTCATTGGAGTAAGATATACTAAACATAAAAAAATGACTGTTTTTTTTTAATTGTCTAAATTTAACAATACTCGGCTTTTTTTAAGATTCACATTGCAGACCTAATAATAGTTTTAAAGTTAGAACTCTCATCACATAAACATTAATCACTTGTTATCTCACTGTGCTAGCCGTTGTAAAATGAACATTATACTAAATGTATGTTAGTTTTACATAAAGATTAATTTGTTGTAAAAAGAAGAATGTAATTGCACCATCCACAGCTCTTACAGCTATAATAATATATTTTAAATAACCAAGAGCAATTAGTCAATACGAACAGTTCAACCACTACAAGTTAGCCAATAAGAAATACTCATAGTATTTTAGAGTTGATCTCATAACAAAAGTTTTACCGAGAATCAAGTTGCCTAAAAGAAACTTCTAAAGGAGGCTTAGTTAGAGACAGAGCTCTCAAAAACTTCGATTTATGGCTATGAATCATTCATTTTTATTATAAAATGTTTTGTGCGCTTTTTAATTACTTCTTATAAAAATTATGTGCCTTTTGATAATGTGTTTTTAACCAGGGTAGGCTACACTGAAGTTATTTTCCTATCAGGATTTAAAACTAACGAAAAAAAAATACTAAATAATATAATAAAATATATACGTCCACCCCTGACCACGATCAGTGCAAATCGGTCAAACCATCTAGACACCAAAAAGGTCGACCTTACAAATATTTATATTTCAAAATATCTTATTATTATTTTTTATTTGACAAAGACATGAAATTGTATTCATAGTTGAAATTATATAGTTTATACCGACGTGTTTCATGGTCTTATAATTCTTCCAGTAATTATATAAATAAGGCCTATTTCGTTAATCGCTCATTAAAAATCTGTAGAGCACCGCAACATTTGAGGCAGCTAAAAAGTCAGTCAGAACAATAAATACAAAATTCAAAAGCTTATTGATCTATGTCTTCAAAACAGTTGGTCTATTATTATGACCTTGATTGCAGCACACTAGTTTGCATAATCAGGAATTGCAAAGTATTTACATAGAAAGAATATTTTTTCTATAAAAATACCAAACAACATAAACGAAATAACACCTCGAGTTTTGCTTATATCTGGTGTTATCTGTCCATATAAGCGTTTCATTAAACCATGTACATTTACATTGTCATATTACGCCCTACTAACTTTAGGTATTAAAGAACTCCATAAAAAGGAACATAAATTATTCCTGTTGGAAACAATAACTATTAATATTTGTTTGTAGATAATAGCCTAAAATCAACTTAAAATATATATGGCAACACGCATCAGCATTTGGCCAAAAACTTTGGTTTTAGAATATTTGTTTTTTTTTTTTGTTTTATAATACTATAGCTACATCTGGAACAAAAATTGTGCAACATTCATCTTTCGCTGTAGGTTCATGCGAATTACGGGGCACGTTTTTTCCAAGGCATTGACACGCAAGGTTCTGTCTTCTCGCCCACCATGTGTCACTGAAATTGAATATAAAAATATTTTAAATGATATGAAAGTAAAGATTTAAGAATTACGTAATATCGCGTAATTTTTTATCGAGTTCAATTGTGTTTTTTTTTTTTAATGACAATTCTAAGCATTGTGATTGATATTGTGAAAAAAAAACAAATTGAAGTCGATCGATATTTGAACAATTATTTTAATCAAATCAAATCAAATCAAATCAAATCTTTATTTGCCAACCAAGTGTACATCAATGATCTTATATAATTATATGTAGTAGTCCCAACTTAGAAGCCTTTTCCAGGCATTGCAAAAATTTGAGAGAGAACGCAGAAGAATAAATTGTTACACAAGTACAAGCATTTTTTGAACAATACAAATTAAGTGACTCAAATAGTACAGTATAACAATCGAACAAAGCATGCAAAAATACGAAGGCACCCGACGTTCCACATCACTAATACATATACACATTTTCCTACTGTCCCTAGCATTTCCGTGCATCACGACCGATTTTTCTTTGTATGATTTGTACTTAGGTATATGATTTCTGTTTTCCGTGTAATAAGAAGTGTTTTTTTCCTCAATGTATTCTTTAACAGAATAGAAACATTTTGTAATTAAGAATGCTTTTAGTTTTTTAATGAATAGTGTAGTCTTCGTTTCATTTTTTATGTGGATAGGTAATTTGTTGTATATTTTTACAGCCATGTAGTCAGGGCTCTGGTGTAGCATTTTAATTCTTGATGGTGGTAGGTATAGTCTGTCTCTGTGGCGTGTGTTTAAATTGTGATTGTCTTTTACTCTCGCGAAGTGACTCATGTTCTTGGATACAAATATGCAGATGTCAAATATGTATAATGATGGTAGTGTGAGGATGTTATATTTAATGAAGAAGGGCCTACAACTATCACGATTTCCAATTTGTCCGATAATTCTAATACATTTCTTTTGTAATATAAATAAATCCTGAAAGTGTACACTGTTTCCCCACAACATAATGCCGTATGGTAACCAGGAGTATGCGTATGCGTAGTATGCTGACAGTGCGGTTTTTTCGTTTGTGCTGCATTTAAGTTGGAATAGAGCATATGTAAATCGAGACAGTTTATTTTTTGTATGTTCGATGTGTGCTTTCCAGTTGATGTGTGTGTCTATAGTTATACCAAGTAATTTGAATGTATCTACAGTTTCTAGTTGTGTGCCATTGTATGTTGTGTCGATGTTTACGGGGCTGTTTCTGTATGTTCTAAATTGGATAGTTTTTGTTTTGTTATAGTTAATTTCTAAGTTATGGTCGTTGAGCCAGTTATTTACTGTATCTAGAGTTTCCTGAAGTAGTGGTGTCGGCTTTGTGGTTTTGTCATAAGTAATTAGTATTGATATATCATCAGCAAATAGGACAGGTAATGTATGTTCCTTGTTTAGTACTTTTGGTAAGTCGTTGATGTATATCAGAAATAGCACACAACCCAACACGCTGCCCTGCGGGATTGAACACTTTATGTTCCTTTTTTCAGACCGGACTATTTTAACCTCATTCGTATTGGGGTCGAAATGGTCAATTTGGACCATTTGTGATCTATTTTCTAAATATGATCGAAACCATGTGTAAGCTGGGCCGCGAATACCAGAACCGCTTAGTTTATTCAAAAGAATGTCGTACAATACTTTGTCATAGGCTTTCGTCATGTCAAGTAATACTCCGAGTACATGTTTTTTGTCATTTATATGTTTTATGGTAGTCTGGATATACTTATATACTGCTAGTGTAGTTGATCTTGATTTTCTAAATCCATTTTGACTATCATCGAGAATGTTATATTTTTCTAAAAAATCGTATAATCTGTTACACATTGTTTTTTCAAATACTTTCGAAAATGTGGGTAACAGAGCAATAGGCCTATAATGACTAGGTGTGTAGGTGTCGCCTTTTTTGTGTATCGGTTTGATTATTGATATCTTTAGGGGGTCTGGAAATTGGCCATCTTGAAGGCTTTGATTAACTAAAAATGTGAGCGGTATTGACAGTTTTTCTGCACACTGTTTCAATAGAATTGGGGGGATTTCATCTATGCCACAGCTGTGTGTATTTTTAATTGAGCGTATTATGTCGATTATTTCTTTTCTATCTACAGGACGCAAGTACATGGAGCACATTTGTGAGTTTATGACGGGTCGACCCAGCGCCCTGTTTTTGTTGGTTTTATTGTTATTCGTGCCCATACCCACAGTAGCAAAATACTCACTGAAATTGTTGCAAATAGTTGTTGGACATGTTACAATGTGGTTGTTAATTTTTAATGATATATTTTGTGGAGGGAGTCTTTTTTTTTGTTTACCTGTTTTTTGATTTATGATATTCCACATTGTTTTTGTTTTATTATCGGAGTTTTCCATTTGTTTACAAAAATCAAGTTTTTTTTATATGTTTACACTACGCTTTAGGGTTTGGCTATACTTTTTATAAAACTTATGTATAATATCATTATCATTCACATTCAGAAAGGCCCTTAATTTTCTTTTGTGTGCACATGATTTCCTAAGGCCGGTAGTGAGCCATTCTTTTTTTGGTTTATTACTTATTTTCAGCTTTTTTATCGGTATATGTGTATTAAGTAATTTAGTCTATATATTGAGAAATAAATCGTAATTGGTGTTTAAATTGTTGTGTGTGTTGATTATTTCGTGCCATTTTATGTCATTTAATGAAGTGTTAAAATGTAATATGTTCCTTTCTGTGAATAGTCTTTTCTGTAAGTACCAGGTTGTGTTATTATTAGGATAAGAGTGTTTCGATTTTATTTTTAGTGTAATACCCTTATGATCAGAGAGACCATAATCTTGGACGCTGGCTTTATTAATAATGGGCATGTAGTTAGTGAAGAGTAGATCGATGCAGGTTGAGGAGCCTTTTGATACACGTGTTGGTTCTCTGATAATCTGTTTGAGATTGTTTGAAAACATTAAGTTGATAAGATTCTCCGTCTGTTTATTTTTGTTCAAAATGTTTATATTGAAGTCACCTCCCAATATAATATATTTATTTTTGTATTTGGTGTTTAATTTATGTAACACTTTCTCTAGCTGTTCAAAAAATGTATTAATGTGTCGGTCTGCTCTGTATAAACCAATGAAAATACAATTTAATTTCGGTATTTCTACGGCACTAAATTCTATTATAAATTCTATAGTATAATTGTTTATATCTTGACACTCAAGATATTCTAAACTATCCTTAATAATTGCACAAACACCTCCCCCTTCATGCGTTTTACGACAAAAGGTGGAAGCCATTCTGTATCCAGACAACGAAATCATATCACAATAGTTCTTATTTTTCCATACTTCTGACAATAGCAATATATCTATGTTTAAGTCTTGTAGGAAGTGCTCGACTAGATGAAGTTTATTGCCTATACTTTGTATATTCTGAAAGATAACATTTAGTTCAGTATCGAAAATTATAGTTACGAGTGGTTTTCCCTTGTGTTGACATTGGCGCTGCTGGCTGAGGCTGCGATGGTGTTTGTATTTTGTTGGTTGTAGTGTTGTTGCTATCTAAACTCGTTCTGCAGTTATTGTTTTCGGTATTTGGTATCTGGGACTGGGACGTTTCTGTGGTTTGTGGGGAACTTTTTTTGTACTCTTTACCATTTATATACAGTTTGTTATTTTTAATTATAGCATGGTTACCATTTTGTCTAGCTATTCTCAGGTTTTCCCAGAGTTCGTTGCGATTCATTAATGTTTTTCTATCCATGAACATCTCAACAGCCAGTCCTGAGTTCCGAAAACAGTTAGAGTTTTCCATCACGTATCTTGTTATTCTCTTATTTGTTAATTCTATAGCTAAGGGTCTATGGCCTCCTCGCTTTCCAATACGCCTTATCTCTTCTATGTATGGATCAATGTTAACATTCATTATGTCATGAAAGGCTCTAGAGATACGGTCTATAAGGGTGTGTTCCGTTTCGTGGTGCGGTTCAGCCAGCCCATAAAGTACTATTTTTCTTGAATTTTTTAAAAGGTGTAATTGGTGTTCTATATGTTCTATGTTTTTGTCAATTGAGTAAATTTTTTCTTTTATTTTATCTTGTTCTATTATTAGGGTTGTCGTGGTATTTTCTACTTGGTTTCGAAGTTTTAATAAAGCAGTGTCCATTTCTGTCTGAATCGTAATTTTAACATCTTCGAGAAGAGATATTTTCATTTTTTCGAGTTTGGAATCTAAAAGTTTGCTGAATTTTTCTAGCATTAAATCTTCAGTTTTTAAGGATTCGGGGCCGTTTAGAGCTAATACAATACTGTCCGAAGTTAGGTTCATTGTATTCCCAATTATGTCGTCTAAAGTTTGATCATTTTCATTGTTGTAGTTTTGTGTAATCTGAGTGGGTCTTCGCCTTATTGTAACGTTCATAGAATCATCGCAGATGTGTTGTTGTATGTATGGTTTTATTGGGGTGTTAGAATTGTCTCCCTTTGGCATATTGCATATGCAAGCTTGGCATTTCCATATATTTTTTTGCTCATTTGACATAGTATTATTAAAGTGGTATTTAGGGATGTTTGCGCATTGCAGATCGTAATATTTATTGCAGTAGGCGCATTTTAAGAACTCTGAATTACCAGTATTACATTTACATCCTTCGCATTGAGGCATAGTGGATGATAAATATTTGTCGTACTAGGTTTTGTTTATGAATATTGGTAATTGCAGATCCCTCTAGTGGCGTAAATAGGTATTATTTACGCAGTTGTGCTGGTGGTTTATTTGTTAAGGATGGAGTGTAGTAGTTCGGCATCTATGTCATAGATGGCTCTGTTTGCATGAATTGTTGTCATTTCTGTGGTAGAAATTCAAATAAGATAACAGACTTTTTTTTCACTCTTACGCGTTAATTAGTTTTAGAGAGTTTGTTTAGTATTTCCACTGTAAAAGTTTCTGTGGTTTCGTGAGATGTTTCTGCTATGCTATTATATATATGTTTTCAGCTTTTAAATTCACTGTTTAGTCAGTTACACTGTTTTTATTGACAAAATTATTTTTCACTTATTTTTGTTTTTGCACTGTATATATATGCTCACTAACAATAGACGGTGATTTTTGAATGTTAAGTCACTGATATTTAACATTTACGCACCATATCTCACTGACTAAGTATTTTAATATAATTTTTAATTAGGAGCCGATGTTAACATGGCAACTAGCGCCCTCTTATTACTTGAAAGGCTTGAGAGACAATTATTTTATTATTTGGTCTCAATTAAATTCGAAGAAAAAGTTTCACCCCTAAGGGTAAAAATAATGGATATTGAAAAATTATGGATATGGCATGGTTTTTTTTATTTATTTCAAAAGACCACCTTGCATTAGGAATATATCCTGTGTCGCGGGGACTTTATAAACATACATGAAACGGACACAAAGAACACACCCAGACTCAGAACAACAATTTGTGGATCACAGAAAGTGTCGTCTCAAGTGAGAGTCAAACCGGAAACGGCCTGGTGACCGCTTAAACCACTACCAGCCAGCCATCCGCCAATTTATTAAAATACAACACTATATCGACATTGAATTCAGTGATACTTTTTTAAAGTTTATTTTGCAAAAGGTACAAACAGAGGTATACATGTTACAGCGTTATGAAATTCTCCTCAATCTTTTGCTATGTACTTATTTTTTTATTTTTGCTATGTACTTTTTATTTTATTTATTAAGAACAAATAACAGTAAATCTTAAATTATAAAATTTAGCAAAAATATAACCCACACGTTTGTTCGCAGATTACCGTATAAGGAGTCCCAACCATGCTAGTACCTGTTATTGAACCTTTATTTTATATTTTGTAAACCTTTCCAAATCATGACCTTACTAGTGCACTCAATCTACTAAAACTGTAAATGTTTTGTTATGGGGGTCATTCAGTCAGTCAGCCAAAAGACGTTAACCAAAAAGAAAAATATCTGAGAGCAGTACTAACCTGAGTCTGATGTAGATGCAACAAAAAATGGCAGCCAACATCATCGCCACTATTAGTGACACGGTGGTGAAGATAAATTCAATCAATGGACTGCCTATCATGATTACAATGTATACATTACTTTCTGTATCCTGAAAAAGAAATATTTAATCTTATAGAAACCCACAAAATTTTCATAGAGTCATATTTTTCGGTGGTTCAGTGGTAGCGTACGAGACTGCTGTGCTGAGGTCTCGGGTTCGATTCCCGGGTCGTATCAAATGTTTGTATGATCTGCGAATAGTTATTTCGAAGTCGCTTTCTATGTATAATACTACTCTGTCAAGAAAGTACCGGGAAAAGATCAATAACACAAAATGTTTGTTATTCATCCAAATTTATTTTATCACCTCCAAAGTATGCTCCTTCAGAAACGAATAATCCAATCATCAAAACATTTTTTAAACGCTGTTTCCGGAATTGAGTTCAGTCCACGCCGCGAATCGTCCTTTACGTCTTCTACCGATTGAAAACGGGTGCCACGAAGTGGTAATTTAAGTTTAGGAAAAAGAAAGAAGTCGGCTGGAGCCATATCTGGTGAATATGGTGATTGCTCGATGGTATTTGTTGAGTGTTTTATCAAAAATTCATTCACAGTTATGGCCTTGTGCGAAGGCGCATTATCGTGGTGCAAAATCCAAGAATTTTCTTTCCACAAATCTGGCCTTTTTTCGTCGAATTTGCTCTCTTATATGCCGCATAACGCTCAAATAATATTCTTTATTTACCGTTTGACCTTCCGGCAAGAATTCCGAGTGCACAACACCGCGATAATCAAAGAAAACCGTCAACATGACTTTGACTTTTGATCGACTTTGGCGTGTTTTTTTTCGGTTTCGGTTCAGTTGGAAGGCGCCACTTCGAAGCTTGTTGACTAGTTTGCATGTCAAACTCGTAAACCCACGTCTCATCACCAGTAACAATGCGTTTCATGAATGTTGGATCGGAATTGACTCGTTCTAGCATGTGTTCAGCGACTCTCATGCGATTGACTTTTTGGAGAAAAAATTCAGGTCTTTTTTACTAGCTGAACGGTAACATGTTTCATACCCAAATGATTAGTTAAAATGGTATGGATCGACTGGTGAAGTTGAATGAGGATTTTCAGTCACTATTTCCTTGACTTTTGCGATGTTGACTTTAGTTGCAGACGTTGATGGCCTACCAGAGCGAGGCAAATCTTCCATCACAACACGACCGCTTTTGAACGCTTTATACCACTCATAAGCACGTGTTTTTGAAATCGATCAACCGTAAGCTTTCTGTAACATTTTCAGTGACTCCATTCATTCCATTGGCGATGCAAAATTTAAGACAAACTCTTTGTTCGATGTTTTTGTCCATTATGAAATTCGCAATACACACTAGATATGATATAACTAAAAACAGCACTGTATTTAATATAAATAACAGATGCAACTCAAACTCCGCGCCAAAATGGAAAACAGTTGTGCCAATCTAACAACAAAAAAAAACAAAAATTTGAATTTGGAACCATAAACAAATCATCCATTCCCGATACTTTTTTGACTGAATGTATGTACGAGTATGTATTTACGTACGTACGTTACGTTACGTTACGTATGTAAAAAGTATATAAGTATCTTATCAGTCAATCTAGCTTTCATAGTACAAGCTCAACTTAGTTTGAATTTAGATGGCGTTGTGTCAGAACTCAGACATCTGAAATATTAATTTTATTGAATATGACATTCTTCCAAAAAATAATACCTATGTTGTTTTTATGGTATAGGGATCAAATGAAGAAATGGTTCACCTGATGGTAAGTGACTACCACTACCAATGGACATATGTAACAAGACACACAAGAGTATTGCCACCCTTGCGTGTCATGAAATTGATTCATAACAAAAAAAAGAGAATAAATACTTATTAACATTATTGACCCTTAACCACCTAACGTCGGTCACAGTGACTAGTGATTTTTAGTTTTTGAATGAAAACGAAATTATGTGAGTGTTGTGGTTGTGAGTCTATGTACCTTCCTCCCTTGCTCTCTGCCCCCAGAAACGGGCATGTGTTTAAAAGTAATTATATTATTATGTATTAAAAGTAATTATAGATATTAGATATATTTTACTTGTAGTCATGATGACCGAGGTTGTTACGTGATTTTTAAGAAATTCGGTTATTTCTACTTCAGGTTTACAATGTCTAAACATACCTAAAATCTTGAGAACTGAATGATTCAGATACAAATATGAAATTAGCGTATGTATGGAATTGCCAAAGAAAGACTGCTGCAATATTGAAGACGTGCCAAAGGGACATTGCATTAAAGGCAATATTGAATCTCATTCAGAAATCGAATTTTATAACCTAGGACATCAAAATTAGAAAGTGAGTCTGCCACTAATGACAGATTTATCATCATCAGACCATATTCCATTAATGTAAGTTCATTTTAAATGAATAAGCAGAAAATAAATAGTTTTAATTATCTAAGCATATTTATTATAGAAATATCTATGTTTAAAAATAAAATTGGTCTTTAAATATTTTCTCATACTTATATTTGTTTCACCAAACAGTATGAAATAATGTTAGTCATGTCACCATGGCGGCCCACATTGGTTGGTTGTGTAACTCTAAAATATGTGAGGTGGCAAGAGTTAATTAAAGAACACTCACTCGTTCACTATTGAAACAAAAAATATAATTTTGTACTTTAATGAGCAATTTTATCAATACAAGGCATATTTTAATACATAATTGAAAAATAATTTTAAATTTAAACAATAGTAAATGTAACATTAAATTTTTATATACACCAAAAACATGATAATATGGATTGTCACCAAAGATTAAAGCTCAAAACTATAAATATGTGAAATTGGGTAAATACTATTTATATATTGAAGACTACAATATGTACTATACTCTATAGAATTCTATTTTAAGCTAAGTCTGTGAGGTGGTGGATTAAGAATATGAAGTGTCACCACCCCTATTCATCCCATGGGTAGTGAGAGCTGACTAAGGGAGCAAACTATGCAGGACAACAGCACTGCAAAAAGGAAAACTTGACACAAACCCTATACCAACTCGTCTGGCCAGCGTAATGGTTGATGACGATGATGATTCTAAGCCATACTATTACAGTTAGAAACTTAAAAACTGTCAAACCATATTTATGGCTAGAGCAGTTCTTTTACCTGGTGAATTTTTTTACAAGTTAAATGATTTAACACTTAAATCTGATCTCCGCTATGGTCTACTTGATTTTTTGCTTTGTATTTCTTTTTATATAATATATATTTAAAAATATTGGGAACTAACATAATACTCGCATAAAGGTACGTCAGAAACGGAGTCGCAATTTATCGTGGTTTGTATATAGAATCTACTAGTATAAAGGACTATACGAGACAGAATTTATTTATACGAGACAGCAATCAATCATACAAGCAATTTTTCAGTTAGATATAAGATGCGCTGTATATTTAATTGTTTGAATGAAAAACACATAAACACTTACGCAGTACGAATCTGTATAATGTGGTTTTCAAATCTCTAAGTCATCTCGTCTTTATATTGTACGGTTACTTTGACATATTTTGCTCCTTCTAATTTTTGTAAAATCACAGTTAGGAAATATCGCTTAATAATACAAACAAACGATTATGACGTTTAATATATCAATTGAAATGACATTTGAAATGTCAAAGTGGCAGGGCGAACAAAATTTGATTGAGTATGGCCGTTCTTAAACATAACAATATAGTAAACTGTGATTTATACCTTTACTCACAAAAAATACAATTTAAATGATTACAATTAAAACGGTGTGCTAACCTTGAAAAATTTAAAAGTGCAAGCTAAGCAAGAATACAAGATGCGAGAAAACTCTTATAACTATACTACTAGATAAACTATACTTAACTTAAAAATTAGGCCAGCAGTGTTATTCTCTAAGGAAACACAGCAATAACCGTAAAATACTAATCTGAGTCATTTTGACTTGCACCGCACGCATTTTTTGCGAGCAGATCATCGCGTTTCTTTATGTCAACTCAGACACTAGCCAGACGTTTACGAGAGCGACAGTGCTGAGTAGGTAAATATCAATATTTTGTAAATACAATGTACTTAAGTCGAAACGACTCATGATTAGTCTTTGTGTAACTTTTTGAAGTTTAGTGTACAGCGGCGTTTTAGTTTTTTTTCTGTTTTTATTTACTTTTTATCCGCTTTTAGATTAAAAATACATTCTTTACGGTGGCCGAAACTTCATGGAAGCAAAATTGGCCAAATATCTAAACGATGATGGTGTTACTAGTGATAGCGATGGAGAACCTGAGGGTACTGAAACTGAGGACTACAAGAGATGTTAGTGCAACTCTAACAGGTGTTGACACTCAAGCCCAAATGTATTCGATTGTAACAAATTAGTACAATTTCTCTTTTTATCATTGATTAATTTCTATATTATTATAATTAAGTTTAAGAGACTAAGATTTTTTACCACATTGATTCTTTTTTTTTTTTAATATCAGACTGATGATTATGATCTCAAAGTGTAAAGAGAGTAAAACTATTTTTTTTTCTATTAAATATTTATAATATATAAGCTTTTTGTAATGTAATACCTACATAAATATACCCTATCATCATCATCATCAGTCTATCGCAGTCTACTGCTGGACATAGGCCTCTCCCATTGCACGCCACTTAGATCGATTTTAGGCTTCTGGCATCCAGCTCCTGCCAGCCATCTTGCGCAAATCGTCACTTAACCTGGCCTGTGGGAGTCCTACACTACGTTTACCGAGACGTGGTCTCCCCAAAGGTTGTTGGTTCTGCGGCTAATATGGCCAGCCCACTCTCACCTAAGCTTGCTGATCCGGTAGGCTATGTCGGTGACCTTGGTTATCTGCCGGATCACCTCATTCCTGATGCGATCCCTTAGAGAAACGCCGAGCATAGGCCTTTCCATAGCACGTTGAGTGACTTTGAACTTGTGGACCAGCCGTACCGTAAGTGTCCACGTTTCGGCTTCGTATGTCATGACGAGTAGGACGCACGCATTGAAGACTTTCGTCTTAAGGCACTGTGGGATCGACGATGAGAAGACTCGACGTAGCTTCCCAAACGCTGTCCAACCCAACTGAATTCTTCTGTTCACCTCGTCCTCGAAGTTGTTTCTACCTAACTGCAATGTCTGCCCGAGGTACACATAATTACCTATATAAAATAGAAATACGGTGGGATCGGACCCACAACACTCAGCGCAGGAAGTAGCGCGTAGGAAGCGCTGATTTGGCCGAGTAACCGTTCCATTCATTTGAATGAAACGGTTTAAGTATATCGATGTTAGTATAAAAGGATATTTTTCAGATTTTCGAACGTAAAAAACTAAACGATTTGTGCAGGTAAAATATTCTTAATACAAATTATACAATAATTTCTTTAGGAATTTAATTTTTTGTTATTAAAGTCTATAAATGTTTAGCATGCTGATAAATGTAAATAAAATGTTATCTTTTTAAGAAGCGTATATTATTATTTATTATCACATAACTATAATTAATTTCTAGATTCCCGAAAGATCCTGATGTTAATGAAAATATTCTAATGTACAATAAACTCATTTTGTAGAGTTGCTGATAATTTCAACTACTAGAGATACTTACTCTCCGGTAACTATATTTTCAAAAATAATGTTAGGAATAAGGGTGTTACGACTATGTAAATATAAAACTTATTTCTAAATTAGTATAAATCTAATTGTTACGTGAATGAACTATTTGTTTAGTAACAGCTTATTATTTAAATTTTAAATTTACCTGTGAGTTTTAGTGTTTTTATTTTTTTATTTATCAGGTTTTTTAAAATTATAATAATAATAATAACGAAATCTAGTTTCAAACTAAGCAGAGCTTGTACTATGAAAGCTAGATTGACTGATAGAATACTTGTATACTTTTTTTTGTAAATACATACATATTATACATAGAGAACACCCAAACTCCGAATCAAATATTTGTAGATCATACAAAC
Organism: Arctia plantaginis; assembly: GCA_902825455.1. Lineage (NCBI taxonomy): Eukaryota > Metazoa > Arthropoda > Insecta > Lepidoptera > Erebidae > Arctia > Arctia plantaginis. Next base: position 2,461,971 of record CADEBD010000226.1, on the reverse strand, counting down.
ATTTGGTCCGACCCGGGATTCGAAACCCGAGACCTCAGCCCAGCAGTCGCATAAACTACCACTGCGACGCCGAGGTTGTCTTGTTCTTGCAATTGTTTCATAAGTGTTCGCTGTAACCTGTATTAATAAAGTATTTTAACTATTGATTTTAAATAATAATAATAAAAATATTTGGGATATCTGTCACACAACGCCATCTAGTTTCAAACTAAGCAGAGCTTGTACTCTGAAAGATAGATTGACTGATAGAATACTTATATACTTTTTTGTAAATACATACATATTATAAATAGAAACACGTAAACTCCGAAACTTTCCATCTGGTGATCCGTCTGCTCGTCTGCCCCCTCTAACATAAAAAAAAATCATATGTCATTAATTACTGTCAAAATATACAAAAAATAGTAGGTTTAAATTACTACTTGTAAGCCATCGCGAGCTAATTCATTTCTGTAGTTCATCTAATCTATGAGGTACCATTTGACAGTTCTGACAGTTTGAAGTAAAGCCAGGTCAAAGAAATCGATTACTAAATTATCTGATTCTTAAGAGATTTCAATTTCATTTCTTATTAAGTACCAATCGATTACAGTTTTACAGATTTATGTATGTTATTATAAAAGCCCGTGTAATGGCACATCATAGGTTTTACTAGTAAATCTTAGTATACACTATACTAGGACACGAGCGAATTTTGCCTACAAAAAAATATTTTTAAATTACTTTAACTTACATACTTTTAATTTTTATTATGCGTTTTCTTTTAGATTTGGATGTCAGATAAATTTTAAGTAATATTAATAGTTTATATTAGAGCCATTTTTTTTACTAATTTTGTGCTCTGTTTTCTGTCATGACTTTAATGTCATCAAATTTATTAAAACTTACCATACCGATACCATTCAATTAGCAAATGGTACCTACGCTTCATCATAAAAACGTAAATAGGTTGAAGGCAACTATTTCTAATACTTAGGTCTAGTATTCTAGTACATTTTTTTTTATTCATTTTTTTAATAATTTAATTTACACATATTTAAATTTAAAATAAAACAACTATCACACTCAAACTACAAAGACGCCAGCTTCTTCTATTATGATATTACAGCTTTGAGCCTTTGGATCGTCTATGGGCTTTTTATGCTCTTTTTTCAAAATATTTGTCTTGTGCATTTTTTTCGCTAATGCTTCAACTTCTTGTTTCAACTTACGATCCCTAAAAACAACAAAAAAAAATACAACTAGATATTCACGCACACACCCATCCCATAGTTTATTATTTTAATATACCCACGAGTAGTTTATCTTGCAACAGTATATACAAGCAGACACAACACAAAGGCTGGCACATGTTATAAATAATATTACGGATATTATGATGCCTTTAAATAGTTTTTGGCCTTCAATGTAGATGGACCCTGGAATGAAAATTACTATTAGTCAACATTTGCCTAACCAGCACCCTAAAAATTTATTTCATTTCGATAAACAGTATACATCTAAATCAGAAATAAAATAACAAGTATCGTAGTCAGTTCCTGAGAAACGGTTCAGTACCTACAGCCTTAGATAAAATAAAATCGACCCACGAAGGTCTAATTTAAGAGAGAAAATGCTTTTCCTTCTTCGGGTATTTTGAACATAAAGATATTGACATGTTTAGTGGAACGCAAGAAAGGTTAGGTTAGATGAAAAAAATTAAGTGGTTTTTGTTTAAGTATTTAAGTGTAACTTCTGTAGCTAGGGCGCGCATTAGGTGTATCGATATCGATATTTATCGCATCGTGGAGACTGGATCGTACATGCGGAGACAAGGCAAGGCAAAAATCGGAAAACCAGCGCCTTAGATGACTGTTTGATGGTCATGCAGGCTATACGAAATTATCGTCCAATAAAAAAAAACCTATTTCTTAGCGTTCCATGGATTCACCGTGCGTGTGCCGGGTCCATCGCTTGATAGACGGGGGCAACACATGCGACTTCGACAACGCCTGGGACTTGCGACCCAGGATCCATAGGTGTAGAGAATATTCCTTGCGACGCGTCAGCGCTCACCTCCACTGTCTGCTGTGTTACCCCCTCTACCTAACCATATTTGATACGAGTCTAGCAATGCCGCTTTGGATATTCGTTCAAGAAATCAGCTTACTCAAGCTCTTGGTAATCCAATTTCTTTAAGCAGGTTATAGAGGGATTTAGCTGGTATACCCCTAGCACCCGCTCCACGGTATACAACACAACGATTTTAAGTTATTTCGCTGGTTAAGTCAACTTTGACGAATATCCAAAGCGGCATTGCTAGGCTAGTATCAAATATGGTTAGGTACAGGGGATAACACAGCATACAGTGGAGATGAGCGCAACAAGTACTTACTTGTTTCTTGTTAAAGCGTGGTCTTTAATGATGTTTCTTTCCCACGGCACCGTGAGTTCTACTAGTACTACACCGAAAGCGTTTAGATAAAGTCCGTAACGTCAACGTAAGTGAAAGGACAGTTAGAAGACGGTTGAATGAAGTGGCAGGAAAAGGCCGACAAGTCGAGGTAACTCATCGTGTAGCAAGATAATTTATTTTGTTAGCATTTGCTGGGTGCGTCGAAATTGCTTACTTTTTCTTTTTCTTTGAGTTTTTTGAAAAATTATACAATTTCATTAAGGACAAAAGTTCAATTTTCCTGACTTTGTAAATTTAGTTTAATCCTCAAAAAGAAATGATGTTTGGGATAAAAAAATATTTAGATCACAAAAAAAAACCACCCTTTTTTGCGCTCCTATAAGAATAATCATGTGTGTTATATATTTCGTCGTGAAAATAATTCCAGCTTTTTAGAATGTTAATCGGAACAAATGTAATTATTATCACAAAAAAATACATGTATGTTTTTAGTAAAAGCTGTAAAGTTGTAAGTAAATAATGATTTATTTGGGTAGTACTTAATGACTTTGTCCTAATAATAATGTATAAATGTGCTTTAAAACAATTATGTACCTACACACCGTTATAGGCATGCCTACACTGGTTTTACTTACTTGACATTCCTTCTTGATTGATTAACTCATCACCTACAAACAAAAATTTTTTCTTACACCTTTTGAAATAATGACCCGTGAGGCTCTACACAATAAATGCATCTCAAAGTTTACATTTTCCATTCTTCTGATTTAGTGAGTAGACCAACTAGAATAGAGTGACCTTTTATATGTTCGTTCATCTTGAACACATCATTTGTACACAGATATGGTATGATATGATTTAATGATATAAAATTCTACCACATTCACACAACGCCATCCAATCATCAACTAAATGATATTAATACATTTGTGTTTTTGTGTACACTTTTTTGTAAAAAAAATACATATTATACATAAAACACCCAGCCATAATCAAACATTAAATGTTCATGTGCACAAATGTTTCACTTCAGCGGGAATAGAACCAGCTACCTGTGGCGTAGGAGTCCGTTACACAAAACACTACGCCGTCTGGCCGTCAATATCTACCTACATATCTGTTTAAGTATAGGTATTTAAAAAAACTAAATTCTAAACACTAAGTACCTATTTAGTGTTCAGAGTTTAGTTTTTTTATAAGCACTTACTTTGGCTGTCATAGTTTACTACGACTCTCTTCATTAGGTTTGGCAAGTCTAGAACGCATCCTTTTTTTACACTATCGTAAACATATAACCTGAAAGGTAAATAAAAAGATATGAACGATGGTTATAAATCATTTATATCGGACCAGCTTGTAATAAGATAATTTTATGAAAAGTATTGCAACATACCCATCACAGCCGCAAAATGGATCACAGGCTGTGGTGTTCTGCAAATAGAAATTTATAATTACATGTGTGATCATAATGTAATTTGAGTTCTTAATTAAAACTAACAAAACGAACGAAAACATATACATATATACAGGGTGTAACGAATACTGAAATAGTGTATTATATGTAGACCATGATTCTGGTTTTTTTAGTTAAAATGATAAAAATTATTTCACAATGATTAAATAGAACATTTTATTTAATAAATACCGAATACGGTCAAAAACTACAATGTAATTAATCAAACAGCCGAAGCACGCGGGGCCTCCCCTCCGGCCGCCAACTTGTGTTAGTGTTCTTAGACTGTTTGCTCGGAATACACATGTAGTTTTTACTTTTGTGCGATACATACGGGAAATGAATGAGTCTAAATACACTATTTCAGTATTCGTTACGACGTCCCTTAGACCCTTTATAAAATCTTTAGCACTGAAATAGAAAAACTTATACATATTAATGTTCATTTCTTACGCTAATATTTCTTTTGTTTTTTGAAGTTGTGTGACGTTGATGCTAAGGTGCCGGTCGTCTTGTTTTGTCTGGAATATCGATCTGTCCAAAAGTATTTCTTGTGCATAGTATAGTTAGTACTTTTATTAAATTGTTTTAGATAAGTAATTGGTTACATGCACTGCAGCACTGTTGATGATATAGTCGAATGACGTCAATAAAAACATACTTACTGGGACACTCGCCTCAGTCGTTTCTGCATCTGTTACAAACGGAAAACATTTTTATTGGAAAATAATTTGCCCTATTCATAATAATAACTATCATAAGAGTTAAAAGGGATAATGAAGGGATGAAAATGAAGTTCCAAAATTTTGCAACAGTCTAGCAACTCTAGCTGCGCCCGATTAAATATATAAGTATATATATTGTAAGGTTGCACAAAGTAAATGATTTATGATTTACTAGGGCTAATGAAATTACTTTTACTTTACCAAAACTATATTATACTAAGAGGTACAAGTTACTAAAACGACACAAATACGACAACTTTTCTCAGATAATAAATTGTATATTTTTTCGTATATATTTATGACTATGGCCATATTTAATTATTCATGTAGGTTCGATCCCCACATTTGATAACACTTTGGGTGATCCACAAATTATTGTTCTAGGTCTGTCTGGGTATTCATTGTGTCCGTTTCATGTATGTTTGTAAAGTCTCCAGCGACACAGGTGTATTCGTAATGCGGGAGTTATCTTTTTTTTAGAGAAGCAAAAATATTCGTCCGTACCAACACTAAAGCAATACGCGTCTTGTTAAAAAAAAAGAGGCAGGTTTTACAGACGTCAATACAACATCTCTTTCCCGACTTTATTTTTAGTTAAGAAATAACCCCAAGGGCGCGTTTTTTATAGGTCAGTTGATAGAAGAATCTTTTTTCGAAATGGCAGCCTTTCTACTTTTACTACATTCAGTAAAAGATGAAGCGAACTCTTGCACCGAGGGTTTCTTTACTAACTTGTCACACAGATCGAGTGGGTTTGAAGAATAAAATTAACTTTGCCTTTCTAAAAATACTCCCGCATATTATTATATTGATATACGTGACGGTGAATTTCATAGATCAAAATTTAATTGCAAAAATTATATGAGATTTATAAAGCAATTAATTAATGACATTCGCATTATTCATTAGTCTTACTAGGCTAAACCTCCTTCGACAAATATTAAAAATTCAACTGAGAATTAGTTCATAAGTTTTTATAAATTGGTTGTAATCTTCGTGGTTCTAATACACATAAGGCTTAAATGTCAGTATTTTTTGACTGCATTGATTTAAAAGCTTGATTGTTTTACAGCTTGAAGGGGCTGTAAGTATTTGATATTTATTTCAACATAATATGTCTTGACAGACGCCGAACGAGCGAAGCGATCCTGTAGGGATTTTTTTATTCCTTTTTAAGAACTTCATATTAATTATTGTATTAGTTTCATAAACATAATATTCAGTATACAGGGACCAAAATCTAAACTACCTATAAAATAACCAATGGCATGATGGTCCTAAAAGTTTAACTATTATTAGTTGTTTAATTATCACGGCAAGCTGTATTTTCTTTTTAATTGTATCCATAGTGTTTTGAATAACATATTTTAAGAAAAAAAGTAACTTACGGGTGCAAGGAAATCCTAGAAGGAACACAAACAGTATCTTGCACAACCTTTTTTGCTTCATAGTCCGCGATTTTATCCACAACATCACTAAAATGCACTACAAATTTACAAATTATGACCCAAAAACCGCCAGACACCGGTATTCATTCGATAAATTGGAGTCAATCATAAAACCACAATTGACTGTGATTTACTTGATCCAGAGAAGAGTATATAAACTGATATATTCAACACTAAAATGTATTTACGAAATGATTGTAAAATACAGTTGAACAACGCGAGCCGATTTTATTCTGCTTGGTACCGAAATAGCCACGATGACCTCGGTCCGTAACCATTCCTACTAATAGAGTTATTTATCCAGTGTGTGCGGATCGTGGCTAAGTGGTAACCAAGTAGGTTAACACATTGCAAAGTTAAGCAATCCTAGCCATGTCTCAGTCTATGGATGGGTGACCAATCTTAAGACAATTAGTCTCCTCCGTGCCTCTGAGAGCACATTAAACCTTCGGCATCGGTTGCCGCACGAACACCTGTGGAAATCGTTACGGGTAGTTGGGGCAATAAAAAATTTGACAACAGTCTTTCTACAGAACTTTGATATCGCCTAGTCTTTAGGTTATGGAGGTCTGATGGCAGTCGCTACGTGTAAAAAATCAAAGTTCAGCTGTTTTATAGTAGAGTCAAAAGCCGACCCCAACCTAGTTTGGGAAAAAGGTTCTGAGGTAGAGCTATTTATACAATTGGTCCTATGTATGCATTAAGAAATTTAGGTTAGCAAGTTCCTATTTCGTTTTTACCAAGAATATAGTTAATACGTCAATACTAGACACCACTACCTCTCAGACAGTGGCGGATTCAGGATTTTAGTTTGGGCGTGGCTTGACCCTGGTGAGGGTAGGTTTTATTAAGGAAATAACAATTTAAAAAAAATATTCATAACGCATAACCAGTTTCCTGCCTCCTTGGATAACTTTTCGCAAATTCTTTAATGACTTCGTTAGGTTGAAAACTGCCAGAGTACGATTTTATTAGTTTTTGGGAAGTAAACAATACAAGTGGTTACTAGTAGGTAATGATGCTTCTCTGCTGCTATTTGGGGAGATGTTTCCAGTCACTACAAAGCTCCTTCCAAAGAGTTGTTTCTCCCGATAACGAGATAGGACGAGGGAAATCGTTATTGTAAAACTTGGTACACTTGGTTGGTTGGTTGCTTGGTTGGTTGAACTTGGTAACAGGCTGTACAGATCGAGAATTGAAGAGAGCTCTGCTCTCGAAAAGAGACTCTTCAACTGTCCCAACACAAAGTCGATGTACGAAAGGGATACATCTCTAACTAAGGATCTAAACCGAAACACGATGTGACATTACTTTCGAAATCGAAAGAACATAACAGCGAAAGATGTGTTGCATCAAACAAAAAGCGTGTGTATGTATCAAAGGTTTTTTTTACCTGTAATATTTCTTAGCATCAGGTAAGTACTTTTATATTTGAGCGAGGTGTTGGACGTTTGATAGTTCTGGGTGCCTGCACTGTGATGTCCAAAGGTTCTACAATACGACACGCCTCTTGAAAAATTTAATAATATTCTCTGTACCTTTTCAGTGTTCTTATTACACTTTCTACCACATTATAGCAAAGGTTAAGATCTAATGCAACACTATTAAGTCGCCGTGCAAGTGAAACAGTAATTTCAAATACAACTGTAGTTACCGTTAAAGGTTAGACAAAGTCGAATCGCTGAAAAGAAGTGTTGCACTTTTCAATGCCGGAGAAGTGTCCATATCTTCTAGGAATTCTACGAAATGGTCAAAGAGCTCTTTAAATTGAAGGAGTGCATCACGTCTTTCAAGCCCGCGTATATAAGACTATGTAACATAGTAGTAGTAGTGTAGTTTGGCCGTGAACATGGACAGTTTCGCGATGCTTTTCTCAGTGTCGGTTTTTCTATTAAATGTGTTGTACATTGAAGCTAATCTATACTGTTCGACTGTTGAGAATTTAGTACTGGTGCAACAATGCAGAATTTCCTGCTATGAGGCAAACACTAACAATTAATTCAAAACTTGTAGTGGCGCAATGTAACTGAAAAGCACATTTTCTGGTAGCATTGTTACTGTCTTTCGGCATCATTGAAAGTGCCCTGAACACCTGAACATAATGCTCCTTGAAAATAGCAATACTCTTATATTTCTGTGACAAACGGGTTTCGCGGAGCATTTGTATATTTAGTACAATGACCGCTTAGACCACTACGCCATCCGTGCAGTCAGCATTTCGTGTTACTACTATTTGATTTTAAGTCATTTACAACTAACTTCAATTTGTGACTAGTGTAAAAACCAGTGCTTTGTGATAAATTTCTTTTAAAATTTTCTGAACACCACCAACCTTTCCTGACGTAGTCACGTAGTGGAACATCAATCATGTCCTATTCACTTTTCTGGATCCAAATTCATTTCGCATGATTCCACGTTCTAGATGTATCGGTTGCGCAAGGAGGGGTCGAAGTCCTGAGACTCGAGAACTTGAGGATCAGATATCCCAACCCCGCCAGGTCCTCGTCGAGGAGTGGAAGGAACGACTTGGGAATCCAAGCTTCGGGACCGCCATTATTGCGGCGGTAAGACCCATTATGGAGGATTGGTTCGAGAGGCAACGCGGGAATCTCTTATACCGGCTGACATAGGTGATCAACGGGAAAGGATTCTTCGGAGATCACCTGTGTTCGGCCCAAAAGGAGCTAACGCCTGAGTGATACCACTCCGATGGCCAGGTTAGAACTCTACCGGTCCGCTAGGCCCGGAAACGGGTAAGGTACCACAGGCCACGTTTTAAACGTGAACTGTAACAACTCATAAAGCCTTAGAGATCCTGTTATAATGATCCTCCCTGCTGGTGATGCCGATGCTCTACCTATCCCTTTGATTAACTTCTTGCCATATCTAAACAGTACGTTTAAAAATGGCGATGGAGGGGAAAGACTTATAATCTTAAAATCTTTTAAAGCAGTGGGCATGGTCTGACTTTGTGTCAGACCATGCCCACTGCTTTAAAAGATTCCTTCTTTGAGCCCAAACTATGAACGTCACCGAAGCAAGAACTGTAACTTCTTAGAGCTAAGGGGAAAGATTTTTAGAGGAAGTGGGGTCAGGTGACATAAGCAAGGACTTGATTAGGTGGTTTCTGGATATATTTGATTGCAGTAAATACATTCTAGTACAGATGGCATGGATCCAGCGAGATAAGGAAAGACGACCAATAGTGTATGTACCTCGCGCATGGACTCACAGGTACTATCTACTTCCAAAGTTGTGTGTATAATGTATTTAAAGTGTAATTTTTAATTATCATTTCTAAACCAGAAAGTATAAAAAAAATTTTATAGTCCGTCTAATCTAAGTTTCCGTTTCCGTTAGACAGTTCTGACAGATTGAAGTATAGCGATAGGATCAAAGAAATTGAATACTAAAGTATTTGTTTCTTAAGAGGTTTCGATATCATTTTGTAGTATGTACTAATCGATTACAGTTTTACAGATTTATGTAAAATGTATGTAAAACTAATTCTACCCTAGGCGACACGACCGATTTTAGCATATAAAGATTTATTTAAAATTACATTAACGTACATACTTTTAATGTTAATTATGGTTTTCGTTGAGATTTGGATGTCATATAAATGTTAAGTATTATTAAACACTTTAAGACGCCTGGACTGAAAATTACTCGTCATCAATAAATTTGATTTTTTGTACATTTTAATGATTATTTGTATTCAAGTGAATTTGAAGAACCGCAACACTATGCTGAAGGAACTACGTGACTTTGAAATGAAGTTTGAAAAGAAATCATCTATTGTGTATAAATTGGTTATTTTGCTTTGTTTCAAAAATTTAAATTTAAATGAAGTTATTGAGAATTGCGTCAAAATAGCTACATAACTCCATGGTTTTACGAAAAAAGTTATTGAAATTATGTGAGTTATGCCTTTACAAAGTTGTTTCGTGTTGAAAAGTCTGAAACGTCAAACAGTACCTCTTAGATTAGCTAGATGGACTAAAAGCATAAAGGAACGTATGGCTTCGTTCAGAAACATCGTTTAAAAATTGTCAATGTCAAATCAATTTTTTAAGTATAATGTCAAACGACTTTTTAAGTATAAATAAAATGTTTAAGATTTGTTATTTAAAAAAATAAAAAAATAAAATAAATTTCTCATACACATATAATCTAAATAAAATATAATTTACAAATGATAACAAACATTTTCCCATGGAGTGTGTAAAACAAGAGCTGAAAGTAATATAAACAAACACACTATCTATTTCTATCTCCTTTCAAACAATGCAAGTGTAACTTGGGATGATAATGTTTGAAAGAGTAAGTAGTCATTTTATAAAGTTATCTTATAGTCCGTTGTTGCAACGTAACCTCTACTATACTGCTCAAATTGAAATCAAAAAACCAGTTTATTTACCGATCACGTCTACAGTGCGCGCGGTTTAGGTGTTGCACCTAAAATTTGTTATCCGTATTTTCTCACGTAGATTAAAATTATTTAAATATTTTCGTGTAACTGCATATATTTTTTCTGCCCGCTCTATCAGTTTTTACTAAGTTCTAAGTGTCGTTTAGCTTCTTAGTTTAGTTTTGGAAAGTCCCCTCTTGAAAGTAATAAAAAGGTGTGTCGTGGTTCGAATTTTGAATTCGTGAATAAACTTTTATGCATTCACTTAAAAACACAGGTGTTTTGTTCCAATGAGTTAGTGTGTGTAAAAGAGATGTTTTTAAATCAGAATAGCTTTTCAATCGTAATCGATTGTCTATTGCATAGTTGAGTGATCTTCGTGTGATTGCTTTAGCAAGACTAGTTCGCAAGGTAAACGTTGTTACGCTAATATAACTGTTTATAGCCTTAGGTTTAAAATATTTACTGTAAGGTTCATTTAACCATGATAAAAGATGTGTGTAACGTGATTTCAAATGAGATTGCAAATGGTTACGAAAAAATTCTAATAAGAGCGGCACTACTAAATGTTATGATTAACAAAACATTCCTTTGTGCGGATAGACTTACTATCAATCAGACCGGTTCGCATACTTACTTGCTTACACAATTATATCTTCAAATTTAACCTGCATATGTTGGAATATAAACAAGTATCTTTGTGTAAAAATGTTTAAGTAATTTTTGATGTGCTTTTAAACACACTAGCTATTAACAACTAAAGACAGAAGAAGAATAAATTATTGACTTGCTTAATTATAAAATATATAAACTGAAAAATATTAAAAAGCAAGTTTTTTCACTCTATGTTACATATTTTCCTGCCACAAATAGTATTATGCATTTGGTGTTTTGTATTAATTTAAAACTAAAAGAGCATCTTCCATGTGGTACTGTTTATTGGTAAAACCATAATATATTTCAATACTAAATCTCTAACTATCCATTTTAAACATGTTCCTATTTTCAAACAGATGTGCCGACCAACACCTCAACATCATCGAATAACTGCACATAAAGCCTGATGCTGTTTAGAACATTCCATGAAGTTGGCTGAGTCATGCAGCCATGGCCAGTGGCAAGGTGCTGTATTCCATAGCAGTGGTCGCATTGGGCTTCATTTGCTTTGTAGTTGGTGCCATTGCAGTAGGACTGCCAACATGGGGGGAATTCTATAGTTGTAAGTATCAAGTGTGATGCAAATGTTTGTGTAAGCCCATACCTTAAATTTAACATTAATAAGTCACACATTATAAGTCCATTCAACTTCTGCAAGGAAACAAACAGGTTTGACGGCAGATTGTTTCATTATTCACAGCATAGATATAGGTACATATGGACAATCGTGTAGGAGGTCTTTATCATAATGTTTTAGTGAAGTAACTATCAACCAAAGAATATTGCAATCAATATTACATTTGCATCAAAGTTTATGTGCCTAGTGGTGTATTCTTTGAAATTCATTTTTCTTAATATATGTATAAAATCTGTAGAACAGGTAATTTATATATACATATAATAAAGCAAAAATAAAGACTAGTTAAGTTAGTATGTCTAATATTTTGAAAGTAGTAGTAATATTTTGACTGTTAAGGTGTATAATTAATAACATTAGAGATGCATTTGCTCAGTGTATCACAGAATTATTCCTCTTAAAGCTAACACAAGGAAAAAATGTAGGAACCAAATGTTCCTATTGCCTAATGCTGCTACTGAGTGGTGAGCACTTGAAATAAATGGAAACTACAGTTGATATATTACCAAACTTGAGATGCAAAATAGTGGTAATAAACAAAAAGTGCACTTTAAGCTTATTTAAAGGTTGCTTATTTAAAGCTTATTTAAAATTACTGTACATCTATTAGTTATAATAATTACAATATTTTGTGTGAGTAGTGTGGGAATTAGTAAAACTAATTCTGTCTGTGCATGTTGTGTTGAAGCACACACACATACTCATATGTTTTTAGTAACAGGTTGATTAATCACAAACTCATTACCATTACTAACTATATAGGAAGTGATCAAGTCACTTTAGGTAACATTAGATACTTAATGAATGGTTTTAGTGATAGTAGCTATTAAATGTGCCACATTCTTAAATTTCATTTTCATTTAAAATGAAATCTTTTTAAACTTAAAAAAAAAATAATTGAAAGTAAAGATTATTCTATTTATGATTCCTAATTCTTGCACTAAATCATGTAATTGCATTTGATAGTGAAACAAGTATTTAGTAAGGTAATAAATAGAAATTTATGATACATGAGCAAATAAAACCTGTTTTAAAATATATGTATTTATTAAATATGATTACCATTTAAAGGTATTCTTTCCCTAAATCAAATAATAAAAATGGATGCCTGAATGAAACATTGTTTTAGAATGTAAACTATGTAAACTTGCAGATTTAATAGATATACTCGTATAATTCGTAAAAAAAATTGGATGTATTTTAGCTATTTTAATATAAGTTTATTGAAATTTCTGCTATTCGAATTTTGGATAACATGTACACATTTTAACATTGTATAGAGGGGTAAAGAAGTAGTCTTCCTGTATGTCCCCCCAGAATATGAGGCAAGGGGCTTTAGGCTCCAGACGGCCGAGTGCAAGTTTATTTCATAACTAGCTGAGACCCGCGGTGTTACCCGCGTTTGTTGTTATAACCGCGGGCAACGCCGCGGGGCGAAGCTAGTCTAAAAAGAGTAGCCTAAGTTACTCCTTATGTCATCAGATATCTGCCAGTGAAAGTCCCGTCGAAATCGGTCCAGCCGTTCCAGAGATTACAAGGAACAAACCGACAGACAGACAGACATTTTTTTCAATTTTTATTGAAAAAAATGTTATTTTGGCATATGTACCGTGTAAACATACATATGCATTTAGTAAAAAGCGGTTATTTTAATATTACAAACAGACACTCTAATTTTATTTATTTGTATAGATGACTCGCTCTTGACGTCGAGGGCGTTTAGAGTTGCGTTTGGTGGAGTTTTCAGTGCGGGCCAATCGTAGCGCCAGACGCGGCCATCGTGAAGATCGAGTAGAAGTGAAATAAACTCGCACTTGGCCCTCGGTATCACTCTGGTCGAGCCAGCCCATTTATGCTAAATAATGACTCTCATGATAAGTTTGACATTGTCCCGTTAAATCAGCTGTATTTTTAAGTGTTCTGTTGAGTAATATAACAAAGACAATCAAAATCGATTGACAAGCGTCGTTTGCGCGTTTATTGGCTTGTCCCCACATATTTAGAATCTGTTTATTACCAAAACAGCATTTCCTCTAAATGGTGTATTGGGCCTTAAGAAGAAACACAAGTCTAGAAAGCAATCATATCCCTTTAAACTCTATTTGTACTTAGCACATGGCTATTTCAGTTTGAATTCATGCGTCGAAGATCTCAAATTATAACTAATAAGTTAAACTTGTGCATGTGGTGACGGATTAAGAATACGGACTGCCACCGTCCCTATTCATCCAGGATAGGCAGGACAACGGCACTGCAAGAAAAAGGATAACTTGAAACAAACGCTATACTAACCCGTCTGGCAAGCGTGGTAGAGAAGGCCAAAATATCCTTTCTAAGGAGAGGCCTACGAGTATGTGAGTGGACTATTAGAGACTGTTGATGATATTGATGTCATAATAAGATGCTGAGATAGTCGTTAACACCAAACTCACTGTAAAAATACTGCTTACGCCCTTTCAAAGATGACTTTATCAAGTGAAACGTGATTTATGATGAATTTCTTGGCGCATGGTTTTTAATAGGGAATATGCACGTGACACCGAAATGGACAAAATATTTTTATTTGTAATTTTTGTTGCTAAAAAAAGATACCCATACAATTATTTTTGAAATTTATTATAATTTAATAGTGAAATTTAATCATCAAAAATTGGCTTTTTTAAAATTCCCTCGCAAATTTCTAAAACGCAACGCTATTGGTTGAATAAAACGTGACGTCAACCTACACTGTCAAGAGTGTCAACAAGTTGTGTGTATTTGTAATATTTGGTTTCTGGTGATTATTTGTTTCATTTTAAGTTAACAACTAATACGTTTTCAGTGTTAAATTATTAAATTCCCGTGTAGAAAGACTCAACACAATGACTGAATATTTAAAATTGCGCTTTGTCAGGTGCAGTTTTGATATTATTTGGGCACAAAGGAACGGCACAATATTTATAATAAGTTTTTATTGGCTTTTCCATGGTAATAAGTTAATTTTTATCACTCACTTTTTTAACTTTCACAAACTTTGTGAACTTCACTCCGTTGTTGACATCGAATTCGTCTGAAAGTGGAATCTGACGTCACAAAAAAAGCGCGCCAAAATGGACGTGTTCAAATTGCCCCAAAATGATAGTGATTTTAATAAATTTTTTTTTGCTTAACGGTTTATATTTCGGATGTGTTATATTTATTTTTGGTAATGTAATAACTAGTAGAATCGTTTAAAAAAATAAAAAAAATACATGCATATTCCCTATTTATCAATATCGACATCGATATCAAAATTACCAGAATAAAAGAAGTCTTTTTTTTAATATTTAATTTGCCCTCGGTTACTAAACAAGTATTAGAAGAGGAATAGCCAAAACTAAATATTTAGGGAAGTAGTTACCTATGTTGTTTTTCGATGTATTCCTCAGTAATGAAGAATTCCAAAAGAATATCAGTTCATCCAGTCCAAAAGAATATAAATTTCATATACCGTCGTTTAGAGAAGTAAGACGAAGATACTAAAGCATAAACCGAGAGGAGAGGTATTCGAGGCGTTAGTATGTCGTCACGGAGTCGAATTGCCTCGAGGTCTTGTCTGTCTCTAGTATCGTGCATGCTCCGTCTGACACTTCCAATATGCTGTAATTATTGTAATCGTCGTCTACTATGCTAAGAAACAACTCGCATGAAACACTCCTTGCATTTGATGTGAGTTGTTTTTGTTTTGTGTGGTGTTTTCTCTCTTGTGTTATCTATAATCTAAAGTGTATTAAAACTTCCTTTTCGTTTATAACTGCTTAATTTGATATAGAGTAACAATTTCTATTAGTATAAAAATTACGGATGCGGAAACTGAGTCACAACTCACAAGCACCGGTAGCGTAGTGGTTTAATACAACTGTGTCACATGTCCAACCTTTGTTATTTTCCTAATGCAGAAGTTACTCTTTTTAAATTTCGAAATTATTTATACAAAAAACTTCTTAAATAAAAAGAATAAAATTTCTTCCATCACGACTTGTTGCGTTTATTTGCACAGGAAAACGAAACGAAAAAAATTGTTATTTTTTATGCTTCCATCGAAGGAATACAAAGTATTTGTTAAGATATCTGTTTATTATATTTATTAGAAAGGTGTACTGTAAATAAGAAATAAATCACATTGTTTTAGACTTCTAGCATATTAGTTTTAACCGCGGTGGTTTCAGTTGCGGCCGACCCAGGACGAAGTTTCAACTGTAATTTGTTGAAGAATCCATAGAGTTAAGGTTAATTTTTTT
Source organism: Arctia plantaginis (assembly GCA_902825455.1). Lineage (NCBI taxonomy): Eukaryota > Metazoa > Arthropoda > Insecta > Lepidoptera > Erebidae > Arctia > Arctia plantaginis. The sequence goes on along the minus strand of CADEBD010000226.1, from coordinate 2,445,986 downwards.
TCTAGTCTGCATACAAACCACCGCGGTTAAAGTACACAACGTTTCAGAAGCCTAAAATTGCTTTTGCACTTAGATAACTGAACTAATTCTTTCAGATGACTCTGAGATACAACTCGCTCCTGTATACTATGATTGTAAGTAATTGTTAATACACTTAAACCTGGTGATGGTTTGGTTACTAAAATATTTAACAAGCAATTTTTTATTACTAATTTAAATTGAATTAATTGGGTGATTAGGTTTCCACATTTCACAATATATTAAAAAGTTTGCACCTAGTTTATTGTTCATGCAATTCACGGACGGAGTCATGAAATGCGGCTGCGAATATTGATAAACCTTCAAGCGATCTAACGACAAATTAACGTTCAAAGGACCTCTAGATTTGTCTAAACTTATATATGTATACTTAAATAACATGCCCTAACTATTATTCCTAATAGATTTAGAAGCTCTAAAATTATTTCGCTATCAGTCCAGTAAGGATTGCATCTCCCATGATTAATAATTGATTACAAAAAACCTACATACACATTGACTTTAAGCCCTGTGATAAATAATACATTCTAAAAGTAAATAATTCTATAGAACTTTTTGAAGTTTGACTGCTGGAGGTAGGAAATGTATGCCCCCTTGTAAAGGGAAGATTCTCTCAATCAGAATAAGTTAGTTAAAATGAATTTCTGCCACAAAACCCCCCCCTTTGTAATGTTAATCTATTATAAAACAGTAGGTAGTGTTTTAATGTGTTATTTCTTTATCGTAGAGTGCTCAACGGAAGTAGTAGTCGCAAGCCTATACACGCACAAAGTGGGCCAAACCGCGCTCATACCTTCGTCTACTGTTACCTTTGCCTTTCTAACATACCTTAGTTATTTATCAGATAAGATCAATCAAATCTCTATAGAAACACGAACTTGTTCGCGGGAAAATTGTATCAGAAGCGTCCATTAATATAAGCATTTAGAATTGCTATTAAGCACTGAAATTTCTTTTTCCTTATCTTTACTGGCCTTTCGTCTTATAACTCCCCATCTCATTATATTGAAACGTTTTTTTTTTTAATTTTACGAAGGCAATACAAAACAAATATAACACAATACAGTAGAATTCATGTATTTATTTCTGTCATATGTATTGTGCATTTCAAACTAAATGATAGGCTATTATAGTTATTACAACTCGTAGGCTGTTCATGATGTTTACTTGCGCCTCTATAGGTATACTGTGCATTTAAAAAATGTGGCACGCCCGCCAAACGGGTTATTGACCTACGAGACCTTTGTGACAAAACTTGTGGGAGATGTGCCACCGGTCGTAGTTATGGAGTTGTTTCTTTTTAAATATCATGCAGTATGCATGTTACGTTTATTCTAACTTTTTAAACAGTTTTTTAATAGAGCAGGATGGGTGGTGGACTTCTGCTTGTTACGTTATACCTATGTCATATTTTTATTTTGTTGTTAGTAAATTAATTTTGAGAACTGCATTAATAATTATTATGAGCGTATTCTTGGTGTAAGTAAAACTGAACAAAGAAACTCTTTTACATTGTTACATTCAAAAGGCTTCTCAGATACAAACACTGAGAGACGGACGTGTTAGCTAAAATCTTGTCGTAGGTAGTTTTATTTTACAACCACAAACATCCTTTCTTTTTAGTCTCACGGATTCAAGTTTCTGGTTCAGATCTCACACAGGTACTTTAACGATTTCAACATAAAATTAAATTCAAAAAGTTTTTATAATAAATACTCACGAAAAATGTTTAAAATGTTTCTTTTTCTTAAATCAACCATCAAGTATCAATTCTTTTAGATTAATAGATCTAAGATTAAAATGCCATACCTACCGTATAATAGCGAGATTAAATTGCTTCAGACATATTTCACGCCCGTCCATAACGGTATTTCTTATTCTACTTTAAATTATAGCTTTTAATTTGAAATCAATGTGTGTCGAAATAATAACAGAGTTTTAAATGCAATTCTACCAATACGAATAGGAATTGTATAGAAGTCAATCAGGTTAGTTTTGGCTTGGTTGTCGGATGTAATTTATAAAAGCTCCCTTAAATAAGTTTATTTAATAGTGTTATTTACATCTCATCAGTTTTTGGCCTACTACGAGTATACCACTATGGCCAGACGGGTTGGTATAGGGTTTGTTTCAAGTTTATTTTGTTAGTATTTGTTTTGTTTTTATTTTCTTACTAGCTGACCCTGGCAACTTCGGCTGCGTCTCTGATAAGGAAAAATATTTTCCCGTTTTTGCAGCATTTTTCATTGATGCTCGGCCCCTATTAAATCAAACAATTGCATAGCACAAATATTATAATGACGAAAACTGTTACATATATTTTTTAAATTGTTATTTAGTATTAATAACGTAATATTTAACTCCTTTCGTTTCAACCAAACTACAAAAATGACAGTAAGAATGGCGCCGAGTAATGTTGATAAAACGAATGCTGCGTGTAAGCTACAATAATGTAACTGTTTTCAAGATTTGTGTGCTCGTATCGAACCATCAATGCCCAGCATGACAGCATCGCTTTTTTTTACAACTGACAGGCAACGACCTCGGTACAAACGCCAGCACGATAAGGTCCTAACTTTTTTCTACAGATAATACTGTTTAGCAAATTAGTCTTACTATCTTCATTGTCCATGACATTGATGCTAAATGAAGTGTCAAGTCTGGCATTTATACAGTTATGCATTTTCTTTTCTCGTGCAAGACCTCATTTGTTAATTAAATTGGTTCCTTACATCTCACTACATTAGACAGCATGTATTAATCGATTGTTATCCGAAGATGTCGTAACTCAATTTTCCAATACACGTCACAATGTTTTTCTGTGAGGGTAGTTCTCTTGTACTTTAAATGATTTTATCAAAGCATCTCTTATGACAAATAATAATATGTATAATAATACAATAGGTACATTAACCTTTTGTGGTGATTATGTAATGTATGTATTGTGTTGATCCGTGTTGTGACGGATTAAGAATACGGAGTGTCACCACCCCTATTCATCCCGTGGGTGTCGTAAAAACCCAAAGTACGCAGAACAATAGCACTGCAGAGAGAAGGAAGATTTGATACAAACCCTTTTTTTTTTACGTGTGGAAATCCCCGCGGACCGTCACGCCACCGGGGTTTGCGGCGGGGTTGTGTGTCGGACTCGGACCGACTGAAACCACACGGTGTGCCACTCTGCGCCTGTAATAGGAGGGATCCGGGAACAGCTGTTACTAAGACATCCGGATTTGATACAAACCCTGTACCAACCCGTCTGGCCAGCGTGGTATAGTACGCCAAAGTGTAAGCAGTGGACTATTAAAGGCTGTTGGAATTGATGATGATGATTATGGAAAAATAAATGTTAAATTTGCGAACAATTGACTGCACGGATGGCGTAGTGGTTTAAGCTGTCGCCACGCCGCTTCCTACTACGCTGAGTGTTGTGGGTTCGATCCCCACATGGGACAAAACTTTGTGTGATCCACAAATTGTCGTTCTGAGTCTGGGTGTTCATTGTGTCCGTTGTTCCGATAAATCGCATCGTGTCGGACATCACGTTGATTCGCGGCGCAGAATTTGTCTTTTCCACCATTAAACTGTGCATGTGTCTTCATAGTAGGTAGTTAAAACTGGCACGCTTGTTATTCATACAGATCGTATGCGTTATCTTTTGTGTATATCTCGGTTACGATTTTACTTAATAGCTGCACTCTTGTGTGCCTTTAGACATTCCATCGCTTTGTTGATTGACTGAAGCGACCTACAACACTTAATGGATTAAATATAGTCACCTACCATCCGGTGTCCCGTCTGCTCATTTGCCCCCTGTCTATATAAAAATATTAGTTGATCCGCGCATCTTCATCTGTGTCTCTCAACAGGAAATATTTTTCCCCGTTCTTGTAACAGCATCCTATTAGTCGTAGCGTTCCCCGATAAATGGGCTATCTAACACTAAAATATTTTTTTAATTCGAACCAGTAGTTCCTCAGATTAGCGCGTTCAAACTAACGAACTCTTCAGCTGTATAAGAATAAGATAGATAAGGTTGATTTGTGTACGCTTCAAAAAGTTCTACACAGCTTGAGCTGGAATTTTGACACGTAATACCTCAACGTAAAGTAACAACTCAACTTGCTTTGATCGATATTTGTAGCAAATTAAATTCATCTTGCAAAAGCATCTCGAATAAAAATCTCAGAAAAACAATCATCCAGTACTGGTGTGTTGTGTTTCGTTTAAATTTTTCAGTAACATAACATCAGAATTCCGTCGCTTCAAAGATGGTTTACATCTATTTTTCGCGTCGCTTTTGTTCCTTGTTTCTCATCAATGCAACCACAATGTGTCACAGCGAAGCTAAGGTTTTGGGTTGAAAACCTATATTGTAGTTCCCGTTTACCTAGAATCATGAAATTTGGCAAAAAGAAACGTCTTATAGCACAAATAAAGGAATAATTAAAGGAGATAAATTTTGGTACTTACAAATTTTCGCGAAAATGTACGTAAAATCTGGGTAGGTACGGAACCCTCGGCGCATGAGTTCGACTCGTATCTGACCGGTTTATTTTTCTTTCTGTTTATTTCATTTCATAAGGTGTGTTCTAATGCATCATAATGTACTCAATAATGTAGGCTATCAGTTTACCGGGACTGACCTGAATCGTAAAATTTATCGTTGCAGTTTATGACTTATTGTTCAGTGCAGTTCTTTAACGTTCACAGTTAGATTCTGCCACGACGCAGCCGCTGTAAATTGTATCCGCAGTCACGAATCACTTTAAATGTCGTTTCATCCACTATCTTCAAACGAGCGACAGAACACAGATACAGATACATACATATATAAACTTCGTATTTTAACTCAATTTCTGTCGTAAGAAAACGGAGTATCGCCATTCTTATTCATCCCGTGGGCGTCATAAAAGTCGTTTAAGAGAGCTGACTACGCAGGGCAACAGCACTGCAAAAGAAAACTTGACACAAACCCCATACAAACCGGTCTGACATGCGTAGCATAGTGAACCAAAACCTCCTTTCTAAGGAAAGACCTATATTTGGCATTGTATTTTTAAAGGTTGTGGATTATGATAGATGAACTGTCTTTTTTTAAACATATTCTATCACCTTTCTCATTAACGCTAAGTATAAATCCTTATCTTAATTCGATCCGAACAGTACTTCTTCAACGAGAACCGTTGTTTATTGATTAGCTTCTGGCAATTTAAAAACATAAAATCGAAGCTTCAATAGAATGTTGTGTCATTTCGATACGCAAGTTGAATCTTCTCGACCCTCCCCAACGATCCGTGGCAAATCTGAAATGACTGAAAATTTGTCTGCGTGAATACTCGACTTAAGCAATATCTTGATTGCCAAATGTTATTCTATATTACCCAATATTACCACGAAACTGCAAGCTGAAGCAGTAACTCAACGAAATTTAAAAAAATCAAAATTAATAGAACTAGTACTAATAATAATAACTTCACACATCTCACACACGGCTCTCTGATCCCAAACTAGGCAGAGCCTGTACTATGGTAACCAGACTGCTGATAAACATACTTATCTATTTTTAAATACATACATACTATAGATAAATTACACCCAGACAAAACAAATGACCGTGCTCATCACACAATATTTGTCCTGGGTGGGAATCGAACCCACCTCCGGCTTAGCAGTCAGGGCCACTAACCACTAGACCAACAGGCCCGTCAAATGACACATCTAACACACGGCGGGGCCGACTTATCCCAAATTAGGCAGAGCCTGTGTTACGTATTTCTAGACACATACCTACATGTTATAGATAAATTACACCGCTTATTCTACTCATCACATATTTATTTGTCCTGGGTAGGAATCTAAACCTCGACGTCTATATATATGTATATATTATCTCAAAAATCGTGTTTTACTGTGAGACATACTTTCCTACTTAAAGAAAACATTAGCCTCAAATACTATTCCTAGCTTTTTAAGTGCACCAGTGACTCGAAAACCAGGTGAATGACGACCGCTGTGAACTCAATTGACGTGGTGACTTATGACTTCATGACCTATCGTTAATGAGTGCATATACGGATGCTCATATTCTGATTTCTACATGTCTCGATATTCTTATAACTTTGTACATTTTAAAAGCAATAGCGTACAATATTTCTTAAAAGAGCTAATATCATAAACCTCTATACACGTTCAAACTGTGTAAATTAAAAATTAAAATCCTAAAATAAACAGCTTTCATCATTTATAAGTTGTGTAATTGGTGAAGCCACATAAATAATTAAACATTACAAGCTATTAAAATCAATGGAACGCTACCTTGACGTACACTTTCGTTTCGACTGTTGTTATTTTAAGGAAAGAAAGAAGGAAGTACAGATAAACGTCGCTATACGATTAGCTTGGCGCTCAATTTGCAACACCTTACGAATTCAATTAGCATTCTGCTAGGAAATCGTGATGAGGCCCTCTGTGCTTTTCTTAGCGAGTCGTCGGCCTTCGATGTGGGGACCTTCCCTAAATATCTTACATTAAGAAACTGTATATTGTCGTATACTTTTCTAATATTTAGCTATCTGTACAGAGGCTAACGACGACCTTGTCGCAGAATTAGCTGACATATTAACATAACTGCTAATAAAATACTAACCGCCGCGTCACATCCTCAACTCACGTGTAAAGATTCGCAAGTCTTCATCTATTAAGCCTCTCAATTTTGTTAAGTTTTACTAAAGTTGTTCAGTTCATCGCTAGTTGAAGCAAACCTGTTTACTTTATTCGGGTATTGTTATGTCACACTGGCTTGTTTAAGTTTGTGTTGGTGTAGGTGGTTTTAATAATCAAAATATTTTTTAGCTTACGTCATCACTTGGTATATGTATGAATGTGCATAAGATATTATATACTCGCCACTGAGTTTCTCCTTGACCTGCTACTTTTTACGAGTAATCAATATTAATCCATTTCATGATATTTTTCCATATTGGATCATAAAAAAGTAATAGCTAATTCGAACAATTGATGTTGACCATTTAGGCGTCCGTACCGCGATTCTTTATTGAAGGAAATAATAAATAAATAACATTATTTAGATCATTAATCAACATAATTTTGCTACTTTCTATCGTTTCGTTGGCACCTGGATGTTACTTTCTTAACATTTATCAACATGTCTAACAACTTTTACGACAGATCAGTGATTAAGCCATAAACCGCGTGACAATAATTTGTGAATAGACGAATACACAATTGAGACTGATACGATAAGAGCTCATTTACGTTTGTTGTATTCTGTCGGTCTTCAATTCTATAATGGAGTGTATATGTTAATTGACTGTGCATGTAACAGATCAATAGAATCTACAAGCCGCATCTCAAACAGCTTTACGTAACTAACACTAGCTAGGTTCGTCGAAGTTAGAGCATGACGTAAGCGTATCGTACAATGTATTTGTAAACAACGAATGACCATAAATATTTATTTATTTGCAGTTGAGAACCGGAACTTCGACAGGGGGTACTTTGGACCATGGCGCGTTTGCAAGTTGCTGCTTTACAACAGGGAGAAATGCGGCACAGACGTCTCCAAGTTTCATCCGTCGAGTGAGTTTCCACTTTTATTTTCATAAAATACTAAATACGAGTATACTTAACTTAAACATGATAGCTCGACGTTTTACCTTATCCTGTATTCACGTGTAAACTATTTAATGGCATGACACGACTAGGGTATAGGTATAGGGTCAGTCCAAATGTTTGTATGCAAATATTTGTTTCGGAGTTTAGGTGTTTTCTATATATAATATGTATGTATTTACAAAAAAGTATATAAGTATTCTATCAATACATCTAGTTTTCATAATACAATCACTGCTTAGTTTGAAACTAGATGGCGTTGTGTCAAATGTCGGAAATATTATACTATTAAGTTATATTACCTGCGAGTTTGTATCTTTCATGAGGAATCCAGCTACAATTTTAAATTTATCAGATCGTAGACCTGACAAGTTTTACTACTACCCTACTCTTTACGCGTACTGTTAAATATTTAAGCTACCAACCTGCTTTTGTGAAGGACATATTAACACTGGTTGTTAGTTGGAGTAAAAAAAGTTATTGATTTATTAATTACGAAAGAGTATACATGCGTGATGTAAGGATTATCCATTATTACCTAATCTAATAGGGGTTGTACTACCTTTGTCAAAAAAATTATGATTAAATGTCTCTCGATTTGTTTGGAGTCAATGAACTCGGTTTGGCGTAGACCTATGTATGTTCATGCCAAGCCATAAATATACCAGTCTTAGACCACGGGCTTTTTTGGCCATTGACAATTTAACAGCTTCAGGTGAGGTCTTATACCAAAAATTTTCCTTGGAAGAAATCGCGAAAGCCTCAGTATATTTTAGAGTATTTCCTGGGCTGAGAGAAAAAGTATGAATTCCGACAGCGAAGGCTACCATTAAGAATACAATACTATTATCGGGACTCCTTAGGCAATGTACGTTTAAGAAATATAAAGCGACATTTTTTTTATAGACTTTTTAAAGCTTCAAGTTCTGCAGTTTAGCCTTGTTAGTTAAACCCCAGTCTGTAATAACGAGAAAGTTTAAAATTGAATATTACATAATATTCTATTTTTAACTTTCTCTTAATCCGAGTCATAATTTTAACTTCTGTTTCATATCAAATTTTATTGATATTCTAAAAGCATTCGTTTTTGTGTGGCTGTGCCATGTTCTAAAGACATTAGTTCCTACCGTTCGATAAATGTTCCCGCTGACCTATTTTCGTAAACACCCTTATTTCATTGCTAACGTTCAGCCCATTCTCTAATATAAGTTTCATTAAATACACAATGTAACTTTTAGTCTCATAGATATTAAGGTGCATTTGTAACGGGATGTTTTAAAGGTTTGGTTTAAAAATAAAATAAAATGGTTAAAAATAACATGCATGGCTGCAATGCAGGACTTCTCGAATGCTGACTTTGGAGTGGCACATTGTTGAAACGCTCGTACTTCAAAGGAAAATCTGTTAATTATTGCGGGATATATTCTTGTGATTCTTATAATAGATCAGTGATAAACAACTTAACAATCGTGATGTCACACAAATTTTTGGAGATATGTGAAGGTTGAAATCCATGCCGATAAACAATAGACGTTGGTTCGATAAAGTGGTTGAAATTTGGACTTTCCGACCCCCATTATAATTGCACTAAATTACAAATGTAAAAGTACCAATAAAAGTTTTCAAATCACATTTCTCAATGATATGATATGATATTTATGAGCTGATGTAGGTTGCCATTTTCGTGATAACTTACCGAAATTTAAGAGGGCGGAACAAAAGCTGTCCGAAATATAGATCAATAATGAAAACTTATTAAGTACCTTACAATAATAAAAAAATGTGATAAAGCATAGCGGCACTCACTGCATCGCACTGGACCATGTATCCCAGATTTTTTACAAGTAAATTGTAAGTTGTAGCAGAAAATATGGTCAAATAAAAAAACAGGAATACTCGTCGGTAGAGCACTATTGTCATTAATATTTTGTTACTGATTTACCTCATGTTGCAAAGGACTTTTTGCATTGGGCTATGGTATCAGATTATAACCGAGGGTCCTCGTGTCTCGGAAGTACAGACGGCAAAGCACACGGGCGGCGATCGATCACTCCATACACGTTAACGGCTGGTTTTTTGTCGCTTCCGATGTCTCTTCCGTGGTACAGCGGCTGTTCGCCCAGATATCGTCTTGAGTAAACATCTATATGAAACCTTGGTGACACAATAAAGTATTTTTAGAATTGTTCAAATTGTCTCATGTAAATAATGTATTATTTACAAAGATGTCGTGTTCGAGGACAAAACAGATTGGGACATGGACTGTGCGACGCATTGTTGTCGCTAAACTTATTAAAACAATATAACTTTAAAGAGATCACAATCCAAAGGTATATTGTTTTTTATTGCTGTGCTACTTCTTTCTCAGCCATGAGCTCCTAATCGAAATGAAAACAATATTATATATATGTATGTACTTCCTATGCTACGCTCCTAAACCAAAACACACACTATAGCCCTTTGTTTATATTCACTTGCGTTGGTTTAGAGCCTTTATCGACCAAGACCGACTAAGTTTATAAAATTAAATCGGCTTAGTTTGTAGTTTTTTTTAATGGAATGGGGGCAAACGAGCAGACGGATCACCCGATGTAAATGCCCATGAGGTCACAAGCGCGTTGCCGGCCTTTTTAGAAGGCCTCTTTGCCTCTCTTTTCTTGAAGGTCGTATCGGTCCCGAAAAACTTCAGATGGTAACCCGTTCCATAGGTTGGTAGTGCTAGGCAACAAGTGCCTCGAAAAGCGCATAGTGGTGGAGTGCTAACTATCCAAGTGGTAGTCAGTGGTAATTCACTTTTGATAAACAAAGTAGTCGTATGACTGCTAAGCTAGTCTTGGTTCAAAGGTGTAACATAATATATATAAAGTCGAGGGTTATCCCCCTTTTTCCGGTGTGACCTAATAAAAAGGAAGCGTGCGTCGTTAAAACAGAAAGTTTGGGCGATCGGTGCATAATAATTCTTATTCTGTATCCATTTGCTTTAGGTCTCTTTAACTTATTTTAAAAAAAAGTATATCTGATTGAAAGTCAAAATAGCTGCAGAATTACTACCAAGAAATGAAAATAAAGAAATTGTAATGATTTATTTATAAGAAGCAAGGTTACTTATACGTAATGTATATGAAATGTACCTTTTTTTTTTTTTTTTTTAACGCGGGGACTGCTTTTCGCACCATACCCTCCGTTGGGGAAACGCAGGGCGTGTGTGGGACTCCCGGAGAACCGGTCTACCCACTAAACCCCGCGGCGGCCTACCTCGGCAGTCAGGAGGACCTCCAATATGAAATGTACCTATATAATAATTTTTTTAAACACTTATTCATAACCATATTATTATTTTTCTTAGAATACAAACTTTATATTTATAAATAAAATATAATAATGAAGTGTCGGAAAAAACCCACCCATTTTTCGGTCTCGCTCCCATTCGTTCAGAAACCGGTGTTAAGCAATTCTTTCTTTGTTTTTCACCGAGTGAGTGAAATTATCAGCAGTGCCATTCTCTAACGAAACAGGCTTGCGTACAGCGCTGGCACAGCGTTAAACTTCAAAATAAGTTCTTTTGAAATTCGACGCTACAGCGCTGTCACTGCGTTTCGCGTTTGCTTAGAGCCTTAGAGAATAGCACTGCTGAGCCCACCCGCTGATTCTTTACACTAAAGGCGGCAACGCACTTGTAAATCTCGAGTTGCAGGTGATCCGTCTGCTCGTTTGTCCCGTATACCCTCAAGAAACCGTGTATCCTTTACACCAGGAATGCCCAAACTATTTTAGGCAAAAGACCCCTTTTCGAAAATGAAGTGATTAGTTTTAGAGTTGTATTGTTTAGAGTTGTGAGTAGTTTAGAGTTTTTTTGAAGTACAACAATGATACTTCCTTAAAACATTAGTTATACTTGTGACAAGTTGGTATACGTAACACAGCTAATACAGTAGCTTGAAAGTTTCAAATTAATTAAAAAAGAACTCGTGTTAATTAATAGGGGTCAATTTTTAGACCTCGTCGACCCCCAGAATTCGTTTTCGTTTATGTCGACCCCTTGGAAACCGATTTCGACTCCAAGGGGTCCATATCGACCACTTTGGTCCATATCGACCACAATCCCTGCTTACACACTACTTTGAAATGCGATTGTTTAGGATTTTTATGAGTAATTTTTTTAAGTAAAATTTTTAATTATAGGAAGGCATGAAGTAAAAAACAATTATTTCATCACCGACTGCTGACCCGTTTGGAAGTTATTTTACTAAATGCAATTATCAGTAGTAACTACCATAAATAAGTTTTTATTTACAGCCACCCGATAATGAGTTCCATTGTTCTTCTCTAATACCTGTCATCTAGCATTGACCTGTTTGTTGGGTTATTTTACCTATAGCCAATGTCTACAATGTTAAGTACTGTTTGTTACAGACTTCAGGTATTTATCTCTTGAAACCTTCACAATCTTACTAGTGAGGAAATTTAATATACGACGTTTGACGACAAATTGAGAGCCTTTTTTCAAAGCATATAATAATATTAAGTTGGTAAAGGCAGATGTTCTAATATAATAATAAATAAGCATTGCATTTTACATCATGTCACGTAGTTGCTTGCAGAGGAAACAATGACATGTGTATGATATCATTGTCCGTAGAGTAAGGAAAATACTTGAAATCCTTCAGTTAGGTTGCGGTATGTGACCTCATTTGCTAAACATAACGAAGGATCAACTTATATTATTAGAAGTTTAAATTATTTTTAAGAATCAAATGCATATAACTTTTTAATATCTTTCGAATTTTGTTGCGTTTTTGTTAGTGTATGTAAAACCCCACATATCAATAAGGCTTCTTAGCGTCATGTGTCAGGTAGATGGTGTACATTTAAGCGATAAACCCAAAAAGGGACAAGTATAATTTTAGTCGTACCTCTAACAAGTAATATATATACATTAAGAAGCAGGTGTGCTACTAGTGGGCGTAATGGATCCATACGAAGTTGTCCTAATTAGGAGATAATTACTATTAGCTAGTGTCAAGTGAAGTGCTCTCTTCGTTTCTTTTGCGCCACTCATAAGTATAATCGATTCCGCTACAGGATTTTACTTCTCACGACAAAGTATAAACATAACACATATTGCGATTATACTTTAGAATTAGATGGTAGGTCTACTCCTTGATATCTTTAATAAGAAAACACAAAGAAGAGCAAAGGATTACAAAGATACAAACGATATAAACATAAGTCTATTTCTTCCCTTTGATAGGCCGCTTTTCTAGTTTTTTTTTGTGCTACAGGTAATAAATTGTAGTAGCACCTCGCATCCAGGCATAATATTAGTTGAAATGTATAAAAATTAGGAATCAATGTCGAATTAATCGCAAGTAATTTTTAACTACTTTAAACATTATTAAATGTATCAAGATTTTACAATGTAAAGTTAAGGTATAAAATATCCATATAATATACAGAAACAGACGGCTTTCGTCTGTATTCTTACTAAGTAGTTTATTTATTGCGACTTCTAGAAAAAAAGGAGAACAGTGTCGCAGACACATGAATACTTAAAATCTCATACATTTAATGAATATTAATCGTTTATAAACATACAGTGGTTGTAAAAACCACGCAAAAAATATCTCGTTTCTCCGGTGTCGATGCTTGGCACCAATTAATACAGCTAGGAAAGTTTAGAAAATCTCTTAGTGATCTTACCGTAATAACTTTATATAGAATAACAGTGATTACCATTAAGGGGGAAACTAATTACGTCTGTATGGATATATAAAATACCGTTATAGAGCTCGAACTTTCCGGTAATAACCAATTTGAGTTACAATAGGGAATATGCACGTGACACCAAAATGGACAAAATATTTTTATTTGTAATTGTTATTGCTAAAAGAAGATACCCATACAATTATTTTTGAAATTTATTATAATTTAATAGTGAAATTTAATCATCAAAAATTGGCTTTTTTAAGATTCCCTCGCAAATTTCTAAAACGCAACGCTATTGGTTGAATAAAACGTGACGTAAACCTACACTGTCAAGAGTGTCAACAAGTTGTGTGTATTTGTAATATTTGGTTTCTGGTGATTATTTGTTTCATTTTAAGTTAATAACTAATACGTTTTCAGTGTTAAATTATTAAATTCCCGTGTAGAAAGACTCAACACAATGACTGAATATACTTTGTCAGGTGCAGTTTTGATATTATTTTGGCACAAAGGAACGGCACAATATTTATAATAAGTTTTTATTGGCTTTTCCAGGGTAATAAGTTAATTTATATCACTCACTTTTTTAACTTTCACAAACTTTGTGAACTTCACTCCGTTGTTGACATCGAATTCGTCTGAAAGTGTAGTCTGACGTCACAAAAAAAGCGCGCCAAAATGGACGTGTTCAAATTGCCATCTGCTCGAGATATTGTTTACCTATCTATCCTTATAAGCAATAAGTCTGTCAATAATACTGTCAACTTTTTTATTTAATATCTGAACTGACCAGTTGACCATAAGCGGCTTACTGCCTATTACGTAAATGGGGCTAAAGTATAAGTCGGCAAAATGAGGACTTTTAATTCGCCGCTGCTTACCCTTCCTGAGATAGACGCGTGAATGTGTGTATTTATCTGGTGTACGTATGTATATATATGTCTGTAGAAACTTGGGTACAATATGCAGCCTCAATCCGTCAATCAATCAAACACTTACGGTATACAATATAACTATTCTTAGCTCTCAAGAATTGCTAATGATCTCAGAGGCTTATTGTATTCTCTTTTTACAGATAAACGTGGCTATTACACTATTTAATACAAAATAAAAATTGCTGTAGTCACGTAATTATCGCTGTTTGGTTGTCAATGATTAAGTCATATATCTTAGATTCCCATCGAAATGCTGTGGATTAAAAACCTATCAACGGAATCAAACCTTAATGCACTACCTATGAGTTTAATGCACTCAAACTGTTTAACAAATATATATAAATACGCTTTTATGTACGGACGTTTAACGTTACATTTTGGTTAATGTGTAGACTCTAATTAGTAACAAATGATTCCGCAATTAATGTTTGACGCCATTACCTAATTGAATCATCGTGTGTAGGCATGTTGTTTACATTGTGTATATTCATAAAGCAGGTAATGGAATAAATTGGGGCCGTAATATGTGACCCTGTGTTATTAACACGTCCTTTAAGAGGCTGACGTCGCGTTCCTGAACAAACAACATTTTCACTTAATAAGTTATTATAAACTTGATATTTACTATGTTTATTTACTGGAAGTAGTTTCCTATATATCGGCACTGTTGCAAGCGCCATGATCAAGCATGAACTGCATGGTAAAAATCCCGTTTATAATAACTTATCAAGTCAAAAAGGACCATGCTAGTTTGAACCAAAACTATATTTTATTTTTTATACATTTGCCAGCTAAATCGAAAACTATTTTTACTGTTTATCATTTGGCAATAACATGCAATCAACAGCTGTTACAATACATTTTTAAATGTTTGCCTATTACAAATTCAACGTTTAATATTGCTTTAGGAAGCCCGATGACACAGATTTCTACCCATTTTTTTACGTGTGGAAACCTCGGGCCGTCACCCCACCGGTGTGTCGGAATCGAACCGACTAAAACCACACAGTGTGCCACTCTGCGCCTTAAACAAGAGGGATCCGGAAACTGCTGTTATTAAAACATCCGGACCCAGACACAGATTTCTACCTAACTTAGTCCTCTAAAAAATTGTCTTAAACATTTGCATGACTTACTAAGCATAACATTTGTAAATAATGTAGAAATATTGTGGTGAGAAATAACATTATTATTATTAAAAAACTGAATAAATAGTTAACTAGTTCACTAAACACATTACCTTCATGTCTCTACTGTGTTTAATGTTTGCGAACTGAACGGTATAAATTAAATATAATATAATCTTACAAAAATACTAAAATTTTGTTTGACTGTAAAGGGCGTAAACAGAACATATTTATTAAAACAAAATTAATACATTATACTTCATGTTAAATCCGTTTTGGGGTGATCTGGCGCCAATTTATACACAAAAGCTTCTAACTGCAGCGGTTATAACACTCTAAGGTTTAACTATCAATGTAATTACATTGATCGGCTTAACCACGCATTAGTGGTAATGGGAGCCTTAACTTCACGTGTCATGTTATATGACAATGAGCGCTAACATTTAGCATGTCTGCGATAAAAACGTTTAAACTTTTTCCTTTAATGTTTAAATAAATAAACGCTATCCTAAGTTAACAGTCGAAAGAAGAAGCGACACGATAATATTTTATCATAAGAATGCCAGTATTTAAATGGTATTAGGGACACACCTTTTTTAACATTTTTTTAAGAATCAGCGTTAACTAAGCCGTACATCGTAACTTTGTCAATTTTAAAGAATATTCTTTTTATTTAGAAGCAATAAAATGCTATTAGTGAACATAAACCATTTACAGAAACCCAGTGTTGAGCAATTATTTTGCGTATAACATCACTCACTCAGTGAAAAACTATTTTAACTGAGTGAGTGATGTTATGCAACCCTGAGCCCTCAAACGGCGCCAATGTAGTTATGTCTTTTAAGTTACAGGTGTCCATGGGCAGTAGTCACTTATCATGAGGTAACTTGTCAGGGCGTCAATTCTGCTATTTTAATATTGTGTCAGTAGACTGTTAATGGACTGTCGTCGGAATAGTTTTGCACTCTTCGTATTCTACTGACTATGTATACTCAATACTCAATACTTTATTGCTGCCATAATGTAAATTTTACAGTTTGTAAAAACTTAAGCTAGGTATCAATTATGGACCCTGTCGGGCACAGCATAGAAGAGAGAGAGAGGGGAATGATTATTACTATATTTATTTATAATATATTATTTATATATATTTTATCTGTATAGCCATTATTTTATTTTTATTTAAATATTTAATAATTATTTACTGCACTAAGTTTGTACTATTTGTTATAAAGGTTATTAGTATTATTGTGATTTATTTTGTTAATGGTTGCAATTGGTTTTGGTCAGGCTTGACTATGGTCTCGTGATGATTTTTTTTTCTGAAACAAGTAGGTGGTATAATGTTTTATAATGTTGTTAAATGCATTGTTACAAATTGTTTACTTCATCCATATATTCTTTTACACTGTAATAGCTTTTTCGCAAGAGGAATTGTTTTAACTTATTAATGAAAATGTTATTTTTTTCTTCGTTCTTAATAGTTTCTGGTAGTGTATTATAAATTTTTATAGACTTAACTAAGGGGCTTGTAGTATGCATAGTAAGTTGGGAAGATGGGGGGTTAAGTCTATTTTTATGTATTAGTGTGAATTTGATTTTTTTGTCTTCTCTTTTACTATAGTATTCCGGGTGTTTTCGAACAAATTTACTCATTTCCAGAATATAAATACATGGAAGAGTTAGGATTTTGAGGTTCTGGAAATAGGGTTTGCAGGACTCTGTTTCTTTTATATTAGTCAGTATTCAGTTTTTTTTTTTGTAGGGTAATGGTAGTATGTGCCTCTGAACTATTTCCCCAGAGGATTATACCATAGCTGAAGCAAGAATAAGCGTATGCGTAGTATGTGACAAGAGTAGTAGAAAGGTCTGTCGTCTTCTTAATTTCGCATAAAGCGTATGAAAATGTTGCTATTTTTGATCGAATTTTTTTATGTGAGCTTTCCAGGTAATATGAGTATCTATAAGACTTGTCAGTGAACTGCCACTGATACTAATGTCGTCGATGTCTTTGTAATAGTAGGTAAAAGGTACCTACATTTGAAATTTGTAAGGAAATGATGATATTTAATATTAGAGATATGGCAATGTTGTTAATATCACCATTGATGAGCCATTGTCAACACATCAAGTCTATTGACACTGATTTTATGTTAGTAGAATACCGATATTTCGACCGATAGCAATGGCATCTCACAGCGTGTTAATGGCATGATAGTGGTTTGTACGTTAAAATAAAATAGCAGAATTAAGGCCCTGATCGTTTGCTCCAAAACTAAAAATTGCTCTCTATTAAATAATTGCACGTCAAGGCACTGAACCTTGCCAAATATTTTAGTGAGAACCCTGATGGGATAAATTTTGCTGGGATAACCCAACCGGTTCGCTCGTTACCGCTGAGAATAAAACTATTAACATGGCAGTTTCAATACAAAACCCATCACACAAACAAGATATCAATAAAACTACAGACACAAGATTTATGAAGATCTTTAATTAATATGTACATATTTTACTAAGCGAAGGATCTTAAGGAAAAATATTTACGTCAACTCTTAATCTGTTAGTTCATATTACTTAGTCAATGAAACGCGTCAGTTTTGTCAGTTCAACGGACTAAGGCGATAGACAAACGACAAACCTGCCATGTAATTAACGATAATACAACTATGTTAATTATCCAACGTATTAACCATTAGCAGTCTGGAAAATATATTGTTCTTAGTCGGTGAGCCTTGGTGTGCTTTGGTCAGATATGGGCCGGCTGGCCCGAAGTGATACACGGCCTCACAGAAATTCGTCGCTTTTCATCGAGTGCACAGCCTTTAATAGTCCACTGCTGGACATAGACATAGATTGGTTAAAGTTTTCCTTCTCTTTTGCAATGCTGTTGTCTTGCGTAGTTTGCTCCTTCAGTCAGCTCTTACAACACCTATGTCATAAATAGGGATGGTGACACTCCGTATTCTTAATCCGTCACCACACGGGCAATCAGAGTGAGGTTACGGCAGTCCAAAACAACCTCTCCTCTTCCCTAATAACAGTGGAGGGGGAAGGGCAAAGGGCGGCAACGCAGTCTATGACTCTTGAATAGCAAGTATGAACACTTAGCGGCGGTAGTCACTTACCATGGGGTGATCCGACTGCTCGTTTGCCTCCCTATAGCATAAAAAGAAGGAAAGAAGGATCAATATGTTCATGATATTCCAATGAATTTACTGCACAAATAGTTGTTAAGTATTTCACAAGAACAACTTATGCCTGAATTTGAGATTTGCATGCTGAAGGTGGGCTTACAATGATAGTAATGTCGCGGCTCTTCGGCATAATGCAGACACTTTCCTGCAGATTGATTTATAGAGTATTGTGTGTGTTTAACGTGTGACTGAGAGTTTCGCTAGAATTTTTCAACACACAAATGTCGCACGTGCCACTTGAGCTGCAATAGTTGAAACTATTCGTATAATAATATATTAACAGACAAGAAATGGCTGGGAGAATATACTCAGTTTTCTTTCGTTAACTTTCGCTAATCACACGGCCGTCTATCTTAAATTAGGCAGAACCTGTACTTTGATAACCAGACTGCTGATACAAAGTACATACATTACTATTTGTATATATATTAACTACACCCAGATGTAGAACAAATGATCGTGCTAATCACACAATTTCTTGTCCTGGGTTAGAATCGAACCACTATCCTGGTTAATGAACCACTAGACCATCAGGCCAGTCGTAAATATTAGAAGCTTATATTAACTATTATATATTTTATTGCCTAATCTATTATGCGTATTTCTTATAAAAGTAAAAAATATCTTTAGACTTTGTAGACTTATAAGTTATAACTTAGGAAATAGGACGACTTATAAGTTATAACGTAATAGTAGTACCTAATAAATAATAATAATAAAGTCTAGTTCGAGACACTGTACAGTTACTGGCGCCTGCCTCTTATCTACATACTCAAGTGTTATGAAGCGATTAACAATATACAATATTTTATAGTCGCTGTATTACATAAACCATGTTTTACAATTAAATCTTTACCGTCTATAATGTATTCTTATAATCACCATCGTTTATACTTAAACTATGGAATAAATCTCTGATTCACATGTTCAAAATCTTGTAAATACTGCCACACCAGACACTTACGGCTGTTTGACCCCGTAACTACCGTTGGGTGCTTTATACACCCTATAAAGTAAAAAGAGCGGAAAGATTATTGTATGTAATTTATTCCACACAGTTCGTCTGGTGTCTGTCCACGTTATGCTAAAACAATGTCATTGTGCAGCTAATGTGTGTGTAACGCTTTCATTGTTTCCAAGCATCCTTCGCTTAGTCAGGTTTACGTTACGAAAAATGCTGTTATGATAATCAACAGTCCTTTCCTTTTGCATTCACTTTGATTTTGACAGAGTTATTTTGTTATAGTTGACTAGCTGTAACCTGCTGTACTTATTTGTGGCACAAAAATAGATAAAAACAATCTTTGAAGCGGGTTCTATATTTTGTTAAAATTTGTGCTCAATCGGTGCAGAACTTTCAGAGTTTTTAAAATGTATACAAACTAAATTAACATTTTTAGATAAAGATAAAAGTAAAATAATGGAATGCTGAACCTATACTTATAATTCTATACCCGTTAGAAAACTTATTCTAACAAATATCATTGACTTTAATTTATTTTAGTAACAGGTAAATATGAATGTCATGGAACAGTAATCAAATTTAAAATTATGTTAACGGGAATTAACGCGCTCTCGATGGGTATTAGGTACCTTTGAATCGCTTAGAGTTACTTAATCTACCCCTTCATCTATCATTGAATAAAATAATATCGAAAATGTGCGGGTAGATTATTGAATAATATCGAAGATGTGCGGGTAGATTATTGAATAATATCGAAGATGTGCGGGTAGATTATTGAATAATATCGAAGATGTGCGGGTAGATGAAAAACTTCTACCTGACATACTCGAAGAGGGAGTGCTCGCACTGCTGAACCAGTTAGCCTGTGACTACGGCCAATGCAACCTGATCGAAACGTCAGACAATTCAAGGGTATGTACTTAATACCTATCGCGAGCGCGTTAATTCCTATAAACATAATAATATATTACAGAACGCGATAGTTTAAAAGTTAGAACAGTAACCTAAGTCGTTGGGTGCAGTGTCTAAAGTAAAAAAAAACGACAATAATATTTAGACATAAAAAAATATTTGTATCATCAATTTTATTGGTAGGTAGATTATATTACCTTCAAGTTAAAACCAATGAACATTAAAGAGATTAAGGAATTATCCAACTACGCATGTAATCCTCAAGCAACAGGTGTTTTCTATGACAATACTGGGGTTACAGTCACATTGTGATTATGGAAAGCTAACACATAAATGTGACTCAAATGAAAATGATACTAAGTTAGAATTTCTTTGAGGTTACTTTAATAACTCGTGCGGTGGTTGGCACAAATAGGTAACTGAAGGAACGGTATATGAATACTGATGGCACAGGTGTTCAATGCAACACTTTGGGATTCACAGCGGACTCTGTTATCCATATTGGGGAATTGAGATCTTGGTAGCAGATATACCTACTCGGGTGAAAAAATGTGAAGTGTTCGCTCAACAAATCCTTAATTCACTAAACGATTTTTCACTCTTACATGGTATTTGAGGTAAATATATATATACGCCTGTATTCCCGCAGGGGTAGTTATTTAAACGCCAACATTTTAGTCCCACTTATGTAATATAGAACAAGCCTATTACCACCAACAAGGCACTTATATGTATGTATTTACAAAAAAAGTATTTAAGTTATCTATCAGTCAATCTAGCTTTTATAGTACAGGCTCTGCTTAGTTTGTAACTAGATGGTCTCGTGTATTAGATGTCAAAAATGTTATTATTACTTTAGGGATTATATAGAAAATATTTCAAGGAAAGATATACTCGTATAAGAACTGATAATTAAAATAGCAGAATTGAGGCCCAGGGAGCGATAATAAAGTAACAAAGCAATTTATCTATAAAATGAATGTATTTAGAAATATATAAGTATGTTTATCAGCAGTCTGAAAACCATGGTAAAGGCTCTGCCTAGTTTGGGATTAGACGGCCGTGTAAGATGTTTGAGGTTATATATTTTTTATTTATTCAAAGCCTTTGAGTTCGTTTTATTGTAAAAATCTTTCAAATAGATTTAATTTTAAGAAAAGCAGTATATGAACATAAGACAGCTAATACGCGCACAGATATTGTGTAGTTTAGACCTTTCAATGTTGTATCACATATATTCCATTTCCTATCTTTTTATTATCTATGTTTCTCTCATAATTTTGGATGGATTTGCATACCACTACTACTACTCTACTTAACAAAACACCAAAAGTTAATTCTATGTTCATTTTAGTTCTTAAAGACAGAAGCGTGATAAGGCTGAGACAAAATCATATTTTCCTAATGGTCAATATGTGACACTGTAAAAGATTTGGGCTAGTTTCTTTCTGGACTGACGCCAAATCTTCCTTGCAAATGTACGCAAGATGGTGGATGAAGTCATACAAAATGTCAATACAAAAGTAAATTCGAATCATAAATGTCATATCTTAGATGAACGTTATAGTGATGATGTAATATGTTATGTCTAAATGTTTTAACATTATTTTTAATTATATTGTATTTTTCAATATATTTTACATATAAGTATTTTGAAAACGGGAAGTCCATACATTTTCCTGCTCCAACGAGATTGGGTGGAGTCATGAAGGAAGGTTATCAGTGACACATTATGTATATGTAATAATGTATAAAAACTATTATGAGTCATTGTGGTAATAGATGCAGTTCACGATTGCGTGAAGGATGGCCTCTAGTTTATCATTGGAAAATTGCATTTCATAAAAAACTACATATACATATACTACTTGAAAGCATTGTCGTATAGACACTTTAGACTTCTTCGTATATTTTCATTCAGAAAAACTCAGCTGACACATATAAATCCAGCTAGCAGAGGACTAACTCAAGGCCAGCCAGAAAAATAAAATGCACTAAATGGAATATGTATAGAAGTTTTCTTACTAAAGTTTGAGTGAACATAAGTAACATGAACATAATTCTATGTTTTTTTTAAATAATTCGTGCATTATGACGGTTACAATATTTATATATCAACTAAAATACCGCGTTTCTGTTTCATTTACGCGTTCAATACAACAGGTATGTGTTCAACAACACCTACTTAAACAATTAGGTAGCTACAATAATTATAGCGCAACATGCGACGCTGCATGTCTCGTGTGATACCTCCATTTTATTCTAATGTCCTTGCTCGTGCAGTGGGATATATCTTGAGCAATAATAGTTAACCAATGCATTTGCAAAATCCCAACCAACCGACGTTCCATAAAGAAATTGCCGTTTTGCTTGTCCAGTATGCACCCAAGGTGTATTGTAATAGCAAAAAATTCAATGACTTAATTTCATAATAGGGATAACGCATCTCACTAATATTTAAATCTTCTCCAGTTGCAACATTTCAGTTTGAATATTAAAATTAATTATAAATGAAAAGTGAATACAGAATGCATTTACTGACGTCATATCACGTTTGTTGAAGCGTGACTCATGGCTCCACAAACAGACGTGCAAAAATGCTGCTTGTCTCACTGCGCTGTATTTGACGGGCTTGAAAGCCTAGAGATTCTCAATTTTGCACGTGTATTTTTACAAAACAACCAGTGGAAAGCGATAACTATGAAAGATTGTGTATCGTGGACAATGGCCCGTGTCATCGTGCACTTGATCCGCGTGAAATGTTCGCGCCAGTGAAATTAAACGTTCGCGCCATAATTCCAAATTCTTAACCATTTCACTTTCCAAATTTGACAATAGGTGTGAATTCTTTTTTATTAAAATGAGATGCTAGTTATAAAAGTAATCTACATATAAATATAATGTTATTAAAGTTTGAAGCATGCGTTTTAAGACGGATACATTTTACGATTGTATGGTACTTGTCTTTTTATGCGCATTGGGTCGGAGCAATGTTTAATGAATGGTATATAAGTCGGAGAGCAGAAGCAGATCCTTATTTTTAAATGATTAAACTATATAAACAATTGTTGATTGGGATGCCCTGGGGTGGCAAATTGAGCATTTTACTGTCTGTAGAAACGAAGTGAAAATTCGATCAAAATATAACGGTAAAAACAATAACGTAAATAAAATAAATAAAACAGTTATGAATTAATTTCGTTAGCTTGAGAATTATTAAATAAATCGAAATACATTTTCCTACATATATAACATACATGAAAAGCGTTTGAACTTATTATAAATTAGCTTTTAATCGCGCCAGAAAGGCTGAACGGGTCAGCCTTGGCGTGATTGAGTACAAACTTTCATAAAAAAATTTGAACCAATATTTTTTATTATTGTTCTCTTTTACGTAGAACTGCGTCACTGGTTCAAAGCTCAGTTCAAGTCATTTACATTTTCACTTATAAACTTTCGTTATTGTCTTTTATTACTAAGACAGTTCAATTTAGTTACTTAATCTATTTACTTTAATTATTACTTTAATTAAAAACATATAATTCAACACAAAAAAGACACAAATGATAACAAAGATAAAATATAAATAAAAATCATCTCTCCGGCTCACAGAATTCAAGGCAATATCAGTTCTATGATACCACAGGAATTAAATACTTGAAACTAACCCAAATAAAAATGCTTGCATTTTGTAATAAGATTACACTTGTACAACCGGTCTTGTCCCAAATAATGCTCACAAGCAACCCAAAGCATGACGTCATAACTTTGCTGAATGCGTTTATTACTACAATCTTGTGTCTCATTACAAAGCTTCGTGGACTTGATATATTTTTGAAACTATTGCGTATATTATGTCACAAAATCGAATATTTCTTTATATAGATAATCGGTCACCGATAATATAATTTTTAAAGACTTACTTTACCTACTTTACTGGAACCGTGTTAAGGTTAACACGGTTCCTTTACTGCTAGTATTCTTGTTAGTTCTTCTAGCTAAGCTAAACGCTTGTTTTAGGAATAGGTTCATGTCGGTACTGCACGCTTGGCCCTTCGAGCCCGCTACCATTAGATCGAAAGTCGCATGACGTCTTTAGTCTTTACACTACCGAGTACCGTTACATAATAACAAAAGTAATACTCCTATAGAATAAAGTTAATACTCTTCACAGTAGAATTTTTTGCTTTAGAATATAAAGCGCGTTAAAACTTCGTTCGGTTGAGTTTAAACCGTGGGAATACGGATTACCAAACTCTATACAATGCTTTGTGTTTTGAGTAATTGTCCCAGACCATGTCCGACTGCTCTTTACCAAAGCATCGATTACCACAGGATGGATTTCCCCCTAACACGTCGAAACGAGAAATTTAGTACTATTACATCCGCAAAACCTGTATATTTTCGTAAATAACGTTATCAATATAAATAACCGTTTATTATCAGCAGGTCGTATACTATTTGGGCACCATTCATTTTAATATGATATCTTTATAGTGATAGTTCGTGAAATATTGTTCAATACACTATAATATGCAGTAAGGATTGAGCTGTATCGAAAATACTCTAAGAGCCTTCGAAGTGCAGAGCATGTTAATACTAAAAAGTAAGAACTAAAAAACTATCTGACAATTCTTACTGACACTTGAATTGATAGGCAAAAACATTAGTTAGAAATGTTTTTGTTAAGACTACTCCCGCATCAGAAATATATTCTGTGGCGCTGGGGACTTTGTAAACATACATGAAACGACGACACAAAGAACACCCAGACTCAACAAAAAAGAACACTCAGGCCAACAATTTGTGGATCACACAAAGTGATGTCCCATGTGGGGATCGAACCTACAACACTAAGCGCGGTATGAAGCGGCGAGGTCACCGCTGAAACCACTACGCCATCCGTGCAGTAATCCTACTTGCTGGACTTAATATCGGGGTTCGCTTTTCCCACCCTGGAGAAATAATTATGTGTTGAGCACGATCGGTTCTGCTATATATAGGCTATGTAAAAATTTAACTGATTTACAAATTAAATATAATTGAGTAATAAAATAATAATAATATAATATAATAATAATAATATAATCCTAAGCAAACAATGTTTGTAAGGCCACCGACATTTTATCCACAATTTTCCGCCATTGCATCTTGCAGTTTCGAGAAGCAATCATACTTGAACGGTTGCATTTTCAATGTCACGCCATTGTCTTGTGATGATGACCCTCTTTGTGTAACCATAATTGGTTGGTAGTCGTTTAAAATGCAGAAAAATACAACTACAGGACAGTATAAACTACGGTATAACCAAGTATTAGAAATGTTAATGATGACCTGTTTCAAGTACCGCAGAAGGTATATTTAATTTCCGTTTTAGTTAAGAATATCGAAAAAGCGATCACACAAATTGAAAACACTAGGCCCAAACCACACTCCAAAGGGCCAGAGAACCGAAGGGATTATCCACCCCGTCAACAACAAAAAAAGGCCTAAACCAAACAGAGACAGAGCAAGAGCCTAAACTACAGAGAGAGAGAGAGAGTACACTTCGTTTTTAAACAGAGCCATTAACATTTATATTATTTCACGGACGTGTCTTATGTCAAAATGGAAAGGATTAATGCCTTGATATTTACCATAATAATAAAAACGTGGATCACTGATCGTGAACGTGGTGGCAAAGGCTTTCTATGAAAGCTTGCTTTCGACTTTCAAGTTCTAGGTACGTATCCAGTTTAGAGAATTTATCTACGGCTTTTAAATAAAATAATTAATAGTCCACTGCTGTACATCGCCTCTTCTTAGTACGAAGGTTTTGGTCTCCTATACCGCGCTGTCCAGACGATACTGCTGCTTTATAGAAAACTGATTTTAAGCAATTCTTTTGTTGGTTTTCACTGACTGAGTGAGCCCAAACTTTTTTCTTTTTAAAAAGGCTACTCCCGCATTAGGAATATATATCCTGTGTCGCGGAGGATTTTACAAACATATATGTAACGGACACAAAGAACACCCAAAGTCAGAACAACAATTTGTGGATCACACAAAGCGGTGTCCCATGTGGGGATCGAACCCACAACACTCAGCGCAGTAGGAAGCGGCGAGGTGACCGCTTAAACCATTACGCCATCCGAGGCCCAAGTGTGAGTTTATTTTACATCTACTACTCGTAGATCATCACAGCGACCGCGTTCGTCGCTGCTATTGGCCCGCACTGAAATTTGCACCAATCGCAACGCCAAACGCGCTAAACTCGCACTTCTGCCTCTGTTCAGTCAAATTCGTGCTTTCATTATGCCTTATGGCATACGAGGCAAACGATCACCTGAGGGCTTAGTATAAGTTTATTTCACTTCTCGCTCTGGACAGCGAGCGCGTTCGGCGTTGCGATTGGTGAAGGTTTACAGCTCCAAACGCGGTCACCGTGACGAGTAGAGTTGAAATAAACTTACTTTAGGCCCTCCGATGATATGTGACTACCGCCGCCCATGAACACCTGCAACTCTATCGCCACAAAGGCATTGCCGCCTTTGATTGCCCCTCAGAATCTGCTTAGTTGCGTCATGACGACACGTTTCAATAAGTGTGTAAGTGTCGCTGTCATTTATCATCGTTGTCATTCAATAGCTATCGACAAGACCAATACAACGTACAATATAGCGAGTTAGGGCCCGTCCGCACAGCGATATTTCACCGCGCGTTTTTTTTCCGCAAAATTCTGTGACAAATGAGATATATAGGACTATCCGCACCGGCGGAAGAAATTCGCGCAAAAAAGAAAAGATGCAAATTGAACGCGAATTTATTTCCGCATAAAAACCGCGCGGCGAAACATCGCTGTGCGGACGGGCCCTAACATACTCCGATTCCAGAAATTTATTACTATTAGTATAATACATATGAACAGACAATAGCCCACAGGCCACGGCCAATCTTTTTCAATTGCTAGTAATCATAGTGTTTGTGTCTATAAATTGTGTTTTAACTTACAATTACAAAACGTTGAAGTCATCATGTTATCAAATTGTACAGATTTTATGCAATTATTTGCTGCCTGTAATAAATTAAAAAACAATAGCAACTGATGGATATGTGCTAGATTTTTTTTCGAATAAAAAATCTAACAGTCTAAGCAGTAACTGCTGGACATGGCCTCTCTTTAGGAAGGATGTTTTGGCCTACTATAACAACCTGGCCAGACACCCGTGGTATAGGGTTTGCTTCAAGTTTTCATTCTGATAAACAAAAATATACAGAAAATTGTTTAACAAATTTGAAATTGATTCCTCTTTGTCGTGTCTATTTATTTAGTCGTGTAAACAGGTCCATCAAAAAAAATTCTATGGAAAAAAAAAGGATTTTTTTAATATAATTGGAATTGGATTACGTCTTTTTAATTTATGAATTGTAGAAACTGCAAAATTTGTAAATGATAAATATACACGCCATCTAGTTTTAACCTAATCAGACCTTGTATACTTTTTTGTATGATACAAATGTAAAAGCACAAGATATAGGTTCGTGTGTTGAGGTTTTTTAAAAAATCAGTTTACGAGTATACTTATTGCGTAGGTGTTGACCAAAGCTGCACTGTTATTTATTTATCAGTATGAAAGTCGAACACTCGCAGCAGACGCGCATTGTTTAGCACATAATACTCGTACGACCAATCGTTGCGTCCATACGCTTCTTGTGTACACTACATACATTTGTTTACAAATTTGGACGTCAGGATGTCCTCGTTGTTTAAAAATACAAATGGGAAGTTATGAAACTTACTTTCGATGTAAGTCTTTGGCTATTCTCATTCGTTTGGTAGACTTGTAAGCCGCCGTGACACAAACAAATTATGTCGCTTTCGTTTCGAACTATCATTTACATATTTTTTTTCAAATTTTAACCTTTTTTTAGTAGAATGGGAACACCGTCGTTTCCACATTCAGTCACGACCGGGGTAGGTCGGGATTTCCTTTCTAGCCCGCAACTGGTTCCCCGGCCTCTGGTACTTGAGACGGCGTCCGGTTCTTAGTCGGTTTGAGTCCGACATAACCACATAAAAAAAAGGTTACGGGTCACGTGAAAAATTCCCTATTCAGTAAGAAAATGCCCGTTGTGAACATCTGATGAAAATGATCACTTTTATTATTAAATTAGTTAATAATAATATATTTTCTGAATCCACATTTAGTAATCAAGTTTTCACACGCCGTTTTACACAATTAGATTTTTTTTTACATAGTTTTTTTTTAAGTTTCAGTAATAGTTACAGGTTGTTGAATGATTACATGCAAAAAAGATACAGTAACAATGATTTTTATAACTTCGCCAATCGGAGGTTATTAAATAAATGGTATAAAATGGACTGGGAATATTTAAAGCAATAACAAAATAAAGAAACTTGTAGTATTCTTTGTATCGTATGTTTTATACTTAACTATCAATCTAGCCAAATGCTAATGTACTTTGGTTATTCAAATAAAATATTTTTTATTTTCACTTTTATGTGTTGTCAGTACGCTATTAGTACTGGAAAACATTGTGAATACCTACTTCCTCTCAGAGTCGGACCGACTACAAGCACACGGTGTGCCACTCTGCGGCTGTAATAGGAGGGATCCGGGAACTACTGTTATTAAGACATCCAGACCCCTCCTAGCACCTGCCCGCAACCTTCGCGTTCATTCTCTATTTAGGCAACGTCCAGCACACGCGGACGTCCCCTCCTCGACTTTATAGCGGGTGGAGGAGAGAACCCGTCCCGTCCACCCGCGGCCACACCTAGGGCGGCATCAGGCGCTGGTAAA
The DNA here is from genome assembly GCA_902825455.1 of Arctia plantaginis. Lineage (NCBI taxonomy): Eukaryota > Metazoa > Arthropoda > Insecta > Lepidoptera > Erebidae > Arctia > Arctia plantaginis. Next base: position 2,416,667 of record CADEBD010000226.1, on the reverse strand, counting down.
AGCGGCGGCGAATTGGGTCCGAGTGGAGGTCATCCACTATCCGCCGCCTCCTTCTGCGAGATGACGTCTTCGCAGAAGGAAGCGACTGCGGTAAAACAACTGTCACTACCGACCATGGAGCGTATGACAGCAGGTAGCGAGAGATCCTTTCCAATTATTACAATGAGGATCCGATGCTGCGACGCCCAAGCCAGGCAAATTTTCAGCGTGTGCTAAGCAGAGTCCTCACTGCAATAGCAGTGGTGACAGGTGGGTCTCAATTCCCTCCAAGCGGTGCAGGTACCTCTCAAAGCAGCTGCGCCCGGAAAGGACCTGCGTTAGTCGGAAGGAAAAAGGGTCCTGTGCTGCCGCCTTGCCCACTCGATGATGACCGGCTGAAGCGCATCCACGGCGGCAAAACCACTGTAGGACATAGGCATCCTCTAAGGTTCGCCACAACAACCAGTCTTGTGCTGCCCACAGCCAACGGCTTTCTGCGGCCTTCACCAGTTCGTCGGACCACCTAAACCTATTTAATGTATAAAATTTTGGAATTGAATACTTGCAATACGAAAAAACATGAAATACAATAGAATGCGGTATACGAATTTCAAATAATAGAAAATACCTACATCTAACCGAAAAAGCTCCTTTTCTTGTAAAGCCAACAAAGCGACGATACACTGAGACACGGACGAAGACCAAGTACAAAAAAATTACTCAATTCAAATGTCGTAATTTATGGATAGTTATTACTCTTGCAGAGGTATTATACAACATGCATGCTAACTTGTAAATTACGTAACATATGTAAAGAACTCATTAGCTTAAAAACTGACCTGAAATTTGTCACGAGAACGGCCTTGGAACCCGACCCAAATATGTAAAACACATAGACAACACATTACCTTACTAATTACATATACGAACGCTATGACTGTGGACTTGGCGCAATTTGGCAAAAAATAAAAGATTAAGGTTATTATATTCAGATCAGAAAGTGTGAGTTTGGTGTATTTTGACCGACTTTAGGTTCTTTTGTATGTTTGTTGTCTCAGAACTCCGTCATTCATAAACCGATTTGAGAAGTTTAAGGAAGATAGCAGTTGAATACAATTTTCACGATGTATGCGCGTTGAACTCAGTAGTACTTGTTTTAAATTCGAACAGAGATATTTAATGTAATTTATTTTAACAGTGATCGTAAACTTAAAATGAAATTAAGTTCGAACTTAAGAATATTAATACTTAGTTCTTAACATTACTGAAAAAACTATTTTTGTTATTAAAGTTGAACCAAACAGTACAAATACAAAATACTTAATAAAGAAGTAATTAGAAACTATTTTGTTAAATATTACTTTGCTAAATTAATTCTACTAACTTGCTAAATTAATTTCGAAAAGGCCCACTTTTTCCTGTAAATTCGATCCCTTAGTTCGAGGTTTAAGAGGTCACCAGTTGCATTAAATAAAATGAGTAATAGAGAAAAGCCCTGTTCGCGTGACAAGTTAGACTAGGCCTTTATGTCAGTCACTTGTCTAGTTCGCAACAGTCCTTTACTGGATACGGGAGTGAAAAGTTTTGTCTCTTTAACTTCAGGTAAATATATCTTAATAATTTCCGGTACATTTTCAGTTGTTGTAATGTTACCTGCAGGTTCACCTGCATTAGTGTTGGCGGCTGCACTTCTTATGGTCATTGTGTGATAATAAACTTCATAAACAAAAATCCCTTGGACTTTATTATATTAGAATAGGTTAATTACTTTATATTGGAACATGAGAACACCCCTTAGGTCTGTTTCGAAGACAGATGTTGTTATACTACTACTAAAAATACAAAAAAGTCAACCGACGAAAGCCAAAAAATAAACATAAATACCATGACTAAAGAACACACACTCCTGACATAGTTCCATTGGGAACGTACCTATACTACGTAACCCGTTTATGGGGGGCCAGAGTCTTCAAAATACGACGATTAGTCACAGTGTTTACTTTACGTCGTCAAAAACCTTTAGGGAAACCTCGCGCTTTTGCGAGCTATTCACATGTGCGTTCAAAAATTAGCCATAATAATATTTTAATGAAACAGTAAATAATACAGAGAAGTCCTTTAATTTATAATGATAGCCGTAACGGTTACCGATGCCTTATACTGGTACTTATAGAGGGAAGAAAATATACAAAATATAATATGTATCATTAATTAAAGTCAAAATATGTATCATTGATTAAGTTTGTTACAAGAAAGACAACTTCAGACAGTTTAAGTATTTCACACCAAATTATTTAATCTGTACTTATTATTTAAGATCATTGAAACCTATTTTTTCTAATGTTAAATTTGTGTAATTTCAGCGGCGGTGTACATAGCCGGCGTGGTGGCGGCCATAGCCGTGACAGTGTTAGGCGTGTTCTGCGTGCTGTCCGTGCTGCAACTGGCCATGATCTCGTCCAAAGAGCGCGTCGGTATCAAGTACACGCACCTCATCATGATGAAGTTGGCACTCGCTTTGTTAGCCAGTTAGTACAACTTTGACCTTATTTCAGGCTTTAAGGTTAATCTAAGACGATTTTCTTCTCTTATATCAGGAGAAGGCTTTTGTGACTGCTTTAGTTGTTTTTCTGAGTCGGATTTAGGAAGATGCGTGCATATTTTGACAATATTGGGTAATTTCCATTTCGAAAAAAAGTTTATATTTTTTTTTAAGTTTGCAGATCTGAAGTTAGTCATTTTTCTGTTTATAACATTACACGTTTAGTTTATAACTTATGTTACCTGCAACTGCGAATTTGAAAAGCGCTGCCTTAGTGGGTTCGATTCGATTCGATTAGGAGGGTTTTTCTGAGAGGAAAAATAGCCTAAGTTGCTCCTTAAATAGACAACTATCTGTAAAGCCGTTTAGAAGATTACCCGGTACAAACGGACAGACCGACAAAAAAAATTAAACCTGTTTTAAGGCAGGCATGAAAAAAACTATTACTTTGACATTACAAACAGACCCTTCAAGTTTATTTATTTGTAAAGATAAATAGTCATTACAGTAAATGTCATAAACAAATCTTCGTCTGTCTTTTGCTACGACGGGTGAAGATTCTATTGAGATCGTCCAAACAGAAGGATGGTAAATTTTAAAGAAATTTACAAAACCATTGCAAAATAAAAATTATTAATTTCAATGAAATGCTAGCGGTATATAAAATTATTTAGTCACATTACTTAGTTACACTACTTAGAGACACAAGTGTGACTGTGTAAAATGTGTACTACGAGTACATTACCCAGTAAAATCCGCATTACGATATGTGACTCCGTGTGGAACTCGAATGTAAACAATATGTTTGTATTTTCAGCTTTACTGTCAATCGCTGCAGCAAGCCTTTTCGCTGTACAGGGCAATGATAGAGGTTTCGTCGTATCGAGGGGAACTGCTTTTTATGTTCAGGTATTGCCATATTTTGTTTCTTTGACACTGTCTGTAGTAATAACACTATCTATACATTGCTAATACTTTGGTGCTGGGTTAAATGCCTTGTTTAGAGTTCTGCTCGGATTTAAGCCGCGTGACAAAAAATGTAGTACTACCACCACACACAATTTTTGTATTTGTACAGTTGATAAGTTACCTGGACTGACTGACTGAAGAAATACGATCAGTGAGCCATTTACTTCAACAACAATTGACACTTGAAATAGTTGGAACGAAGTTCCTTATCGCGCGTTGTGAAAGGGGAATCGCGCCCTTCGAGGGGCTAGACGGAAAAAAATCTCACGAAAAGTTGTAACGACACTTTTTATGTCAGTCATTCAGCGCCATCTATCGAATAGATAGGAAATCATTACTTTTCATCTCAGTATTTATTTTGAATTGTCACTTGTCAGTCATTCAGCGCCATCTATCGAATAGATAGGAAATCATTTCTCAAGGAGATTTTACCAATGTATAAATTGTTTTAATTAGAAACCAACTGAAAAATATGTAGGTAATAGCCGCTTTCATAGATGGCGTTGTAATTAAAATCGTGTCGAATCAGTTTAACTCGATCGTCACAACTTCGTTCCTATCGGGTGTCCCACGACACCACACGGCTTTTTTATTTTCTATAGTCGTTTGAATCATACTAATCAATATTTTAGGGTTCCGTACCTCAAAAGGAAAAAAAAAGGAACCCTCAAGGGAATCAATTTATAGGGTATTTTCCGTTGACCTAACAAATTTGGTAAGTAAGACCGTCTTATACTTCGAGTATAGGGAAAAGGGTTTTTTTGACATTTGTACCGTTTTGTTTTCAGATAGTAAGTATAGTCGTAAACTGCGTACTGTTCGTTATGTCGGTGTATGACGCGTTGTACTCGCGGCGGGCCGGCGGAGACCCCACCAACCCGCTCGCCGCACCAGAAGGCACAACCATCAACAATCCTGGGTTCAAAGATGGAAGAGGTAAGGTATTCTTTTGGAAACTTTCGCAACTTGTATGAATCAAGACCAAGATTATGTATTGTATCTTATAAATTTAAAATTCAACATATTTATCGTCGTCTCGTGTTCACACCTAACACCTAAGTGGGACAGTGCACCACAGTATATTAAAAGATTCTATTGTACAGTGATAAGTCTCGCAGTTTGCTTAAATTCAGTCAATTAGTTATTCGTTTTCTCACTAGAATGTTAATAGATTTAGCACGTCAGCTACTGATTTTCTAATAAGGATACTTGTTAATTGCCCCTACACGTCCTCTTAAATTTACTAGATTACGTTTTAAGAAAAGTCGGAACTTTAAGTCAATAGTAACTTACTTAAATCACGCTATGATTTTCTAATAACATCCATCAATACTTTTCATACCTTTTATTTTTCCCCAGAATATTCTGACTTTAAGCTTACCTAAATTTTATAACTTAATGAAGCAAAACTATACGTTTTAATATATATTTAATCATCTTATATACTTAATTAAAGGTATATCAATGACTGATGCGTCGGGGAAGCCGTACAGCACAAACGGTCACGGGAGCGTAGCATCTATGAACACGACTGCGACTACTCTCACAGGAATGTCAGACGCCAGTACCATCACCAGGTCACCCCTCAGGTCTTCGCTGAAGAAGCCGAGACCCAGAGAAGGTGAGCCCGGAGGCCTCGGCATACAGAACCCTGGCTATTCAGGACATTCGCCACCCCTAAATAGGAATGGAAGCCAGAAAAAAGTACGTATACAGACACATAGTACTGAAGTCTGAATCAGTCTATTCTGCTAGATATAACGTAGGTAAACTGCACATGATATTTATACAGTTTATTGTGAAAATTGGCCATTCTGAAATATTTTTAAGTCTTAGGCCATTTGCAGGGATATAAAAGACAAAACAAACTAAAAATAAAAAATGAATAAGACAGTCATTCTTGTAATTTATATGTCCATAAAGAGATAATATGAATTTTGTAGTCATTAAATAATTACTTGGTTTAAAACTACCCACATTTTAAGTACATTAAAAGTTTTGGATATCTCACCTTCTAAGCATCAATTTTAATTGTGCCAGAAACACTATTCTTAGTTTTTTTTATTGTGTGTCTACATTTAATTATTCGTACACGATGCATTTAAATTATATAAATAATTAACTACGAGTAAAAGGAAGAAAAATGGACATAAATTACTAGAAACATACTGAAGGTCTTTTGATTACCACTTTTGACTGTTCAATAAAACAATGAACTTATTAATAAGGAGTTGAATCTCCAAAATATTGCAAAACTATTTACTCTGTAGGAAATGACACTGATAGATTTGAATTTAGCATAAAATAGATGTAACATTTTATATCAAAATATATAAATGTTTTTACTTTTTTATATAAGGATGTACATTTTACTAAGTATTTCATTAAAAAATTACTTAAATAATATAAGTCTAAGCGTTCAACATATCTCACGGTTGATATTTTAATTAATATTTTTAGTAGTTTACTTGAAATGTTTTTAATTTACAAATTATACGACAACAACAAATCTGTATATTTCGTTAGAACAAAGTTCTTAATATTTTATTGTGTGTAATGCGCATACGTGTACATATCAGCACAAAGTGTTGTAGAAAATAAACATTTTTATTTGTTATAAGTATATGCTTTGTTGTATATTACATGCTGTTTTAACATGTTAACATTTACATTTTAATTTCATTGTAGTTATAAGAATAGCTTTGTAATAATGATGATATAGGTAACTGTAAATACACAAGAGACAACCCACCAGGCTTTTTATAGATCATGACGTTGTACTAACCTATTTTGTTTAGAATTTTATGAAGGCTTTAACATATTCGATTGTGACAACCGTGCCTTACCTTTTTAACATATTCCATATAGTGCCTTATGCCCGGATATTGTTTAAACATAGTTTATTCCTACACTGTAATTTCTACCTATAATAAAAGGTTCAAGGTTTGATATAGTATTGAGCGAGGCAGGCCAGCTTGTTACGATGTTTCATCTTTCTTTGTCTATCATCTTTCTTTCGAACTCATATATCTGTCTCGAATGCTATAGGTTCTTCAGCTCGCAGACTAGTGTTTCGCCACGCCGTTCAATACTGTCGTCAAATCTTAAACCCAGTTCTATCCATAACTTTGTGAACATTTACATATAAGTTTAATTACTAACGTAAATTAGAGTATTATTTTTACTCTATCCGTCCAAGTCTGGTCCTAACTTTAGTTTCCAAGCCACATATTGTAAGTAGGTAACACTTTACAGGTAGATGGAGGGTAAAATTTATTATTGTTACTTTGTATTGTTGATATAATGTAATATTTTATCAAGTGTCCGGAAAATAGTTTTCCGTAATTCACTAAGGTAGGCTTTGTAAGTCTAAATGGAAAACTGATTTTTATTCAGACTTATTTATGAAATTATTTTATGTATTTATTAGATCAGGTAAATTTTATTTATAGAAAGAAATAATTTTAATTGTACTATTATTATACAATCCGTCCAAAATATCCCATTATGTTTATGATCTGAAAGTAAGTTATATATATATTCTTTAGTAATATTTTGCTGAATAAACAATTCAACTGTTTACAATCAATTGGTTTTATTTCTTGTAAATTGCTATCCAAATCGATGGCTGTTATTCTGGAATGGATAAATGTTGTTAAAGAAAAAGATTAAGGATAATTATTATTATCTGTGGCGACTTCCAGATACAGTGAAACAAAGAAACATACTAGAGTGCCATCTCACGAAAAACACACCAAACCACGGAGTAATTGCAAATCCTGTATCGCAATATGAATATTTCTCACGCCGATTAGCATATATACTAATTTCCAAAAGCAACCGTAGGGCGTGACCCACCAGGCATGACCACCTCGTTCGGTCAGAGGATCCTTCCTTTGTGTTAGAGGCACATAACACACGTTCCCCCACATACCTTTCCCAAAAGTGCCATGGAACTGGCTTCAATGTATCATAAGTGTACTAAAAAAAGAAGAAGATTTATTTCTTCCAAATTATTATTATGACTTTTACACATTAACTAAATACTATTTTGAGATGGAGTATACCGTCCTGGTCTTGATGGATGGAGAATACCTACACTGCAATCTTATATTTACACATGCGTCAAAGAATAATTAACTTTTGAATAATTAATTTAAATAATTCGCTTGTGTCATGATGAAGAATTTCAATAAACTGTATTCGTCATTCCTTCATTTTTTTCACTTTCAAATTTGAATTTAACCAAATGGCAGGTAAGAATATCCTCCTAAATAAAATAAAAAAATGCCAAATTTAATCATAAAGGACGGAGTTGTGAAGTAACAAATATAAGAATACCACCGATATGAAAATCTTGGTAAAAAAAACTAAACAAAAGTAGGTTTAAGCTAAAATTCTGCGGTATAATCACACAAGTGTGGTTGAAACCTTGTGTGGTTGAAGTAACATTTATAATTTTTAGCCAGTTTTCCCTCCGTTCTATAAGTGTCTCAATATACTTTCTTTCGTCAATCATCCTCTGAATGGCTTTACTGAGACATTTCACGTCATCGGTATACGTGGAGTCTTAGTAAATCCACCATTCCGCCTTTTACCATTGAGATATTGACTTCTGAGACACAATGCGAAATAGTTATACTTATTTACATTCCATTGTAATAAACTAAGAACGTTTATGACCAGTTACCTACTTCATATGTACCTCCTTAACAAACAATGAAGGGTTCAATAAAACAACAATCCAGTAGTAAGTAGGTTTTTAATAGTTGACGGTAAGTTTGTGTTTGTTGCTGATCATCAGATCGTTTGTGCAATCATTCAGATGTGACGCCAGCTCACACTCGTTTTGATAGCGCACACTTGATTCAATGCATCGATCTAAATTTTTATCCAGTTTCTTCATTAGCTTTGTATCTTTAGAGTAAAATTTGCCCACAAGTGAAATTAAATTATCTGTAATAATATATTGAATTAAGTTTTACTCAGTGGTATTAAAAATGATGTGTGATTTAAAAGCAAAAAGCCTTATTTTAAAGGAAGAGTTCTATATTTTTGTATCGCTATGCTCCTTGATCTGTTGGCCGGCTAAAGTTTCTTACTCTCATCCTAGCTTACGCGCCGAACAGACACCATTCCCTTAGAGTTTGTTACAAATTTAAAAAAAGACCTTTACCAAGTAGTATGCTACGCGCCGAATAACTACGTCAACGAAGTTGGCTGCAAACCGAATGTTGAGCAGAGGTACACACGCAAACAAACGTAGTAAGCACACAAATACATCTTATAAACTGAATGTAACAAAAAAGAAGTACATAAGATTAAATATGGAGGGAATTAAATCACACTCACATGTTATAAATCATATGATTTAGAAATCATGTCATCACACCGAGGTCAAGGTCGAGCTGAATCTCATCCAATCATACTTTAGGAAAAGGGGAGTCTCGGCAAATATCACGTAATTTTTTATCCGCAAGAGACAGATTAAAATTGCGATCAAACTGGGTTAAATTAAGTAAAACGAACGGAAAAATCCACGGAAATATGGCCGTCTTATACAATAATATTTATCATGGTATTGCGAGTGCCGCGAAGTTGCACAGTAGCCCGTCGTTTGATTACGCGCGAGTTGCGTTTTACACTAAAACACATTTTTAAAAATCTAGTGGCCGCCGACATGTTGCACTTGCACCGTGCAAAACAATTACTAAATGCGTTAGAGCGAGATACACGACTGCCCTTGCAGCGGTGCAAGGCAAGTGCTTAAGAGGCACGTCCCTAAGAAAGGCGCAATAATTCTTTATTTTTGAGAAAAAAATCCTCAACATTGATCAAAATCGACCGTTGCTATTTTTAATATCTCTGTTATTTATATTTGTTCTAAATTTGAAAATAGTTTTTTTCAAACGCGAGAAAAAAGTATTGATAATACACTCACCGTTGAACCGTTAACCTTTACTAATTCGGACAAAAAGCCGCAATCTAAGCTTAAACATCATTCATTTTTAACGAAAAAAGAACCGTGTTGTCCATACATTTTAGTACGTAGAAATTGCAAAACAAAAACTTCAGTGCCACCCAAATATTCAAGGCGACAGCACGGCCGTTCCTAGTTCCAAATCAATGATTTGGACAAGCATAAAGGTGGGTTGCGAGTGTCAGACTATCCATACAGCTAATTTATATTCTTTGAGCAAAATTTAGAGGAAATAGGTATCTGAGTTTTATTTTGTATTTTTTTACGAATTTATATCAAACACAAATGTTAGTACTCATTAAAATGGGAACTTACTTTTAAAACTATTTCAAGTAGATATGGAAAAACGAAAAGAAAATAATTATAAACACAAAAAAAAATGAAGGAAGATGTAAAACAAACAGTAAGTATCTATAATATACTCACTTTTTTACTCAACTGTGCAAAGCCTAAAAAGATGTCTACTGATTCAAGAGCTTCGACGTTCTAACACAAACACCTTCAAAATAACTTTATTAAAAATTAATGAGTTACTGAAAAACGTATTGTACAAAAATATTCCTTTGACGAGCCCTTTTTTCTAGTGGTTAGTGAACCTGACTGCCAAGCAGGAGTCCATCCAGGACAAATATTGTGTGATGAGCACAAGCATTTGTTCTGTGTCTGGGTGTATTTTTTATATAATATGTATGTATCTAGTAATATATATGTACGTTTATCAGCAGATTGGTTACCATAGTGTACTATGTAAACACACGACAGTCTGGTACTACTCGTAGTCTATTATTATTATGTTTCCAAATAACTACCGTATTAATAATTGTTTCAGGAGACAAGAAGTTTCAATACGGGATAGACAAATGGAGGTTAGAGAGCCCATTTAGTTGTTGGAGGCTATTAAAAAAGAGAAGCCATATCATAAGATACTACCCCTTGGAAACGAGTTCGCTATAGGTATACATTAATTTGCTAAATATTTGACAAAACAGATTGCTGTTATTGTATGTGTTGATCTATGACTTTAGTGTACATAAGATATTATTAAAAAAAAAAGAATTTTATGAAATAACTTTGACGGCGCTCCTCTTGCGAACTTCGTTAGCGCAGAGTTATTTGGCGATACTATACTACGATAGGCTCTAAGTGATAGACAAAATACTATTTAGTTAGTAGTAGTCGATAGTCCATTGCTGATAGAGTTACATCAAAAGTGTTGCGACTAAAATCGTTGATTGGTGTTGAAGTTGTGTGTAGGACACAGTTGTTATTAAATAAATAATGATTACTACAGAGTAATATATAATTACTCGAAATCTCGACTGACGGTGCTTAGACAATTCTGCGCCTTCGCCAGGTCCTTAAAATCACAAGTGTGATCAACAATCACTTTGATCTTTATTGAAATTTACTTAATTTCTAAAATACGTACAATTAATGAGTTATCCGGTACGTTCACGAATAAACTGTTAAACAGTACCTTTATTTATTTTTCCGTTTATAATCACGCCATTCCGCTTCAAAACGCAAGCAATGAGGCATTCTGCGTGCACCGGCGATTCCATTTTAGGCGAGAGGCGTTTAATTGGTCTTTTATCATTGGCTTGTACTTCTTTTAAACATTCGCTCATATTTCTCTTAAACTGAGTGACATGAGCTGCTACCTCTTTGGGAAATGTACTGTATGACCAATCTGGCTCGCGATCTTCTTCTATCTTGTTAGGAGCTTAAAAATATCAATTTTTAAAATTCTAAATACCTACGTGAAATGAGATTTTCTGGGTCAATTAAAAACTTACATTTCTGTCCACGATTACGTTTTTCTAATTTCAAATTTCGAGTTATAATTGTGTCTTTATCTATTTTCCTTTCATGAGTCGTATCTATGCCCATCATAAGATTCTTTTCAATGTCGATTCCGGATTTCTTTTTGATTTCACATGACGTTATAAAGAGAAAAGACAAAAATATCAGTAATCGGCGATACATTTCGCGTCGAGAGTTACGCAGAGTGGGTTCAAATCTTTTGAATAATATTGCCAATATAATTGACTGTTAGCAACTGTATTAATTGCTCAGATTTCATTTCTAACATTTTATTAGATTGAGTCATAAAAATAATTGGCGTCAGGAATTAGTCACATAACTAACATAGTCCTCAATAGGACTAGGAAATAGTTTCGTGCAAACTTCCTGATCCCCATAATTATTTAGTTTGTGTTTTTTTTTTATATAGAGGGCAACCGAGTAGACGTGTCACTTAATGGTAAGCGACTACCACCATCCATGGCAATTCAAAAATCACAAATACGTGCCAGGCCTCAAGTGACCCCGTTAGAATTAAAAATATACAGGGTTACTGGGTAAGGCGACCTAAATACTTTAAGGGCAATTTAAAAAAATTTCTTAAAAGTCCAATATCTTGAACATGGTTTGGTTTGGGGCATGGTATTTCATAGTGAAATCTATCAGAAATGATGGCTACTATAACCCCTTAAAGAATTTAGATCGACTTACCCAGTAACCCTGAATGTTAAAAAAATGTTGTTATATTGTATTTTTACAACCAGTTTAAAAAAAGCATAAAGACGAAATTACTTGTCAGAAGACAATAAAAGCCAATTCAAGGTTGATATACATTTATTTTCATATTTTATAGATTAATCATTAACTAACAATATCGTAATCATCTAATATTTACAAGTAGGTATTTTTTTCTTGATACGACTACTAATACGCACCGTAATACGACCACTTATATATAAAATGGAAACAAATTTTAAACCTCCTTAACAAAATTACACTAATACAGGAAATCATGTGAATAATATTGGGGCGGGATAGATTTATCTAAAGTTTCCGCAAGCATACTGGCGGTAACATACTATGACGTGAATCACGACACGGCACTGTGTATCTAAGTTATACGTACACCGTGCATGTGCACGGTTATCTGAGGGCCTAGCGTGAATTCATTTTACATCAACTCGATCGCCACGGTTATTGCGTTCAGCGTAGCGATTGGCCCGCACTGAACTCTCCAGAAATACCAACGCCGAAATACCGATGTGAAATACACTCGCACTAAACCCTCTGTTTTCTGCGAGTAGTGTGTGATGGTGTAGGTTAAAACTGCGGACTTTTAAGGCTTAAATTTCGTCCGTACTAATTCGATAACGTAAACTTTTTCAATTCAGGAATGAATGCTAATGTTTATAATAAATACTATAAAACCAATTCTTTTTGTAATACCTAAACATCATTTTTGTCAAATCTAAAAGGCAATTTTATTTTAGTGATCTATGGTAAACTCATCATATATAAAACAAGATAAAGATTAAACAATCCAAAATAATGCAAAAGAGATAAATAAATGCAAACATAAAATGCAATATGGTATGCAACTTACATCAAGACCCCTTGACTCTGAGAATAATTACGCCATATAAATACTCGTAGCATGTGCAACCTATTTAATTTCTTAGAATTTAACGTAATTTTACTGTATGTATAGTACGAATTGGCCAAAATTTGAAACTTGTGTTAATCCTATAAGACTTCTTCAAGTTCCTTTTTTATTTTTAGGTTTGACGTAACATTACACTAACTTGATAATTGAATGATACACTCGTTATTATTTTTTCAACCCAAGGTCAATTTTTTTATACCATAGGTAGCCTTTCTTTCCTACCTAATAGGTAGCCTTTCTCCATAAAAAAATAAGGATATATAGGTAGTACCTATATCCTTAAATCCTTGGCCAAATTATGATGATCGGGTGAATGCTACGGCAGCTCATGAAATACGAACAAACATGTTAATATAGCACAAGAAAATGTGATCCAATCCAATGTAATGTAATGAAAATGAAACATGTTGAATTAAAAATTAACTACATGTTTGGAACTAAAAACTGAAAATACACAATTTAAAAAAAGTCTGTCAACGTGACATTTAAGATAAATACAACAAACAACACGTTATATGTAAAACATTTGTTTCAATATCACACATATAAATGGATTAAAGTAAAAGAATGAGAAAGAAAGAGTATGGCGTGCTCTAAGGACTTCGTGGGAATTAAATATTTTTGTTATTTGCTTTGCCTATACTTGTATACGTCGTAAGCTATACATTTTTTGTGGAATGTGTAATTAACACTCAAAGAGTGTACGGACCTCTGTAAGATTAAAAAGAAACAAAGTAAAAGAAACTGAGAAATGAAAGCTATATATCTTATAATTTGATTTAATCAACTATTTACATATATGTGTCATTGAGTTCGATATGTTCAGCATTTACGTCAAAAAAAATTTAGTATTACTCGTACATCTAAAGCTTTACAACATATTCTAGAGAAATATTATAAGTATATTTTTCATTATTATTTTTTACAATAGGTTTCTATCAATGACAGCGTTTGAAAAAATATTACAGTCATAGACAATAGGGTTACAAACTTATTCAAGTTCAGAATACAGCAACATATTTTTGAATTGAGAACATGAGGATGATCTGCCAGGCATTAATTTACTTGTATTAAAGATATTTATTTCTTAACACTAATCTTGAACACTGAGAAGGAATGTTATCTATTATTTTTATGAAATAATTCCAAATTTCCAAAGAAGTGGTTGTGGAAAAGTGGCTAATTTACACATTTTTGTTTAACATATCCAATTAAAATGGTTTCTGTTAGTATGTTCGAGTCTCGTTTCCTTTAATGGTCTAGTTAGCGGGTGTCACGATTTCTGAAAATTTAAAAAAAAATTACGACAAACACATTTTTTGAATCTGAAATTTTGAATTTTTTTCATGATCGTTTAAGTGGTTAAGTGTAAGAAAAATCAAATTCCTTTTTAGTGTGTAGAATTTCTTGTTCTTTACCCCCTTAACTGTTATTTCAGAGAAAAGTTAATGTTCTTTCCAAGGTAATTCATCTATAACAAAATTAATTAAAAAAAGAACGCTAGGATGGTAGGTGTGGTAGTTACCCGGCGCGGGCGTGGGCAGGGGAGCGGCGGGTGTGGCGAGCGCGGCGGGGGTGGCGGGGGTGGCGGGCGCGCTGGCCTCGGGCGCGCACGCGGCGCACAGGGGCGCGGGGCGGGGCGCCGCCAGCGCGGGCAGTGGCGCACGCGCACACACGCAGCGCGTGCACACGCAGCGCCCGCAGCCCCAGCAGTGGTGCTGCGTATACCAAATTAGTAACCACGACTCGCATTATGTATACTTAATACGACATGGATATTTACAATTTCTTCGGACTATACTAAGTATTTATACTAACGAACCACGTACCGACCTGCAGTGCTATTCTATAAGGACAGGACCTTACGCGCAGCGTCGAACTTCAAACTAAGTTCGTTTGAAATTCAACGCTACAGCGCTGTCATAGCGACGAATTTCAAACTAGGTTAGTTTGAAGTTCGACACTGTACGTACACTGTACGCACAGATGTTTCCTTAGAAAATAGCACTGCTGTTTGCCTAGTGACTCATAAATCTGAATACTAATTCAGAGGTCGTCGATTCGATTCCCACCCAGAACAAATAATTGTGTGATGAGCACAATCATTTGTGTGCTCATCACACAATTTAAGAGTCTGAATATAATTTATTATATAGTAAATATATTTATCCGCAGTCTGGTTGCCCTAATACGGGCTACGTCTAGTTTGAAATCAAACGGCCATGCGTGAGCCGTATCAAGTTATTATTTACTCTAAATATAAATTATTTGCCATAATACGAGTATGTATATTTTTAGTAATAAACAAATTTACCAATTAATGTTCCTTACAGTATATCATATCCTAGCTAACGATCTATCCGTTCTACTTACCCTAACTACCCTAAGTACAAAAGAAACTGAATTGTTCTTCCTTTGTCCCCTCTAAAAACGATTCTAATCTCAAGGAAGATTAGTGTCAGGTTATCCTTTGCCATATACATGTAAAATCTTTTCTATCTTACCTTCCGACTAAAATGGTCCAGAGGAGTGGAACAACTGCACTCGGTGACGTTCTTAATACTCTTCCAGTCTAAGGCCACTGTGTTTACCTCTTTTTCTAGAAGTGCGAAGGTGGCCGGTATCGTGTCGTCTGTCTTCTAATAAAACAATATCATCAAGTAGTTATCACTTTGTACCTAAACAATAACTCTACGTCTTCTATTTCCGTAAGTATAAGCAACCACAATTATTATGTAAATTAGTAAAATTTATGGCTTATTACTGCAGACAAATGTTTATATTGAGGGGAGAAAGCGATTCTGATGCGGACAAACAAATATTTTATATATTTGTTTAATGAATTTAAAATGAATTCATTTATCAAATGTATGTAATTATTTCGGATTATTGAGTTTAATTTAAGTAATTTGTTGCTATTAGATTATTTATCAATGTACTGATTTAATCACCAACCTCGGCTCGTAGTAATAAAACAATTCATACCTCTGTGATGAGGAATATCTTGTTGGATTTTGGTGTTGTATCTTTAAGTGGGTGGTCATGGTTCGCGCACTCGAGCTCCGACAGAGTGCCACCAGACTCGTACAATAACCTGTAACAATTTAAGCCATGAAAACCGAGTAACAAGTATGCAAACCTGACCTGTTCAAGCTCTCACACTAATATTATAAAAGCGAAAGTTTGTGTGTGTGTGTTTTATGTTTGTTACTTCTTCACGCCAAACGGCTGGACCAATTTTGATTACATTTGGTGTAGAGGTAGCTGACACCCTAGATTGATGTGGACGATATGGAAGACCCTGAATAGGCTACTTTTTATGCAAAAAAAATGTAGAGTCAGGGTTCGTTTATTCGAAATAATAAGCCTTAATAAGACTATAGAGACTTTATTATTACTCCACCTTAAGACGTTCACTCAATACTCAATAATAGTCCGGATTAATCGACGAGTTTATACACTTGTATTCTCTTCGATCGCTTCGATGTTATAGAACTTATTCTTCCATGCCAACCTGCATTATTATTTTTATTAAACGGTTCCCGGAATTGCGCGTCTAATAGAACTTTTTTCGTTTCGTGACAATACTTATATACTTTTTTTGTATCTACATACATATTAGACATAGAAGCTTGAAAGTTGTTTGTTTCATTCAGGCGGAATATTTATAAACTCATTTTAGTGTTAATTTATATTGCACTGAGTGAGAGTAAGACGACATACTTGTTGTCGATTTGAAGTTCTTCAGTCTTAGTTTCAATTTCAACAGAGTTCACATTCCCGTTCTGGTAATTAACTACTGTTGTTTCTTTATTCTTATCTGCTTTCTTGCCTCCTAAAAGATTCTTGAAAGTTGTTATTCTCTGTAACAAACAAAACAATGTGATATATACACACATGCACTCAACATACTCGGACCCGTACGCACGCAAACACAACATAACACAGTTCACACAGAGACATACTAATACAATTTTATAGTTTGTTTTTTGTTACAATAAGATTGTATTTACTTAATATTATAATTTTTTAAGTTTGTATTTCCTTTATATTACTTTATTCTCCCACTGTGAACACTGCAAAATAATTTTAATTGTTATATGTTATATTGGTAATAATTTTAATCTGAGAGGGGCGAGCCAGGAGTCCATAGGACAGGGTATCCCAGTTTGGGCTCCTAACTCTCACAAATATCTGGACTTCAAACGAAACTATTTAAACAAGCAGGTCCTGCAGCACTGCTGTACATTGGTGATCTCACCAAGTTGCTGTGGTGCTCTAGCGCGGAGCAGTGCTCTGTGGCGGCGGGCAGCAGCTCCTGCCCCAGTACTGTACCTTGGTGAGATAGTTGATGTGGTGCTCTAGCAGTGCTCTGTGGCGGCGGGCAGCAGCTCCTGCCCCAGTACTGTACCTTGGTGAGATAGTTGATGTGGTGCTCTAGCGCGGAGCAGTGCTCCGTGGCGGCGGGCAGCAGCTCCTGCCCCAGTACTGTACCTTGGTGAGATAGTTGATGTGGTGCTCTAGCAGTGCTCTGTGGCGGCGGGCAGCAGCTCCTGCCCCAGTACTGTACCTTGGTGAGATAGTTGATGTGGTGCTCTAGCGCGGAGCAGTGCTCTGTGGCGGCGGGCAGCAGCTCCTGCCCCAGTACTGTACCTTGGTGAGATAGTTGATGTGGTGCTCTAGCGCGGAGCAGTGCTCTGTGGCGGCGGGCAGCAGCTCCTGCCCCAGTACTGTACCTTGGTGAGATAGTTGATGTGGTGCTCTAGCAGTGCTCTGTGGCGGCGGGCAGCAGCTCCTGCCCCAGTACTGTACCTTGGTGAGATAGTTGATGTGGTGCTCTAGCGCGGAGCAGTGCTCTGTGGCGGCGGGCAGCAGCTCCTGCCCCAGTACTGTACCTTGGTGAGATAGTTGATGTGGTGCTCTAGCGCGGAGCAGTGTTCTGTGGCGGCGGGCAGCAGCTCCTGCCCCAGTACTGTACCTTGGTGAGATAGTTGATGTGGTGCTCTAGCAGTGCTCTGTGGCGGCGGGCAGCAGCTCCTGCCCCAGTACTGTACCTTGGTGAGATAGTTGATGTGGTGCTCTAGCGCGGAGCAGTGCTCTGTGGCGGCGGGCAGCAGCTCCTGCCCCAGTACTGTACCTTGGTGAGATAGTTGATGTGGTGCTCTAGCGCGGAGCAGTGCTCTGTGGCGGCGGGCAGCAGCTCCTGCCCCAGTACTGTACCTTGGTGAGATAGTTGATGTGGTGCTCTAGCAGTGCTCTGTGGCGGCGGGCAGCAGCTCCTGCCCCAGTACTGTACCTTGGTGAGATAGTTGATGTGGTGCTCTAGCGCGGAGCAGTGTTCTGTGGCGGCGGGCAGCAGCTCCTGCCCCAGTACTGTACCTTGGTGAGATAGTTGATGTGGTGCTCTAGCAGTGCTCTGTGGCGGCGGGCAGCAGCTCCTGCCCCAGTACTGTACCTTGGTGAGATAGTTGATGTGGTGCTCTAGCGCGGAGCAGTGCTCTGTGGCGGCGGGCAGCAGCTCCTGCCCCAGTACTGTACCTTGGTGAGATAGTTGATGTGGTGCTCTAGCAGTGCTCTGTGGCGGCGGGCAGCAGCTCCTGCCCCAGTACTGTACCTTGGTGAGATAGTTGATGTGGTGCTCTAGCGCGGAGCAGTGTTCTGTGGCGGCGGGCAGCAGCTCCTGCCCCAGTACTGTACCTTGGTGAGATAGTTGATGTGGTGCTCTAGCAGTGCTCTGTGGCGGCGGGCAGCAGCTCCTGCCCCAGTACTGTACCTTGGTGAGATAGTTGATGTGGTGCTCTAGCGCGGAGCAGTGCTCTGTGGCGGCGGGCAGCAGCTCCTGCCCCAGTACTGTACCTTGGTGAGATAGTTGATGTGGTGCTCTAGCGCGGAGCAGTGCTCTGTGGCGGCGGGCAGCAGGTCGCCGAGCGGCTCGCGTGGGTGGACGCCGCTCTCGTAGCGGCAGTACATGCCACGCCAAAATCTAAGCAGGCATAAAAGTATTATAGCTGAGACAATAGCTGAATAAACTGAAAGAAACAAAAGAAAAACAAACTGCCTTTTCATACAGATCAGCAGTAAATTGAGAATGCATGTTAATACAATGGCATTTGAATTATGTTTAATATGAATAAACTTACCTGATACTTTGCGCATTGAGATCAGGTTTGAGCACATCAGGGTGAGACTTAGGATTGTATAAAGGATTCTTATACTCGTTTAGATGACTGGCCATGTAACCCCATAAAGAGAAGGACCGCTCTGACAACCTACAGACATAAGGCATATTACAATGTTATAGTAGCACACATTTAAAAAGAAAAAGGAAGTCATATTTGGGCCGACTGCATAAGAGTGATACCATAAAGCGGTGTTAAACAATTATTTCGTTGCATATCACTGAGTGCGTGAGAGTTTACCGGAGGACAAATGAAGGTTTTTTTTGGTAAGACAGATCCTGCATTAGAAATAAATCCACAATAACAGACACAAATAATACACACAAACAACAATTTGTGGATCACACAGTGTCTTCCCATGTGAGGATCGAACCCACAACACTCAGCGTAGTAGGAAGCGGCGTGGCGACCGCTTAAACCACGGTTTGTCCTACGGTAAACTGGAAGGTGGGTGGAATAAACGGCCGGCCACACACTTGTGACTCGTCAAGTTGCAGGGGTCCATAGGCAGTTGTAGACACCATCAGGTGACCTACTTGTACGTTTGTCTCCTATGTCATGAAACATTTTTTTGGAATATTAACGCCACCGCTGGGTTATTAAGTTTAAGTGGCAAGGCTTGTCCTATGAAGAGTATTCTTTTGCTACAATAATAGTATAATACGGGTAGATGGTCCATACCTCAGGTCCCGCCTGTCCTTCTCGCAGTTACCCACGAAGGTGCCGTACTGACAAGCGTGCGCGTGGTCATGCAACGTCAATAGGAACCGCTCGTTGAACTGGAAAGCCTGTAACGTATTTTTGAATTACAATTTATTGTTCTATTATTTTTCTGTGATATTTTGGTTGATGGGATTTAAAACATATGTTTTTAGGTACTCGATTTCTAAGAAAAACTAATTCTGTAGTTGCAAGGGCAATTAATACAAGTACTATTATAGTTCATTAGCGTTAAAAAAGTAGTAACACATCGATCAAGCACCGCACTTTGACCAATCAGGTTTCAAGCTTTGGTACGAAACGATTATTTCTTGAAACCTGATTGGTTAGGGGGCAGGGCTTGACGACGCGTCATTATTTCCTTAACGCGAATGGAATATAGCAAGATTATTATATATATGTACAGATATAGTTAATGCAGGTAATGAAGCTAGTTTGATAAATTTCTTCTAATGACCACATGAATAAAAATCAAACTGATACTACTATTTTGAACTTAATTTTGTGATTTGAAAATAAAGGTCCTTTGTTTGGTAAGTAAGAAGAATATTTATTGTATTTATTTATTTATATTAATAAATGCATATTTATATGTCAAATATTCGTTTGAAATATAAAGGCAAGCAATATTTGCTGAATTTTAGATGAGTATCAAGTATAAATTGGCACCTAACTATAAAGAAGAGACGTCAACCCGAATATCGAAAATAGGTAATTCATTCGGTTTTATGTTTTTTACGTTATTTTAATGGTCAGCAGGACTTGAATTGAAGTATTCCATATTTCATGCTCCTTCGTTAAATTTTCTCAAAAATATGTGGAAACAATTTTGTTATCTTATTAATATATGGACAAAAAATCTACATAAATTAAAAAAAATCCTGTTTACCTCTGGTCTCTGCCGCAACAGTTGCCAGGTACAGTCCAGTAGTTGTGTGAAGACCGGAGACCGCTCGCGGCCGTCGCAAGCGATGTGCCCGCACCGGTGTGTGAACTTGTGACCGAACGACAGCCAGTCTTTTTCTATTAGTGCCTACGACCCATAAACACATACACATACATTTTAGTATTCGGAAATAAACTTGTTTTTCAAAGTTATTGAAAATTTCATTGTTATTTATTTGAATACACTAACTCGTTTACATCAACATTTTAATGCTATGATTGCAGCTATGATTTTTTTCTATATTATACTAGAGTTCCCCATGCGGCGGAATGTGGACCGTTTTGTTTTTCTTCTTGACCAGTATAACTCGAACTCTCATTGTATAGACTTTTGTATCATAACGGGGACATAATCCATAGTATTAGTTATATTTAACCGTTTTTTTACTTTTTAGGATACATTGTTTCAAAATATTAGCTTTATACACTTCTACATATAATCATTCCAGTATTCCCAAAGTAAGTAATATGTATCTTATTAAATCCCGATATTATATTAAAAAGAATACAAAGAACTTTCTTCACGTATTAATATATAGATAGTATGCAAGCACGTAAAACGGCGAAGTGGCAAGTGCGAGGGCGGAGGGCGGTACCTGGTAGCCGTTGATGGTGCGGTAGTGAGGGTCGAGGCAGAGCGCGGCGAGCGAGCACACCTGCGCGGTGCGGTCCCAGCCGTCGCTGCAGTGCACGCACACGCTCACGCCGCTCTCCAGCGCGCACGCGATCCACCACGACGTGTCCAGGATCGACCTGCGCGAGCCAAGCTATATTTAGCGGTTGCTACTACTTTTTTTTTAAGAGGACTTATCCGTTCCACACGCCCACCACTGTAACACCTGTACACCAGGATCAACAGCAGTGACCCACGAATACACCGAGTTATGACACTCGGGAAGTCCCAGGAAAATATAAAATGTCTTGGAACCGAAATTATAACGAAATTAATCAGAAGAAAATTGGAAGAGTTAGAAATACAATAAATCCACTTCCCTCCTTAGCAAAGCGAGAGAGGCCTTTTAAACAGGAAAGCGCCACGGCCACAAAATATTATGGGTCCTAAGTGAGCTATATTTAATTTCTACATTTTAAACGCACGGAAATTCACCCTAGTTGACACAAGATCCGAATAGTATACCGCCGCCGCCGCTTGCTACTAAGTACTAATTAACTACTTATAACTAACTAATATAAAGGCTGCATTTCTTTGGGTGTTCCTTGTTTAAGTTTCATGTATGTTTGTAAAGTCCCCGACGACACAGGATATATTCCTAATGCGGGGAGATATCTTTGAAATTACTTTAGTTATATAATCTTACATATCTCACACGCAGCCGTCTGATCCCAAACTAGGCAGAGCCTGTACTATAGTAACTAGACTGCTGCTAAAAATACTTATATATAAGAGTGAACTCGTTTATTGGTACTAATTCCTTTTTACACGCTTTATATTAGCTTCAATTGTATGTTTGTAACCGACTCCTTTGGGCGTGATTTTGACTGACTTTAAACGGTCAGAATTCGTTCAAACTTTGTAGATATATCGAAGACCGATGACAATACACTAATTTAAAAAAAAAATGTTGCCTATAAAAGTAAAAACTTGTTGTCAATAGTAAAAAGCACCCTACGCTCTTTTTCAAATTTATTTTCTATTTTTTAGTTTGGTTTTCTATAGAAATAGTGTTTTTTAGTTTTTTAAAACTATATTTTTTTATTGAGGAATATTACAGTTACAGAATCCAGCTATTTTCTGTTTAGTTTTAGCGCGTGTTTAATAAATATAAAAAAAAAAACGAAGGATCCGATTATATTTATTATTATTCAAATTTGCCGGGCATTATAAATTATGCAATGTTGAAATAGTGCCTGGTCCTTTCATCATGGAAAGAAAAAAAACGATGATCTCATGAGATGTTCTCCATTCTAATATTATATAAAAGTGTCATACTAAGTATACTGAGCCCAAATGTAAATGACTTTTGGGTTCATTATACTCAGTTACTACTAGACCTACTATTTTTGGTGAAAACAAGGTGCGGCAATTCCATAAATGTAGCCAAGTAACCACACAAGTAGAGGACAAGTCTACCAGAAACCCGAATTATATTATCAATAATAACAGACGAATTAATCAAGATTTTCCTTTCCAGTAATCATTTGCTAAAATTAACTCGATCAGTATTTAATCACACACTGAGGTATAAATATTAATGAAGAATAGGAATTAAAACTCACTTTATATGTTTGAGCCAACCCGACGACTCCAAGCCGCTGAGGAAGGACGACATTGTTGGTGTGTTCTGATCACAGGCTGGAATATTTAGAACTCGTTTTTATCATATAAAATCCATACTGAAATTATAAACAACTATTAGTTTGTAATGTGTTTTGTTTTGTATTTAGACACTAGTCTAAGTACAAAACAAAACATATGGCTGCGTGTGAGAGGTACTATCCTATTTTATATTGGCAACAATTTTTTTTAATAATCATAAATTTGGAAAGAGTACAGCATTCAATAAATTATTTAAATTGAATAAATGCCTGCATTCAGATTAATTAGCAGAGATCATTAATTATGATCGGTATTACACCAAAACTTCACTAAAAACAAAAACAATCTAATACGTTTAAAAATCAGTTATTCTACGTATATAGGTATACAATCCTTTTCAAAGTTTTTTTAACGAGGAATAATGATAATTACATTTACATGAGCATAGCCACTGACAGAAGCGAGAACAAAACTGATTAGAACTTTGAGTTAACAAATATAATTCTTTAAATCACTGTTTGTTACCACCACTGTCTGTAACCCAAATGATTCACCAGCAATAGATGGTATCTGACGCAGCAAGTCAATAGTACTTATTGCCCAATGCCGCTTAAACCGCCGCTTAATACTTTTGACGGCCTAAGAGTTCTGACTGTAACATACATTTCGAAGTTTTAATCTCTACATGTTTGCTAATCTATGTTAGAATATTAGAATGAATTGCTCTAGATACAACAATTACAGTTTTTTTTATCGTCATGCTTTTAATACGTACTCTCTACAAGTTTTAGAAGGCTCTTCCTCATTACATGGATATTGCCGATACCCATAAACTGAAATTTGATGTTCTCGTAGAAGGCTTCGTTCTCGTAGCCTTTGCCCGCTGCGCGGTTTACCATCGCGTTAATCTAAAAATACGTTAATCTCATTATCATTATGCTAAAGAACTAGACGGCAGATATTATAACATAACAGAAATTTATTCGAATACACTTAATACTCAACTGAACCAATTAAATTAAACATAGCAACATAGCAGAGTATTAAGTGTATAAGGGCCCGCCCGCAGAGCTATATTTCACTGTGCGATTTTATTCGCGCGGAAATAAAACGCCACCGCATCGCGTTCGTAACCGCTTTGCGGACGGTCCTATGTAAACGTATGTAACATAACTCATCGGAAGTTTTGAATAGTTATTATCTATTTTATGCGATAATAACTGAACAAAATGAAGTGAGGTCTATCTAAGAGTTTATGCTTGGCTGTTGACCGAGTCAAACTTCATTTTCGGCTGTTGTTAACCACGGGAATTATAAATTATGCATATGATTTAATTCTCCTTTACTATTGTTATTCAAGTATTACAGGAATTGAACATACTAATGATAATTAAAGCAAAGTGAGCAGGCATCTCTGCGCCATCAAACCAATTGTCTAAAATTTGCAGTGTGGTAGAAAGAGACAGAAGTCGCAACAGACGCAATAGAGGTGTTTATGACAAAATCCAGTTCTGACATTACTAGCGAAATTAAAGCGTTTTTAGTTTTCATTTCTAAAAAACAAAAATAACAAATAATTTACGTACTCTCGGCCGTGTGTCCACTACGTACATATAGCCACAGTTGGGATTTGCCCGCCTGATCAGGTCAAGCATTTGTTCATCTTCCATGCATCTGAAATAGCCGTCAAAATAATTGTTTACACAATTTATAGCAATAACAGGTATGTAAAATCTATACTAATATTATAAAGCTGAAGAGTTTGTTTGTTTGTTTGTTTGTTTGTTTGTTTGAACGCGATAATCTCAGGAACTACTGGTCCGATTTGAAAAATTCTTTCAGTGTTAGATAGCCCATTTATCGAGGAAGGCTATAGGCTATATATCATCACGCTAAGACCAATAGGAGCGGAGCACCAATGAAGAATGTTTCAAAAACGGAGAAAATTTATTACTATTGAGAGACGCAGACGAAGTTGCGCCGGTCAGCTAGTAAATTATAAAGTTATTATTTATTTTACAGAGTATTATGTTTAAAAATCATAAAAAAGAATATATTAATCAATTTTAACGATTTTAGCGTTTCCTTATTTAAAAATTAACAGTTCAATTCCGTTAAGCTAATGTTTTAAAAAATAGACGCAAGCAGCGATATCAATTCAGTGACTATATACCTGGCAGAGAACCCGCTAAGCGGCTGGCTGCATCTAGCAATGGCTGCTTTGTTGTGGTGCAAGTAGGCGAGCACCGGGAGACGCCCACGGGACCTGAAGCTGGCACTTCCGAGGAGAACAGCAGTAGAAGCGCGTGCCGGTACATACACCGCACTTGGGTAGGTATCGCATAGCTGCACAAAAATCACAAGTTAACTAATGTATGTGTATAAAATATATGTAATTGCTATATTGGCATTAAAAAACTGTTATGAAATGTTCTATTTTGACATCTGAAAGAAATTCAACATCAATCCTCTTTCGTACAAAAAGTACAATGACGAAATGATTAATATGCCATCTCTCTAATCCTTTTTAAGTATCTTCCTACGAGTTTAGTTCATGTTGACTTCATGAAGTGTACTCGTAGAAAACTGTGTGACGCAACTGAAGCTATGTTACAATAACATACTAAAAATATATGTGGGAAAAAGTGATATTAAAAGTACCTCATAATCCTTATTAGCGTTGCAAAGGACCCACTGGTCATTGGGCACGTTCATCCTCTGATACTCTGTCTGTATATCAAAGAAGTTCCATCCCGCCGACTTTGGTAAATCATCGGGCGTCGACTTGTAGTGGAAGCAATATAATTCGTCAATGTGTACTGAAAATAATAAAGAAAATTATGTAGCATATCGATATTTCTTTTACCTAGATAATCATCATCATTATTTTAATATAATTAACGTAATTCTTGGTTAAAAACGAATAGTGAACTTTTGGTGTCAATACATTTTATTACTTTAAATGCTTTCTAAAAATATTACACACACTATTATCCCTACAGATAAAAAATAAACTTTGTTATTTCCAGATGTTTTTTTTGTATCCGAAATTTATAATAAATTATATTGCATTATATTTAATGGAAACGATTACTAAATCTGAGGATATTTTATGAGATCTATTGCTAAGTACGCATTTCCAAAAGATGTCTAAATTTAATAAGAAAATATAAAGATGAAAACGCTGAGTAGGTACATAATTCGGGTGGATAGAGCATTTTTCATTTTCCATGAGCTAGCGATATAACTAGATTTAAGAGAATATTATCTACTTCTACCAGTTATTCAGCTCTTACATTGAAATGATACGTATAAAACTCATTCACATAACTTGTTTATTCAATGTAGTATCAAGTCATCCAGAGTCTAAATACTGCTTTGCTGTAAACTTGCTAGACCATAATGATTATGTTTTCTATATTCGTTACTCCATAGTTTAGCAACTTTTACCTTTTTGGGTTATTTCAATTGAACATGTGAATTTACCTGGTTGGCTCAATCTAAGGAGTGTTTGGTGCATCTCGTGACAATCCCTCTCGCGAGGGATCACGAAGAACACCGACTGAAAAGTCTTAGTTCGCACCAGAAGCGGGGAGCCAGTCGTCGTAATTGGGAGCCGCTCCACTGAAGATATGTGCATCAGTAGAATCTGAAGACAAACAGATAGACGGAAAAAATTATGTATGTCTAAAATAATTATTTCTCATAATTTCTGGTGACTTCATGGTGGTGGCTGGTGACACCTCTCGGAATATCCATGTGAAAGAAGCAGACCGCCTTTCTTGAATCAGCAATCGGATGATTAGGCAGTCTTGATACCCGAGTATCAGTCTGTGCAGCATTGCGTCTGTTGTCAAACAAACTCTTGCAAACTGTCCCGGTTTCAGAAATCAATGTAGTTAGTAAGCCTGGCCGCTTTCTTACCGTTACTTCACCGTAACTTGTGTCTTCTAATCAGAGGTCCATGCAACAGAACAGGAGGACTGAATATATATATGACGTCTTCCAAGGTTAAGCTGCTCTATTTGTCCAAATTTCAACACTTTGATTTAGTAGATAATTTTAAAGTTTGTTTACATTGATTGGTTTAATTACAACGTAGTGCATAAAAATACAAATCAATTGTAAAAAAATTCTTTGCAAAAGGAAATGTTTGCGACCTAGATACATGTTTAAAAAATAACGATTTACACGTTATTATTTTTTAAACATGTATTTAGTTTGCAAAAATATAGGTGACATTTTGACAAAAAAATAATTTGCCAGCGGTGGACGTAGTCTAAAGTGTCAAAGATATTTCATTTAGACACAATAGTTCTATTTCAAAAGGAGGATAGGGAAATAAGGTAATTTTAGAAGCTCCTTAATGTAACTGAAAATTTGTTTTTTGGACTTCAGAAATTAGCATTGTAAAAACGTATTTAGAAATCAATAATATCATATCTTTAGTATTATTATACTTAGACACTGACTAAATAAGATAACAAAGATGAGATAAAAAATAATTTGAGCTTGAGATAATTTGTTTTGTGTTTTGTACTTTAATGAGTTACATCTAGTTGTCAAGGCCAGCAACATTTTATTATTAACCGCGAATTTTGTGTAAGTTAGGGAATGTCAGCAGTATGCTACGAATGCTGCGAAATGTACTTATTTCCTTTAGAGGATGCACTTAAAAAACAAGGAAGTAGCCACAATTATTATGCACTTTTTTAATGTTTTAGCCACAAAAACTCTCCATCAAGTCAATTTAAAAAAAAAACTTCCATCCGTTTAGAGGTTACGACAGCCCAGAGAGATATGCAAGTAGACGTAGAGTATTTATCCATCTCATCAATCCGAATCTTCAAATGTGTGTACCATCTTTATGCCAATGACGTGCAGCTCTATTATTAAGCCTCGATATACGATATAAACCAGGCCATTTTTATGGTTAGCAATGACTTGGAGGCTATTAACGGTTGGGCTGATAGATTTGGTTTGGCTGTGAATCCAGCGAAGTACCAAGAAATCATCATAAACAGTCAACGTACGACTGGAAGAAAAGACGAAGATAAACTGCCATCCATTACTTTTAACGGAATATTTCCCTTCAATCCCTCTGTTAGGAACCTAAGCCTATTATTTATCGACTCCAAGCTCAGTTGGCAAATCCAGGTCACCAGCGTCAGCCAAAGAGTTACAGGTACGCTACGGGCCTTAGGAATTTCCTTCCTTCCGGGACAAAATCGATGCTAGTACAGACCCTTATCGTTCCTGTCTTGGAGTATGGTGATCTATGCTATTATGACCTGAATGTAGATCTCCTCAATAAATAAGACTGCCTTCTAAATAACTGCATTGGATTCGTCTTTAACCTTCGTAAATACGACCATGTTTCCTCCTTTCGCCAGCACCGTCAACTGCACGCCTTCACCACCCTCTATTCTATTCTCAACTCACCCATTTCAACTTCCTACCTTACATCCTCATTCCAATTAGATTCTATCTTCTAATCACAATAGAACTCTCCGTTCCTCAAACAATCCACTCCTGTTATGTCCCACTCATACTGCCGCGTGTGTCCACTCTTCGTTCCTAATCCAATCTGTCCTCCTCAGGAACGCTCTACCTCTCGAAATCAGGATAGCACCCAGCCGCCTCTCATTTAAGACAAAAGTCCGAGCTCGCATTTTAGAAACCTTGGCAGATTTATCACATCAGTAAGTTTTATATATTTATATTATTTGTTTTTTTTTTTATACATTTTAAAATAAATATTATTGCACCCAAATAAAAAAGAAATTTGAAAATAATTGGTCCATAAATGAGAGTTCGGAGGCAACCAACATAAAAAGAGTTCAACCTTAAAATAACGTCATTCTCTTTTTCTTAATTTTGGTTAAAAATGTTACTGTATACGCAATCTCTACTTACCCATGTCTCTTTTCTCATCTCATGATCGACGAAGATGAGGTGTGTTGTAGCGAAATACAATGTACCCTTGGATGGGTTCCGTAGGTTGTATTTGTCGAGTAGCTGAACATTCTCCAACTGAAAATAAAACATCACAACATATTAATTTAATTAATAATTAACGATAAACACGCGAAACAATTTGCATTAATTTGTACATGTATCAGTCAACAGGTTTACATTTGTTTGCTCATCCCCTAAGACATTGTTTACAATAGCTTCGTAAATAACCCATTACTTATTGTAATATTTAAAAGATAAAAATGGTTACTGTGAGTTATCCTTAGAAGATAAACATATACCATCGCGGACTTTTTTGTAGACCTTTTTAAGATATACAATTCCGTACATTAGTTTCGTCTATTAGAATGCTTTTTTTTAAGACAAATCCTTAAAATTCTCGGTTTTTCTCTACCATAATATGCATGAATTGCACATATGAATCTTCTTCTTGCATCACTCTCTCTATTGGTGAGAACCGCGTTAAAATCCGTTGCTAAGTTAAGAGCCTGCACGCAACAAAGCAAAATTTTGTAAAAGGGCATTCCAACGTAAATAAATTACGAACTGGCCCTCTAAAAAGCAAAATACATTAAAATTTTACTGTATGTAGAGAATTTCGGGTAAATAGCGGTCTATATCTTTCCGCAGAAATGAGACTTTTTAACCGTCACTACAAACTAGCATCATGAGGTTCCAAATTAGATTCAAACTCAATATATCTTTTTTTCATATTTTTTGTAATCGTCTCTTATGACTGTAGACTCTCAAGTCATAGATCAATACTCACAATAGCAACAATTTCTATTTTTTCAAGTATTTAGCAAAATATTATATGCCTGTGCCGATCTACTACCGCCCGTTTTCAATGGGCCAAGCCTTATATGAAGATAAGGTAATCAAACTCTTTTTATAATTAACAGATAGAAGATACAATGGCATCATTAGATATACCACAATATTGTTTCCATGTTGATGATGAACACAAATACAACTTCGAGCACAATTTAAGCAACTTTAAGTTGGTTATACATACTTTCGTATGAGATAATTTGCCTGTCTAGAGATTTCGCTGAATCGAACAAACTAATTTGTGTATCTGTGGAAACTTATTATTGGCATTTCATTAACTAAATTACCAATGCATTCGTACTGTAGCTGTTAGGTTCGCAAATAAAATAAAATGTTGTAAATTGGATACATATTTCAAATACGAGTTCATGTAAAAAAGAGGCTACTAAATCAACTCGTACCGTTTCAAGCACATTTTCATCTAAACTTGTTCGGGATTCCAATTAAAATGAAAAACGCGGTTTCATGTTATTTACGACAAGCCAGGCCCAAGGGTGAGCCGTAAGGGAAATATATTATTAGGACAACACGGTTCTAGAGTTTTACGAATATTTTCATTAGCTTACGTGCGTAAGCAAAAAAACTGCTTCAAAAGATATGATTTTAACATTTTTTACTATAGGGTTAACACAACACGTAATTAACCTAGGATGCTGTAAATGTAATTATACGAGTATATGTTAATCATCCCCTAATTAACGAACTGACAACAACACAAACAACACGCCAATTTTTGTAAATTAAGATATTTTTGTTGCGCTATGAAAGTATAGCATGTTTGTACATATAAAAATCAGCACCGATTGAACTCAAATTTTGACACGATATACAACCCGCTCCAAAGAATGCTTTTTTTCTATTTTTCGCGTCAGTGTTGTTGCTCATTTCGCATCAATGCAACCGTAATGTGCCACAGCGAAGTGTAGCAGGCTAGTTGCATATAATAATATTCAAACTAGTATTTTATTTAGAGCTGTGGTACTTTTACTTGTATTTGACCTATCGGCTAAAAAGAAAGCATTCCAAGCATAAAGAGCTGAAATAACCAATAGTTAAGTACTAATTATTTGCAGAAGTTTTAATAAAGTCATCTATTGCACGAATAACGTAATGAAACGTAAGTTTTCCTCTCTCTATATCTACTTATAAATAATATCACCGTGTATGCAGGTCGGCGTGCTATTATAAGCTTGCCATTACCACGGTACAATTATAATACAGTAGTGTAACTCGGCCGCATGATAGAAATAAATGCCTACAGCCGTGCGGTACGTAAACATGCGTTAGGGCTGCCCGTCTCCAGCATTTTAATTATATTTGCCTACTTTCTGTTTCTATTTAGATTTGTGATTGTAAATATCCTTTTTATATAAATAAATGAAATACTTTGTATATTGAATAGGAAGTGTTCAATAAAAATGCGTGTTGTTTTTTGATTGGTAGATTTAATTAAAAAACATGTTTTTGTTTGAAAAACAAATCGGGCTTATAAATTTGCGACCGAAAAAAATCCTTCTATAAAATAAAATAAATGTGCTTTCTCCTTACGCGTTACAAAACTCCAATCCTTAGAAACTCCAACACCTACCTACTCAACTAGAATGCAAGAAACAGCTGACGAGTAAGTAACTTTTTATCTCAGCTTATTAACGTCTCTATAAATTAGGTACCTACCTATAACTCGCAACAACTCAAAACAAAAATTCTTTGGTCACCAATTAGTCC
This sequence comes from Arctia plantaginis, assembly GCA_902825455.1. NCBI lineage: Eukaryota > Metazoa > Arthropoda > Insecta > Lepidoptera > Erebidae > Arctia > Arctia plantaginis. Next base: position 2,385,077 of record CADEBD010000226.1, on the reverse strand, counting down.
GTGTGGTGACGGATTAAGAATACAAATTGTCACCACCCCAATTCATCCCGTGGGTGTCGTAAGAGCCGACTAAGGGAGCAAACTAAGCAAGACAACAGCACTGCAAAGAGAAGGAAAACTTGAAACAAACCCTATACCAACCCGTCTGGCCAGCGTGGTATAGTAGGCCAAAACCTCCTTTCTAAGGAGAGGCCTATGTCCAGCAGTGGACTAGTATAGGCTGTTGATGATGATGATGATCACCAATTAATTAATTATTAAAAAGCTGAACAGCTGACTACGAATGTTTTAAAATCACAACCCTCAAACATCTAAATATTATATATGAGTCTAGCTGTTGTTGTTAATACCGAGAAAATAAAACCAGTTTTTAGTGGTATATGTTGTTATAGTAGCAGCAGAAACACTTTGTGAAAATTTCGAAAACTGTCTAATGACACACAGACGGTAAAAAATTTTTTTTAGTATTATTCATACACACAGATAATAAACAAATATTATTAATAATAAAATACCACGTCTTCACTTTGAATTATGCAAAGTAACAAAACACACATGCACCGAAGTTTTAACACAAGCGTAAGTAGGTAGGTACCTACCGTATCATGATTCATTCAGAACCGCATATAACTCCCTATTTCACTCGTCTCAATAACTTTCCGTTACTCTATTTGCTTTATTTATTCATCTAAACACCTTTTTTTTCGTGATATAAAAGGAAATATTTATCCATTAAAAAGACACACATTATGTACCTACCTACTACTAAGTAAAATTATTTTATAGTCTACCTTTCAGAGTTTCCAGGTAATTTAAAAAGCTTATGTCTGGATGCGTTATTGACGAATTCATACAACCAAAAACAGCACAATATTTCCTGCTCGTCATATTAACTGATTTTTAGAGAAAAAATCGCGCGGTTATTGTTAAAAAAACAACACACAGTCCGTTCGACACTGCGGTACAGCCGTGAGTGTCTGCGCCCCGAGCGCACCCCGAGATCGAGGCGCGTAGGTATAGCTCGCGTTTCGTCCGTTTGTATGAAGTTGGAGTACTGTATTATAATAGTACCGTGCCATTACTATGCTATTTAAAGGCTTGTGTGTGTGCTTGAAGTGTATCACGATACCTGATGATGAGTTGCATATAACGTCTCTATATCTCAGAAACCTGAAGGGTTGTGCTTTTTTCGTTGAAAATCGAATTTGAAAAAGTATTTTTGCATTCGACCGCTCAATTCCAGAAGAATGTTATATGTTGTTTGAGATCACATATTGATACAACTACATATGGAGCTTTTTATCCTTTTATGAGTTTAAAAAATTGAATCACACATCCAAAAAAAAAAACAAAACCTACAATAATGACTGAAGGTCATTATTGTAGGTGTTCAACTAAATTACATAATTCACATCACAAATATGAAAATGTGTAGAAGGAAATGGATCGTCAGTGCTATTGTAATATGTTATCCGATACACCGTGCCGTAATTTGGTATATCCGTATGTGACAAGAATGGTTAAGCCGTTCTTTTGCCTGCGGTGTGTGGGGTTTGCGGCGGGGCGGTGTGTCGCAACCATACCAACTAAAACCACACGGTGACTCTGCGCCGAAATAGGAGTTATCCGGGGACAGCTGTTATTAAGACATCCGGGCCCCTTCTAGGGTTAGGCCCTAGTCCAACATGTATGATCGTATGTTTATCACTGTTTCCAAACAAACAAGTACTCATTTAAATAACAATAAGTGTTGAACAATTCTATTATATATTCATTTGAACGGGCAAAATGAAGTGAATGAAGCACTTTGTTTACGTCTAGATTTAGCAGTAATATGTCTGCGTGGGATGGCCAAATCAATATCTTTACAGATGTTTCCGCAGTATTTTTAACTCAAATTTCATATGAACTGCTTACAGTAAGAACGCTGATGTATATACATATGTCTGTATAGAAAGAGTTAAATGACACTTTTTCATTTACAACGTAAGATTAAACTTATGATGTAGAATTTTCTAGTAAAAATATTTAGAGTAATGTTTATGTCGCCGTAATATGCAAAAGATTTTGGCTGGTTTTTTATATGGCCGGGTGCTTGAATGACGTCACACTTTCTTGAAAATGTATTGATTTTTAGCAAAACTTAGGAAGAAGGTTAGTTGCGTTAGGAAATTTATAGGGCGATGTAGTAAAAGTTAGAGAGACAGCAAGTTTTGGATGGGTAAACGTTTGTGATAGGAACCTCCACCAGAACATTATCCATCCCTAATTTTCATGAAAATCTTTGTTAGTTACCTTGTGGAGCCATGCTTCATCACAATGGGCCGGGGCTGTTCTGTGGCTACAGAAAACCAGTGTTAAGTAATTCCGTCGTTTCTTTCACCGAAAGAGTTAGGTTACCAGAGCCTCAGGGGGGGGGGAGAGGTACTTAGAGGGTAGTAACGCACTTGTGACTCTTGGGTTACAGGTGTTTATGAGTGGCAGTAGTCACAGGACACCTATCTGCTACTTTTCCCCTATACCGTAAAAAGTAATTATTTCTCATTTCTTCTGTCTACCTAATTAATTTAATTCAAAAGTCTGCCCCAAATCGTCTCAAATCTACCCATTTGTACGATGTAAATCAATACTATTATTAATGCGAAAGTGTGTCTGTCTGTTACTTGTTTACGCTTAAACCGATGAACCAATTTAGATGAAACTTGGTATAAAGGTAGTTCTACTCCCAGAAAAGGGCATAGGATAGTTTTTATTCCAGAAACCGTCCTAAAAATAGGGGTGGAAGTAGGCATGGGGAATCAATAATTATTCCGCCAATGCACCAAATGTGCATGATGTGTAAATAAATAAATAATTTAGTTGAACTGATATATGAATACGTTTCTCCACTAATTTCCAGCATACCGTACAGAATATTAAATTGTCATTCATGAGGTATACTGAAGTAATGAAAACACGAACGTATCTCCTAACAACAGAGTGCAGTTGTTTAACCTTACATTTCACAGAGATCCAGCTTAACGTAGATCTATTAAGTAATTTGTGGACGAGATTCCAACACTCTTCGTAACCACACGTGTAATTCAACACGATCCGATTCGACATACTGACCTACAAGAAGACCGCTTCTTGACAAATGTGTTTACTTATTTAATAGACAAAGTATCTCTATACTTTTGATATTTTACCATAAATATAATACAACATAAGGTATTTGACTGCCTTGATGAAACAAGTGTTAGCGTATGCGACTGCTGTGCTGAGTTCCGGGTTCGATGCCCGGGTAGGACCAATTTTTTGTATTCTTTGTAAATTTTTGTTTCACAGTTTGGGTGTTTTTGGGTTTAAGAAACTTTATTCTCATAAAGAATTACATGAGAACACATTTTTAATGGGATACAGTCATTTGTGTTTCTCTCTCTTTATACAAAAAAAATGTATTATAAGTATTTTATCAGTCAATCTAGCTTTCACAATACAAGCTCTGCTTAGTTTGAATTCCGATTAGATGTCCGAAAAAAATAATTGTTAATATTATTTTAAGAAAGCTAGAAATCAACATCTGAGGATAAAAGTTACAAGTGAACATAACAACTGCATGTGTATGTTTAAAAAAAAATCGTCCTCTAAACTACGACATAAAAAATATCACTGAATGTAAGTTGATGAGATACAAATACATTATTTTCCCTTTATTTTCAATCAATAAACCTAGTTTGATCGAAGCTATTTATGATTACAGTATTCATTTTCTTTAATCTTAGACCATTGAGTAGGTTTATAAGCCTTATTACTACCATATCTACATATATTCAAATGCATTTCATTCTTCTAAACTTATTATAAATATATATTCTTAAGTTGTTAAAAGGACTCGTAACTGGCGAGCATAATGAAAGGCCTGATCGCAAAAATGGCGTTCCGTTTCTGCTGACCGCAGACCTTTTTTTTTTTTTTTTTTTTTTTTTTTTCCGTGCGGAAATCCCCTCGGATACCACCTGTCGGTGGCATGTCGGACTCGAACCGACTAAAACCGCACGCCTTCGCCGGGTACTAATAGCCGGGGAACCAGGTGTACCCTAGAAAGGAAGGCCCTGGTGCCCCGACATACCTCGGGTCATCTACAGACGAGTAGACGACCCCCGCCCCGTGTGGGAACCCCATGTTCCCTGTGCTCCCTGGAAGCGAGCGCGCTTCGCAACGCGCTCGCCGCCACCCCGGCCTGCTTCTGCTAGGGTGACAGATGGCCTCACCTGTCACCCCCAGGCCTGCGCTTATGGAGGACGAAGGTCGTTCTGCGACCTCCGGCGCCTGAGTCGCCTGCGCTGCCTGGCCCGTGCCCGGGCCTGGCGGGCCGGGAGAGTTCTAAACCTCTCCCGGTCCCGCTCCGCCGTCTCCTTCGCGAGCATAACTTGCTCGCAGAAGGAGACGGCAGAGTTCCACGCACTCTCGCTCCGCACGATAGCCGCAATCAGGCTATCGAGCGAGAGAACTCCCACTCCGATGGCCGCCACGAGGTCTCGCCTCTGCTCAACCCACGCCGGGCACTCTGCCAGCGTGTGGAGAGCCGTGTCCACGGTCTGGCCATCGCAGTGGTGGCACTCAGGCGTTGGCTCCTTGCGGATCAGACACAGGTGATCTCCGAAACATCCCTTCCCAGTGATCACCTGCGTCAATCGGTATGAGAGGGTCCCGTGACGCCTCTCGAGCCAATCCTCCATAACGGGTCTTACCGCCGCAATGACGGCGTGCCCGGCGCTCGGTTGCCCGAGTCGTTCCCTCCACTCCCCTATGATGACCTGGCGGAGTTGGGATTTCCGGTCATCGATTTCTCGAATCTCGGGGTATCGACCCAACTCCTGCGCCTCCTTGCGCCACTGATACAGTGCTGCAAGGGCTCTCGCCTCCAGGTCCCACGGTGGAGTTCCGGCCAGGAGACTCGCCGCCTCGAAGGAGATCGTGCGGTACCCCCTCCGCAGACCTACATTATACGACGTCACGAATAATCTTGACAGTTGTGAAAAGTTATTTGAAAATTTTTGTTCCCACCGAAGACAAATAACTTTTTCTGTGTCTGAGTGTAATTTAACTAAAATAAATAAAACTATTGTTTATAATGTCAAAATAAATGTTTTTCTTTATGCTCACACGGTTATTTACCTATGCCTTAAAACAGTTTAAATATTTTTTGTCCCGTTTTGTTCCGGGTAATCTTCAAAACAATTTTGATAATATTTTACTACCAGGTAGCTGTCTATATAAGGAGTAACTTAGGCTATTGTTTCTCTCAGAAAACCCCTATAAAATTTTGCCCGGTCCGGGTAATTGAACCCGAAGTACCCCGTGTACCGTTCTACACCATTTATTTTTTTGTTAATTGAACAAACATTTTCAATTTAATTCCACGCGACGAAGTTGCGGGTACCAACTAGTCTATAATATGTATGTATTTAGAAATATACAAGTATGTTTATCAGCAGTCTGAAGCAGCAGAAACCTGGCTTTGGCCTATGTAAAGTTATTATCATATAATGTTGGAGCGTTGAAATAGGTGGTACTTTTTAAAAGTTAATTATGTTTTCGTTTACCTGGTTAGTCCTCATATTTGTAAAGGACGAAGGTCAAGCACACCAGACGAGTTTGTGTCTAATTTATATACTGTGAAAGCATCCAGTTGATGAAATGATAACATTAATTCATCTAATGCCTCGCCTGCTCTTAAATTATGTGTATAATTATTCGTTATTTACTACGTTTTTAGTTGAAGTTAAGGTTTTTTTTTATTGCCGCGTTATGTATTAATTATAGTTTCCAATTAATTTTTTTTACAAGTTGTACGCAACTAGATTGAGCTGAAATTTGTAACACTTGTCCATTTTTGTTACAATAATGTACACATTAATGGATCCTGTAGGTGGCCAAAGAAACTCTTCATCTGCTCCTCCAATATCCAATTGGGTGTCTTATAGAATGTTAGTATTATAGATACAGGAGTTGTAATAACGATGTTTTGGCAGAAAATTAAAGTTTTTTGACGTTCTAGGTGATATGCAAGAAATGAAATGAAAAAAATAAAAAAATTAAATCAAAACCAAAACAGGCTTACGTGGCTTATAAATAAAACAAATAAAATAAGTTTAGGCTTTGTCAATTTATTTGTTTCCAAAAAGCTTGTCTCGCTTATTGTAAAGAAAATATATAGTTCGGCAAGTAACCACTTATCAGCATCTTCACTCTCTAAGAACATTCGTTTTTGCCTACTTTCATAACATTTCGCTAACAAAAACAGAGCTATTATTTTGTCATTTTGCGTAGTTGTTTCGTAATAAATATTGTCCCAGTCTACGATTATAAACAAAATTAAGCTTCTGAGACAACCACTGTAATCAGTATCATTAGAAAATGTTCTCTGTCTGAAATAAACTACAAAGATATCAGGTAGCGTGAGACATGCATAGAATCAGATACGTGTGCTTATATTGAAACTAAACACAAATAGTTATAAATCCTTGTACATTTTATTCAGTTCTGGATGCGCTTTTGGTGAGAGTCGTGCTTCATCAAATTTATGGTAATACCCTACCCTCTCTCCCTGGTGATTCAGGCGGGAAAGTTGCTAGTATCCACGGGCGGTGGTAGTCACTTACCGCCAGATGACCAATCTGCTCGTTTGTCTGCATACACGAAAAATAGTAAAAAATAGACTAATTATTGTTCTTTATATATCTATAGCACTTAAGCCTAATATAATATCTAACCTTACTCTAAGCCGCACTCAAATGTTGCCTGGATTATTGTCAAACCGATAATACTAATTTTTGTTCGGAGCGATAAAAACCGTTCTGAAGGTCAATAACTCAATGACATTGGTCATTCATTCATATAAATTTAGATATAATAGTTTTGTTCGAAGCTTATCTTTAGAGTATGTGCATACTGTAAAGACAAAGGCAATAAGAAGGCTGTTGGTTCGATCTACTTCAGGGGCAATAGAAATGGACGGCTGGACATTTATATCCATGTTTCATTATATATTATAAAAAGCAATGTTATACACGGAAGAGAGGACCGTAATACTCAGTATTGAATGATTTCTGTGATTACACAATAAGTCTTAATTTACTATTCATAACTGATTTTGTTTAGTGCGCGGCGGTTCTGGCATTTTCCGGCGGTCCCTTGTAACTTCTTTCATCTCGAGAGCCTACTATCAAGTGTATTTAAGTCCACTTCTATGTATGTCTTGACTTAATGTACTTCATGCTTTCCCTGCTGTCATTGACCATCTTCATTTTCATTTGTTTACCAGAATAGGTAGTTAATAGTAATCACATGTCAATGCTCGGATGGCGTAGTGGATTAAGCGTTCACCTGGCCGCTTCTTAGTGTTGCGGGTTCGATCTCTACATGGGACAACATTTTGTGTGATCCACAAATTGTTGTTTTGAGCTTGTGTGCGCTTCATGAATGTTTGTAAAGTCTCGCAACACATGATATATTCCTATAGCAGTTGTCTTTAAAAAAAAAGTGCAGTATCTATAAAACATTACTTTTTAAACCTGATCAAATTGTTGATGGCTTACTATGTATGATCTAATTGATCTATTTGTATCAGGAACAGCATAACTACCACAAAATAGATCTCTACACTTCTCTCTCGGTCTGTGTGAGTCTTCTTAGAATGTTTTCTTTAAATTATATAAAGGATTCCTTATGACTTTATAATGATTTAAACATATTTGATATCTATATAATATGATAAGATGTGACCATTATATCTTGGCCGTTATAGATTAGTTTGAATCTTCTGTAGTGACTAAACTTCACACAATTTTCCAAATCTAGTTCAGTACTCTCATATAATCCTTTATAGCCTTATACGTATTAATGTACATTACTGAACGTGGATTAACTAAAATACTGGGTTTAAACTGTAGTAATTAGTTGAAATTTTATCTTTGAGGTACGTCTACTTTTTGCAGTTGATATTTAAAAGTATATTAATTCTGAATGTTATTATGAACTAGAAAACCTTAACTAGATTAAAACATATAATTTAATGCGACTTCACGTTGCTTTTAATAACCTTTATCTTTTCGTGTTACTGGAACGATATACCTCTGCCAGTGGCGGTGGCCAAAAAAGTAAAACAAAATAATACGTTCATTTGGAGACAGTGAAAATTGAGTTGAGTTTATGAAATGTGTTTGTATAAATAGTAACAAATTAATACACATACAATATAAGAACTATTTTTATTATAAATTAGGTGTACGCTGTTTGTGAGTATCACTAAAGAGCACTGAAGACTGATACAGTAAATAAAAACAAAAATCTATTAATTTTTTAAAGGGCTAACAGAAATCACAGGTTGAATTGTATATTTAGAGCCTTAAAAGAGGGTCAAACAACTCCTAGACTAAGAACCTAAACTGGGCCAAGATTATGTAGTCTGTCTCCACATAGAAGGTGTTGTTTGACGTGGTCCCAGAGGTGGAGGGGGAGCCCATGAATAAAAATAAAACCTTTTACAATAATGTAATATTTGACATAGGCAATACAATAATAATAAGACAAAACTGCCGGGGGAATTTATAATATTAAGCGGCAGCAATGCCCCTTGTATTGCCCAAAGCTAAAAGCCATGAAGATATACGAATACGTTAAAGAATTTTACATCAAGCCGAATATTATTGTTGATAATAATATACACATTCACTTATGTAAATAATAAAATATTACAAGGCTTAATTTTGGGCTTAATTATATCTATTTAATACATTAAAATCTATCACAAGGAAACGAGCATAAGTTTAATGTTGGTAATTGTTATTTTAAAGAGTTTGTTTATTTTTGGTTATTAAACAAAATTATTGATGCTATCATGGTAGGAACGCAGATTATTACTTATTAGCAACTGAGTCTCATGGTCCTATAGGAATGCAAAAAAGTCTATCGATATATTAGAATGCAGCTAATAAACAAGTACATATGTTTTAAGCCAAGTTTATTCAGCTTTTTGGCTTTATTAGCTCTTAAGTAAAAATTCTAAATATAATTTATTAAACTTAACTAAACAATGCCATTTGTTTTTGTACTATTGATTTTCAATATTAATATTTTGCCTATATTATACGTTCCTAAAATACTGCTTAAACAATGATGATGTTTTATTCAAATTCTACAAAAGATTCATATAAACAATAATAATAATAAACAATGCTAATGTAGTTATATTATTCGTAGCAAGAGATATTATTTACAAATTGAACAAGCGCAGCCTGATTGTGTTTGGACTAATAAGTAAATTATAAATATATATTATTTTAGTAATACATTTGTAGTACCATCAAATTTGGTTATTAAAAGTTTTTTGTTCAAAAGATTTTGTGTACTCGTTGGACAAGTACTTTATTGTGTTTGAGTTCGTGCAATAAAATTAACGTTATCCAATAACAAAAACTTGAACAAAATTGTTTCTCATTTTAAATTCTAAGTAGTTCAGAGTTTGAAGAAACTTCCGAAGAAGAAATATTTGATAAAATTATATACAATACCAAGTGTATTGTATATAATTTTATCAAATATTTAAACAGGAGAATAAAAAATAAAACGAGAATAAAAAAAAAAATTTTTACAGTTATTCCATCTCATGATCAATTTAAATCGATGCGGTCCGATGATGATACGGTAAATACACTTCTTTCGACATCTCTAGTCTAAAACCTGTACTAAGGATAGATTGTAATTAATTCGCAGTAATGTTTCGCTCACTATGCCGACTACCGCAGTTTTATCTGACCTTTACAATCCCAGGATTTTCGCCACTTGAATTATGTATGCGTTGTAATGAGGTCAGACGACTATTAATGTTCCCTTCTCAAGTTCTTTCATGTTTAATTATGAGGCATGACTCTGTGTTTTCCTACGCATTTGATTACTAGTGTTTATCACCCAGGTATATACTGTAACTCTATGTATCATTTCATGTAAGTCTAAAAATTGTGTCGGCAATAACAAAAAGAACATTATCAAAGTTATATCGGTACTTACTTAGTTTATGTAAGTTTATCGTATATATTAACTTTAAAACGCACTTTGTTAGGACCCGGACGTGATGCAAAAGAAGATTCGTGAGAGAAGAGATGTGTTCACAGAAGCACACATAAAAGTAATCGCCAACTGGTCCAGAGACTAACAACAATATCCAGTTTTAATAACTGATAATGGTTAATTGGTGGTACAAAATATTTAAGCAAAGGCCTCCTAAGAAGCGCCAATTATCCCGGTCTTGGGCAGTCCGTATCCATCTGCTGCCAGCCACGGTGGACGGTGATAGGCTGATAATTCATAAAATATTTAAGATTTTCTGATATTTGGATACAAAGTATACAGGGTGTAAGGGACATCGTAACGAATACTGAAATATTTATAATATATATAACTTTTCTACCGGAATAATTATCATCTTTTTTATAATTTTATATTTTTTTTGTTAAAAATGATATCACAATAAGTAAACAGAACATTTCACCGTATAAAGCGTGTGCGTAAACTGTTTGCACGGAATACACATGTAGTTATTACTTTTGTGCGATACATACGGGGAATGGCCTTTACCTTTGACAGCTGATGGCATAAAAAGTTAATTTTCCGGCAAAAATCAAATGATTTTAGACTCAAAATGATAGTCTGAATACACTATTTCAGTATTCGTTACGATATCCCTAAAACCGTGTATATGGATAGAGTATAAAATATAGAAGCCGGGTTTAAAATAGAAATGGTTCTGAGAGTCGAGAACGGACGCTTATAACACCAAGGAAGATCCCCCGACGAGGCAAGGTAATCATGCCTAATTGACAGCAGGGGCCCCGTCGATTATGTTGGGTAGTTGCTTACATACTAATAAACGCAAGATTTTTTATTAAGTGACGCAGAATTACTCCGTACTCGTAGTACGTAAGTTACTCCGTAGTTGGGTGTACTTTCTTTGGATGGTATTGAAGTATGTATTTTTCGTCGTCACAATTATTTTTAATAAACTATAAATACATAAATCATTAAGTGAATATAATAATAATTAAATGCTGTAAAAAACATGCTGTTTACGCGTGTTAATAATAATTAGGCAAAGTTAATTTAGGAATGAATTCCCAAGCATAGTTAGGCATCCAGCGTACTTCGCGTACCGTATCAAGCATTATTTACAAGACCCTCAAAACATACTTGATGTATATGACTTAAACTTCTGTCATATACGTGGGAAGTTCTGTCATTAAGTAGAAGGTTATCCGTCTACAAATTACGCAAATCAGGACAAGGTAACCCATTTAGCCATGAAGTATATTTAATGTTTAAATTTCGAATAATTTCTGAAATGCAATGTAGCTCTGGCTGATAGTAATATGTAAGCAAGAACTGAATAAAATGATTCTGATGAGAATAACCGATTTGCCCTTGTTTGTTTTTAATTCTCGACGAGCTTTTTGCCTGCCTTTGTTGGAGCATTATAAGAATTACGCTCCATTCTCATCTGTAAGGCGTCTGAGAGACAACATTTCACCAATAACTTTTAGATCTTACTTAATTAAATATGTCATAAAGTTACTCCATAACTCGCCTGCGTATGTTGTTTGAAAGATTAAAAGGAAAATGCCTTTAAAGCAAGCGAACTACGGATTTTTGAATGTTATTAATTGTAGCCGCTACAAATCACAAAACAACCTAGGGCCCGGCGCTGCGTCGCCCATGCGGGGCATACCGCCAGCGTGTGCTGGGCCGAGTCCTCACTGCAGTCGCAGTGGTGTCAGGCCGTACTCAGTTCCCTCCTAGCGACCGAGTGCAGGTACTTTCCGAAGCAACCGTGCCCGGAAAGCACCTGCGTCAGCCGGAAGGTAAGGGTCCCGTGCTGCCGCCCTGCCCACTCGGCGATGACCGGCTGGAGAGCCTCCACGGCGGCGAAGCCTTCGCGTGAAGTCTCCAGCCGGAACGTCCAACGAGCCATCGTGGCTCGGCGAGCGGCTTCGCGCCACTCGCGCACATCCTCGGGCGGAGGGCGAAATCCGCTCTCCGCCCGGGAGTCAGCCACTCGCCGATAAATTTCGGCGAGCACTTCCGCCGCCAAATCCCACGGGGGAGTTCCGGCCAACGGGCATGGCACCTCCGTCGAAACGGTGCGGTAACCGCGTATGGCTCTGACCGCCATTACCCTCTGAGGGCGCCAGAGGCGAGCCCTATTCTGGGCGGACAGAGCCGCCGCCCACACCAGTGCACCGTATAGTGCCATTGACCGGACAACCCCCGTGTACAGCCGTCTTGTCGCGACGCTGGGTCCACCCAAATTGGGCAAAAGTCGCCCTAGGGCAGACGCAGCGCCGACCAGCTTTGGAGCAAGCTGTCGGAAGTGCTCGTCGAAGAGCCACCTCCCGTCGAGGATCAGGCCCAGATATTTCATCTGGGCCCGAACCGGTACGAGGACCGAGTTGACCACGATTGAGGCGCCAGGGGGTGGACCACGACGGGGCCCATGAAATAACAGGGCCTCCGTCTTATCTAGGGCCACCCGTAAGCCCAGCGCCTCAATGCGCCCGACCACCAGGGAGACTCCCCTTGTGGCCAGGCGTGCCGCCTCTTGGAAGTTCGCCCCCCGGGCTGTCACCAGAGTGTCATCTGCGTAACAAATTACACCCAGCCCGGGGGGGTAATCGGATCGAAGGGCCCAGTCGTACCCTATGTTCCACAGGAGGGGTCCAAGAACAGACCCCTGTGGAACACCGCACGACATGGGCCGACACCTCAAATTACCCTCTCAGTCCTCGTACACGACGGTACGCTCCTCTAAATAGTCTGCCACTAGCCGCCTCAGGTACTTTGGCACCCCATGAACTTGACACAACTTGACACAACATGAAACTTGACACAAACCCTATACCAACCCGTCTGGCCAGCGTGGTATAGTAGGCCAAATCCTCCTTTCTAAGGAGAGGCCTATGTCCAGGAGTGGACTATTGAAAGTTGTTGACGTGATACACTAGTCAGCGATGGTATCGTAACCAAAAAATAATTGTAAACGACACCCCAGTGGTGTGGGTCAGTGGTATCGTTTACAATACACGTCTGTCGTAACAAATTAAAACCAAATATTTGAAAAGCACTTCAAATAACGACCTTGTTAATACAATAAATCGATACGATACGATGTTACTCTACCATCGGCCCTCAATCTTTTGAATAGAAGACCATGTACAATATATTTCAACAACACTGCGTTAAGTTCAATCATATTCTACCTAAACCTTTTCAGGCCAGGTGACGTAATGTTTATTCATGCGAATTGGTTCTTGGAACTGAAACCCCGGTCTATGAGGAATAAGGTACAGGATTTAGCTATAATCATTCATAGAAATCGTTGCTTTAAAATAAAATAAAAATATTTTTTCATATTATCCTCACACATCCCACACACGGCCGTCTGATCCCAAACTAGGCAGAGCCTATGCTATGGTAACCAGACAGCTGATAAACATACTTATATATTTCTAAATACATATACAATTTAAATTAATACCACCCTGACACAGAACAAATGTTCGTGTTTATCATACATTTATTTGTAACTAGCTGTACCCTGCCACGCTTCGCTGGCTGTGGCACATTGTAGTTGCTTTGCTTTAAAATGAAGAACAAAACTGACGGAAAAAAATAGATAAAAACCATTTTTGAAGCTGGTTGTGTAGAGTGTCAAAATTTAAGCTCAATCGATGCAGAACTTTGAGTTCTTGGAGCGTACACAAACCAACATAACATTTATATTTATAACAACAGCAACATATATATATATACATAGATTTGTAATAGGTGGGAATCGAATCCACGAGCTCTGGCTTAGCAGTTAGGATCACTAGGCTCTAGACCAACAGACTCATCAAATTCTTAAAAGATTTACATTACGATTTAACCAAGTACACCATTGTTTTTACAAGCAGCATGAGTTCGGAGACGTCTGGTATTTGAATTTAATATAGATAGTGCTTATATAATGTCCGTTCCGTTCGGTTCCGTAGTATAATGACTGTCTGTCAGCGGGTTGTCTTATTTAATATAATAGACAATTGGAATTACTCACACTAATACAGTTATCTATATTTCTATTGCCTCTACTACAGCAACTTATTTGTTTTGCTTTTGAGTGATCTTAATAATCAATACTACTACCTGTTATTACATCACATCATACCAAAAATACTAAATTAAAGAGGAATTACGCCCATAAAATAAACTTTGTTTGTGTTCAATCTTAATAACGGTATATAATTCAAACCGAAATAAATCGTAACCAAATGTACTATTACATATATTTTCTTGGATTTTTTTACTCAATCGTAATAATGACAATAGGCAGGTAGAAGCTTGAAATCTTTTTAGAGCGTGTACTAATGGTACTATTATCTATTCTATCGTATTACTACAAATATTTACATATTGTCATAGAGCCTTTCTTGGTTCTTTTACAAAAGTATTTACAAAGAACATAATTTTAAATATTGTGCACACCACGAATCAATCCATTGTCCGGTTTATTTTAAGATTATTAAACGATTTCCTCTTGTTTGTGTTCTAATTCTTGACGAATTCTTCCCCTATTTTCGATAAAATATTATAGGAATCACGCTCGATTTTCGCTTTTGAACGACTAGCAATTAATGGACGTAAAGGTTATAATAACAGTGATATCATAGACGGCTATACAACAATAACATTTAATAATTAAAATACCGCAACTGTAACTATTACCGGGCGAAATAATTACTTACAATAACCATGTTAGCTACAAGATACAATACAATGTCGGTATATTAATCCCGTAGCAAGCAAACGTGTACCTCAAAACATTATTTATATTATACCTCACACGTAACCTTTACCCTTCGCAAGGAAGACTGTCCCCTAGTAACTCTAAATGGTACTCGACTCCCTCATCAAGATTCAGTTAAGTATCTAGGAATGCCGTAAGTACATTCTACGACTCACGTGGAAAAAATGTGATGAATATAAACAAAAAGAGATCAAATAAACCTTAAGTACAAAGGCTTGTGGCTACCAGGTAGGAACTCCAAACTGACTGACAAGATTCTCATCCACAATACGATTCTAAAGCCGATTTGGACATATGGAATTGAACTATGGGGCTCAGCATGTGTCTCCAATATAATGACTATACCAAGGGCACAAAACTATATCCTGAAACAAATAACCAATTCACCATGGTTCATCACAACAAAGGAAATACACGACATCCTAAACATGCCCATGGTTAGCCCATCAACAGCCATGGCTCCCGCTACAAGTCACGACTTCAAAAATACCCAAAACCAGCTTGCAGAACAGCTCACCCGAGACAACTCGTCGACTGAAAAAGCGACGAGACTTATTTGATGAGTATAGTCGCTCGTATACATAAGTAGAGTAACCATGAGCTATGTTAATGTCCAAATATTAAGGTTTTATAACCATTAACGACATGAGCGATTACGGCTCTGATTAATAAGGTGTAAATTGAATTACTTTCTCATATATTGTTATACCCGCAAACATATACCATACAAGAGTTGTTTTTATTTTGTTTCAGATTTTAAATATAAATATAGGAGTTTAAACGACAATGGATTTGTGTGACACACAGAAACGCAACACATAGGCTCACTTTTTTAATGTGCCTAACCCTCTTTTCGAAGAAGACGCTGCAAGACGTTTTAGAAGAAGTCTGAAAGAGCGCCAGCGTATACAATTTGTTATATCTAACCAACGTTTTTTTACAATAGTATCATGTCTCGGATAATAATCCTAGGTTTCGTAGACTCTCGGGGTACCTTGAAATCACATGGTTCGGATCCTCCCCAGAGTACTTTTTAGTGGAAACGCCACATACCTCCCGGATCACCACGGTGGCGGGACATCCAAAAAGCCTTAATAACATTAATTTGGTCTTAATAAAATAAGACACAATATAACTCTGCATTATGCAGAGAAAACTTAGAAACTCGCAAAGAAATGTCTCAGTTATACTCGTATTCCCTCATTTATATTCCGACCGCAGCGCGATTATACACTCTTGTCGGGCGCCCATCAACAAATAAGTGCTGTTTGTACCTACGTAAATACTATTTTCCTAATGGGCACGTGTATGAAATCGAGTCGGGTTTGTTTATGTTTATTTATCAATAGAATGTTTGAAGAAAAATGACAATTTTATTTTCTTTGTTAAGCAGCAACGTATACATAAATTCTTTATTTTATTTATATTATCAGGGTACAACTGAGATCTTTCTCATTAGCCCTCAGCTTTAAATTAGATATTATTAGATAAAAAATACACTTTACTTGTTACACTAGGGTTTTACAAAAATTATAAAACAAAATGTGGGTCAACAATTTTGTACCAAGTGCGGCCTTATCGATTAGAGCCATCTCTTCTAGGTAATCTCTTCTTCACCTTAGGATGGAATTATTGTGGTTCCATATAGGAGGTTTATTGTATCAGAATGTATTAAGAAATTTATTCAACACATTCCAAGAACACCCCTGAACAGTCAGCCCCGAGTGATATTGTATTAAAGCAATGTAAATTTCACTTACGATTGATGAGCTTAATTATATCAAAAGTGATAACTTGAGTTAAAAGTTGTAAATGATAAAACGCAAATCAACTTATGTACGCATCCCTGTAGTTGCCAACTGCTGCCTAAACTTTCATAATTCAATTTTCTATATTTAGAAATCATTTGCCTTCATACATAGTTACATAAGTATAAATAACTTTATTAAATAAGGAAGGAAAGAATTAAGAAACTAAAGTATTATGTTACTACCAGACAAGCATTGAGTAAGCCTATCTTCACAGCTGTGCGTATTTTCAATCGATCGATTGATTGATTGATTTAATTTATTGGTTTTTGAACCATTTTCTATTTAGAACTGAACCCAACAGTAGAGCTTCCTCGTCGGCATCCATTTTTTTAATGACATACATAGTGTGAAGTTCGTGTACATAAAAAGGTTAGCTTAAAGAGGAGGTGTCGACGCTGTGCATACATCCATGGAACGCTTACGCTACCGCGATGGACAAACGCCCTGAAGGCCAATTCTCGTAATAAAAGTTCGGTCACAATTCAGTTCCGATCAACTCTCGATCTCACAACTGTCATAAAATGTATTTTCCCAGTAAAATATTAAACATCTAAAGTACTGTAACGTGATTATATCGTAATGTAACCGAAAAATTGTATCGGTAATCTGCTACTCTCAGTAATACCTTACTAAGAAAATACCTGGTATGACAATTGCGAGATCGATAGTTGATCGGCACTGAATTTTGCTTTTTATTACGAAAATTTGTCTTGTGGTGTAAAGAAGCTATAAAAGGTTAACTAAAAATAAGTAGTGTTATTATATGCAGTTCCATTTATTCTGGTATTCGACGCTGATTTTTTCTAGCTACTACTTATACTTTCAAATCCAAAAGTATTAGCAATATTTTCCATTGAATCATTTCTTATTTTAACTGTCCCTTAAGATTTACTGGCACTTTACTTATCTTAAATTCTTAAAGTGCATCAACAGGCAAACTGCAGCCAGCTCTCCAAAAAGAAGGAAAACTTGACACAAACCCTATACCAACCCGTCTGGTCAGCTTCGTATAGTAGGCCAGAACCTCCTTTCTAAGGAAAGGCCTATGTCCAGCAGTGGACTATTAAAGGCTGTTGATGTGATGATGATTAGTATGTAAGTTAACCAAATAGCAGTAAACAAAATGTGGCTATTTAGTAAATCTTTGTCTACACTAACATATAAATAATTACTAATACTCATAGAGATATAAGCATAGAGAGAACACGGGGTACAGCTGTCTGTAAGTGGTGTATTAGCCACGTAGCAAGAGTAGCAAATGCAACGGGCCCCGCGCACAAACGCTTTCACAATTCTTATCACGAAAGAGTTACCTACATCTAAATGTAGCTTGTACCCAAAAATATAAAAGACGCGAAGTCGCTGGTATTATTTAAAAAGCTATTAAAGGAACACATTTTCAAAGGCACCACCTGAAATTCATTCTAAAACCTTTGACTACTGATAAAATTCATGCACTACTATTTTTGTTGTTATATTATTATATGTATTATTTTTTATTTTATTTTTGGTAATTAATTTTTTACACTGTTGTAAAACAAAACTTGTTAAAAGAAAAAGAAAAAAAATTTTTTTGCATCACAAGGTAATTACTGCATGTAAACCCACCATTATATTTGCTCCACTACAAACCAGTATTAGATCGGACAACTTAATTTTAAGAAGTACCTACATCGCATAGAAATCAGTTTGGAATTATCTACCTGTCAACGTTTACTTTTATCTTTTATAATTTGTATTTTATTTCTCCTTGTAAGTGATTTGTGTAATTTTGAGAAATAAAGTGATATTTAAACCGTAAATGTCCATCTATAATTTAAGCTTTTAGTACATTTCTAAAAGTGAGCGTTGTTTGCACCAAAAATGCAAAAATACGACACCCAAACCGGGCAAATTGCCATCGTGTGTTGAGCCGAGTCTTAACTGCATTTGCAGTGATGACAGGCGGGTCTCAATTCCCTTCTAGCCATCGAGTGTAGAATCAGCCGTCCCATGATGTCGCCCTGCCCTCTCGACAATGACCGGCTGGAGCACCACTGCGGCAGCAAAGCCGTCGTCCACAACGGTGCACGTTACAGTGCCATTGACCGAACAACATTGTACAGGCGTCTACTGTCTGGGCAGGCTGGGTCCTACCAAATTGGGCAAAAGTCGCCCAACCGGTACGATGACCGAGTTGACGACGATTGAGGCGCCAGAGGGTAGACCACAACGGGGCCCATGAAACAAGAGGCCTCCGTCTTATCCAGGGTCACCTATAAACTCAGCGCCTTAATGCGACCGACCACCAAAGAGACATCCCTAGTGGCCAGGCGCGCCGCTTCTTGACAGTTACCCCACGGGCTGTAACCAAATAACAGATTACGCCCAGCCCGGGAGAGAAGTCAACTAGAAGTGCCCAGTCGTACCCTATGTTCCAACACTCCTGTCGTGTGGGCCCAAGACCAGAGCAGTGTCTAGTCAACCAGCCAACCCGCCTGGCCAGCTTGGCAAAACCTCTTTTCTAAGGAGAGGCTTACGTCCAGCAGTAAACTGTTATAGGCTGTTCATAATGATAAAGAATACCATAAACTACTTAGACAACCTAAAACAATCCAAGGACCCCTTGATAGAATTAGCAACAGGCCCCGCGCTGGATGGATGCCCGCTAGTTTCCTCTGTTTCTGTTTAGCTTAGCTGCGATTGGGGCTTTGGTTCACTCTATGCTTATATCTCAATGCTAATCCTTCTACCAAATCCGCAGACAATAAACATTGATATTTTGGTGCATCGTATTCACAGTCATTTGGCAAAATTTTCAATATCACAGTCTCAAGAACCAATGTTCTCGTACGGTCAGGATTACAATATAGAACGAGCAGAAAGATGTATGTGATCAGGATCAGACTACGAACCTATTTCTATGAAAGCATGTCATCTAAACCATTGGTATCAAATAAAAAATATGCGTTATAATTCAAAATCGGTTCGCCATCTCGGTTGAGTTGCTTAGCAGATTGTTGTTGATATTGATTGATTGTTTCTTTAGTATAATCCGTTTAACGCCTTTTCTTTGCCTTAGTGATTAACATGTCAAACATAAGCAATCAAACCGCAGATGTAAACGTACATAATGTTACGTTATAGGTATATACTTACAGTAACAAATACGTCTATATAAAACGTCATTTTAAGCATCAACTGTCGCATTAAAATTCTGAGGTCTGTTTTTTAATCCTAGACAGAAAACTGACATTACGTGGGGTTGCAATTTTTTGGTAATTCTTAAATAGTGATGTGCCACTAACGGAAATTGACGTTAATCAAATCAAGTTTGGTTTTTTTATATTTAATTATCCTTAACAAAAAGTGTGTAGGTGTGTAGGTACTTATTTGAAACGAAATAATACAAAATTAATGAGCAATGGATATTTACATAAAATATGAAACAAATATTTTTAAATATTTAATTAACTACAGGTATGTATTCATTACATTACATATAAAGGTTCATAATTCTGCAACTCATAGTATATGTCGGCGCTAATAAAGAGTTACCACTTTCGGAGGTGGTAAAACATGCATTTAAAATGGCTTGTTTATCTTGTACGATTATTTCTTACTGCTTTCTTTCTATCTCTTTTCAATTTATGAAAAAATTAAGATTTTTAACTTAAACATTTGTCTAAGTTATACGTCTAAAAAAGATAAAAAGTCACGAATTAGCAAACCGGTACCGTAGGTACATACATCACTGCGCAAAAGAGCTGGAGTCATTATTTCTAAATTTGACATTTTAGTGTGTCTATTTTGACTCTGGGATTAAAAACAGGGTATAGTACCTGTTAGGTGATTGCGTTGTTGCCCTTGTATGTACAAAATGATAAATTTTCAAAGAATACAAAGCTTAAAAGTTAACGCAAGCGAATGATCGTATCTTATTTGTACTTTATAATGCTACTATGGAATTTAATTGAGAGTGATCAACGCTCGCACCCTTTGCATTGTTGAAGAAAAGAAAAAAATCTTTTGGAATAAAATACGAAGCGGAAAATGTCCGTGTTATCCAGCAACCTTTACCCTGCAATAAAAACAGAAAATGGGTGCCATTAAATTTATCGCCTCTTGCTTCATCGATACTAGATGTTTACTGTGGCTGTGAGGCAGATTGTCTGCACAGGTTGATGTTTTATTTATTATTTCTTAACTGAATCCATACCGCATAAAATTTGTTGGATTATTCCAATCTAGAATAAGGTGGCAATTGTTAGTCTAGTCATTTGACTATGTGGGTCTTTATTGAAATTATTTGGAAAGTATAACAAAAACCGAACTGGCAATTGTACCTACATATAATTGCATATTTCTATAGTGTACAAATTATATAAGAAATTCCCGCCGAAAATAACTAAGTATGGAAAGTAAAAACACAAGCGCCGTAAACTTGTCCGCTTGTTCTGAGAAACCTTATATCGATAATCTTTTCTTTTCATGTCCAAGATAATAGGTATTGTCTGGCAGGCCACACGCCGTTGTAGAGTTCCGTTAAACGGAGAGGAGACAACTACGCTAAAATGTTCGTTTCAAAATCTATTTTTTTATTTATATGTATACCTTTACAACACCACAGCTTTCTAACACTAAGATTCTTTAAGCCTTGGATGGACGGACATGGCAAAACTGTAAGACTACAAAACTATCAAAAGCCGAAAACTACAAATTTTCATTATGTTCTTTGAACCGTTCTGCGAGTATTTTTTCCAGTTGCTTACAAGTAATATTACATAGGTAGAAATTTCTGGAAACTGGTGCAACACAAAAATGATTTTTTTTTTTCAATATGTAGAATACCTAATTTTAAACGAATTCTTTATTGTTAGTGCACAAAGGAGCTACCACATCCCAGAGTCAGTTATAAAGTATAAAAAAGGAATTTCTTCTTCTTGAATTGGAGGAGACTACAAAATATTGTATCTCTAACCTACAGAAGAATGAGGACAAATAGCCCATTTTTATATAAACGTCGTATAGCACACTCGATTTGCAGTCCTCAAAATAATAGCGTAATAGTTAGGTACCTATTATTTTAATATTAAAAGTATTATTATAATTTAACTTCATAAATGTTTTATTAGTTAGAGTACAGAAAACGTTCAAATATAAAAACTATATTACACTTTAAGAGCATATTAAAATGATTTAAATAAGGGCTCATTTATGAAAAAGAGAATTAACAGTCCTTTTTAATCCAATAATCTTTGCTAGTAAGCAGTGAACAAGAAAGGTGTAACAATATATTGAAATTCGAATTATATTAGCTTTTAAATAAAAAAGCAACAAATTTAAACATTAAAATTATATTTTTTATAAAACGTTTATAAGCCAGAACTATGTCGGAGCACAGTACAAAATTACACAAAGGCATCCCAGCTCTCCCTGTAGCTTTTCTCATAATGTATGAGATGATGACAAAGACATGGTAGTCTGTCGTCTCTGCTCGTGAAGGCCGTGTCCTCAAAAATGCGTAATTAGAACCTTTATATCTATTTTTTTAATAGGTAAGCCTGTGTGTATGTCCTGGATCCGTCTGGATCAGTTTAACATTCAAGTGTTTTATCAGCACATTGCACATTTGCTTTAATTGTTAGTTAATTTGAGATATAACAAAATTAACCACAACTAAAATGTTATTAAACTTTATAAAGACTGTCACTTTTTCTTTGTCATGCTTTTACTCTTTTCCAATTGTTTGTTTCCTTTAGTAGAACCTTTGGCTACATCAGCGACTATGCGCATTACTGGCAGTAACAGACTATCAGCCTGAGCTAATAGTTGAGAGCGGCGTTGGTGTAATGCTTCCAATGTTTTGTTGCTACATACTTCTAATGTTTCAGACGCTTTTGTTAAAGCCGCGCTTGTCTTTATAGCTTCCTGGGTAGCATATTTTCCTCCCTCACTGAACATTTTAATTTGTGCCATGAAGCGAACATTAGAAACTCTAGCCTCTTGAAAACCATGCTCTAATAGTAATTTGTAATCTGTGATAACTTTGTCAAGAGATTCTTCGAATAATTCTCTGTGTTTAGGTAAACGAAGGGCGTAGCTTGACATTTTTAATTTCTTCTCTTCAAGATTTGGTGGATCCTGATCTAGAACTTCATTGATACTATTCGTTATACGGTCAAGCATTGAAACGTATGGATAAAATATTGGAGAATCGATGGCCCCAAATTCCGAAACTTCGACAGGTAAACGGTCGATAAGGTTATAAATTGCATGCAAATGTGACTCAAGGCGAGCATCGTGATGTCGTAACTCTGCGAGGCGAGCGTCTCTTGCAGCTTTTACACGCTCCAGACGAACACTGTGGGACACCATTTTAAAGGAATAACGCATATGTAATGATGTACTACGCTCGTCAACCCATAACTGAGCTTGTTGCCTTAACTGTTCTGGTACTGATACAATATTACTCTGAAAAGATTCTAAGAATCCGTTTTTCCAATTGTTTAATGCTAGTTCTTGTAGTTCTGTTTGTAATATGGCTCGAGGAAGCGGTAAATAAAGCTGGCTAGAGTTTCGCGTTGGTGGTGTCGAAACTTTACGAGGACTTGTAACGTTGTTAGGTACACCTGACGATCTAGAATATTTTTCAAGAAACAAATCGAATTCAGAAAGTAACGTATTTGAAAGGTAAGCAGGAAAGTTCATATATTCTTCGAGACGACCTAATTCAGACTCACTATGTTGAACATATATTTCAGCCGTCTTTTCCAACAACAACACAATAGGATCGTATATCTGTTGTAACTTTTCTGCATCGGGCGCACATCGTAGCTGTTCCATTGCAATACTGAGCTGAATTTCGTTAGCAAGCTCTATGGCATCATGGCTAGTTATAAGGTCTTCAACAGCACACATAGTTAACTTCTGAGCATGAGCAGATCGTAAAATATGAGAATCCCAAAGGTGACCTGCGTGATTTAGTATCAAGTAAGTATTTTGCAGACGTTCTCCTAACGAATACAAACTTTTTTGCATCGTTATTACATCGGCCCCTGTTATTTCAAACAGTGTTTTAGAGTTAGCAGTAGTATTTGTGATAACAGACAAACGCCGCAAAGGTACCTCGATTAACTTTTGGAAATCAGAAATTTCACACAGGTGTATGTGGTTCAAATCATTGATAACCTGAAAACCGCAAAGATCATTTTCTAGGTCATCCATTTTAACAGAGAATGCAGTATAAATTTTGTATACCGCTGTACGGTAGGCCTGCACTACTCGCGCAATGCATGCATCTAACTCCTTTACATCTTTCAATAACGAATGACCTAGAACCATCCCAGTAATACAGAAATCAGCGCTTAAAGACCGACGATGTGATATTTTTGAATCTTTGTAAACACGTACAGTAGTAACTGATTCACGTTTTCTGTACATTAATCCAACGCCCAAAGCCAATTGGTTAAGGTTACTTCTCATATCTACAATACTTGCGTCCAATTGGGCCCGTAACTGTGCTTCTAAATCAATAAACGCTCTAGTATTACTTAAAAGCTGTTGATTAATTTCATAGATACGTTCATCGAAATTGTGCAATAATTCTTTGGGAGTCAAGTGACCGACAGAAATGAGATGCTGAAATTTTTCCCGTAATACAATCTTCAAACCATCACCCCTTTCTTTTTCAAGTGCGTTTGCTTCCTTTTTAAAAGATAGAATTTCGTCGATGCGTTTTAACTTTAATTCATTAATAAGCTTCATAGCTTCGTCAAAATCTTTTTTTCCTAATAATTCCTTTTTCTTATCACACTTTTCAATAACACAGTCCATGTCAAGCTGGTTTTGAAATATGTTAGCCAAAAGATTTTCAGAAAGCTTGCGTATTTTCTCATCAATAGCACGATTAACTACCGCAGTACATTTTAAAATATCGTCAGAAACACTTTGATGATCTTGTTCGCGTTGTTTTAGATAGTTTTTAAGAATAGGACCACTGTGCCGTGGAACCCAGTCGTCAGGTAAAGCGGCAACGGCATCATTGTCATCGGAACACCCAGCTTTCGCCACGCGTTGGACGTTTTTGACAACTTTATTACATGCACATGCTTTTCCACTTGAAATACTACTCGATAAACTTATTTCCATGATAAATAGTGATAAAAACTAAGCAACGAGTTGAAGGTTTGTCAATCAGCGCATTTTTTTTATTTTTAATACCATAAACAACAGAAGTAAGGTTTGACATAATGTAAATAATAACTTTTTAATTAACAAAATCTATACTTAATATTATAAAGCTGAAGAGTTTGTTTGTTTGTATGTTTGTTTGTTTGTTTGAACGCGCTAATCTCAGGAACTACTGGTTCGATTTGAAAAATTCTTTCAGTGTTAGACAGCCCATTTATCGAGGAAGGCTATAGGCTATATATCATCACGCTAAGACCAATAGGAGCGGAGCACCAACGAAGAATGTTTCAAAAACGGAGAAAATTTATTACTATTAAGTTGCGCGGGTCAGATAGTCTTAAAATAAGCCACGATTTTATTTTACGTTCATATGCGTGTATGTACTTTCATTTTCATTTCTTTTCTTTCTTTGTGTGGAAATTTGAAACCATAGGAGATACAGAAAAGCTCTTTCAAAAACCATTATTTTTTTATGAAAATAATTTTGGCATATTATTTACTTTTTTGGTCAAGCGTAAGTTGTTGTCCATAAAAGTTAATAAAATATAGGTTCAGCGGCAGTTGGTCAAAAATGATGAAATAAGTTTCGTACAAATTGTACTGACGCTAGTTACACTATGAAAACGGAAAACGTAGATATACGTTTTTTAAAAACATATTCTATTTAAGTCTTTATTAAAGAAGTTTTTTTTTATTTAGAAAGTAGTCGTTCTAGAATTTTAATCACACAGATTTTATTTTTGCAAAGAGTATCAAATAAGTACATATCTATTATATTATTTTCATAAAATTTCAAAGATTACAAGGAATTATAGGTCTTCTAAAAACTAGAGCAGAGGGAGAGCGGGGGGAGGGGGTTAAATATAATAATAAATGGCATCATAGATGATTTCATCTACTATATTTATTGTAAACTGTGATAAAATTTTAATGTGACTACCCGGGAAGCCCTTTAAAACTAAAAACTAATTTTTCAAATCGGTTATGTCGTTTTGGAGTTATCGGTGAACATTCATTATTACAAAACAAACACACAACATACAAAATAGATTCCTACGAATTGAGAACCGATTAGCGTAGCGATAGAAAGCGTAGCGATTTTTTTTTAGTAGGCAAGCGAGCAGACACGATCCTTTATTAAGCGAAGCTCCGTTGAAAGCACTACGTTAACGCTATGCCACGACAAGAGCGACACGTCAATCATTGCAAGTGACTGTTGGTGTGTGTTAATAAATGTCATCACGAAAAACTACTCGTTTCCTTCTGTCAATCTTGCATACCACTCTATCTCATATATCTCTATAACTTTATAAGTAACTATCTTCGTATGTCACTAAATCTACTAACTTAATTTTTACTAATTTCATTCTGATAAAGAATTTGTAATGTAAAAACCATGGAAACCAAACGCGTGCCAATATATTGGCACCTTGACAGAGGAATGAACTGTATAGTATTGTAAGAAAATCTTCTTATAATAATAGTATTATAAGAAGATTTAGATTATGATTTTAAGATTTTGATTTATTTTTTATTCAGATTCCCATTACAGATGAATGAACTGTCTATACAGTTCATTCATCTGTAATGGAAATCGAACATCTAATTAACTTTTCACGTACCTGACGAACTTCACAAATGATTGATATGAGGGGAGCATTGGACATTGCTTTAACACATATGGAGATAACAGTGCCAATAATTTCCCCGAACTTCCCACGTTATTGGGTCCGGGTAATTTTGTAGGCAAAACAAAATAACGGATTAAGGGTTCTGCTCAAACATATTATAAGTGCCTGGAGCTCGCCACGACCTCCACACGTTTAGGTAATTCTAATATCGATGACGTATGTCAAGTACGTACGTGTTTAGCCGGAGGAAAGCTGTTTATTGATGTTTAGCGTAGCTTCAGTTAGTCCAGAATTTTATTTAATAAAAAGACAGGCATCTGACTACTTACAGCATTAATGCTCTAAGGTCTGACAATATTATTATAAAGCGTGTTAAACGTATTAAATAACTAGGTAAGTCATATCTTCCTCCGAGCCTATTTTGACAAAACTAGGTTGGGTCGGCTTCAAGTTTACTACGATATGGCTGAACATCGATTTGTTACGCGGAGCGACTACCATCAGACTACCTCCACAACCCAAGTACTAGGCAATATCGAAGTTCTATAGAAAGACTGTTGTTGGACTTGTTAGGGGTTCCATCTACTCCTCGTGGCGGCCATCGGAGTGGGTGTTCTCTCGCTCGATAGCCTGATTGCGGCTATCGTGCGGAGCGAGAGTGCGTGGAACTCTGCCGTCTCCTTCTGCGAGCTAGTTATGCTCGCTAAGGAGACGGCGGAGCGGAACCGGGAGAGGTTTAGAACTCTCCCGGCCCGCCAGGCCCGGGAACGGGCCAGGTACCGCAGGCGACTCAGGCGATGGAGGTCGCAGAACGACCTCCGTCCTCCATAAGCGCAGGCCTGGGGGTGACAGGTGAGGCCATCTGTCACCCTAGCAGAAGCAGGCCGGGATGGCGGCGAGCGCGTTGCGAAGCGCGCTCGCTTCCAAGGAGCAGAGGGAACATGGGGTTCCCACACGGGGGGGGGGGTCCTCTACTCGTCTGTAGATGGCCCGAGGTATGTCGGGGCACCAGGGACTTCCTTTCTAGGGTATACCTGGTTCCCCGGCTATTAGTACCCGAGACGGCGTGCGGTTTTAGTCGGTTCGAGTCCGACATGCCACCGATTGGTGGTATCCGAGGGGATTTCCGCACATAAAAAAAAAAAAAAAAAAGGGGGTTCCAACTACTCGTAACGATTGCCACAGATGTTCGTATGGCAACCGTGACCGACGGCTTAACATGCTCTCCGAGGTAGGAAGGGGTCTCATTGTGTTAAGAATGGTCACCCATCCATAGACTGACCTGGCTATGATTGCTTAACTTTGCAATGTGTTAACCTACTCGGTTACCACTTACCCACGAGCACCTCTAATAACCAATAATTAAATCATATATTTAAAAAATTAGGACCATAGCCGACCCCAAACTTAGTCCAATTGTATATTTTAGCCTCTGAAAGTCTATTTTGGGTTAATGTGTAGTATCTTAGGGAACGTCAAATAAGATATAACTTCTCAAATTGAAAGAGCACAACGATCAAAATTAAGCACAACGATCAAAATTAAAAATTGCTTGGAATACGAATAAGCCTTTGCGATACTCTACCGATGCCGTAACTTTTTGAACTGTAAATACTCTATTCTACATGTGAGGCAGCTATACATTTCTTCGGTACAACTGCGCTATCGTAAATTTGCTAAGACCTTGGCTCGTAGCTAATGAAGAACCCTAAAATTTGATAGACCGAAATTATGTTCACAATTTTTTCGTAGATCACTCGCTTATGTAGAACCCTTTCTCTACAGCAATTTCTTTAAAATGGACGATGGCATAATTAGAATGACTCCATTTCGTTGCAAAACAGCTATCCAGACATGGCTATTAGCCAAAAGCTATGCACAAATCGAGTGCCTCATGAGCACGGACTTATGGCACACTTTTCGTAAACTAACTGGCCCAGTAACTATTGTAATCTTGCTATTTTAACTGCATAATTTCTTTGCGTATCTAAATTCGTGTACAATATTTTATTTGAAAATAAATTATTACGATACGGATTACGAATACGGGGTGTCACCACCCCTATTCATCCCGTGGGTATTGTAAGAGCCGACTAAGGGAGCTAACTACGCAGAACAACAGCACCGCAAAGAGAAGGAAAACTTGAAACACATCATATACCAGCGTGATATAGTAGGCCAAAATCTCACTTCTTAGGGCTTATGGACAGCGGACTGCTGAAGGCTGTTGATGATGATGATTACTATTGTAACTTGTGTTTACTATATATAAAAGTATATAATGGTAACCCAAAAGTATGCATTAGAAATGCAAATGTTAGTTTATTTTGTCGTTAATACTCAAGCGATCTCATGAAATGTTTCATTTATATCTCCAACTTTACAGAATAAGGTATTTTACACGAATAAGCAGTATCAACAGGGTAAAGAAATAAACAAACGGAGCTGCGGACGAAGGCCAATTTTAATGTGTTAATAATGTTGTGTTTATATGGAAACTTGTTACTCTTTCAAGCAAAAACGACTGAACGGATCTGACAGAATGAAATTATGCACAAAGATAGATTATAGTCTGGAAGAGCACAAAGGCTAATTATTTATCCCGAAAAATGTAGTGTTCCCGTTGGATGAGATTCAACGACAACCGAGGGGCGCAGCCAGTAATAAATATTAGATAGCACGAAAACAGTACACCGCGTCAACAACAGTCTGATGTCTATAACGACGTCACTCATGAATGGTAACAACCCTGGAATATTTAAGTGATGGGGTCATCTTTACCACATCTTTCCAAAAGTTCGGTCCACTGTGTAGCTCAAATTCTACAGGTCATATTAACTTTACCAGCAAATTGTATTTATATAAATTAGTCGAGTGTCTACTTCACCTATTTCTGATAAGCGTGGGTTCAACTTTGGCAATATATACTTTTATTTGATGTTAAAGATCTTTTACAATATTAGGAGTGAAAATTTGAATTTCTAATTGTTTGAAGTTTAATAAAGAAAGAATCATTTCAGCTCAATAACAGGAACCTCATTTTTGCACCACATATTTGTGTATTGGGGTAATACCTCTATCCTATATGGTTACACGATAGGACGTTCGCATCTCGACTTCAGAATATGAAAAAGAATTTCTGGTAATTTCATCTAGCGAACAGGATAAAAACGTTTTACTCGCAAACATTTTTTCTTTCACAAAGACATTTCAAATTTACTAGACAGTGGAATCATGTACATTTCTAATGAAACACAATGTAAATGTAAATTACATTAAGAATTTTTTAGTCTGTGAAAACTTCGAACTGAGTAATGTTATATCTCGCAAAACGTAATAGGAATTCTGATCTGTTATATCCAGGACTGTTATTTAAGCAATTCTATTACCGTGTAGAAAAGCTACATTTACTGTCATAAATATTTAAACTTACCGTCCTATACCGTCGCTACGTCCCAAGCTGCTTACCTGGGAAGATAAAATAAACGTTGAAATTGATATTAAAACTTTACTGAAACTGAATGAAACGTCAATTATGTAAATACTTTGTAAGATATCAAAGTGTAAGGTATCAAGAGTAAATAAAGGGAAAGTAAAAATTACTTATAAGTAAATCTAGATTAGTATAATCTACTGTCATTAAAGTTGACAAACAATGCTGTTAAACGTACGCTTTTTCGAGCTTTAGGCTAAACATGCAATTAAAAATACCACGCTATACATGTAATAATTGTGTAACTGTCTGAATTTGAGATAATAAAGAACAAGTCACTGGGGACAAGGATTATTTCTTTGTAAGCAATTGGCATATGCCTACTTAATTTTTCACGATTCGTTACATCGTTACAAAAGCGTCCTTAGAGTTATAACGTATACAGTAATTTTTCATATAAGCATCTTATCACATCTAGATATTCAAGTCAATTACAAAAAACTTTACATGTTTGCTAGGTTAATAAGACAGAATATTTTGCCTGCGTAGACCATAGTTTTCAAGATATATATAATGAGATGTAATGACAAGGCAAATGAAATACCTAACCAGTTTTGCATGTGCGTTATTCCAGTAGGTATAGATATTTCGATTGTCGTGTATGCTTGCTGCTCTTTACTCTTATTTTGTAACACTTGTACGAAGTTCGCGGAACAAACTAGTAGGTACAATAAACATTAATGTATATAAGTTACATTTTATTGTTCTTATATATCGAAAGTTTGTTTAGAAGAGATCCCTATCGCATTAAGCCCACTCTTTGTAAATATAAGGTATGTACTATAAGCCTTTTAAAGGTGTATTTTAATCCCGTTGTTTATCATCCTACCTCTTTGAGTTTGCTTAAAAAATACTTATCAAAGAAAAAGGTGCTTTAACAGTAACATACTAATTTGTTCAAAAATCATTCAAGATGTATTCTATTCGGATTGGCAAGATAAGGGTTAGATAAGATGTGGAATGAATTGAGGTTGCTGGCGGTAGAGGTCCTACAAAGTCCGGCTTTAGAACACAAGGATTATCTTAATTCTACGTAAATCTGCGGGTAGGTTATCAGTTGTCTATGTTCTTTTACATTACAATATTTATTCATATAAAGATACTAGAAACATCCTATATTAATAAGAACTTTACAGATATTACTACTTAAAATCCAGAAGGTTTCTAAATATGTACATTTACATAACAAACCTTATGGTTTTGGAAATAAATCTTATAATCGAGATATCGTGTTTGTAGTTATTACATATTTTCAATTGTATTTCCAGAGCAAGTACGTAAACAATATGGTAGAACCAAACTGATTTAAGTATATTTTTTTTCAAATTAGCATTTTTGTCATAAAGGCTTGAAAAAAAAACAATTATTTTATACTACAGTTATCCAAGTACTAATAGTACTATTTTTCTAGAGAACTGTAAATCTTTCACGGTAGAATGAATGGCTGTCTGACTGCCACGGATGCCTTGCGTCATTTTGGTGATCCAAGTGATTATTTTCGTGTAAAACTTTAATTTGTGTTACTATTAATTAAAATATGAAAGCAAACATTGGTATAAGTTCAATTCAAGACGTTAGGCATGATTTTAATAAATTTTTAATAGTAATGAAGCATTCGTTTTTTTCACAACTTGTACAGATACGTTTCCCTAGTTTTCTCAAAAAGACAGAATTGTGACTTAGTTCAGTCTGGTTTTACCAACGTCGTTTGTGTTTTTAAGCTTTACCATATTAGTTGTGAGCTTTTGCCTGCATGTTAGTTATCGCGGTAAAAAGTAGCTTATGTTACTCGCTGATATTTGATATTGTAGCTTTCCATTTGTGAAATAATTTTTAAAATCGGTTTAGTGGTTTTAGGCGTGAAAAGTGACTTTGTTTGTTAGGTAACAAAGCAACTCACTTTTACATTTATAAAAAAAGTATGGACAAGTATGGAAATATGGATGTATAAGTACAACATATTATTATAACGATATTTTGTGTACAATAAAGAGTACATTAATCTAGATATGAGAAGTCAGACTCAAGCCAGTCAATAAAATGCGGTCTCCTGCTTTTGTTTGCCTTATATACTAAAAGGGCGGCAACACACACTTTTGACTTGCAACTGTCAATGTCACTTATCATCAGGAGACCTGTCTGCATGTTTGGTCCCTATTCCATAAAATATCCATACTAATATCATAAAGTGTGTCTGTTTGTCTATTACCTCTTCACGCTTAAACCGCTAAACCGATTTAAATGAATTTGGTACAGAGATAGTTTAAGTCCCAGGAAAGGACATAAGATAGTTTGTATACCAGAAATAGGGAGTGAAAAGGGGGGGGGGGGAAGTTTATATGGGGAATCAATAACGGCTGAACCGATTCAGATAAAATTTGGTATGGAGATAGCTTGATTCTTGAGAAAGGTGGCTCTTCAACGAGCACTTCCGACAGCTTGCTCCAAAGCTGGTCAGCGCTGCTTCTGCCCTAGGGGGACTTTTGTGCAATTTGGGTGGAGCCAGCGTCGCGACAAGACGGCTGTACACGGGGGTTGTCCAGTCAATGGCACTGTACGATGCACCGGTGTGGGCAGCGGCTCTGCCCGCCCAGAATAGGGCACGCCTCTGGCGCCCTCAGAGGATATTGGCGGTTAGAACCATAAGTGGTTACCGCATCGTGTCGACGGAGGCGGCGTGCACGTTCGCCGGAACACCCCTATGGGATTTGGAGGCGGAAGTGCTCGCGGAAGCATATCGGCGGACGGCTGAGTTCCGGAAGAGGGTAGTGGCATTCGGCTCCCGCCCAAAGAGATAAGCGAGAGGCGTGAGGCCGCTCGTCGAGGCACGACGGCTTGTTAGTCGTCCCGGCTGGCGGCTCCACGTGTTGGCTTTGACGCCGTGGAGGCAGTCCAGCCGGTCAACGGTGTGTGGGCAGGGCGGCAGCACGGGACCCTTTCCTTCCGGCTGACACAGGTACTTTCCAGGCTCAGCTGCTTCGGACAGTACCTGCACTCGGTCGCTAGGAGGGAATTGAGTCACGCCTGTCACCACTGCGATTGCAGTGAGGACTCGGCTCAGCACACGCTGGCAATTTGCCCTCATTGCAGTCATCGGAGGGGATCGCTACAGGCCGTCATACGCTCATGGCCGGTAGTGACAGATGTTTCACCACGGTCGTATCCTTCTGCGAACACGTCATCGCGCAGAAAGAGGCGGCGGAGAGGGCCCGGGAGGATAACCTCCAGTCGGACCCAATTCTTCACCGGTGAACGGCCAGCCGCGAGGAGGCTACGTCCACGTGTGCTGGACGTCGCCTAAATAGAGAATGTACCCGAAGGTGGTATCCGCGCCGTTGCGGGCAGGCGCTAGGAAGGGTCCGGACGTCCTAATAACAGCAGTCTACGGGTCCCTCCCATTACAGGCGCAGAGTGGCACACTGTGTGGTTTTAGTCGGTTTCGACATTTCCGATTCGATTCCGACATACCACCCTCCGCAAAGCCCGGTGGAGTGACGGACCGAGGAAAGTTTCCACACGTAAAAAAAGGCCATATTTTTTACCTCGATAACCGAAATACTCGCAGGCGGATCCGCGGGCAAAAGCTTGTTAATAATAATTTCATATTTTGTCTTATTTTACTTCAGAACAGAACAAGCAATCAAAAGAATTTAATTTAGAAAAAAATTATTACATTTGACTGACGGTAATTTAATAAATGAGGAAAAGGTGCCGGTAATTACAGCAAACCAATTAGGATTGCGTGACAATGGACTATTCGTTTATTGGTACTCAAATTGCTTGTAAGCAATTTGAGTACCAATAAACTGTAGTTTACGAGATACAATAATTATATACATAAATAATATTAAAAAATATCAAAAATCGATATCAAGTTATTACACTTATATGCGTATTAAACATGCAGTGATTTTCCCCAAAGTTGTGTTCTAAATAATACCTAATGCAACCTTAAGGAGGCCAACAACATATTGAGCTGAAACAAGTAAGCCGGGTCACGCCATTCAAATGTCTCGGCACTCCCAACGACCCTACTCCGTCAATATTTAAACAGTTATAAAAAGCTCCAAGGATTGGGCTCAAAGCTTTAAAAGGGTGACATTAAATATGAATGTTAACTAATGCTTTGTTTATAATTATATTAAAATTTATAAAACTCGAGTGGAATATTTAGAGTGGTTCATCGACTAATAGTAAGAAGTAGCGAAACTCTTTTTATGAACTGACGCGTATTGTTATTACAGCTGCAAGTCTATTTTCAAGGTATAATTTTTTTTTAAAGACAAGTCCTGCCCTCCTCCCTCCTCAATTAGGAAACATATTCCTGTGTCGCGGGGGACTTCACAAACATACATGAAACGGACACAAAGAACACCCAGACTCAGAACAACAATTTGTTGATCACACAGTGTTGTCCCATCCATCCATTTGATCGAACCCACAACACTCAGCGCAGTAGTAAACGGCGTAGCGACCGCTTAAACCACTACGCCATCCGTGCAGTCAATTGTACTGTAAGTCGTAAAAGCTTTCCACTTTTTTACTCACTTTAAAAAAGTTGCACTTGCGCAGTCCTTGAAGTGAAGTACGCTCTCTTAAAATTTGCACTCCGGGAATGCAGCAGGTGACAAATTATTCCGCAGATTGGTTGTACGAGGCTAAACGTTTCTTGAAATGAGTCGGGGCTGAAGTTCCAATATCTAACGGATGGCAATGGATGTTTTGACGAGTGGAACGATGGTGGAGAGCCGCGGCCCGTATTTTTCTGAACAATTCTTCCTACAATTTCAAGCAATTATTTTCAAGAGCCAAAATTCTAAGCCTAATCTCATAAGTACTTATATCCTTAGGCAAGGATAATTAGATAATTTATTATATTATATTTAGGATAAGGATAATTAGTGTAATTAGAACAAATAATTTCAGTTGTTTTGAGTAGGCCACAACTGTTAAACTTACAAAATAAAAAGTGTTAGAAATGCAGCTTTAAATTACCTACAGTTCTTACCTTAGGCTTGACAGGCTCTACGTGAATATATAAATGAATAAAAAGTTTGGAATTGGGCCCAAGTTCAAGATATTTTCGCCTATATCCTCCGCATCGCTCCTCATTAAACTAAGATTACCCGTAAATCGAAGAAACGCTTGGCCCCGAGGTCGGGTCAATTTAGTAGTTTTTGCTCCGAATAGAACATAGAACTTTGGAGATATAAAGGCCTGCTGCAGATAATGGATTATCGATTTTCCTTTGGGATTTTTGTATATGTTAACAATCCACTTGTCCATGTAGTGACGGATTAAGAGTACGGAATGTCACTACCCCAATTTATCCCTTGGGGGTCGTACGAGCCGACTAAGGGCGCAAAACAACGCAGAACACCAGCACTGCAAAAAGAAGTAAAACTTGACACAAACCCTATACCAACCCGTCTGGCCAGCGTGGTTATAGTAAGCCAAAACCTCCTTTCTAAGGAGAGGCCTATGTCCAGCAGTGGACTAGTAAAGGCTGTTGATGAACAATCCACTATTAATTAATAAAAGTTTTTTTCTTAATTACAATAGTATAGAGATATAAGAGTCATAGGAGTCCGATTATCTTGATTATATATGTATCATAGGGAGCCGGTGTTGAGCGATTCTTTCGTTGGTTTCTGCTTAGAAAGGTGGTTTTGGCTTACTGTACCACGCTGGATAGACGGATTGGCATAGGGTTTGTGTTAAGTTTTTCTTCTCTTTGCAGTGTTGTTCTCCTGGAGTGGAGTTGTGGTTACTGGAGCTTAAAGCACAGGTGACAACGCACTTGTAACTCTTGAGTTGCAGGTAAGATGGGCGGCGGTATATGCTTACCATCAGGTGATCCGTCTGGGCCTCAATTCTGCTATTTTATTATTGTATCAATAACTGTCGTCGGAATAGTTTTGCACTTTTCGTATTCTACTAACTATGTAAGACCAATGGCTTCCCGATGACTTGTCACCGAACTGCAACTGATATAAATGTCGTGGATGTCTTTGTAATAGTTTGGTAAACGGTACATTAAAAATGTGTAAGGAAATGTTAATTTTTTTAGATATGGCAATGTTGTTAATATCACCTTTGATGAGCTATTCACACTGTGAATTTATATAAAATATCGATATTTTGACCGATAGCAATGGCATCTCAATAGCGTGTCAAGGAAATGACAGTGGCGTATAAGTTAACATAAAATAGTAGAATTGAGGCTTTGCTTTCTTCTTTTTTTTTTTCTTTTTAAAAAGACAACTCCCGCATTAGGAATATATCCTGTGTCGCGGGCGACTTTACAAACATACATGAAACGGACACAAAGAACACCCAGACTCAGAACAACAATTTGTGGATCACACAAAGTGTCGTCCCATGTGGGGTTTGAACCCACAACACTCGGCGTAGTAGGAAGCGGCGTGGCGACCGCTTAAACCACTACGCCATCCGTGCAGTCAACGCCATCCGTTTGCTCATTTGCCATTATACCATAAACAACACGCGTTAAACAAAACATTTAATGGAACATAGATTTCTCCTCTTTGAAGACATATTTCTATATTTCGCGATTCTTCTTCTATGTATTCTTCTATAAATTACTACTACATATTTAATAGTTATTGCAAAGAAAGGATGAATAAAATATTGAAGGCAAGCACTTGAAATATATCGTAACATAAAAGAAGCCGGGCTTACAAAGGCCTGTAATTCGGAGATCCCGCAATTTTAAGGCCCATTTGTGAAGCGCTGGTTAACATTCCTTACCAGAGTTTATATAACTGAACCCCTATTGTGTCCTTGTTGTAAAGGATTAATCGTTGAGTTGAATATTCAGATTCAAAATATTTTTATTTCATAAAAAAATAAAATTGTTTGTGATCGTCTTTCATGTAAACTTTAAAGTCGTAGATCAACACACACAATAGCAACAATCTCTGTTTGGTCAACAATAGGAATTTTTTTTAAATAAAGTTATGCTTATACAAAATCTATGATATGCCTGTGCCGACAGGACAAATGAACTCATAGCCACTCATTTGCAATTTACAGATATTTACAATGGCATCATTAAATATACTACAACTTTGTGCCGATGTGTGCCAGTATGTGCGTTATTAAGGTTTGAAAAGTAAAAAGAAAATAAAGAGAGAAATAAAATTAGGCAAAAAGATCAAATAAAAGAGAAAGTGAAGTGAAACATAAAAAATAGAAAAAATAAAAGACACCCTAGCCCACACCACCACACCACATCGCTAAATTATGCCGAAGCATTTTTGTCTTATGTAATCCACGATTGAGTAATAGGCTTTCTGGCATAATTAACATTTAATTGCGGATTTAAATTTGTTAATACTAAGTCTTGAACTCATTTGGGATTTTATTAAAAAATCGGACACATTGACCTCCAAATGACTTGTTTATCTTTTGGAGCCTACAGGTAGGTACTACAAGTTTATTTCTATTTCTGGTATTTATAGAATGCACATCACCTTTTTTTCAAAAGGCTATCCTTGTTTTTAGAAACATATACTACATTTTCATATATATATATTGACATGCCACTGTCATTATGTTTATAATGACAGTTCATTATGTTTATTTCTTTAAACTTCTGTCTCAATGAAAAACAATTCCCTAAATTATAAAGTGCTCGAATCGCTCTCTTTTGCAGAACAAAAATGTTGGCAGCATTCCCCCACATTACCACATTAGAATACCGAATATATTCATAGCATAGTTTCGTAAAATTATGCTTTGAATATAACTGAAGTAGACAAGTCCTGCTGTATCAACATCAGTCAACTCTCGAATTTTTCTTACTGCGTATGCTGCTGAGCTGAGTCTACTCGATAATTTATCAATATGTGCCCTATCTATGCTATGGCCCCACTGTAGCTTAGAATCTAGTGTTATACCTAAAAATGTCGTAGTATCCACGAGGTCCAACTCGACATCCTTAATCATCACAGTAGTTTTCACTGGCTTGACGTTTGGCATAGTGAAACGTATACACTTGGTTTTTTGTTCCTTTAAAAGCAAATTGTTAACGTCAAACCAATGACCCACTTTCGAAATAGCACTGTTTATGACTGTGAAATTAGTAAGTGTCTGTTGTAATCTAAATGGAAGTGATGTATCATCTGCAAACAACACAATCTTGAAATTGTCCTTGACTTGAGTTAAGTCGTTAACATTTACTAAAAAAAGAAAAAAGCCGAGAACAAAACCTTGTACCACAAAGCTTGGAGAGAGCTCACCATTAATATCTTTCTGAATCCTATTATCCAGATATGAAGCAAGATGTTCCAGTGCTTTATTTTTGATACCATAGTGCTGTAATTTCCTGCACAGCGTTTCATGAACAAAACAATCAAATTGCAAAAGATACCTAGAGAATCGTTGGCATCTTCCCAGGCATCAAATATATATTTTACTAGCTCAACACTGGCATCAGTTGTGGAGCGACCCCTTGTAAAACCAAATTGTCTATTGAGTAATAAATTATTATTATTAAAAAAACTTTGTAATTTTTCCTAAATACTGGTAGTACTGAGATAGGTCTAAAGTTGGGTCAGATGTACTACCAGATTTGATTAAGGGAATAATTTTACTAGACTTCATAAGATCAGGACATACACCACTATCAACACATTGATTAAATGTAATGTAATGACAATTGATTAGCCACAAGAGATATAACTGTCTTAGTAATTAATACAGAATTTCCCCATAGGTCGGTTGTTCTTTTAACATTAACAGTGTTGAGGATTTAATAATTTCAAACAGGGCAACATATTGAAACTTAAAATAATTATCAATCCTACTAACATTTTCTTTTAAAATTGATTCTGCAAGGCATGGTGAGGAGTTCAAAGATTTAGTAGTTAATACAGGAATGTTAGTAAACAAGTTCTCAAATGCAGTAGCAACCTCAACGTTAGATATGATTAATTTATTGCTTATATTAAAATTAAATTCATTATCACGGTATTGGCTTTTTCCAGTTTCACTGTTAATAATTTTCCAAGTGGTTTTAATCTTACCATTGCTACTTATAATCTTTGAACTTATAAAACGAGACTTAGCGAATTTACAAAGTTTTTTAAACAGCTTCGAATATTCTTTAACATAGTTGGGAAACTGTTCACTTTTTTCCTTCCTCTTCCTTTATCTATTCCTCTCATCGCTCGTATAATCTTTTCCTACTTTTGAGTAAGCCAATGGTAGCCCATTCACTGAATGTGGCGTTACCTTTAACCACTAGCGTTTTCTGTGTAAAAATTGTGTTAAATGTGTAAGAAAAAAATGTAAAAAAGCTATTAGAGTAAGTGTTAGGGTTATTCTCTATGCAAAGTACTGAAGTACTAAAAGCAGCTTTAAGTTTATCCTTAAAATTTTCACAACGCTCTGCGGTTTTAGGTACCACAACAATTCTTTTTTTGCGACCTTTTCATACCTATCACAGAAAGATACTAATTGACCACAGTGGTCAGAGTGTAATTGATTGATTATTTTCTTGTCCTTAATTACAATGTATGTAAATATATTGTCCAAACATGTGGCAGTGATCGCATTGATTCGCGTAGGCTCCAAAAACAAGTTCTTCAGATTTTATAATAGAAATAGTGTCTTGCACTTTGTTACAATACTTGTCTTTTCTAATAGGTGAAACCTTCTTTTTTGATTTTGTTAATTTAACTGAGAGTTCACCCATAACACGTTCAAAACAATTATACGTAGCTGAAGAGGGTCGGTAAACACATACTACTAAGAAACCTTTTAACCTTAAGTTTCTTATTTATGAGTATTATAGTGCCACCATGTATTGCTGTACCTCTGCTGAACGAGCTGCCTACCTGGTAGTGATCAAAATTGAATATGAACTGATCCCGTTTAAACCAATGTTCAGTAATATAAAAATATCAATCGCATTGCAGTTCATGAAAAATTCCACCTCCAAGTCTCTGCCCATAATCATTCCTCTAATATTTTGATGCACCAAAATTATATTATTTATTAATATTTCTAACTAATTTATAACTAAACTAATTTATTAATATTTCTAACTAATGTACCATAATTGAATTTGCTATAAGTATTTAAGTTAATACTGCAAGAGGTAGACGCTATAATTGATTACCTCATACACCTTAGATGTTCATTATTCTCTAATTAATTTGTTACCATTGTGGAAATATGAGCTAACGGCTAGTTAATAATGCTCCAATGTCTTGAGTACGCTACTTGACAATTAATATTATTAGATAAAATATACAGAATATAATTTTACACGTCAGTCAAATTTATAATTTACGATTAGACGCGGCTCCGGTGTTACTACTACGCAATTAAACAAAATGTAATAATAAGTAACCGCAGAGCCTTAAAGCTATTTATATTCATTCCAGTAGGAATTCACTCTCTCTCTTTTTTTCATTAATCCTAAATGCGACAAGGTCGGTTTTTAGATAACCAGTTTTGGTTAAAACTTTTGCTTACGACAGAAATCTCGGAAACTCAACTGGATAACGATGCTGCGATGGCATCCGATAATGCCATTTTATTACGATATCTATAAGAGTAATGTTAGGATGGGATGTCATATTTTTCTTATAATACTAGTCTAGTGCGGTATATAAGCGGGCGACATAAATCTACAGACGCCACTAGCGGCCTTAACTATTTATTTATTTGGAACACGGCATCATTTATTGTCCATTTTTTAATTATTTTACCTTGTCAAAGCAACCTATTGTTACTCTGGCATTACGTGGTGGTCTATAGTTTAAAAGATGTATGTTGTAATTTTATTAGCTGGCAAGTAAAATTTATTTGGGCATAACAAGATTTACAAGTTATTCCCTTAGATTTCGAAGACAATGTAATTAAATTCCGTTATTCGAGGCCAAGGTAGACAAATCAATTTAAATAAAACCTACAACAAATTTAATCAAAAATAAAACGACAATCTGTAAGTGTCAAAAAAATTACAACGTAACACATTCGAGTTAAGAGTTTATAATTCAACTATTTTTTGTACGTTACGCTATATCTTTGTCATTTGTAAACCGATTTCAATAATACTTTACAGCTGAATTGATTCTACTCAAAGTTAGATAAAGGAGGAATAAGATTACAGTTTATTACAATTTAGTAGTCGGTAATCCTTATACATTACAATAATTAACTTTTTACCTACTTCGCCTATATAGGTATAATATAACACATCGGATAATTTTAATATGACACGACAGCCATATTGAGGTTGGGGCGCCATCTATTATCTTTTCGAGATACCTCGATTTTCCATCATAACTCTATTTATTTTGCATGTTGGTGAATCTTATTGTACCGAACCGAAATGCTCTTAAAATACACCTCAAAGCGGATTACGGTCCTGGAGTTCTTTACAGAGCCACAAAGACTCGACTACAGAGCGATTACACTATAGAAATACATAGGTATATGTTTGGGAGACAACTGAAGCAGCTTTCCCTTTACGATAGAGGCTTTGCGTTCATCGCTCGTGCGCGAATATCTTCAACGAGGACCACTAAATATACCGTATAAACACTTAGTGGTATATTTACGCCATTAAATCTGCTAACATGGCGGGTCCTAAATTATTTGTGTACTTCAATTTAAAATGTAAAAATTACCAACGGGAAGTTTAAGTTTTTGATAATACCTAATTCAATTTCAATGTACGGTCATTAGTTCCATAAGTTAGTATTATATTAATGATTCATTAGAATAATTGTCATAAAGTATCAACAGCCGTAGTTGCAGCAGTAGTTCATCAACAGCCTTCAATGGTCCACTGCTAGACATAGGCCTCTCTGTTGAAAAGTGGTTTTGGCCTACTATATACATACATGTATATACAATGCTGGCCAG
This sequence comes from Arctia plantaginis, assembly GCA_902825455.1. Taxonomy (NCBI): domain Eukaryota; kingdom Metazoa; phylum Arthropoda; class Insecta; order Lepidoptera; family Erebidae; genus Arctia; species Arctia plantaginis. The sequence continues at coordinate 2,343,188 of CADEBD010000226.1, read as the reverse complement.
ACAGATTGGTATAGAGTTTGTTTGAAGTTTTCCTTCACGGGATGAATAGGGGTGGTGACACTCCGTAATCTTAATCCGTCACCACACGGAAAATCAAGTCAAGTCAAGTAGTTATATAAGGACAATTTGTTTATGGCCTAATACTGAAATACATTTTAATGGATTATGTCAAATACCAAGATTGGATTTAAGTTTGCCCCGCGACTCTAAGGGTGGAGCTTAAGATTGTTTTTTTTTTTGTAAAAAGGGCCACGAGCCCATAGGCCGAGGAGTCGTTGGTTAGCATTAAGTGGAGTAACAAGTGTGGTAAAGGTTAATTGTATGGTAAAGGTGTACTACATATAATACGTACATACTCGTATAATACAAGGCTGTATCGTGACGTTTTTCATTTAATTGTCAATCCTGACTGTACCTAACACAACGTATTCGTACAAAATTACATTCGGTACAGGTGTTACCCAATACTCTAGTGATGGCCAAGCTGGTAATGGTCACACTATACGCCCCATCATCCTTTTGGTAGCTTTGAATAATACAGATTAATGAACAGTTATATAACTAAGCAAACAGCTTATAAGCGCTTATTACAGCTTATAATAAGTTATGATTTACATAAAAAACACTACTCTGTCCCCACTAACCCGCAGTTAATAGAGCCAAATTCAACAACCATTAGTCTGATCAAATTAAGCACATCGAAACCAATGACATTGTAGGCCCGATAAACTCAATTTAACGCTCCAAAGATTAACCCGTACAAATAAACTTATAACTGACTTACATTTTAGGAAGGGTAAAAATCATTTTTAACTTTTAAAATCAACTCGAATCTTTTTCGAAGTTTCCTTAACTTTTTCGGTGAGTTAAAGAAAATCCCTTGTAAATTCGTCTTTTTAAGTTTCTGTAATCCGATGATAGAGTAATTGCTGCTTATAAAGATCTTAAATCAGAAATCGGTTAAGAGTAAATCGTGATTATCTTTAAATTACTTGTTAAGTGTCTTTATTATAAAAGGTACGTAGTCAACGACAGTTACCATAAATGTAGAAATGCCCAAAAATACTTATGATAGGAATCTACTTAGTATTAGTTTAAGTAGAGGCTCGTGTTTCTGTCTGAGTTCCCAGTTGACAGTAAAACGATACTTCATCCTTGTTAGCGTCTTCGTCGAAATACTGTGCTAAAATGGTTTTGAGTGTAGCTAAAAACAAAAAATTAAGTTATATTTGTAGCAGCAACACCTATATTTCCTGTTCAATTAGAACATAACGGTATTGATCCATATTCTACTCAGTCTTACCGACTTTTAGCCATTACAATCAAAAGTACATAATGTCCGTGAAACAAAAATAATAATTAATATTTTTACAGAACTTGTTACGATAAATTCCAGAACTTTCTATTCTCATTTAGAATTAAATATGATTGAACTGGAATGGTATCTCTAGTAGCAGGAGAGCCCTAGAAGGGATTTCGGGATTTACTGGAGCGTGTCAGATTAACATAGGAGGAATACCTTACAGCTAGTACCATCACCATTTTTTTTAAACGTGTGGAATCCCCCTCGGGCCGTCACCCCACCGGTGTATGCAGAGGGTGGTATGTCGGAATCGGACCGACTAAAACCACACGGTGTATTCTGCGCCTGTAATGGGAGATATCCGTTGACTGCTATTATTAGGACGTCCGGACCCCTCCTAGCGCCTGCCCGCAACGGCGCGGCTACCATATTCGGGTACATTCTCTATTTAGGCGACGTCCGGCACACGCGGAGATAGCCTCCTCGAGGCTTGCCGTTACGACGGGTGGAGGGGAAAACCCGTCCCGTCCACCCGCAGCCACACTCACAACCCAATTCGTCGCCGGCGAACCGGGCGGCAGAGGCGCGCTTACCACCGCCTCATGCCGCCCGGTTCGCCGGCGACGAATTGAGTTGAATTGAGTGTGAAATACCCGAGCGTGTCCGTATAAAATCTGACACGCTCGGGTATTTCGAAATGGCGATTTTTCGAATTTGCAGTTTGCATTTTCAATAATTCGCTACCAGTTTGTGTCACTTTAACATCGTCACCCCTTTAAAATCGTCACCCCTTTCAATGGGAGCATTTGGGCGTCCAAATAACATATCCCGAAAATATCTGATGGGTCCGAATATTTTATCCTCGCTTTCCTTCCCTTAAATTTTTGAAAATCTGAACGAAAAAACTTTTATCCATTTGAAAGATTAGATAATAGACCTAATCTTACAAATGCAATAGATCCCCATTTAGCATCGTGGGCTCCCCTTTCTTTTTTTTTTTCGTGCGGAAGTCCCCTCGGATACCACCTATCGGTGGATATATGTCGGACTCGAACCGACTAAAACCGCACGCCGTCTCGGGTACTATTAGCCTTTTCCTTTTAGTACTAATAATAATAGTACTAAAAGGAAGTCCCTGGTGCCCCGACATACCTCGGGCCATCTACAGACGAGTAGACGACCCCCCCCCCCCCCCGTGTGGGAACCCCATGTTCCCTCTGGTCCCTGGAAGCGAGCGCGCTTCGCAACGCGCTCGCCGCCACCCCAGGTGATCCCCGAAACATCCTTTCCCAGTGATCACCTGCGTCAGTCGGTATGAGAGGGTCCCGTGACGCCTCTCGAGCCAATCCTCCATAACGGATCTCACCGCCGCGATGACGGCGTGATCATGGGCTCCCCTACTATAGAGTCCATCCTTATACTATATTTATTTACTAATGAAGGGCATTCTATTATTTCATTAAACACACTTCACTTTATATAAATTATAAAAAAATGTGTTATATTTTCGGGATTATTTTTCCTTCCTTTGCCTGAGTACTACATTTGTGGCTTTTTGCATTAACTAAATTCACAATCTTGCAATTTTTTTTCGTCTATTGTTGATAAATAGTAAGTAGTGTGTTTGTAAAATTTGCTGCCTAAAAAAAGAATACTTTCTTCCTAAAAAAAAAGAAACTGCCAACGAGGTACAGGTCGATAAATTGATGTCGACGTTATAATATCCGGTTGATACTATTTTTAAAGCAAATTGATAAAAAACAATGCTTTAGATCTGAAATCAACAAAAATTGTGAAGAAGTGTGTGTGTACTAGGCAGAGCCTGTACTATGGTAACCAGACTGCTGATAAACATACTTATATATTTTTAAATACATACATATTATAGACAAATTACACTTAGACACAGAACAAATGACCGTGCTCATCACACAATATTTGTCTTAACTTACTTACTGAAGTATAATACTCTAAAGTTATTCTAAAAAAGAGCTCAGATGGAATTACACAGATTGCGTACCGATTATAAATATTTTTACTTTAAAAGGAGTTCTTTAGTTATAGAGCAAGAGCCCGTGAACCCCAGACCTTCGTTATTTTATAAAAGCTGAAAGTTTGTCAGCGCATGCTCCCAACACAGGTAAGAACGATGGACCATTATGAAGTTTGGGTTATCGTGGCTTCGGCAGGTAAACGGTACTAAAGGTGTGTAAAATACATTTACAATTCATCAAATAATAAAGTGTGATTTTTTGGTATTACCTTCAGAATATTACTAAAAATCACGTTATTGCATGCCAGACACTTAACATAGTGGCAACCCCTTGCCAGACACCCTTAATGTTCATAAAATTATAATTCTACTTATGTTATAGTATAAAAGCTGATTTTTATATATAATACTTAGGTAATAATTAGATGATGTTTCCTCATTAGCCAGACATTTTTGATAGTTCCAACCCCTTGCCAGACAAGCATGTAGGGTAGCTGTAGGAGCGAGCGCGAGACAGTATTTGTATGGGTGGGTGCGTTTCAAAATTTTAAACAAGCTCTGGTGGATTTTTTGATTTTGCATTGGGCCAGTGATGAAATAATACCTTTTATTGGAAATAAAACTATTCACATAAATTCTAAACAGTGCCATTCTTTAGTTGTTAATGCTTCTAGCAATGTAGTAACAAGGGTTGTAGAAGAGTTATCATGTCCAAAACATGAAGAGGCTGATACCAAAATAGTCTATCGTGCGTGCAGTATTCCAAATCAAGTAAATATTGTGATCAGAAGTGTCGACACTGACATTGCAGCTATCATGCTTGGTCATATGCACCATCTACAAAATGATTCACTTATTTGGATGTTGATAGGTACTGGGAATAACTTGAGATACGTAAACCTCACAGATATTTACGTAAAGTTAGGAAAAATTTTTTGCAAGAGCTTACCAGGATTCCATGCGATCACAGGTTGTGATTATAATCCTGGATTTTTCCGAAAAGGGAAGTTGAGGCCTTTTAAAATATAAAAAAAACGGAAGAGTATCAAAAAGCTTTCATTAAATTTGGTAAACATGAATTATTCGAAAATAATAATGAACAACAAAGCACTTTTGATATTATTCAACGGTTTATATGTGAGGTATACAATGTCGGTTCGATAACTGATGTTGATGCATATCAGGTCTCAGATATTAATGAAGCGTTTAGCCGTAAAAAACTACAAAACTTTGATGCTAGCAGTCTGCCACCGTGTAAATCCGAGCTGCTACAACAATTTCTGCGAGCCAACTATTATAACATTTGGAATAATGCAAATCAGCAAATTCCAACAATTTATCAACCCGAGAATAATGGTTGGGTTCTCGAAGATAATCAGTACCATTTTAAATGGTTCGAAGGTGATTAGTTGCCAAATTTCGTCAGAGAATCACTGAAAACTGTCTCAGGTATAAATACTACTTCAAACCATTATACATTATTTTTTAATATTTTCAATCCCATTAGCTTTTTCATATTTTTACAGAAACTGACGAAGAAGAAGACGACGATATCGAATGGAGTAACTGTTAAGGTCTCGGTGTTAGATGATAAATAAAAGTGGACTGTATGTTGCGCTGGTTTTTAATGTTCACAAGGGGTACGTTGAAGGAGCAGTGATCCCCTTCGAGTATATAAAGCGAGTGGGAGTACACAATAGCAATCTTGGTGGGAGCCGTTGCGTCCGCACCCTCGTTTGCTAGCGGTTCAGCCGCTTGAAAGCACCGGCAAACCGTGATGTCGAGGATCGAGGTTTGATTCTCGACAGTAACAGTGACGAAGAAAATGATACTTTATAATAACTTGTAATGTCATTAATCTATTTTAATTAAATTTTTGAGTGTTATTTTATTTGGTTTTTTATTTTTATAACCTGTCATTGACAGAATAAATTTAAATTTTTAACAATTTAAGATAGTTGTAGCATCGAATGTAAGATGTTTTTAAAATCTTATCTTAAGATGTTTTTAAAATTTACAGAGATTATTAGTTATATAAATCTGTGCCAAAAAGTTTATTTGCATGTCTTCTTAAGATTTACATGCTTGTCTGGCAAGGTGTTGGAACTATCAAAAATGTCTGGCTAATGAGGAAACATCATCTAATTATTACCTAAGTATTATATATAAAAATCAGCTTTTATACTATAACATAAGTAGAATTATAATTTTATGAACATTAAGGGTGTCTGGCAAGGGGTTGCCACTATGTTAAGTGTCTGGCATGCAATAACGTGATTTTTAGTAATATTCTGAAGGTAATACCAAAAAATCACACTTTATTATTTGATGAATTGTAAATGTATTTTACACACCTTTAGTACCGTTTACCTGCCGAAGCCACGATAACCCAAACTTCATAATGGTCCATCGTTCTTACCTGTGTTGGGAGCATGCGCTGACAAACTTTCAGCTTTCATAAAATAACGAAGGTCTGGGGTTCACGGGCTCTTAGACTATTACAAAATACCTTCAGTTGAGTTTCTGATTATAACAGATTTTACGGTCCAGTAAATTTGTAATTCAATTCTGTTAGTTCCTTACATTATAAATTTTGATTTACAGAATTTATTTACTTTTTATAAGAAATTAGTTTGGAGGTAATTTATAGTATCAATTGAGTAAATTGATATTCTTGGCTATTTGTATTATGAGGAAAGTGTGATACACCTGACAAAATATGTACAGGGTAAATACCCTGTATACAAGTTGGCGGCCGGAGGGGAGGCCCCACTAGCTTCGGCTGTTTAATTAATTTACATTGCAATTTTTGACAGTTTTAATTTATTTATTTTTGGTAAAATGTTCTGTTTACTCATTGTGATATCATTTTTAACCAAAAATTTGAAAATTATAGACAAAAATTGATGAATTAAAATATATTGTCATAAGTGTGGCTGTCCTATATCAAGACAGTTATGGAAATCGAACTATTAGAATCACAGAGCTGAGAATGAGTATGAAGTTAGAAGTATCAGCAACTGTATTCGATACGAGATCTTTTATCGACAGTTGCTCACAACTTAGTCGGTATTTATACATATACAGAACTCAGTTTTAAACGTCTTTTAAATGCAGTCTTACAGGGTTCATTATAAGAAAGCGTTTCGTATTAGAATTTCAAGTCGTTAGGTTGAGATAATGGTACGTTGATAGAGAGCTTGTAACGAAATATGCAGTGACATTTATGAAAGCCCTTTATTTGTTCAAACCTATAGCAATATTCCTGTAAGCAATGTAGTTCATTGCTGGCTCTAGTAAATCCAATATGGTGATACGTAATGTATGTTTAGTAGATTAGGTCAATTCTCAATACTGTTATTAGAACGTTGACGCTAAAACAAACACTTTGACTTTTTATATTAGTATAAGTTTGTATAATCCCAGATTCTTGTGAAGACAAGCGAAGTTGACCGTATTATGTTAAATAGGTTTGCAGACTAGTGATCTGGATAAACATGTCATATTATGAAGCATTTCCAACCGAATTCACATGGTGATGCTATAAATTTGAGGGTGAATATATTACGGTTCTGGAAAGAAATTGTTTCGTTGATATTGACAAAGACGCTTGTGGAAACATAAACATGTCAAATTGTGTATACAGCTAACAAAAAGTTGTAAGAACTTGAGTATCGTTGGAAAATATATTATATATCGACATTGAGATCGATATGCGACATGCAAGTTATCGATTTGCATGTCGTTTTCAAATGTCAAGTTAGCACAAGTATGTGAAGGTTTTCATAGAACTGCGCTGCGCTAAATTTTTCTATAATCTATAAAGAGTAAAAGTACTTTAATAATATCATTTTAATTGTGATGTACGTAAATAAATTGATTATAGACTTGAATAATGCAGCACCTGAAAAAGGTGGGTAACAGCCGCTTAAGACTTAATGTTATTATTTAATATCGACACAGTTTTATGAAATAAGTATATTATGATATTCAAAACTGAATAAGGATCTTGTTCAAAACTTTATTTAGAGGCATCTTTAAAACGTAAAGCATTTAACTAATAATTACTTACTTACTTACTATACGACTTCACGCTGACTTAAGGTCTAGCTCTAAACTTAGACGTTTCAGTCTCGATATAACCGTCTAGAACCCTCTCGATTTTTTTTTTTATAAAACAAAGATATTAGTCCAAACCAGTTCGGGTAGATTAGAGCGAAACTTATGCTGTGTCGAAAATGTCTATGCGTAATTTTGATTATAATGTATCTTTATTACTCACTCAGGGTTTGTCAGGACCTTAACTACTCGTGTAGAGAGGCTCGTAAATCATGGAATTTTTAACACAAGCATTTTCTCTTACCCTCTTCCTGTAAGCCTTTTCCCCAAATTAGGTTAGTAGTACGAAACGGTTGAACTTCGAATTTTTTACGCGGAGCGACTGCCATGAGACCTAAGGCTATTGTCGGACTTTTTAGGGCTCCAACCATCCGTAACGATTGCCACAGATTTTCGTATGGCAACCATTTAAAGCACTTTCTCTTGCCAACAAACGAAAAAACAATATTCGTTCTTTTCGGACGTGCTCGATTAGAATGCCGTCGGATATTTTAATCTATTGTTTTTACTCGATATTTTAATTTGTATAAAAATGATAGAAAAAGGAGAATACAATTTAATAGATACAACATACATGATTGATTAGAAAAGGATACTGATGATTTGTTGGACCATTGTTTGTAAAGTCCCCCGCGACACAGGATATATTCCTAATGCGGGAGTTGTCTTTTTAAAAAAGAAAAAAAGATAAAGATATTTGTTGTTGTAATTGTTGTAGTTGTAATTTTAAGTAAAAAAACTACAAATATTTCATTGTACTTCTTTGCATCTGCCCATACGCACTTCAATTTCCTGCAAGAAATCCTCTTCGTAAAACCAGATATAACATTACACAAGCACTACAGTATCTTTTTTTTTTTTTTTTTTTTTTTATTGACGGGGTGGAAAATCCCTTCGGATCTCCAGCTCCTCGGGGACTCAGGAGCCAGAAGTATGTGGTGATTCCACTAAAAACCACCCCGACGGCCGGCCTTAGGTGTCCTACTCTAGGGAGGACCCGGACCATGTTATTTCAGGTCCTCCCCGAATTGACACCATGCCTAATCAGGCCCTATCCCAGGGGAGAACACTTCCCCCTTCAATCGCGGCATGGCGGCCCGATCGCATCTTAATGCAATCAGACCGGCCATTCCATTCCCTACCGCAGCAATCAATCTGCCACCAGAGGTCCCCACTCTCTGGCGGCCCGCGGCCCCGTCGATGGCTGATATCGCCGCCGACGTCTTCTACGTTCGGGATCGGCCCTCTCCCGATCCCGTTCAGCGGTCTCTTTCTGGAGCATTACAGCTTCACAGAAAGAGACCACTGCGCCCCAGCCCTCCTCACCCGCCAGCATGGCAGCAATGATTGCTGGCGGGGACAGGTCTCGTCCGATTTGGTCGACCAGGACCTCGCGTTCAGACGCCCACGAGGGGCAGTCTTCCAGCGTATGCTGGGCGGAGTCCCAGTCGGCTGCGCAGTGCTGGCATTGTGCCGTCTCCTCGCGTCCAATCCGATTCAGGTACTCCCCGAAGCAACCATGCCCAGTGAGTACCTGCGTCAGTCGGTAGGTGACGCAACCTCCCTCCCTACCTACCTACCCAAGGTTCAAGGTTAGGCAGAACGGCACCGACAGCGCGTTGGCGCGCATTCCGCGGCTGCTCCAGTCGTGCGCGCCACTGCACCAGTGACAGTATCTTAGTGCTGGTATCTTTACATACTATAAAGTGAAGTCGTTTTTCTCTTGTACGCTTAGATCTTTGTAACTACGCAATGCGGTTTTCACCAATAGAGAGTGAGTGATTCAAGAGGCGCGATTTATATATACATTCAGTCAAAAACGTATCGGGAATGGATGATTTGTTTATGGTTCCAAATTCAAATTTTTGTTTCTTTTGTTGTTAGATTGGCACAACTGTTTTCCATATATCATACTCGTATCTCGAACAAAGAGTTTGTTTTAATTTTGCATCGCCAATGGAATTTCGTGTACGGAGTCACTGAAAATGTTACAGACAGCTTACGGTGAATCGACTTCATCAAAAACACGTGCTTATGAGTGGTACAAAGCGTTCAAAAGCGGTCGAGATGTGATGGGTCGAGACGAGACGAGACGTGGGTTTACGAGTTTGCAAACTAGTCAACAAGCTTCGGAGTGGCGCCTTTCAACTGAACCGAAACCGAAAAATCCACGCCAAAGTCGATTAAAAGTCAAAGTCATGTTGACTGTTTTCTTTGACTATCGCGGTGTTGTGCACTCGGAATTCTTGCCGGAAGGTCAAACGGTAAATAAAGAATATTATTTAAGGGTTATGCGGCACTTAAGAAAGCAAATTCGACGAAAAAGGCCAGATTTATGATAAGAAAATTCTTGGATTTTGCACCACGATAATGCGCCTTCTCACAAGGCCATCATTGTGAACGAATTTTTGACCAAACACTCGACAAATACCATCGAGCAACCACCATATTCACTAGATATGGTCCAGCCGACTTCTTTATTTTTCCTAAACTCAAATTACCACTTCGTGGCACCCGTTTTCAATCGGTAGAAGACATAAAGGAGAATTCGCGGCGAGAACTGAACTCAATTCCGGCCGTCATGCACTCAATCAGCGTTTAAAAATTGTTTTGATGATTGGATTATTCGTTGGCGTAAGTGTATCGTTTCTAAAGGAGCATACTTTGAATGTGATAAAATAAATTTGGATGAATAACAAAGATTTTGTGTATTATTGATCTTTTCCCAGTACTTTCTTGACAGAGTAGTACAATACATGCATATTACAGGAGAGGAAATCCGAGAATTTCAAAGATTTGTAATGAAGTCGTAAAAAAAATGTGCCGAACTGAATGAATTCATATGAATGTATCTGAATAAATTTATATAAATTAATTCTGTTTTTTAAATTAACTGCTATAACAAAATAGATAAGGTATTAACAAGGCTTTCTTTGAATATTTATTTTATGAAACTCTTTAGCGCCATGTGTGACTTACGTTTTGTTGTTTATCCAATCAGCCACCGACCGAGACCCTGACTACATAAATGGAACAAAGTTGAAACAATATCACTGTCATAAATGTAATTAACAGGTACGAGGGTACAGACAGGTATAATACGCAAACAAGTACACTTTCAAACCCTTTGGCTATTCAGTAACTGGATTATACTGTATAAAGGAAACTCGAATTACATTGAGTTATGACATCGTTAACTATAACTAAAACGCTTTAGTTGTTTTACAATAAAAACGTTTGTGGGTGGTTAGTATTCCTATTCATTAAAGATATACCCTTTTACTCGGTAGTGTGCACTTCGGGGATGTCTGACTTACTAGTAATTTACGCATGCGAGTAAAATGTTAGACTTTTAATAAAAATAATATAACTACTCCTGTGAATTACTTGAACCCGAGGCGGTCCCCACATGGAACAACACTTTATGTGATCCACGTATTGTTGTTCTGGGTCTGGGTGTTCGTTGTGTTTCATGTATGTTTGTAATGTCCCCGCGACCCAGGATATATTCCTAATACAAGAGTTGTCTTTATCAAAAATAAAGACAGAGATTCTTTCGTATTTATAATATTAGTAGGGATAAAACGGTCTTTTTTTTTTGGACAGTCAGACATGCGTATGTTTGTCGGCAATGGGCAGTGTTATAAGTCAAAAGTTCAAAAACTGTGTTTAGGTCGCTTGTTTATTTATTTATTTTTCCTACGCAACACAAATGGCAAACATTTACTGCACAAGATGTCAAGGTACAGAGATGTACTAAGTAATGTTTCCTATAGTATAGCCCGCATTAGCGCCCTGTCCGTTGAGGAGCTGTTGTTTAAATTAATTAAATTAATTATTATTTAATAATTTATATTTTTATAATTTTATTAATTAAATTTACAATAAAATTTCTGTTAATATGTAAAAGTTAAAGAGAAAAGAAAACGGACGGATAAAGGAAATTTATTTATTTCGGGCCGAGACTAATAATATAGGTATTAGTAGTTACAAAAGTCTTAACCTAATCTTAGTAAAACTAGTACAAAAAATTTAAAACACAGATATAATGAAAAACAATAATTTAACTAAAAATCTTCAACAATTTAACACTTTGACAGCGAATTACATCCTCAACATGTAATTGCGGTTATAATTTACTAGCGACTTGCGAATTGAACTGAGCAATTTCGTCTGCTTCCCCGGTCATCGCCGATTGAGCAGGGCGACAGCACAGGAACCTTTCTTTCCGACTGACGTCGAGCATTGATTTAATATTAAGGGTGTTTCTACACGGTGCAGGTAGCTAGGGCGGGCAAAGACGAGGGTTATTTGCGTCTATAGCATGCAAGTTACTTGCACGTTTGGTTGATATAATGTGCATATTGTTTGCGCGGGTTACATGTATGCGTCTTGCTCGTTTCACAGTTTGACACAGTTTAGTACCAGGGTGCTTGTACACGTCGCAAGTAGATGGAGCAAGTAATCACAAAGTAATCAAGAGGAAGTAAAAGCAAAAGATGCCAAAATCAAAAAGTTCAAACCAGATTGCGTACTTGACTACAATGTCAACCTAAATTGGCGTGGCTTTGAACGACCAATACCTGTCGTACTATGCTCCCATCGAACATCGTAGAAGATTCTTCAGTTTGGTGGCTAGGTCACTGGTAAACGCATATATCATATACACTAAATCTAACGCAAAATCGTGATGAACAAGGTTTGCTCATTTTTTGACTCGAGCTAGCGAAGACATTGCTTTCGATGGAGGTACTGAGAAGCAGCAGGAGTCGTCTACTGGTCTACATGTGAGATCTGCTTTATCAAGACTGACCGAAAAACACTTTTTGGAGAGAATACCACCATCTAAAAAAAAGTACGTGCCAGAATGTGCAAAGTCGGTGCCGATATCGGCAAAAAAGAAACCAGCAAAAGGGGACGTAAAGAGATGTTTACTATTGTGCCGACTGCAACGTGCCGCTTTGTAAGTAACATTCCGTGTTTCAAATTATATCATACGAATAAAGGCTACACGATCTAATCACTATATAAAATAGAGAGAGGTAGTACAAGTGTGTTAATATACCCGTGTCTCCTTTGTAAATATATATACAAATGTAGGTAAGTACATATAAAACTACATATATTTGGTATAACGGTAAACCGCCAAGCCACATATTTTGACTGAGGTGTAGAGTTTGTGAAGTTAGGGCTTATAGAGTTAAGGCGTGTAGTGTTGGAAGTTTGGCTCTTCATAAGATCTGATAACTTTTTGACATTGCGAGCCATATATTCTCGTCTCGTCAACATTGTACATGAAAATGTTTTTGGTGGGATTTTACATCTATTTGCAAGTTGCTTATCCATACTCCATACTAATATTATAAATGCGAAAGTGTGTTATTCTGTCTGTTACATCTTCACGCTTAAACTTATTTCGATGAAATTTGGTATAAAGGTAGTTTGAGTCCCGGGTAAGGACATAGGATAGATTTTATCCCAGAAATCATCCTCTATGGTGGTAAAAAGAGGGGTTGAAGTTTGTATGGGGAATCAAAAACCGAGGAACCAATCTAGATGAAATTTGGTATGGAGATAGTTTGAGTTGTAGGGAAGGACATAGGCTATAAAAGTTGGACGGCAAAAGTTCCAAGTTTTAGATTTTTTGTTATTTATGTACTAATACTAGCTTACATAATAAACTTCAGGTTTCTAGGACTTCAGGAAGTAGCCTAAGAATTTTGATGATCACCAGTGAGTCAGACACGAAATCGGTAAGTCCACTGACATCATATCTCGATAATTTTGTGTATTTGGTACAATCCAAACCCAAGTTATGAGCGTTCAAAAAAACGACGAAGCAGTTCGAGAAAAGGTGGGTATTGCCCTTGCGCTTCGCTTGGCTCGTCTTGGCGGTGGCAATGCAAATAATCTTAATGCAGCACAGGATACCGAAATAGGCTATTAGGACCATACTTATACAACAAAATCAATAAAATCTGGTCAATTTATGAACTGAAAAAGATAAAATGCAAAATAAAATTAATTGTTTGGCTCTCAGATCTAACCTACGATGACACTGAAACGATCCTTGTTTTCTTAGTATAAATATAGGAGGCTCTTTTATATGCACACATACACACAAACACACACATCCAAGCACGCATACACACATTCACATTCACGAATGCATATAAGCGCTTATATAAGCACAAATGACACTAAATTATATACAAAGGTACATATTTATATAAGTACATAATATATATTCTCAAATAGTTCGACCACAACCAACTGTCAAAAGCGCTGACACAATCTTAATAGAAATGTATACAATTAAGGAGAGGACCCTGGTGCCCTGAAATACAGGCTCTGAGCCTAGCTTAGGCACCAGCAGTATAAAATGTAGCAATAATTCTTGTCCAAGCTATAATTTTGTTAAAATGTATTCTGAAGAGAAAATAAACTCCACTCGGCTCTTCGGCTCTTATTACGGCTCCGCGTGATACGAAGACATTTCTATTATATTTTAACGTTGATACTTCTTTTATTGGCATTAAAACCTATGTTATTACATTAGAATCGGCATTTAATTTCTCTACAAAGCCTGAACAGCCAGGATTTCTCAAACAACATTATATTTTGCTTAACTTCTGTCACTAAACTTTGGTAACGTACCCATATCAATTTGCTCAAAATGCATTTCATGGCAGGTGAAACGTCTAAAAACTAGTATTGGGAATTCTGAAGGGCAACTGAAAACTTTTATGTTGTGAGTAGAACATTCTAATTTTATTTTGGAAATGACTTTCACTGACACACAGCTGATATAGTAAACTGTATAACTAGTAACACGGCTAATTTTATTTTAGAAAAACTAGAATTTCGTAAGAAAAAAAACCGCAAGACAAGTCGTGGCGGGAGTTGATTTAAAAATATAAAGCAAAAACAAAAGAATAATTAGATTTACGTTTTGTTATTTCTAAAATCATGAAAGATTGTTAAAATGAAATTACATTTCCAACTTTTCCACTTCTGTTGGAATTTTATTTATGGAGTTTCAACCCTGCTAAATTTTTGTGGAATTCGCAATGAAGCTCGAGCATTTCTAACCTAAAACATCCTTGGGATTGATGTAGCAGTAGCAGCAACAAAAATAGTCCAAAGTATCTTTTAACTCTTGACACGCGGACGTGGCGAATTAATAAAAAACAAGTCAAGCTAGACAACAAACAATACACAGGCTTTTGTCGTAGTAAAATAACAAACAAGAATTGAACTTTCAATTTATTCTTCTATTCGCTATACTCGTATCAAAGAAAGAGTTGTTTCTCATGCCAATAACTGAAGTTCAATGAATATAATCTGTAGTCTGGATGAGCAAAGGATGTAACAATCAAAATTCATATAAAATAAATGGATTTGTTTATAATAATAACTTCTTAAACCTTTACGAGGACCGTCTGATGGTACGCGACCACCGACAACCACAATAACAGTTTAAGTTAAACTGGTCGAAAAACATAATGAATTACGGTCAAATTCTCTTGTATGAATCCTCTATTTTTAGTACATACAGAGTAGTGGAATGGTTTTTAATGAATCTCTAAAGCAAGGGCCGGCATGAAACATTCGACGCAATATTACAAATAGAGCGTGCACGTCGTTTTTGAGCTACAAAACCTTTGTTTATTGATATCTGCACCATTTTTTTTAATGAGTAAAATGCATCGCGTACTTGCTACTTTTGTTACACTAGCTTGAACGGTGAAAATGAAAATCTCTTTTTATGTATTTCTTGTAGTGGAATATGTTTTTTTTTAAATTAATCTATGGTCCAGATTTGATTCGATAACAAAACAAGCAATTGGAACTATATTAAAATGTTGGAATGAGTTTAATAACAGGTAGAGTCAAAGTAAATAAAATAGAGTAAATTAATTTACCGTTTTGCCTTTGCCAATTTAGACAACGTATTCTGTTAAATACGTCAGCCCTTGATATCAATTTCTCAAGTTTCTCCCTTAACTTTTTGTTGGATATCAATCACGTCTCAGGCACATCTCCCAGTGCCACAAACTTTAGAAGTTTCCCTTCCAGCAGTTAATTTAACTTAAATAGCTATGAATCGGAAACATTGAAGTTCGAAATTGTATCACAGATATCTGTATTTACTTAAATAAAAATCATTGAAGTTAAATAAAATGTTTGTTTACTTATTGATGTCTGCAAAAAAACAACAAAATGAGCGTCTTATCACCTAATGGGATTCCTAAAAGGTACCTTTTATATGTCAATAAAAATTCAATATCAATTATAACACATCCATCTGTGTATTCTTAAAACATCCATTAACTAATTCATAATTGAGTCTCATTATGATTTGATCTTACCTGTTATAGAGACAAATATTCCCCTTTATCCTATTTAAGAACAAAAGGTACAATATAATGGAGAACAAAGACGTCACTCACGAAATCAGAAAACATTTCTACTTTCAAAGAAAAATATACGTGACACTGAAATTAGAAGCCGCATAAATAAGTCCTTTGTAAACCCAAAGTAAATATTTTATTTAACTCATGAAACGGCCCTAAACGAAGCCAAAATATATTTAAGGGTTACATCATCTGAAATTCAGTATTGAAAAGTAAAGTAAAACTGAAAGCAAAACTAGTCCGATGTCATTTGTAGCCGCCCTCAGGATATAGTATAAATTTAATTAAAATTCTACAAGTTTATTAATCCAATGTGTGAAAAAAAAATTAACAACTTTAGTTCTTGAGGTAGTAATCAGTGTCAAGAAGCCTTCGTTTGTATTTACGCTAATAGATTTGCTATAGACACAGTATCTGGTATCAATAAAGATACTTTGCTATTCGTTTTCCTATAATATATGATGTCAGGGATGTATCTGTGTCTGATCCGATTTCTAGCTGCATCGCAATTAGAGGATTCGATTCGGATCTCGGGATCCCGGTCATATTTTAGTCCCGAAATTTTCGGGATCAAATTTAATGAATCCCGGGATTTTCGGGATTGATACATTTTTTACATAAGTCAATAAAAATGTGCGTAAAAAGAAACGCCCTTGCCTTGATTTGATGTTTTGACAGCCATCTTGTCTACACAGCTGATTTCATTTGTTTTTGCTAATGACCGGTTCTGGATTATGCGTAAAAGTGTGTAATTTATAAAGTTTCTGAGAAATTTAATTTAAAAAAAATGAGTAGGTATCTATAAACATTGGTCTCTTAAGCATATAGTTTTTTGTTTATAGTTTATCTAAATAAGTCTAAAGAAGTTGATTTTTTGAAGTTTATTGTTAGTTTCATAAATTATTTACCGAAACACAAAACAAACTAGGCACTAGTTTGTTTATTTTATAAGAAGAAAGTATAATTTTGTTTAACCGCCTTTTTGGAGATTTAAAACTTAAATATTCACAAAACTAAATGATAAACAAAAAAAATATTTTAATATGTTTTACTGTCTTTATGTTACCACTTTCCATTGCCAAAACAATCCCGGGGCTATCCCGGGATCCCGAGATTAACTGTAGATAATCCCGAAATCCCGGGATTATAAAAATCGACCGGGATCGAATCCTCTAATCGCAATGCTTCTCGTGTATCATAGATCTATTTCCAGAAAATTAAACCTGAAGAAATAAGTTTGATTATTTTACTCACAATTTACTGAAACATAGTGCTACTGCATTATATTATGCAAAGAAAAGTCTTTAATAATACTCCGAACCAAAAATTACAGTGTGTAAGTGTATCAAGCTAAAAGGACAGCTCAAAAGAAAGCTCTTTTAAAATTTTCAATTACACTTCTGAGAATGTTGTAAAGATGTCTGTACGAGTATGCAGCCTAAGACCTGTTCGTTTAGAATCAGATAGTGTTTTTTTTTTGGACATGAGATCAATACTAAATCACGTTCACCTTTCGGATCAAAACGATTTCAGTTTAAGCGTATTGCATCATATACAGCACTGTGCTGCTTGCATTACCTCAGAACAATAAAATGTAACATTTCTATATTTGATTCTAATTAATTTTCAGTGTATAGTGATATTTTTTCATAGACCACGATTAGTGGTTTTCGATCATAATAAAACTTAATACATCCATGTAAATTTTAATAAAGCAATTAAAGCCAAATGATATCTTAATGAATAGGAACATTCCATAACGTAAAAGTAATTTCACAATTTTCCATAAGCTCTTGACAAGGCCAGGAAGCTTCTTTGTGCCGTATCCTTTTAATTTTCAGGAATCTGTCTTCTATTGAAAATGAGAGTATTTTTAGCTATTTAAAACGCAAACGATACTGCGTGTTATATTATATTTTGTAGAAGATTACTGCTTTCCACGGACAACTGTAAATGCTGTTGCTGAATATTGAATAAGAAGTGCGTTTTAGGGCGAGAACGCTTTAACTTTTTTTTTTGCTGTAAACTAATGCTATATACTAACAACAACTACGATACTAAATCGTTACGAGTAGGAGAAGGAGCTGCTACTCGTGATCTAAATTACATCTATCTGTACCTGCGACACCTACTTTTCAAAGTCGCTTGTTTTTACTCTACATTCTTTATATAACTTTCAATGATTCTGAAAATTCAAAGTGGACATTACTGGCAAAGATATATCTTTGCCAGTAATGTCCACTTTGAATTTTCAGAATCATTGAAAGTCTTTCCGAACATTTCCGATTTCCGATTTCCGATATAAAAAAAGCGGAAAGAACTTTCCGCTTTTTTTATATCTACCTTATAAGGTAGATATAAAAAAAGCAGAAAGTTTTAATAAGTTAACTTTTTAATTTACGGTATTAGAAGTTCAAAATAAAAACATTAAACTCCATTCAATTTAGTAAGGTTCCTTAATTTCTCGTGTATATCTTATCTGCTGTGGACTAATATGTAAGTATACGTTATCGACGTGCAACAAATAGTTCAGAATTAAAATATTTTTTTAGGTTATCCAACGTAGTATAGAAATAACAAAAAACAATACAAGGATTAAGATGTTTGTTATTACTATTTTACTGTCTAAAAATTTGCAAAAATTACAATCACATACAAGAAATTGAAAGTGGGTGTTTTTTTCCAACTAGACAACTAGGATAAACATAAAGGTAGATATTTTATCTGAAAACCTAACATAACATAAGAAAGAGAGAGAGAGATTATGTATGTTTCTTTAGTCGAAATCAACACTTAATTCAACAAAGAAAACATAAATCAATGGACGTTAGGTACTACTGGTTCTATTTAACAAATAAGTTTTTAGATCGATATTTTTAATCTCGCTTGAGTGCTACTTTTAACGGAATGAAACAAATGCCAATACCGTAACATCAAGTCAGGAAACCTTTAGGAAATATGTTCCAGTTACGATTCAAAATCAAAATGTACAGGAATACTCAGATGAATCTGTAGAACTGTAACAAGATGATATAAATCTAACTTTATTGCAAGGTCTCACGTCGAATATAAATGTTAGATCATTCCCTTATAGGGTTTCAACTTTACAGGTTAACGGCAAATTTTACAAGACCCTCCGTTGAAATTGCGGAAGAGTTTAACAGGCTCTGCGATCGTAAATCATGCAGTTTCGTCCGCATTTTGAGGAAATTTAGTCAGATAACATTTGAGTGTATAATTTAGCAAACGATACGGTACGCCATTATTTTCTATTTTTATGTTTTACCACATCTTGTGTGGAACAAGAAATATTTAAAGATTTTTTTTGACAATTCAGTACACGAAGTTCAGTTGTAGTTGCGTTACTCTTTGGTAGTCAAATAAGTCACTACTGGCACCTATAAAACATTAAAGTTGAAAACTCACTGTTACTCACATGTTATGATAACTAATTGCGTATTTACAGAAAAGGGGGTGACCGACGTTAGTAATAATAGATTAACTGGCAGTTAAAGTGAATACAACAATCCTCATAAATAATAATGAAAACTAACTGGGACTCACATAGCTATCGATGAGTAGACTTAAGAAATTATTATTAGTAATGCTAATGACACAAGAGTGAGTGAGAGAGACAAGAGTGTATAGACTGCAGGTATATCAGGCCGCTACTACACCCATGAGAGGGAGGCAAAATTTAATACGGATGTAGTTGTCAGTCAAAACTCTGTATAAAATAACGCTCCCGACCTGTGGTCCAACCGCTATGTCCAACTGGTTGTACCACGGGTAAGTAAAACTATCCATGGTCCAACCGGTTGTACCACAGGGAAGCAAGTTTACCCGTGGTCCAATCGGTTGGACTACGGTTAAGTGAATTTATCAGTAGTCCAACTCTAGATAATTTCTGTTAATTCTGTCACAGTGCCTGGATTTGATTTGTATAAGACAGATTTTAGATATCCTCATAAAAAAGTCGCAAGGGCTCGGGTGACCGAGGTAACCACGGCATGCTGTTGTTGCGAGAGATGTTTTATTTGTGTTTGAAAACTGCATTCATAGACACATGGGTCGTATGTTCCATCCTGCTGGAACCAAGTGTTTCGGTTAAAATGTGAACTAAAATGACTAATCAATTCAAAGATAAGGTAAGGTCCTATTATGGTGGATGCCGACATAATAATATAACATAATACGATAACCTTAGGCTCGATAACCTTATCCCAGTAACGGGAATTTTATTTGTTCACATCACCTCCGATGTAAAAATGGGCTTCATCACGAAAGAAAATGTTCCCCATGCATATATCTCAGCATAGGTTTCAAAGTGAGAATCGTGTAAATCTTGAAGGATCTGAATTTTGTATGGACGAAACTTGAGTTTTTTTCGCATTATAACTTGTAATGTTGATCTTGGTATCCCCAATATTGACGAACGTGCACGGAGCGACAAGCGTGGATTTTCAGTCACAGAAAACATGACTCTCTCAATATTTTTATCCGTGGCGTTTATAGTGGTACCCGTGGCGTCGTAGTTGGTGAAGGTCCTGCTCTGGGTTTATTCATTGTTGATCCTGTAAGTCTAAACTTGGCTATACACGCCTGGATAACATACGGATACGGTATCGATTGTTAAACCGACGGCGAGCTTCAGTTAGCGAAAAACCAAAGGCAAAAGCGCGATGCTCTCCAGTCCACTGGTCCATAGCTTTGAAAAAATCCGCAACTTTGCTGCTTCTAATGGCATCATTTTTATCTTGACAGATTGACGCGTTCGAAAATTAAAAATATTTAAACCACCTTGTATAACCAGTTGGACAAAGCATTTGTTAATACACCAATTTGACAGTAGCCCCTCAGTACAATAAATTGTAGAAAAGATAAATTCTCTCAGATGGACTATGTATAGCTGTACTTACACGTAGTACAACCTAGTTGGTCATAGCGGTTGGACCACGAGTCGGGAGCGTAAAATAACAATGTGAAAAACTTATTCGTTACAAATCGTGTTAGTTTTGAAAGAGAAGCTGTTGACTGTTACTATCAAGTTAATCGATATAAAGCGATGTAAATCGACTCGACATCAATAAATCTAACAAAACAGTGCCATAGCTAATGCAATTCATGCATTTTTTTGGGAAGGAGTTTAGAGACTTTGTCATGACAACAAGTTTTCATCAATGAGCCACCGCCATCATGCAATTTGACACCCATCGATTTTTTGTCTCTTTTAAGTCTGCGCGAAACAGACAACACTTTCGACGAGCTCATAGCTAACATTTGAGATACAATAAATAAAAAAAAGTATTAATTATTTCAGATTCTGTGATTGTGTAATCACACACAATCTACACAGTAAGTCCTTCCACGGTAGTAAAAGTAAATTACACAGAATAGAGTTTAGTTGTTGAGACCTGGTGATTAATGATACTATCGGAGGCCAAGTTATTCAGTATTCTCTTGGAAAGCTGTATTGATTTGCAGTGCTTTTTCAGTCGGCCTGCTTTTATTAAGTTTTGAAGTCAGTTGAAAGAAAGCAAGACAAGACAAAGACAAGATATATGTTTATCTGTGGGATACTCAGTATAACCTACACTTCGTGTTACTTTTACTATTAATGTTAAAGAGCGAAAAGTAAAGCGAGAGGAATAGATTGCCCGACCCGATAAGAACGACGGAATAAGCTTAATCCACTTCACCGATCTAATTAAAGTCCACTGCTCTATTATTGACGCTGGAGATTGTTTTCTTCTACCCTCATAAATTACAAGTAGAGTATGTAGAGTAAGGTAAAATTGTAATTGGGGCAGGTAAATGTTCCACTTTTAGTAGAAAAGAGGTTTTAACGGAGATAGTCAAATTGTAAAATACTTTTGTCAATGATCATAAACGTAAATATTTTTATATTAAGACTGGTAAGATATTTGTGGTCATATAAAGTGCTGGTTTGATTACATAAATAGGGTATTTATATAATTTAGTTACTGTTATGTGTGAGAACTCAATATTTCACAGTTTACATTTTTAGATGAAAACTGCTCAATTTATACGCAACTACAATAAATTATGAAAGCTTATTTTTAACAAATTAAAAAAAACCGAACAAGTACGAGTCGCACTTACCCACCGAGGGATTATATTTCCGGAATCGAGTCTCTTAGTTTTTTCCGAGATTTTCTTCAGTTCCCAACACTGTGAAATTGTTTCTCGATGGCTGATTACTTTAAATACAAACCATATTTTTATGATTCAATTACAGATGTATAGTTTGTTGATTTTTCCCTGTACTTGTAGTATAAGACGATGTTACTTGTCAAATTTCATAGTTCTAGGTCAATGGGAAGGACCCTATAAATTTGCATTACCTTGAGAGTCGAAATATGCGCTTTGTGGCATAAACGGACGTATGATTTTTTTTTTGTTAACTTAAAAGATTTTTTTACAGCTTAAAGGTACTGTAGACCTGAGAATATGGTTTTAATTTCGACTCGATACCTCGATACACGTTGCTGAGATAAAGGATCTTGACAGATGAACAACAAAGTGATCCTATATAACGGAACCCCGTTTTCAAAATATTGAACTTGGCTCCTATTTTTACATTTATGTTTTTGATGGTATAATGTTTAAAGATCTAAGGATAATACTATATGTACGGGAAAGTGGTGATCAAAGATACAGCACTGACACAGATGACATAATGGTAGTTGGCTAGATGACCATTGCGCCAACCGTGAATAATCCTGATGTTTTGCTGTTCTTTCTTCAAGCATTTTTTAAACTACACACACCTTACACAAGGCCGTCTGGTCCCAAACTAGGCAGAAACTGTACAATGGTAGCTAAACTGCTAAAAACATTCTTTTATATTTCTAAATACATACTCGTACATACCATAGAAAAGTTATACCCATACACATAAATGATTGTGCTTAATACACCATTATTAGTCCTGGGTGGGAATCAAACCCACGACCTCCGGCTTATCAGTCAGGGTCACTAACCACTAGATCAACAGGCCCGTCAGATTTTGTCCATTTATTGTGTAGTAAGTGTAAGTTACATTTTCAACTTTGGGCAAGAAGCTCTAACGTTCAGTTTTCTACGACACGTTTACTGTTCGCATGTTCCAAGCACACCGAAGTTTATGGAGGTTATGATTTAATACTGATGTTGCCGGCAATAACGACGTTGACTTATAAAACTGTCTATCAAGGTGACCTTTGTCGAAGCTTGGTTTACGGCCTAATACAACACGCTACTGATATTCCTTTGCTAATATTTTTTTAAGCACAACAAACACTATTGTTGTTGCTGCTACAACTGCTATTGTTCTAAGTGAAATTACTCTAAACATACATTTATTATAATTGGTATATTTGTTTCCACGTCATAAATAAAAATATATTACATTTATAATTTTTAGGTTGCTTTGTTACGGAAACATAATTAATTGCTTGTTATATTTTATCGAAAGTAAATTAAACCTAATTGAAATGTGTCGCAAAATGATTTTAATGTAGTGTTATAAATTGTTAATACCCTAACTAACACGAAGGTTTATAATATATTATATTTATGTATAAGCGTAAGTCTAGATCGAAACAAAAAATAAACAGAATACAGTATAAAAGGAAATTAGATAAATAAAAAGCGATACAGATAAATTAAAATATTTAATCTGTGTTTTCTAATTGATATTCATTGCATTAAAACTCATTCGTGATTTGTGCCATTGAAAATCAAATCATTTATATCAGCACAACCACAACGATAAGCCGACTGGCGTCAGATTAAAACGGTTTGAACATTGCCATCAGAAGGCCAATTCTTGTAATAAAAGTTCGGTCTCAATTCAGTTCCAATCAACTTTCGATCTCACAACTGTCATAAAAGGTATTCTCGTAGTAAATTATTAAACATCCAACATTGACTGTAGTGTGCTTATATCGTTTTGTAACTCAAAATTGAATCGGTAATCTGCTATTCTTTGTAATACTTTGCTATTTTAATACGAAAATACATTTTATGTCAGTTGTGAGATCGAAAGTTGATCGGAACTGAATTGAGACCGTACTTTTATTACGAGAATTAGCCTTTTGATTTCTAGCTTGTCAGTTGTTTATTAAATGCAGTTTTGAGAATATCATTTCAAAATCTACTAGCTAGTTACTATAAAACTGCCTAAAATACAAATATAATCAATACAACGCTTAAATTCATACAATGATATGATGTGAATAATGAAGTGAAGAGTTGCGTGTGTGTTGTGTTGGTCCAATGCCATTGTTCCATTGTTCCAATTCCAGTGCCAATTCTACGAATATTGTCTATTTATTATCATAGTTTAGAAATTAAAATCAATACCTTAGCATTATGTAATGCTCGAAAAAATGCATCAAACGTTGTTCAAATAGCTGTCAATCGCAATTTCAGTTTTCCAAATATAGCTAATATCTTCGAGATATGTTCTATTTCGCCCCAGTATTATATAACGGAGTTAATAAAGCATTAAACATCTATCCTCACTCATCCAGAGAGTGTCGGTTGCTTACGGACAAATGGCTAGCTTCACTCTCATACGAAGAGTTGGAGAATCTAACTAAATGGTGAGGAAGTTCTGCGCGCAATACGTACATTCACAAACACACACACACACACAAACACACACAAACACACCACACACACACACAACACACAAACACACACTATACCCAAACTTTATTGTAATCAATGGAATGATTCTGTCGTCTCCTTCCTGGAGGTGGACGTTAATAGCCATGACACAGTTTTTAACTAATATGGCTGTTATCGAACATCTTTAAATTATATATTGTTTTCTTGTTCCAAATAAAGTTTTATTATTATTATTATTTGGTTTCATCATCATCTTCATCAACAGCCTTTATTAGTAAACTGCTGGACAAAGGCCTCTCCTTAGGAAGGAGGTTTTGCCCTACTGTACCACGCTGGCCAGTAGTGCTGTTGTGTTTTCCTGGGTAGTTTCCTCCATTAGTCGGCTCTTACGACGCCCACGGGATGAATACGGGTGGTGATACTCCGTATTCTTAATCCGTCACCACGGACAGGCTATTACTTTAATGGACTATTTGGTTTAATTAATGCCAAGTACAGTTCAACCTGAATTTCATGGTACATTTCCTTATCTTGAAGCTTTCGCGTTGGCTTTGGCTGTCGTTCAATAGCTAATTACTTTAATGATATTGAGATAAAGTTTGATAACAAATAGTAGATTATTTGACAATTATAGTAATGGCTAGACCATTTTGATAATAATGTGTGACACATTTATATTTATCACCGTTACAAAACAAGTGTACCTATGTACACATACCACATAGAAAATTACTCGGATTTATACAGACAAATTGTTGTCAGAAACTATTGTCCTCATGTTATGCCGCATATACCTACATCATGCGTTAAAACAGATCGTATTTAATTTTCCCATTCGTATAGTAGTTTATTTATTTGATTAACTTTAATGATCACTTGGCGCTCCTTGGGGGAGGTCTTCGTTCAGCAGTGGACGGCGTAAGCAGGCGTACTGAGAGATAATAATACGAGTATATAAGAGACTGTTAGGTTGGTCATACGATCTATTGGACAGAGTGAAGTGCAGAAGAAAAACGAGAAAAGGTGACCTTACCATCATGTGGCATAAATACTGGAATGAGATAATAGACAATTGACTTTTTTTCTAAAAGACTAGGAATATATCCTGTGTCGCGGGAGACTTTACAAACATACATGAAACGGACATAAAGAACATCTAGACTCAGAACATCAATTTGTGAATCATTGTCGTCCCATGTGGGGATCGAACCCACAACACTCGGAGTAGTAGGAAGCGGCGTGGCGACAGCTTAAACCACTACGCCATCCGGGCAGTCAATTGACTAACTACGTTTTTCCATAAAACCTTGCAAAAATGTTCTGAAGTGACACTAATATACCTTTGCCACGAATCATTAATAAGTTATAGGGAAAGTTATTAAAAAGTATTAAATAGGTATTGGCTCTAAAAGTTAGCAGTAGCTAAAGTTTGAAATGAAAATCTAACAGGTTGACATGTCACTTTATAAGACCAGAGCTTTAAAAAAGATCTCAACTTTCAACTTCAAGCGCCGCGCCGTAATTAAAATGTGTCTCGACAAGGTCTGTCAGAAAAAATATATCACTGTTCTGTTCTCCGTAATTAGTTATTTTTACTTATAAAGGAGAACGGAACAGAATAGGGGAAACTCGGAAATTAATAAAAAATCTTTGCTTATTGGTTATTTCTAGTATTTTGACCAGAGAGTTCATTGTTTCTTGTTTCTTCTAGAATCGCTGTTTTAATGGAATCGCCAATAAGTTCGTTCCATTCATTTAATCATTATGCATTTAAAGTGATAGCGATATCGTAACTAAACGCGTAAGAATTTCATTCCGTGTATATAATTTACTGCAATTTATTAAGGGAACATTGAGAACGAATGCATACCTACTCTTTTTAATAAAAACCAACGAAAAACAATATTTAAATATATAAAAAGTAAAAAACCTTTTTAATAACAAGGTTTTATTGAAACTCACTAAAAAGAATAAAATAAACTTTTACTAACAAGTTATAACGTCATTACACAATTTATACGATATAAAATCTTGTCGCGAGATTTAAGTTTTCGTATTTACTTAGTTTAAAAATTAATATCAATCAGATCAAGTTATTTAATTTAAGTGCTTGTTTATCTACAAAGATAAGTCTCGCGACAAGCTTTTATATCATATAAACCATTTTAATCAAAACAAACAACTCAAGGTCCCTATAGCTCAATTATCTATAAATGTCAACCATCCTAGGCAGAGCAGAGAAAACTACCCAACTTCTTAAAAACTATTTAGTGACTTGACCTGTAAACAGCGCCAGATCTAGCAGTACTTGACTTTTTTATGGTCCTATACCAAAGTTAACGAGCAGACGGGTAACCTGACTAAGAATCACAAGTGCGTCGCAGGACTTTGAATGGCCTAGCCAGAATTAGGAAAAACTTAAGCCGGCTCATGTGCACTGAATCATGGCTCTTCTTCTGCTCTTGTCAGTTCTCCGCCTTCAGATTTGCCTTAGACCGGGCATGGGATTCCAGAGGACATTGCAAGATTATATTTAATGTTATAAGTTATTTAACTACGTTTACTTTTTAGTTTAACAGTGTATTCTGTGGTTAGCATTTTTTTATCAAGAATATAAAGGCTTGCGATTTTTCGCAGACCGTCATAAATCGTACCTCAAACAATTTAGCCGTAAAAGTCGGGACTGACTGTTTTATATGGTTACTATAGCCATATAAAATAGTCATTCTCAGTCAGCCTATATGGCAGGCATGATTTCAAGATATAGCATTATAAACTGTATCAAATATATCAACTGTTATTTAATTAAAAAATATACTAGTAATAAATCTAAAAGAAGCCATAGTCCATCTAATCTAAGAGGTACAGTTTGACGTTTCATACTTTTCAAGCCGAAACAATTTTATATTGGCGTAACTCACATAATTAAAATATTTTTTCCGTAAAACCATGGAATTATGAAGCTATTTCTATTTGATCACAAGATGTACAGCCTTGGCCAAAAGTATTAGGCACCCTACATTTTACTTAAAATAAAGGAAAAAAAGAACTTGTACTTTTTGAATTGATTTATTACCATTAAATTACACAAAAAAGAATGAAAAAAGCTTAAAATCTAGTCGGTCCACCTTTGGATTTAATTACTGCACTAATTTTAGCTGGCATGCTGCGTACAAGCTAAGTACAATCCTCCCTTGTAATGGCATGCCATTCTTGTACTAACGCATTTTTAATGCCGTTTTCGATGTGATACTATGCTCTTTAATCTTGCGCTTCAAAATGCTCAAAAGATGTTCAATTGGGTTCAAATCTGGTGACTGCGCTGGCCAATCAAACAAGTCAATGTTGTTTTCAGGAAACCAACGCATCGTAGTCGCTGACTTATGACAAGGTGCATTGTTTTGCTGGAATATAACTCCCTCTAAGTTGGTATCGCCGAAAACACTCGTTAGCGAAGGCATAAGCGCAGTTTTAAGCACTTTTATGTACTTTTCGTTGTTCATACGACCTTCGCAAACAAACATTTAGCCAACCCCATAAGTAGCCATGCATCCCCAGATCATTATGCTGCCTCCTCCATGCTTTACTGTCGGTACGACGCAATCTGGATGGTATTCTTCGCCCACACGTCGCCTCACGAAGGTCACAACTGGCGTTCCAAATATCTGTTGAAAAAATAAAAAAAAACACTTTTTTTTAAACTGCCTTAACTTTTATTATTTGAGTTAAATAAATAGCTGACCATGATTATTAATAAAAAAAGCAGTAAAATTTACTTAACTCAAAGTTAGATTCGTCAGACCATACCACATTGGCCTAATCTTACTTACTTACTTATTGGCTTTCCAGCCTCTTCGGACAAAGTAGCAGCAAGCTCTTATGATGTTTTCTTCCGATCTTTCATAGATTCGCGTATTAATTTTCTGTCCTCGCGCTTCGAAGTCACACGTTTTCTGCCTGTTCTTGGTTTATTAGCGTGACTGCCAGTCTCAGCAAACCGTTTGATAGCAGATTGCACAGCGCAACGCGAACATTTCAATAAAGTAGCAATTTCTTTTTGCGACTTCCCTTGTTCATGGAAAAGTTGTATTTTTACTCGGTTTTGCAAACTAATTTCACTTCTTTTCGGCATTTTTAAATAAATTACGCGCCAATGTAATCACTTTGTTAGAAATAAAAGCTTGTTTACTCGTTAGAGTCCTGAACACAAGTGACCAAACATTGACTGATAAGAACGCATAAAAACAAATCCTTTGTTTTCAGTCACCAGGTGTTTTGTGACCATAACAGATAGCTGCTTGCTTTTCTAGGAAGTTATTTGTGACTCCGGCATGCCATCTAAAATAAGCATTTATTCATTGTTCAATCAGTAAACATGAATTGTGCATTTTTCTGGGGTGCCTAATACTTTTGGCCAAGGCTGTACAATTCTTATTATAAATTTAAATGTAAATCTTTTAAGCAAAGCAAAAAGAAAATATATAATAGGGGAGCCCCAGAAGGGATTTCGGGAGTTACTCGAGCGTGTCAGATTAAGATAGGAGGAATACATACTGAGGTACTCAAATAGGTGTACTATTTGAGTACCTCCACCATACATGAGCCCTGTATATAGGGGGGATCGTCTAGGGCAGCCCATCAGATTAGTTTAAAAAAAGCGATGGCAAAAAATACTCGAGCGTGTAAGATTAAAGTAAGGTGAGTCAATTATATGCACATTAGTGTGTATCTAAGAAAAACAGACGATTTGAGCGTGTCATAAAGCAGTAGGTGGGTCACAAAGTTCTAAAAAAAACACATTACCTTGGCATTTCTTTTTTATTTTGAAGCAAACAATTGAAGAAATCTTCTTTAAATGTCTACATAATTTTTCATGCCTTTGTGACATTTTATAAAAAACTAGCTGACCCGCGCAACTTCGTCTGCGTCTCTCAATAGTAATAAATTTTCTCCGTTTTCGAAACACTCTTCATTGGTGCTCCGCTCCTATTGGTCTTAGCGTGATGATATATAGCCTATAGCCTTCCTCGATAAATGGGCTATCTAACACTGAAAGAATTTTTCAAATCGGACCAGTAATTCCTGAGATTAGCGCGTTCAAACAAACAAACAAACAAACAAACAAACAAACTCTTCAGCTTTATAATATTAGTATAGATCACAAAATTAAAATATTTCAAACCGTCAGATTTAAAATACCCTGTCAGATTCTCGGAACCGTCAGATTTTTGGCTAGTATGACAGGAACATCAAGCTGAACCGTCTGTTTAAAATCTAGCACTGTCGGGTATTTAGAAATGGCGATTTTTGAAATTTGCAGACTGCATTTTCGATAATTCGCTACCAGCTTGGGTCACTTTAAAATCGTCAGACCTTTTAATGAGCACTTTTGGAGTCCAAATAATATGTCCCCAAAATATCTGATGCGCCCGAATATTTTTTTTATCGATTTCCTCCCCTTACATTTTTGATAACCTGTAGACACATCAACAACATGATATGACTTTTAATCATTAATCATTAATATTCGTAATCAGCGTCATTTATAGTCGCCAAAAGCCACGTTTTTCCGAAGGTTTAGGTGAGGTAAGGTTTTCCTAAGATATAATAATATAAGGGCTTATACAGTAACATGATTACGAGTGTATATATATATATATATATATATATATATATATATATATATATATATATATATACAACCATTTTTAAAGCTAATAAAATGTGCAAGAAAGTGAAAAATAAGGGAGGAAATTCTAGTATCTAGTACAAAAATAAAAGTAAATTAAATAAAATTAAGTTAGAATATTTACAACATTAACACTATCTACATACAAGCATCAAAAAATTCCTCCGCATCATCGCCTACTGGTAGCGTTCCCAGAAGACTGGCAGCATTGCCACGTTGAATGGCAATGCTAATTCTCTGTGCTAGAAAAAGACCAGCCTTCTGATCACGAGAAGTGTCAATCAGTAGTTTAGCTAGCTGTTTGTATATAGTATGAGCACTTGGACCCCATGACCCTAAAGTTATATATATATATATATATATATATATGTATATGTCTGCAAACCTGTAATCGAATCGTAAATACAAAGAAATGATATTGATATCTCTTAAGAATAGGATATTGCAGCAATTAATTTCTTTGACCCGTTCCTTATTCTTCAATCTGTCAGAACTGTCAAACGGTACCTCTTAGATTAGATGGACTATAAAAAGTATTATAAATTGTCGTTCAGAAACTTATACGAGGTATAACACTTGTTCCCTTGGGCGTCGTAAAGGGACAAAAGATTTAGCCTTGAAAGGGACAGAGGTGTCCAGTTATCGATAATGTGTCTTGAGAAGATTTCACCCGTTCGGATAATTTCATCCATAAGTGATATCATTCCATTATTCTGAACTCTCTGAACTATTGTCTTGCTACTACTTGCTGAAAAGGGCTGCTCTTATTGCACATATGTATTCCTACGAGGTAAAATATTTATTAATGTAAAATATATACATATTACATATTTACAAAACCACAAACTAATTATATCTAAAGCTTATCTTTGAAGGACGCGGCACAGACGGATGGATGGATGTGTGTGTGTAATCATTGAGAAAGGCATGAACGTTTAGAAAATAAATTCACTATAATAGTATTTATGTGAAATCAGTTGAATTTTTACTTAGAAATCTAATAAAATTTAATTATAATTTGGTAGGTCTAATAAAATGAATATAGCTGTAGGCTAATATAGTTGGAAATGTGTTATAAAGCTTGTCTTTTAATGCTGGTTATCACCTGAAAGATTTCGAACTTAAATCTGAATTAATAAAAAAATTCAACGGAGGTACTGGCAGTAGCAAGATAGTAGTAATGAATAAACCTGAAGGTTTAACCTGACTATTATTTAAGTGAAAAGCACAACGTAAGTAAAGAAATATTACATCACGGTTCTCGGACGCCCAATAAAAATAAACATCGAGGATCACGTTTTGTGAACTAGGGATAATGAAGACATTTAAGGTCCTTTCTTAGAATATATTCGACCTCGGCATTTGTAGTTGTGCTAGCAGTTAATTAAGCATCACCTTGGTTACGGAAGTAACGATCAATTTTATGGGCGTACATTCAAATGTTCGAACTTGTATTATAGTTATTATACTGTTAATAAAGCAATATTAACTGAGAATTTATCTTCGATAGTAATTCAGAGGTTTAATATTTATCAATGGCTAGAAAATTGCTAAACGTAAAACCTGTTCGAAGGTTATTCTCAGGAATTTGGCTTACGATTATCTAAACTTATACTAAAACTTTTGACTGCACGGATGGCGTAGTGGTTTAAGCGGTCACCTCGCCGCTTCCTACTGCACCGAGTGTTGTGGCCTGGGGGCTCGATCCCAACATGGAACAACACTTTGTATCTTCCACAAATTGTTGTTCTGAGGTTGAGTGTTCTTTGTGTCCGTTTCATTAATGTATGTAAAGTCCGCCGCGACCGAAGGTAATACTCATATACCTAGTGCGGAAGTTGTCTTTAAAATAAACTGTATATTTTTATGGTATAGACTTATAGACCATAAAGAAGCAGACGGGTCTCCGGATGGTAAGTGACTACGACCGCCCAACGATACCTGCAAAGTAAGAGACACAAGTCTTTGCGGTCTTTTTAGTGATCTCAGAACTAGGAGGACAAATATATATATTTCAAACACCCTTCTAAATTCTGGTCATAAAGTCAATAAAAAATCGAACTACTGTCTGTACAAAACTTGAATACAAGCACCACGTCTTTGTGCACACCTAAACGGCTAGACCGATTTTGATGAAAAGGACTGAATATGTAATTTAAAACAGTGCTGTTTATAAAAATATTTGTAATAATGTAATGTAATTATATATAACAAAGGCTAGAATGCAATACAAAGGTTTCTAGCAAAAATAAGACAGAACATGCACGAGAAGTTAAGTTAGGTATCGTATCGAAGGTTTTGAGGTGATTAAAATATATGTAGTAATAATGTTAGGATTTTTAATAAAGGCTAGCATGCAATACAGGATTTTTCAGCAAAAAATCAGCAGAAACAATAATGCATATTAAAAGTTAAGTGCTAAAAAAAAGGTTTTTAAATATTAATAACGTATAAGGTAAACTTTTTTTACGTGTGGAAACCCCCCTTGGGCCGTCCCCCACTGGGGTTTGCAGCGGGATGGTGTAGGAATCGGGAACCGGGAACTGCTATTATTAAAAAATCGGATCCCTCCTAGCACCTATCCGCGATAGTGCGGGCACCATCTTCGAGTACATTCTCTATTTAGGCGACGCAGCTGGCAGCATGAGGTGCTGGCTCCGCCGCCCTAGTTTGTATTCATCGAATTGGGTCATGATGTCCCCGCAGAAGGATATGACCGCGGTAAAATATCTGTCAATACCGGCCATAGAGCATATGACGGCCGATAGTGAGTGATCCTGTCCAATGACTGAAATAAGGATCCGACGCTGCGGCGCCCAAGCCTATCACATTGCCTGAGCTGAGCTGAGTCCTCACTGCAATCGCAGTGGTGGCAGGCGAGACTCAATTAGCTCCTAGCGACCGAGTTCAGGTACTGGTCTGAAGGAAAGGTTCAAGTGCTGCCGCCCTTCCACCACGCTTCCGACTCCAAACACCACAGGGGGCGTCTTATTCTGGGAGTGGTCAGAGCCGACGCCCACACTGATGCACAGTGCCATTCACCGGACAACCCCCGTGTACAGTATATAGTTTCATGTACTTAGTAAACTGCATCAGCTAAAATGGTCTTACTTGGCTGTGTTTACTCGTATATTTGAACTTAATGTGTTTATAAGTATTGAAACTTGATACAAACCAGCGTTTTTACCCCCTGGAGGATCTATAGAGAGAGCTTGCAATCAAGTTAATTAGGTAAAGCTTCCCTCAATAATTACGAGTACGAGTAGATTACATAGTGTAATCCTTTTTTGTGTCAGCCATCGTCTGAATAATTTACAATTTAAAAATGTATTACGAAACAAAAGCTTACTTTAAAGCAGCGATATAATAGAAGTTTCTAATTAGAAATTCACGATAGTAAGAGTTTGTAGAATACCTTGCTTGAATTTAATGTTTCAAACGTTTTCAGTTTTCAAGGCCTCTACACGACAAGTTCATCAGAAATTTAACATCGCTCTACAATGCGTTTTATATTTTTTCGATTAAGTAAAAACATAGCCTTTTTCTTTTGCTATTTATAACTTTATTTAATACAATACGTATTGATAAAGCAAACAATTCAGTTATGTGTGCCAGGCTGTATTTCCGAAATACTTTTTATACATGAATTTCAGACGAAACTGCAATACAATGAATGCCAAATGGAGTAAGCAAACAAGGCCAGTCGGGCCGAATAGTGGTGCCAAGATTTTTGAAGATTGCTCAGTGACCTGAAGTGATATTGACTAATAAAAGAAGACTGCCAGAAATAGGTCAAACTGGATTAAAAACCCAAAAAATAAATAACAGGAAATATTGGGTTCGAATAATAATGTCATCACATAAAACTTAAAGTATGAATAACCTGTGATTGCTTAAACACCAGACCTTAAGCTGAGAGACGAATGTTCGCCGAGTCTATAAGATTGAACCAATTATTGCGACCTTCTACATCAAAGGAGGAACGAACCTCATACCTTCCTAAAAAGAGAGAGCCTGAGGCACAAAAGTATTGCCTAGCGCTGTATTCGGGTAATAGGATGCTCCACTCCTAATACCTAACGCTAATGCCAGGCCACCTGACTGTCAGCGAGTATTGTGAGAAGGTTTCTAGCCAAGCACGTAACAAATTTATTTAAGTAAAACATATTGCTAAACTACTTAAGACCTCTTAGGTACACATAGAAAAGTTTAAAGCTTAAGTAAACAAAAACACGATCACGGTGTTTCAAAAAAACCGAAGCCCTGAATGGCAATGAAAACTTTCTTTAATCAGTATGTAGCTGGATTCACAAACCTAAATTAAAACAAAATACAAAATGTTTGCATACTTTTAAAATAGGTCTAGCAAACACGACTGATTATCTCAACAAACAAACTGGCAAATAAAACAGTGGTCTTATTAAATTGAATGAGATCTTGAAGCTACAATGAAAAAGTTCAATATACCTGGGCAAGTCTCACCTTCTCAGTGACTGCAAGACCAGCATATTCTTCAGGAGCAAGGCAGTCACCTTTCAGCCAACTCGCTAGCCGGCCTAATTCTCCGAGCACATTAGAAGGATTCAATGAGCTCAACGCCATTTCTTATTACTCCGAGGAACTAATTTAGTTTTATTCTATTTCATTACATAAACTTTTGAAATGTAAGTTCTCTGATTTGTTTTAGTCAAGTTTCTTTAGAGTTATTAAGTTAAAATCATAGCTCTTCCTATATATATTTTTTTAAACTTTACTGCACATTACGTATTATTTATGTAAATAAACACAAATCGCTAAACTTTAAGTAACATGAAAGTTCAAAAATAGCTAAGTATATTATTTTTTTGGTCGATTATAACATAAAATAAGAAAACACTTTTTTATTATATTCTGCAAAAGAGACAAAGAGGTCTAATAAGTCCAGACTATATTGCCCGCTCTCTAACGAAAAACGTTCCTCTCTCCGTAACAGCGCAAAGTCAACTGGAAATAATCGGGAATGTAAAGTTATTTGTCATCAAAATATTCACATTTTCAGATTTAATATGCTAGGACAACCAAAGCTACGCTCTATTATACCTCCGTAAGGTACATTTCGAATTACCAAAAAGGCTAAAATAGGACTTGAGGCGCATGCGCCAATGAGAGAGACAACACTTCTGGGTAGTGGTATATTTGACAGAGGTAGTGAATTTTCACAATTTGTCTTACAACTGTTGTTGTTAGACGTCAGGGTTGAAATATCCAATAGGGGAAGTTACGACGGACTTACGAACACGTTTTTCTTTCATCAGTTTCAGTATCGTAAGTTAGAGCGTTGAAGTTATGCAGTTTTCATTGCCATTAGCCATTTTACTTCTATAGAACTTTTACTGATAATCAAGAACATATTTCAGGTGATAATAAACATTTATTATCATCATCTTTATATGTAAATGACCTCTACATATAAAGATGAGGGCAGACAGTGAGCGGGGCGCAGGTCACGCCGCAAGACCGTAACGCTTCTATCAGTCACTGTCAGCCTCAATCTTTATAGTGGATAACAATAATTATCTCATCGTCATTTTAACTATTCTCAATATCAGTGTGGTTTTTTCATTGTTGCTAGGTCACACTATTGTGAAGATTTGAGTACCTTATCATCCATTGTTTGTTTCTTTTTTTCTTATTATTACCACAGAAGAAAAAAAGTCAAATGCTGTTAATGCAAATGCATTAAACAAAACCACTTAAACATTGTACAAAAACAAATGATTTTTGTCTTAAATTAACTTCCAGCCCATTAATATACATCACATTCTTTATCAGTCTGCTGTTCATGAACTCAAAAATCTTTAAAATATTTGATCCTGTTAGAGATGTTATTCATTTGTTGAACCTTATTTAATTTTGTGCAAAACAAGCCATTATACACAATTATATAAGCTCCAATACTGACATAGCATCTGAATATTTATGCATATTTACACTCCTGCCTTTATCTCTGAAAAAAAATAATGACAATAAAACTAGCAATATTAGACAGGGGATTCTACACATATACTAAGCAATATGATACTATAACATACAATAAATTATAATTAATTATAATTAAATCTGTACAATAAATTTAATAATATTAAATGTAGGAATATGCTTCAAAAAATGCTCAAATGTGAACAAAATTTGTTAAAATACTTATGCCCTGTCTATGCACATATCAATATAAATATGAATCAAATATTTCATTGTGTTTCACTAATATTTATTTATTGTTATTATTAGTTTTATCTAATGTAGGTTTATCTCTCATTTACAAAACTATTACGAAAATTTAATATTTTATCTCAGCACCTACCGCATCATATTTCTACAACACCTTAAAGTCGACTGAGAGATAATGGTTCATGGCATTAAGTCCACCTTTGTACAACATGTGCAATTGGTATTAAATAAATATATGTATATAAATGATATTTATGATATGATTTGGCAAGTTTTGTCATTTATTTAAATCATATATTATTATGCCTGGGGTAGACAGCTGATGTGCTTAAAAAGTAATACATCCATAAAAAGGATTTTGCTTACCATTACCCAACTGTATAAGAACATATGTTTAATAACAATGCTATTCTGAGACTATCCGAATAGTTTCCATTTGGCATTCTCTCAAAATCTAATCTCATCTCATTTCATTTCAATCATTAAATTACAAAGTTGAGTATCTTTTCTTATAATAACTTTTATAGGTTCAACAGCTGAAATCTAACATTCTAAGTAAAAGCTCAATAGTAAAGCTAATTGAACTAAAACTAAATTTCGTAATTACCTATTAATTCATCTAATAATATCTTTTAAATAATTCAAATATACAATAGGAAGATGGTTATTTTATAATAATAATAATAATAATATTCTACCACATTCACACAACGCCATCTAGGCCCAAACTAAGCAGAGCTTGTACTATGGGTGTACTAGACAACTGATATAAATACATATATACTTTTTTTTTGTAAATACATACTTATTATACACACCAATTAAACACCAAATGTATCACCTATAATTATTGTTTAGATAATCAAAGGTCTTACAATTAAGTGTGGTCTTATTGATTCCAGTGTTATAGGCCAAGTGACAGCTAATTTAGTTTGGAATTCTTTTTTAAATTACGTAAAAAAGAATAAAAAAACGAGATTTTTGTATGTACTCAAATGTTATTAAAACTTAATAATAATTAATTCTGTAAATTGTGAATTAGACACTAAATTTCTATAGTATATAAACATATATGTTTTATGATGCATACATAAAAACAAACATCTGCAATAGCTTTGAAGAGATAACAAATACGATTATGTTATCATGGCATTTGAAAATGAATAATATTAATTCTTCATTTATACATACCTACTTTTTGTTTTGTCTCACTAATATATTTTTACTGATAGTACATTTGTTCATGTTATACACTGTCGACATAAAGAATAAAGTATTCATTAAGGTGCAATTTCAAATGGCAGAAGTGTTTGCAAATTAGAATCAATTAACATTGAAAGATTCCAAACTTGTGCAGATAATTTAAAATCCGTTTTTTTAGACATTTAGAATTTATGGTTTCTGTTAAAATCTAATCTTACCTTAGGTGTTTTGATGATATCCATAGCAGCAGGTCACAGAAATCGATAAAATAACCAATTCACGTCAAGTCTACATATGTTTTGTGTATTTAATTTTGGCGTACACAATTATATCAACAAAAGACTAAGGTATTATAGTTCAAATGATAAATGTCCGTTTTCTCCTCAATAAATTTATGAAAAAGATACTCAAACAAACAATAACCCACCGACTTGTTTGCTTTCTTTGACAATTAATTTCTGCGGACATATGTTTTGAGCTCAAACATCCGAGATGTAGATGTCGCAAAAGAGCTTCAAGCTACATCTACAATGACTATGTTTTATTTAAATTTTATTGTAGTTACAATAAAATTTAAGTCATCATCTGCCCCTATTAAATACATATATATAATGGCTCGGTGGTGCAGTGGTAGCGTATGCGACTTATTAACTTTTTATCCAGTGGCGCTACTCAGACTCCCTCGTAAATACTCATTCTTGACTTTGTCCATTCAAGTCACACATCACATCCACGCGTCGGTGGTAAGCACGCGATGACGTCTTGGTAGAAGGATGCGACCGCGGTAAAACATCAGTCACTACCGGCCATGGAGCGTATGATTGCCGGTAGCGAGAGATCCTCTTCAATGACTGCAATGAGGAGTCGTCGCTGAGGCGCAGAAGCCATGCAAATTGAGAGCGTGTGCTGAGCCGAGTCCTCACTGCAATTGCAGTGGTGACAGGCGGGTCTCAATTCCCTCCTAGCGACCGAGTGCAGGTATTTCCCGAAGCAGTCGTGCCCGGAAAGGACCTGGGTCAGCCGGAAGGAAAGGGTCCACGGCTAAGAGCGTAAGAGCCTATTAAGGGAGAAATCTACGCAGAATAACAACACTGCAGAGAGAAGGAAAACTTGACACAAACCCTATACCAACCCGTCTGGCCAGCGTGGTATAGTAGGCCAAAACCTCCTTTCTAAGGAGAGGCTTAAGTCCAGCAGTGGACTACTAAAGGCTGTTGATAACGATGATGATGATGATCGTAATATTGTATAAGATTTAAAAAAAAATTGAGATTCGGTAAAAAGTTTATATTTATATGCTTGAACTTTTTCATTATGATTATATAGATTATTGACATTCTAAATATTATGCATTTCCTTGGCATTTCCAAACCTGAGTATGTTTTACACTAATTTTTGGAGAAATCCATACAAGAAGACTGAAATTATCTTGGTAGTAGGTACATTAACTCCACATAAAGTTATAAATCGATGCACGGCATTTATAGAAGACTTGTCAAAACTAAAACTTTACTTTAAAAATGTGTCAATTCTACCCTGAACGATATAAAACTGTTTTTTTTTTTTTAGTTACAAATCAATAAAGGTAAATCGGTAGTATTATTATAAGTAATTTAAATGATCTTTTTCGAAAGAAAAATTACACAGGCACATTCAAGAGACAAAACTATTAAGCCTCCTGTGTTTAGTAAATAAAATTAGTTGTCCACTTTTTGTGTGTCGGTTTTGTTCTTCCGAGTAAAATCCATTATGGCTCAAGTTAAAATCGGGAATTAGTTAGTTAAACATTTTGAAACAAGAAAAGTAATTTTATGTTAGTAGATAATTTTATTGGAAGATGACAATACTAAGTATACTATAACTGTAGTTGATTCACAATATAAATCAATGGTAGGTAACGCTTTTCGCCTGAACATGATGTAGCCTATCAATTTCTCTTTACATTTATAAAAATCTCACTATTCTTCATAGCATTCCTACTCAAAGTAAACTTCAAAACAAAACAAACTGTCAACAAGTGCAGAAACAGAACCGTCATACATCTGTCACCTGTGACGTGTCAAAAACAAATGTCAAACTACGCATTTTATTTTTGTCTGTCACTGATAGCAAAAGCTTTGTTCGTATTCGGTCTAGAAAAACGACATTTTATCAAAATCGCATTAACAATTAATAAATTGTAACATTTACAATTTTTTTTGTCTTCGTCACTAGTAATTTTGTAAACGGCAACAATTCTGCGCTGTCATCTGTCAGCTGCTGTGACATGAGCTAGTATTTTATTTATTCAGTCGTGAAACAAAAACTATTTAATTTTGTAACTGCTGCTACAAACTTAGCAACACTACAATTTAAATATATCTTAATAAGAAAAAAACATTGCTCATAATAATGACGTCGGCAATGCCTAGCGCTGATAGAAATGAAGAACGTCGTCGTAGGGTAAGTTTTGCAAATTAATAAGTTGTAAGGATTCAATGAAGATCAAGTATGAATCATTGTTATTGCGTTCATTTCGGTACAACATCATAATGATTATCGTTGTTTTGGTCATAGCTAACAAGAAACTGAACCGGTCTTTTGTTATTTGTGTTCTATATGATAATTAATAGTCTCATAAAACTTCTAGAGCAATCTTAAGTGGTAATTTATGTGCTAAATCATTTTTTTCAAATTTAAAACAGAGATCTGTTATTATGCTATAAATATACTCATTACAGAACTAAATTGATAAACACTGGATGATTATTACTGTACCTAATTTGTTTAATTACTTTCAATTTGCTTAGATACCTTTAATTTAAATAGTTTTTTTTTACTCACAATGGATTACTTAATACTATTAGTTTAATAAGAGTTCATTGGTATTATTCCACTAGATTCCAGAATTATTCATTGTTATGCAATACTAGTAAAAAAAACTGGTGTGCTCATTATGTGAATAGGTAATGTTTCTATGTTTGTTTATTTTATAGCCAGTACATAAGGTTGAAAAGTTTAAGAAAACATAGAACATCTATTTGAATTTGTTCTTTCTAATTGAAGTAA
Source organism: Arctia plantaginis (assembly GCA_902825455.1). Taxonomy (NCBI): domain Eukaryota; kingdom Metazoa; phylum Arthropoda; class Insecta; order Lepidoptera; family Erebidae; genus Arctia; species Arctia plantaginis. Next base: position 2,302,572 of record CADEBD010000226.1, on the reverse strand, counting down.
ATCAGTTTTGTTAACTTTTAAGAAAGCATAATTGGATAGTTTCACTACCAAATGATTTCACCTGTAAAGGTTGTAGTGATTTAGTAAATAATCTCTTTAAAATAATTGATCTCTTTTATTCTAAACTAGGTGTACCCGGCTACTCTGTGCTGTGACACATTATGGTTGCATTAATGAGGAATGAAAACAAAACAGACATAAAATATAAATAATAAAAACAATCTTTGAAGCGGGTTGTATATCATGTTATAGAATTGTTTTTATTTTCATGTTTTTAATAAGTTCATTATTGTATTGGGGTAAACCTGTTAAGATAGTGGAACAATGTAATAAGTAAACTAACTTTTTAAGACTTGAAGTGTATGCAAACCTGCTTTGTATTTATATGTATATAGATAACAATCAGAAAAATATCAATTCTAAGTGGATAAAATGATCAAATATTCTCCAAAGTGTAACTCAGAAATGGAATCTTTTTTTTTGGCCTGCTTCAAAAGTTTTTAATGTTTTCATAAATAGGTGACAAGATTAGGCTTCAAAATTCTGTAAAAAACTTATTTGAAATAAAATTCGAATCATTATTGTCAGTACAACAAGTATTTTGATTTAAGCCACTAGCAAACAAACAAACATCTTGTTTCATAAGAATTGTATAAAAATGTTACAATAAATTGAGTTAGTTGTAAACATAATTTATGCATTGTTTTGAATGAAGTTCAAGAAAAATGCATTGTCTTCATTATCACTTACATCATTCCTTTCTAATATTATTGTATGATTATCATTTGTTGAGTATTATTTGTTTTGTTTTTAGGATCGATAGGATCCTCAAAATAAAAAAAATAAAAAATTATCCTTATTATTTTTAAGAAATGAAGTAAGATAAGAATATCATTTACTGAAAATAGAAAGTTGAATTGAAGCATTACATTCAGAGCATCAAATTAAGAAAAAAAATCCAAGATTTAATTAATTTATTTTTTTTCCATTGAAAACAACTATAATTACAGGTTCAGCCCAATACAATAGTGTTATACCATCCATTTATTTGATTCAGTATCTGTCTAATATCTGAGTCTACTTGCTTTTTCATTAGTCATTAATTGATGTTCCTAAAACACAGCGGCAGGATTATCTATCAAAGCTATGGGATGTGACATTGGTCAGGGGCTTTCTTATTTACTAATGGACTAAGGGGCAAAACAGCAGATAGGTCACCTGATGGTATATGACACCTGGGCTTCCTTTTCCCAAGCTTGGTTGACCTCACTCAACCAGTGATAAGTAACAAAAGAGTTGCTTAACACAGGTATTCTGTTAGGCTGTGATATCACATCGGTTGAGCCAGTTCATGTGTCACACTTTAATTAGACATTAGAATTACATAATTATACATGTTATGTTGACTACAAATTAGACATCATGAATACATGTTTGATTCAAGATTTTACTACAGCTAATACTATTATTATTAAAATTTATAAATTTCTAACTAAGTTGAACTACATTTACAAATAATTAAAACAAGTCTTTATATATTTTTGAGTTGTGCTATTGGAGTGCTATTGTTTTGAATGAAATAAACTGCAGTGAATTGTGTAACTAACCCAAATTATATATTTCGTAATATATTTTTGGTTGTTTTGTGTGAATCTAACCAGACAACACTTATGAAACATTCTACAGCCGTTAGTTTGGACATGGTTGGTATCACATAATTTTGTAATAACACTTTATAGTGTTAACCTCTGTAAAGAATTATTGTACACTTTTTATTTTATTTAACCATTTAGTCAGTAGGCAAATATACACATGGCTTGTCTTGTGGTAAGTAAGTGATTACAGTCATTTATAATAACTCACTAAAATGGAGTTTTTATTTATTATTTAATAACTTTTTATCCCTCCAGAGAACTGATTCCGCAAAAGTAGCAATACTTGTTTTTGTTTACTGGTAAACCTCAACCTCCTGTAGGGTAAAGTCATGTGAAAATCTGTTTCTACTATTCTCTAACCCCATTTGCAAGCCTGGGCTTGGTGTTTTACAGCTTGTAAGATCTTTTATGTCAATGATTGATAATGCTTACTATATACATAAAATTTTAAGCCATAAAATGTTTTTGCTGGTAGTTATAACATAGGATGTTTCACAGGTGCTGTTGGGTCCATTACCAGCCGGTTTCCTCCGAGCTGATGGTACTACTGAGAGCATTGATCCTGACTATGAAGCAGCACTTGCTTTGCAGCAGCAGCTGAGTGGGGCCACAGTAAGTCTTACTATACATCTGCTACAGCGAAACCTGGTTCAGTGAGACATCAAGACATCAAACTTGTCTCTCTCACAGAGGTATTCCACTTACCCAGTGTCTCAGATATCCAGGTATAAATAAATATCTGCCTCATTTACAGAGGGTTCCATTAATAGAGGTCAGAATACAGGTTATTTCAGTTATAGAGCTATGATTATTAAATAAAATAACATATTATGTAAACATTATACGTTAGTTTTAATCTTTATTGGGAATGGAAAAAGATAATTAAGGTAATAAATGTAATAAACAAAAATATTTAAGCACGTTTTTCTACAAATAGTACAAAATGTAAACAGCAGACATAAAAAAAACAAAAATGTAAGCAAAAGGATCAATTATAAAAATTTGTCATTTTAGTTTGTCTTTTGGAGGTATCAGCCATTAGATGTTTTTTGATGTTACAAATTTTATCAAATATGCTTTGGTCACCAATTGATGTAATTTCAAAATAACTGTGCAAAGTTTCTAGTGCTTTTACTGCTTTGTGTTTAACGTATGTAAATAAACAAAACGATGTTATCTCTGTCACAGAGGCACATATAAAATTCACACGCTGTCTCAGTTATAGAGGTAACTAAGACGATAAAATCGAAAAGAACGAATCCCAGATATAGAGCTTTGCTTCGCTCACTAACAAAGGTAATTCAGTGTCAAAGTGTTGGGACCTCAGCATAAGTTCCAGTTATGGAGGTTTCTCTCTTATCCAGGTCCCACTTAACCAAGTTTCACTGTATATACCTGCCTACACTGTGTATAACATAACGTTAGCAACGGCAACATTTTATATGTTGCCGTTTTAAACCCGAAATATATCGTTTTAAACGTCTGAAAACTCGCCTATTTTGTCTATATATTATGGGCATTTTTGGTGACCTGAAGTCATGTTTAGTTTTAATTAGTTTATAGAAAATCAATAGAAAGTACCCACCCACATTACCTACCACACGAAAACTTAAGTATGTAGGTATATCTACCTATACTTATTTATTATAACACACACACTAGCTTAGAAGACATCGTTAACACAGTGCCATCCGTTTTACTTGCGCATGAAAGAGACAACGTTATGTCTTCAATGCCGTCGCGCCGGTGCCGATGGTGTCAACGAGAGTGCGAGAGTGTGTTTGGTTTTAAACCGAATCAAATTGATTATTTATATCGTTTGAAAAGAAAGGAAAAATGTTTATTTACCAACACAGAGTTTTTCGCTTATCAATAGAGTTTTTATAAGTTAAAAAAAAAGGTAGGTAATACCTACGCTTGGTCGCACGGAGCAACTAGAACTTAACCCGCTAAGTATATTAATATCAGTATATCACACATATAAAAAATCTTTACACAGTTTATAGGTACTTCGTCATACCTCGGTAAAATCTAGAAAATGAAGTTATAATTAAGAAAAAGTCATCAACACCAACCGTTTTAAATCGAAAGTTTTTAAAAGTTTTAAACGTTTTTTTTTGTTTTAAACGCATTGGTTTTAAACCGGCCTTACATGTACAGTCGGGCCAAATGTTTGTGTGCTCTACAAATATTTGTTTCGGAGTTTGGGTGTTTTCTATGTATAGTATGTATATATATTACAAAAAAAAGAATATTGAAAATCGGTTCACAATTGACGAAGTAATCGATGAACATACATAAAAAAAAACACAGTGGAACATAGAACCTCCTCCTTTTTTGAAGTCGGTTAAAAAGAAGTATATAAGTATTCTGCTTCACAACGGTTTTCTGTTAGGCAGTGGTATCCTTCTGGTCGAGCCGGCCCGTTCTGGCTGATCATGGCTCTCCCTACTGACCGGTACCAACAATGATTATGTAGGTCATAATCATTATCCGTAAGCAATCCACAACTAATTGTAGCAATGCCAAGTGGTAAAATTAAACACAAGGTACTATAATTGTCTGTGTGGTGACGGATTCAGAATCCGGAGTGTCACCACCCCTAATCATCCCATGGGTGTCGTAAAAGCCGACTAAAGAAACTTTGCATGACAACAGCACTGCAAATAGAAGGGAAACTTGAAACAAACCCTGTATAAACCCGTCTGACCAGCGTGGTATAGTAGGCCAAAACCTCCTTTCTAAAGAGTGGCTTATGTCGAACAGTGGACTTTTAAAGCCTGTTGATGATGATAGTAGAATGCCATCGGCCACCGTTAGCTGAAAAACAGACTGAAAGCATTTTTATTAAACTAGGGCACTAAATAGAACACGTGAAGTAATCAGATGTTTAATAGGCGTCGGTACAAGTTACCTCCATACATTCATTCACACTTGATGTATATTATACATGTTATCTATACATATGCTACAAGTATACATTGTATTAATAAGATTACCAACCCACTATGAAAACCGTTGAAGCACTGCAGTGCTCGACTAATTGGCTAAAATTATTTTCGTATCACTTAGGTAACTATCTCTTATTTTGCTACATTGCAACCATTGACTTGAATAGTCATTTATAGTCATTACTCTTACATGGACTCATCTGCATTTATTTTATTTATTAATTTTTATACATTTTTATGCACTTATATACATGGGCCAACCTTTGGGTGATGTTGTACATTTATAGTTAATATGTTAATCTTGTTTAGATACCAACAGCTGGCCCACCACTGACAGCAAGACTCAGCATCACAATAGCGCAGGCTAAACTTTCAAAAAATTATGGTAAGTGGTTTATAAATTTTAAATAATACTCGTATTGTAACAACTACCAATGTTGTAAATGCAAAAGTAGCTGTCTATCTGTCTGTTACGCTTTCACGGCTATAGCGCTGAATCGATTTAAATTTAATTTGGCATGGAGATACTTGGATTCTTGAGGCAGGACATAGCCTTATTTTTACCGCGATAATGAACATACACGACCGTGGAGCAACGGGCATAAAGTAGCACATAAATAAAGGTGACGGTGGTTTTATCTAGCATCCTTCTTGTCTAGCAAACTTGTACATAAGTTTGCTCTGTTCGGTTTCGATATACCATTTACGTGGAGTGATAGATAATATTTCTTAACTACGTAATATTCTATCTTAGTATCATCAGAACCATGGTTGGCATCCACAGCTGATGTTCTTTATAATTCATCCCGAAAAGAGTGTTTCGTAAAAAAAAACCTATAAATGTTAAAATGATGTAGATAACATAGCAAGTTGTCGTACCATAGTTTAGAGGCTTTCTATCCATATTAGCTAGATCATTTTATTAATAAAAATTAATTAATAATCATGGGCAAAACAAATGAAAATCTTACAATTCGACAAGTATCGTTATAAAATGGGATTTGATAATTCTAATATTTCAATATACCTGTAAGTAATGTGGATTTTCACGTGTGTGTGTGCCATTTCTATTTTATATGCTTTTTAATTGATAAATATTGTGTCAGGTCTGACCCGCATGGACCCGTACGTACGAGTACGAGTAGGACACTGCATCTACGAGACCCATACTGACCCTAGCGGTGGTAGAACTCCCAGGTGGAACAAAGTCATTCACTGGTAAGCCCTTCCTATCCTAACTAATATTATAACTACTTTGTTAGCGTTTTTATGTTTGTCAATCTTGTTTCTTAAATCTACATAAAGACATAAAGTACATTTTTCCAAAAAAAAAATACTGTGCCCTCGGGATAGATTTTTTTAAATTTCAATATTTGTTTTTTACTCACATATTTTGTAGTATATTTACGTATTATTCTTAATCATCTCCAAACTTTCTTTGTCTCTCTAGCCTCCTACCACCTGGTGTTACTTCGATATATTTAGAAATATTTGATGAGTGTTCGTTTACGATGGACGAGCTCATTGCTTGGACTCACATCAACATACCACCAGCTGTACTACAGGTAAAGTTGAATGCAATCGTGATTAATTACATTACCACCATTTATATAACTATTAACTCTACCGTCCTATAAATAAAGATTTTTTCTTGCTACGTGAGGGAGCCATGCTTCGACATATATGGGCCAGGCTCGACCGGAGTTATACGACTTCACAGAAAACCGGTGTTAATGAAAAAAACAACACAACTCCTTTCACCAACACAATTCACTATGAAAATTAAATACAACCTACTTAATGAAGAATTTTTTAATGAACAACTTAAAAGTACAGGCAGTATAACAGTAATATGGTTTAAACACGCCAAATCCTGAAAACTGAGTTAGCGTAGCCCAAATACACTAACAATTACGGTGAAATAAAATTAGCATATGTCATTCCATTCATGATTAACGATTTACAAATATCATTTAGGGAACAGTTAACTCCAAAAAATATTAAATATAAACCAGCAGAATAATTGATAATTCTGTCTTACGTTTATATACCTACATGCATACATTCATCCATACATATACATACCGGACGTAATTATAGCATTTGGTTCACATCTTTACAACATAGGCCCCATACTTTTAAAATTGTATTCATTAACCATATTTTATGTAACACTGCAATATACCACTCTGTATAATAACGCGTTACTTATCTCTGCATAAAAAATGTTGCGATCGGGTGTTGATATGGTGCCGTGAAGTAGTAAGAAACTTTGGTTGGGAACTGAATGCACCTACATGCTTAGACTACCCACCCAAATTAATAATTATGCCTTTTAGCATTATCCTATGCAACTATACAGAAGATAGTTGTGTTGATGTATTTAAAAGTACTTTAGTTTAGTATTATATATCCTTGGTTACTGATTAATTTAGTCATAATTTATTACATAATTTATTATTGTCTTTGCTTTGTACCTTATTTTGTTGCAATAATTAAAATCTACTGTGTTTTGTGCTCTTTGATAGCCTGTAATGAAGCATGCGTCTGACGAATAGTGTTATCAGATAGGAGGATATATTTTATTTAGGTACCTTTATCTTTTGTTCAATGTACGTATGTAACCTTTGAATAGCGTGACAAACTGAAAATTCCATCTGTAATGTTATGTAGGTAAATGTATATGCAAATAATACGGTAGTTTAGCGTGAAGTCAAATCAGCTCTTTACTAAACGTTAAATCAGTATTTTCTTTAGGAATGTATATGATTTAATGAGTTATGACGTCATACGAAGCTATTGTTAAATCATTCACTTTTAATATTTGTTTAACAATAAAACTAATTCTTATTTTACATCAATAGCCTTTAATAGTTCACTGCTGGACATAGGCCTCTCCTAAGAAAGGAGGTTTTGGCCTACTATACTACGCTGGCAAGACCTGTTGATATAGGGTTTGTTTCAAGTTTTTCTTCTTTTTGCAGTGCTGTTGTCTTGCCCTTAGTCGGCTTTTACGACAGCCACGGGATGAATCCGTCACCACACCGACAATATGATTTTAGTGTTACGTAATTTTATATAGACTATCAAATAATTTATTTAAAGGTTAAGAAATTGCCCTATATTGTTATGTTATATGTGTAAAGTAATTTGTATGTCGCAGGGCGAGACATACGACGATTGGTTCCCTTTGAATGGGAAACAAGGAGATGGCAAAGAGGGTCACATCAACTTGGTGCTCAGTTATTCGGTAAGTTGCTTTGTTTGCTAAATATTCTGTACTCTGACATCCTCCTATATAATTGAGACGGGTATTTCTTTATTCTGTATTTATTCATAACTTAACAATCATATAGTAAAGTAAAAACTGATGAGATTGAGAAACCTTTCAAACAAAAAACTAAACCAAAATCGATCGAGCCATGTAAGGGGTATGATGCCACATGGGTTGAGGATTAAAACAACAATTATTGAGCAGGTTGGCCCGGCAACCGTCGCAACATTCCCACCAATGCTGGTAGTGCCAAGCACCGGTATGGGTTACGCAGCAATGCCAGTATACCAGGCAACACCACAGCAGATGGCGCCACAACACATGGCGCCACGACCCCACATGCCACCACCTCCGCAACAACCACCTGTCACTCCTGAACAATTGCAACAGGTGAGAAATGTTTCAGAAATAAAAATTTTTATGGAAGACGGAACGACATAGGAAGAAACGGGCAGACGAGTCACCTCATGGAAAGCGACTACCACCGCCCATGAACGCCTGCAGCAAAGGAGTTACAAGCGCGTTGACGGCCTTTGAGGAAGGATTACGTTCTTTTCTTGAAGGTCATATCGTTCCGGAAATACCGCAGACGTTAACTTGTTCCACAGATTGGTTGTGCGAGGCAGAAAGTGTCTTGAAAAGCTCACAGTAGTGGAGGTATGTATTACTGATACCTGTACAAGAGGTACTGCAAATTGATCGATATACTGCCATATACCACAGCCTCAAAGAAAAGAGTGAGTAAAGAAAAGAGTGAGTGAGGTTACCGGAGCCCAAACTACCGCACCCCCTGTTGGGAGGAGGGGGAGGGAGGGTTAACGGTCGGCAACGCTCTTGTAACTCTCTAGTTGCAGGTGACCATTAGCCATTAGATAACGTCTATGCGGTTGCTCCCTTCCATAAAAAGTACTGTAATATTAATAAGGTACAGGCAAACTTGAAACATTTTGGTTCTGAGAACGAAATCAGGACTTGCGGTTTCTCTTTACTATGCGCGGCGCCTCCCTACAATTCACCGGTCGCACATCTTGAACGATAATTTTCATGTCAGCACGCGTCGTGTGCGCAATGTATTCTAAAACGATTGTAAGTTAATTCACAATACATCAGTTACTATGTTCATAAGTCTCGTTATTTCTACCAGAACCACAGCTATCGAACTTAACAAGGACCTCGTTCTTATCTTAATAAGGATCAGTTTACTATGAAGTACACATTTTTATCAGATCTCTAATTTAAAATATTAATAACACACTTTGCTAGATCACCTAAAAAATTGAACCATAACGCGCTGCTAATACGGTTGATATTCTGATATTCGCCATTTTTTCAAATTAACTTAATAATTGCCAGTGTAAGTCTAAAACAAGTTTTATTCACTAACCAGTATTGACTTGTACCTTGCCTGGTCACATTATAAATAGTTATGCAATAATAGAAAAAACCGTTAATAATATAATTAAAAAAGCTATTTTACTTTTTAACAGACGTTTAAGTCGGTTGTAATTTGTTAGGACTGTTTTCTCTAAACGTATTCATTGTTTAGGAGAAATTTCTTTGAAGTTGGTTGAATTTTTGAATATTTTTTATACAGTATTTTTTGTTACGTCCACAGTATAAGTATAAACATAATAAATTTATGTCTCTAGATCGAGGAGATGTTCCCGAGTATGGACAAAGAAGTAATCAGATCGGTGCTTGAAGCCAACCGCGGCAACAAGGACGCTACTATTAATTCCCTGCTGCAAATGTCAGAGTAACATTTCAATGATGGTACTACTACACTACTACCACTATAGCAGACCCAGATACGGCTTTGTTTAGCTGCTTCGGCTTTAAAACATGGCCGCCCAACAGATTCATAGAATTATTGTTCAATAGTGATAAAATTGCCCAAGTACCCACAATAAGTATGTACAGTCGCAACAGATTAAAAAATGGGCTCTTTTTTAAATGAAATAAAAATATTATTTAAGAGATTTTCCCTTTATGGAAAAACAACAGTAATTAATTTGATACTCTTATATTATGCTTTTGAAGTTGACTGTATAGCTTGCAGTAGAATAATATTTTATTATTATTTAATACAGTTTACTTTCAATATATCAATAATCTGATTTCTGTCGCTATCACAAGATTGCTTTGAAACAAAATTGTTATAAAACGAATGATAGATATTCCATCTATCGATGAAATGAGTCTTTTTGGATTATAGAGAAATTTATGGATAAACAGTTCTTATTGGGCAGCCTTGTAGCAAAGCGTCGCAAACAATGCGTCTTAGTCCTGGATAGTGAGTACAAAGTGAATAATATATATCTGCAACTATTATTTCATCTCAAATAATGAAAAATCCCGCGCCGTCGACTTTTATTCACTGCTATTGTAAGTCAATTGAAGAAGGTCCTATTCTCGTTTTATGTTAGGTAGCACAAGAACCAGTTTTTGCCATCATATCATTGATTGGCTTATCTATGTAAATTTATAGCTTGTTATTTCCAATGAGATAATAATATACAAAATGTACAAAAAGTAATTGATAAATATAGAGATATATAGTCCAACATAACCACCGCTGGGTTGTATCCTAGGGGGTTTCCTCACAGGAAGAAAAGGTATATAGTGAGCAGCTAGCAGAGATATTAATAAATAAACTAAATATTTAAACTTAATTAAACTCAAAATTAAAATATGACATTTTAAAAATCAATATTCAGGGCTAGACGACTAAATAGCTGAAATATGCTTGCCTAATTGAAGCCAGACACACTTAAATTATTGTCATATCTCGTTCTGCACGATAACTATCGGACTAGAGTATTTATCAAAGTGGTCTCTTATCTCTTTGGATTATAGACAGAGGTAATGACGTACGTAGTGTTCTGACGTCACAAGGGGTGTGTACTTTCTCGTACGCATTCAAAAGTTGTAACGTCCTATTATAATGAATTAATCAATTACCACGCCTATCTTGTTATTTACATAACTTTGATTTAAAGAAACTTTCGAGAATAGATTTCCGAGAATCATGGCGGTTCATCATTGCGCATATTTTGCCTACATTACAATTTATGAGCAAATAATTACTAATGAATTAAAGTCACTTATACATTCTTTTTTAGACTTATATTATACGTGTAAAGCGTACAAACATTTGTTGTCCGCCATTTTAATCGTAGAAAAAATAACAGAGGTATTCTTTAAAACACGAGTGAGTGGCTCGTGATTCTCCCATCCCCAGACCGAAGACTTGAATTTTTTTATTACTATTACGAAATAAACTTCGAAATTCGACGTTATTTTTAGCCTAAGTATTTTATGTATGTGACCGACCGAAGATAGTTTTCATAGTTGAATAAACTAATAAAATAAAGATACGTGGATAACTTGACAGATAAAACGCAATTGGTAATTTAATAAGTCGTTATTCAAGCCGATCATATGAAGATAATACTGGATCTTTCTAAAGCGCATAATAAAGAATATTCGTCATAATGTAACTAATTCCTTAAGTGAGCTTTCGAAATTGCTCCTGGTGTCCAGAATCCTGATTGGCAATATCAACGATCCTACTATAGCTGCCCTTAAGGCTGAAAGGTTTTTTTGGTTGTGACCAAACAACTTTTCAGCCAGATCCGTAAATCCATATCCATACAGTTGCATACTAGTTTTTATCCACGACCTGAAAAAAATGTTTTAAAAAAATATGAAAACATTTTAAAGATAACTAACAAAACAACTTTTAATTTTAAGGTATTTTATAAAATGATTGTTGAAAGTAATTGAAAATGCCCTTGAAGTCATTAATTTACAGAGTTTGAAGGTGAAGGTTGGTGATTCTTGAAACTTCTATTTATATAAATTACAATATCAAACTATACTGGCTGGTATGACAGTAACTTTCTTAATTTTAATTAAATAAATTAAATATTCATTTCGACACAGATAAATGTATATATGTGTCGAAATGAACATTAAATTTATAATTACTCTAAAAACCCAACGACCCTTCATTTCTTTTAATAATTGCATAATAAAAAAACCTATCTTGGAATAAACAAACACCCAATACATAAGTTCTTTAGCGAATATCTTAACATTATCGTAAAAAAGTTAACATTCTAATGAAAATTTTTATTTATGTTGCTCAATATTTTAACACAATTTAGTTCTATAAAATGTTTGTTAAGTTGACACATTGTTATTCCAATATTTAAGAATTGTAGATGCATTATCATTATTATTGTAGTTTTAATAATAAAATGGTTATTAATTTAAGATTAAACAAAATGTTATTAATTATTAGACCTAAAATCTGCGATTACTTTTTAAAATATCTTTTTGCAGAAGCGAAGCGTGTTTTATATATTACATGAAATGATTATAAATAACATATGTAAAATTATAAATAAAAACATTTTTGAATATCCTAGCCTTATATGAAATCACGCGGAAGCTTAGATTTTGTGCCAAATTATTTGCCATCTATGCGACATGCTTGAATTTAAAATGTAATAATGTTGTATTTATTTGTAAATTTACAATGTATAAATATATAAGTTATTAAAACCTTATGTACTTCTTTTTTTTAATAGTCCAAAAATTATTATCTAAAGAACGTCTTAGGTTTGTTTAGCTGGCTGGCAATCTCATTACAGTCATCGAAGGGATCTCTCCGGCCGTCTGCGCTCCATGGCCGGTAGCCTCCACACAGGCCCAATTCGTCGCCGGCGAACCGGGCAGTGGAGGCGCGTTTACCACCTCCTCATACCGCCCTGAGTGGCCCTACATCCGCTATAGTGGCCAGGCGCGAGGTGGCGACGTCTGCGTGCCGTACGTCGCCTAAATAGACAATTCACCCGAAGGTAGTGCTCGCGCATTGCGCATAACAGCAGTTCCCGGATCCCTCCTATTTCAGGCGCAGAGTAGCACACCGTGTGGTTTGGGTCGCTCCGATTCCGACATACTACCCCGCCGCAAACCTCGGTGGGGTGACGGCCCGAGGGGATGTACATACGTAAAAAAAGCTTTTCCAGTTTGAGGACGGACATTCCACGGATACCCGACTTACCATGATCCTTTGTAAACGGATTACATTCCCAAGCAGGGTTGGTAGCCGGCCATAAAGTAAGTCGCCAAATTACGGCCGCATTGACATAAAGAATATTGGAGTATGTAACAGTATTTATGACCTTTCCAATATCAGACTGAACCAGACTGTTGTATAAATAATATGTTGGCTGTAAATAGTTCATAATAAAACAATGCAAAGCAAAAAGAAACTTAATCATACTCTACACAATACAGTATAAGCAACTCTTATGACTATGTTGAGGGCACATGGAAAATGTTAATTTGGTTTGATACCCTTTATCTTGTTTATAAAATCGACATCATTATATACTAACATCATCATCAACAGCCTCTATTACACTACTGGACATAGGCCTGTTCGCGGTGGATCAGCGCACACGATCGTGGGCCTCGGTAATCTCCGTCCACATACTTCTGGCCTGTTCGGCAGACGGCGCGTCACGAGCTGCGCGTGGGCGGGAGGCGGCCGATGATATATCAGTGCGGGCGCCGCGGCTCGCTCCCCCCTTTAACGACGATTAACGAGCATACACGCACTTAAACTTTGTACCTTATAATTACATTAATTCAATTATACCAGCGTTACAGTCCTGTCGTGGTTTAATTTATACAAGTTCAGAGTTCCCTCCATACTTATAAAAGGGCATTGGGCTCATAAGCCTCACTTTAGAAAAGAAGGTTTTACTATATAAGTCTATATATATAAAAGAAAGTCTTGTTAGTTACACTATTTATAACTCAAGAACGGCTTTACCGATATGGCTGAAAATTGGTGAGGAGGTAGCTTAGAGCCAGGAGACGGACATAGGATACCATTTATTCCGAAAAAAAAATAAAAAAAAAGTTTGCACGAATTTTGCTTCACTCGGAGACGCCACGTTATTATACTTGGAATGCTTCATCAAAGAATTTTCAAAGACGGAAGATTTTTTCTAAGAAAAAAATTAACTTACTAAATTCGAAAATCGGCTTATTTATTGCCTTTAAGGCGGAACAGAGTTCGCCGGGTCAGCTAGTATAATATAATCTGAAGTATGTCATATACATAGCATACAATATACTCGTACATATTTTAGAGGGTTTTACGAATATACATACAAATTAAGGATAATCTGTGCAACTAAGGGAATAATAAGGCATTTAAATACTTCCTCCTGAGAAACGATTGGTCGTTAGTCTACCCTCTGACTTGCAGGAATCTAGGCAGCGTGAGGACTACAGTTATTGGTAGGGAAGAAGTATGAAAAAAGGTTTTGTCTAATGATATCATTGACAAATTAATCTCTGATGCTTTTTACTTTAAAATTAATAAAAAATACAATATTCGAAAATAATCGTTTAATTATATTATTTATACTTTACACTGCCTTTCTTTTTATTAACATTATTCTTCTTTTTTTTCTCGCTCTCATCTTCAGCATTATTAGCCACTGCTTTTCTTTTTATCTTAGAAATCTTGCCAATGACATTTTTGAACCTATCATCTTTTTTCATCAGTGACTTATTAATCTTTTTCAGACCGTCCTTGATTGTGGCATCGATATCTTCTGGATCATTCTTTTTTTGAGAAATATCCTCATTTTTGATCTGCGACTGAACCTCCTTGATCTTCGCTAGTTTTGCTTTCTTTGCCGCCTTTATTCTTTTTCTCCTCATTTCTTCTAAACTGTTGATGAAACACATTCAATTAATAACCGGTTAAGTTATATTAAATTTTTTTTAATAAACTACGAGGGCGGGTCAATAAGTCCGTGACTTTTGGAATAAAACGCAGATTTTTTGATAAATAAATCATTTATTTTTCAACGTAGTCTCCTTTGAGCTCTATACACTTTGTCCAATGCTTCTCCAATTTTTTTATCCCTTTAAAAAATATCCTTCAGATCTTTCCTTAGGGACGCAGAGGCCATGAGTATTTAAAATGGGACTAATCCCTACCACACGCCCACCACTGTAACTCCTGTGTACCCGCAACGAAATTAATCAGAATTGGAGGAGTTGGAAATATAATAAATCCACTTCCCTCCCCCTCTCACCAAAGCGGGAGACAAAATGAAGTAAAATAGGCATACACCATTTTAAACAGGGAAGCTCCACGGCCACAAAATATTACGGGTCCTACGTGAGCTATATTTGATTTCTATAATATGTATGGCAGAATCGCCTAAACGCACGGAAATTCACCCTAGTTGTCACAAGATCCCCATAGTATACCGCCCCAGATGTCACCTGCAAGCTATTCAGCATTATATTATGTTCATTATACCAAAGACTACATTCCCAGAGGATATGATGAGCAGACTGTTCATAGTGAGAGTTAGGTGTTGAGCATTGACACAATGGTGACTCGACTAATTTAAATGAATAAAGCTTGCTCTTAAAGTTACCATGACCCGTAAGAAATTGAGCGACACAGTGATCCACCTCAAGCCATATCCTCGACAACCGTTCGCGAACAGATCGAAAGAATTGGTAAAGATGGCGCCCCTTGGATGATTCGTCCCAGCGTTGTTGCCATTCATCTATGAGGTCATTATAGACATCGGACTGCTGTTGAAGCGACCTTGTAATTTTATCGCGATCTCGTGCGCCCAAAAAATCGCATTCTGTGTTTTGTTGTCTTGAATAGTACATGGCTGCACGTCTCTGCACCTCGAGATCGACCGGAAGCACACCCGCCAACACCGGCAAAGCCTCGGTGCTAACCGTCCTATATGCCTTGCACAAGAATATCAGTGCAAGTCGTTGGCCTTGTAACAGTTTGCGACGGACAGCGCCTACGGTCGCCCTATCGGCCCATACAGGTGCACCATAGCACATAGAACCTAAATAAGTAGCTCCGTATATGATCTTCAATGTATTAAATGATAGACCCCATGTCGCAGTTGATATCCTTGTCAATGCACAGAAACTCTTTTTAGACTTTTCATTAACTATTTTAATATGTTCGATAAATGAAAAGTTTCTTTCTAAAACTAATCCTAGGTAACACACTGAGGTTTTATTTTTTACAGTAACATTGTCAAATTTAATGCTTGGAGGTGATTTGAGGTTACCTTTTAAAAGTAGCTGGAAGGTTTTGTTGGGTGCAAAAGTTAAACGATTACGTTCACCCCATTGAGATATCAAGTTCAAACATCTAGTGCCATGAGTATGTGGTGTTTCCACTATAAACTACCTTGACGGCTCGCTTGAGGCGCACTGCTCTGGGGAGGACCTGAACCATGTCATTTCAGATGACCCACGTCGATATTGAGCCGATTGCCCAAAATCGACGTTTGGATCGCATCAAGCCGCGATTAGGTAGTCCGCCGCCCTTTCCATTACCGTAGCCTCTAATCTAAATCATTGAATTCCCGTATGCGAAGGTTTATATACTATGTGCAACCTGTGTGTAATCTCAGCCGTATTAGTAAAAATTAGTCTCACCCTTCCTCCATCATGTCTGGGTCGACGCCTGCCTGAATCCACCTCTTAATGCGATAATTCTTTTTCCTTTGCTCAAACTCCTCGTTGTCTAGTTGAGCTTCCTGTTCGCGGCGTGTTACACTGACCGTTGTAAAAATCTTCACTGCTTCGTCATCTATAAATAAAAACATTGATTATCAGTTTTTTATAACGAATAAACGAGAGCTGCCCATGAAATAATAAAATTGTAAACATAGTTTAGTGACTGTACCTTGCCAGCAGTACTAAAAATCTAAAATCATAAATACAGTACCGTATTATTTAATTAAATTCTAATACGTCGCTCGAATAGCTTTCTTTTGTAACACAAACATACTTTGAATGTCAGCAGCATTTCCCTACAACAAAATACCGTATGACATTACACTATGAAAATAGCTAAAATACACTAGTCTAGCTGTTTCTACATCGGTTAATTGACGAATTTTATAATGCTTCAGAGCTGAGTATTCTACAATCCATCAATGTGCAGGCCCCACTGCAATTTAGAGTCTAAAGTTATACCCAAAAATTTAGTGTTGTCCACAAGATCCAACTCCTTTACATTTATCAGAACACTGGTTTTTATCTGCTTAACATCTGGTGTATCTAATACATTTAGTTTTTTTCTCGTTTAAAAGTAAGTTATTAACGTTGAACCAGTTCACGACCTTGGAGAGAGCCGTTATTCACATCGTCAGTAAGTGTCATCCGCAAATAGTCTCTTGATTATCTTTTACAGCTTAGGTGGGACATTTAAATAAACGAGAAACAAAAACGGGCCGAGAATTGAGTCCTGCGGAACCCCCATAGTGACCAGAGACCCGAGGGACCTCTGTCCATTAACTTCCACTCTTTGGATCCTATTATGCAAATAAGTGATAAGTAGATCCAAAGCAGTATATCGTTCATTGGTATTGTAATTGGAATGGTATATCCCCATCCATATTTAATTAATAGTATGCCATGTTCTCACCATCAATTTTATACTCGGTTAACTTAGTTTTGATTACATCTTCAATTTCTCCGAGCCTCAGTATATCGTAGGGAGTGATGAGAGATATCGCCATCCCGCTTCGCCCCGCACGAGCCGTTCGACCCACTCTGTAGTACAGATAGGATATATGTTTAAGATATAGAGTTAAACGTTAAAAAGTTATATTTGTATTTCATTTTTTTTTAATGTTTAGTAATTTTATAAAACAATGGTAGGTGAACTTGCCGAAAATTAAACGTAGTGGCTTATTTCGAGTTTAAAATGATTGAAATATTTTGCTACCATATTTTTTAATTATTTATATGTTTATAAAGGGTAACATAATGAACAGGAGTAAATAAACATTTTCTCTAAACAGTACTTTATTGCAACTTAATTTACTCCACTATTTGCATTCCCTTTTTGAATATTTAACATTTTCTATACTCGTTGTAGCAAAAAACTAAAATTACTTTATAAATTGTAAATTTTCTCCTCAAAATAAATGAATAACACAAAGACAAGAAAATTAATTAGAATGGCGAATTTTGCCAATAGCCTTATTATAAAGAATTTTTTTTTCTGGCTTTTCCTCAATTGAGTTCTGGCCCTCAATCAATATCATGCCTTGCTACACCATCTCAGTTTCATTTACGTAACTAATTCTAAATTATTTATTTCTTTTCATTTAAAAGGAACATACCTGTGAATATACTCCTTAGGTTCCAAAGGCAACTTGTGATTCACTACAAGATCCACGGTAGGAATATCCAATCCCCTAGCAGCTACATTGGTAGCAACCAGCGTGCATTTGAGATTACTTCTAAACTGCGTGAGCGCGGCCACCCTTTCCTTCTGCCGCATGAAGCCATGTAAACAGACGTTGTCCATTGATATAGCGTTCAGCATCATCGAAAGGACTTGACATTCTCTGTAAAAAAAACAAATTAAATTGGTGTACACCACATGAGCAGTTATCACAAACAGAAAGTTGAATTGTTTGTTATTGAGTTTATGGTATTTACTGGTCAGGTTTTCGCTTGTTTTATGTATACTTTGTTTTAATTTTATCTTAAAAGTGGGTTAGTAGAACCCAGTGTATTGGGGTGACTTCAAACACTTAAACCCTCCATTATTGCAACAACAAACTCCAACATAAAAATTTATTATTTATTTTAATTATTTATTGACTTACACTTTTTTCGAAACAAAAGGTCTTTATGTCCTTTTTTTGTCCTCCTGTCAATTTTAATGATGAACTGTTAAGCAGTTAAGGACTGAAAGGATTACAAAACTAACAAACACTTTTTTGCATTTATAATATTACTTTTGATAAATAAAAATAAAAACCATACATACTTTTTAGTATCTGTGAAGACGATAATGTGTGAACTAGGTTTAGTCTCGCGATACTTGCGCAATGTTTGCACTAAGTACACGTCGCGCGCGTATGCCGGACACACTACGTAGCGCTGGTCAAGTGTGGACACCGTCAGTGTTGTGTCTGTCTCCGTCCATGTAAGAAGATTCTGTAAAGACAAAATATTACACATTTTATTAGAACTGCAGCAGAACTTTTAAACTAATTGGTGGAGTACAATAATAGGTATGCCTTTTAAGTTCTGTCGTTTCCATATTTCCTGGCAATTTTGAATTTGGAACTGTTCTATATTCGAATGTGTTTAAATTTTGAATCTCAAAACAGTTGAAAGTATTAGGATTAATGCTGTTGTTTAGTCACAGCGTCAATTGGACTCTAATCATAACAATAGTTTATGCTTAACCATTCCGAGTTAACAAGTGACAGAAACTTTCCAACCATGTATAAAGCAATGAACCCTACAGCAACAAATATGAAATTTAATAATAAAACAATATACTTGCATCTTGATTCAGAGAAAGCAGTTTAGATTCTCTGACATCGTCAGTGATTGTTGCAGAAAATAACAAGTTCTGTCTTTTGGCTGGTAGGGTATTAAAAATTGTCTCTAAATCTTCTTTAAAGGACTCACTGAATAATCTGAAATTTTAAGATATTATTTTACAAAATCTGTTGATCATAGAATAACTATTTGCATTGTTCACTGTTGTATTTCTGGTGGTACATAGGACATGAGAACTGTTTCATACTACAATTGGGATGTTCTACTGCTATATTTATAGATGCTGCTGATAGAGCCTCACTTAATCTTCGAAATAGACTCTACATGCCTACTGTAACTGAAAACATTAATGAGAAGATTACACTCCATGAAGGGCTACAGGATGAGTAATTGTTTCAAATTGTTCTTTAAACATCTTCATTATTAACTACACCGTGAAACATTGTAACTAAATATAAGACACCCTCAAATATAAAGTCTACCATTAGATCAGGTTAGTTGTTTTTTTTTAATTTATAACACATACATTACGGTGTATAATACACATAAATTACATTACCTGTCAGCCTCATCCAAGACTAAATATTTGATCCTCTTTAAACTAAAAGTATCACATCCAGTGATATGGTCCGCTAAACGGCCTGGCATTGCCACAACAATGTGTGGTCTTTTGGATAACTTCAAGGACTCTTCCAACTGGTCTGAGCCTCCTGTTACTATGCAGACACGGAGTTTTAATGGCTGACCTAGTATATTGAATTGATCTGCTATCTAGAAACAAAACCGTTTTTTTTTAGTAATATAGACATTACGTATTTCCCGATGATGATCTGAGCAGAGACGCCAGCTATTACTTGATTCAAAGCTTGCTCGTTCACTATGTGGGTTTCATTCCCACTCTGGACAAATAATTGCATAATGAGTGATAATTTGTATGTATTTATTAATATTTAAGTATGTTTATGACATTGGTTACCATAGTACAGGTTCTGCCTAGTTTAGGATCAGACTGCCATATGTGAGATGTGTAAAATTAATATTATTTATAAACGGCTTTACTCTAGTCATTGAAATTAGGACCTAAATTTATCCTACATAAACATGAATACTAATCATAAAAGTATATTTCCAAAATACAATTATTCAATACAATAATATTGTTTTTCTTCGTGACAATGGGTTTGTTCAACCCCAATTTTTTTTCCACTCAACATCCTGCAACAGCTGCGGCATTGTTTGTTGCTCTCCACAGCTCATCTATAGTGCAACTGGAGAGGCACAGTAGACAAAAAACCAAATGTTGAATAGTTTGCAATGGAGCCCCACAATCACACAGTGTTTGCGACTGGTTGATGTAGTACTAGTGTAATACAATTATTTAGTAAGTAATTTTACCTGATAAGCCAACTCATGCGTGGGAGTGAGTACCAAAGCAAAAATTCCATACGGATCATCTGCTAAATGTTGTAAGATAGGTAGTGCAAATGCAAATGTTTTGCCTGAACCCGTTTTAGCAGCTCCTATGCAGTCCCCACCACTTAATATATGTTGAACACAACCTTTTTGAATGGGCGTTGGCTTCCTTATACCTGAAAATAATTCATACCATTTAGAAATAAGCAATGAGAGTCAGATATTTTTTTATCACCTTTATTCTGTCAATTTTCCAAATTGTATTTGGGGTCAATACAACATTTAACATTGCAAAGGTATAGCTAAAGTGTCAGCAGCTTTTGCAGGACACAGACAGGTACTCATGTGTTGTTCCTGTGATTGGACTGACCACTTGGAAAAGGATATCAACTGTTAAATTTAGTACTCTTTATAAATATATCGAGTTACATATTAAGATTCGATGGAAATTAAAGAATGACACAAAATAATACCAGTACTAACCTAGGGTAAACAATTGTTTTATTAGCCACGTTTTAACCCCAAGTTCGGCGAATTCTTTGCCATCGTGTTCATTCATTCTAGTGAAGATAAATAAACACTAATTATTGTCAATGCAATTAATAAAACACAGAAGCTATGTGATAAACTTGGCTTATCTGGTTAAATCCTAAATGTTCATTAGAAATAAAACACTGATTTTACGATCAACACAACGACAATAATCCATGTGATAATGACATTCGTGACACTGACAGTTAGCAGTTAGGGATGCCAATCTATTCGATTAATGTTAGAATCGAATATATAGGCAAAATAAATTGCTTTTTTACGAATGGTAGCAAGTATTAATCGATTTTTCACCCTAAAAAAATCAATCTTCTATAAAAATCTTACAAGTATTAATAGTTAGTTGAATGCATTCAACGCGGAGAATATGTTGAGTAGAGGAGCTCGAATTCAAACGAGAACTAGCCTCACATGCTTCTAGAAGAGTTGATCATATCGAGCATCTGCGTATCCACTAGGTGCTTGCCCAACCCTCTACACTGACTTACATAATTTTATTTTATTTATAAAAAAATATAAACAAGATAAATTACAAAATTAATTGATATTCAAAGTTATCGCACTAATCACTCAAAATATTCCGCTAACAATAGAGATTTGCAATTTGAAGTGCACTGGCAAAATGACGATAACTTTCAATAATTGCGTATTATTGTATAATCAACCGCACGCCGTTTTAGATACCAGTAGCCGGGGCATCAGGTGTAAAGGATCCAGACCATCCACCATCTACGGCTTGTAGATGACCCCCTCATGTGTGGGAACATTGGTGTTCCCTTTCTACTCCCTCCGCAGTGTGTCGCGCCGCCATCCTAGCTTACTTCTGCTATGGTGACAGATGGCCTCACCTGTTACCCTCAGGCCTGCGTTTACGGAGCACGGAGGATGTTCTGCTACCTACAGCGCATGAGTCATCTGCGGTACCTGGCCCGCTCCCATTTCTTGCGGAACGGGAGTGTTTTAAGCCTCTTCCGGTGCTGCTCCGCTGTCTCCTTCGCAAGCATAACTTGCTGGCAGAAGGAGACAGCGCAGTTACAAGCGCTCTCGCTCCGTACCATGGCCACAATCATGGTAACGATGCGAGAGAATCCCCACTCCGAAGGCCGTCATAAGGGCACGCCTCTTCTACACCCACGCCGGGCATTCTAAGGTGTTCACGGTCTGGCCACGGTTAGCACTTACGCGTTAGCTCTTTGTGGAGCAGACACAGGTGATTTACGAAGCATCCTTTCCCGATGATCACCTGCGTTAACGGGTATGAGTGGATTCCATGTTGCCCCTCGTGCCAATCCTCCATAATTTGACTTACCGCCGCAATAATGGGGTACCCAGGCCTTGGTTACCCAAGTTGTTCCTTGCACCCCTCCACGAGAACCTAGCGGAGTTGGGATTTCTGGTCCTCAGTTTTTTGAGTTTCAAGACTTCTGCCCAACTCTCGTGCCTCCTTGACCTTGCGCCACTGATACAGAACCACAGGGGCTCCCACCTTAGAGGCCCACAGTGTCAGGAGACTCGTTGCCTCAAAGGAGCTCGTGCGAACGCGGCACGAATATGGATCCAGAAAAGTGTGTAGGACAAAGGTATGATGGATGTTTCACTATATCAGGAAAGGGTGGTGGTGTTCAGAAAATTCTAAAAGAAAGATATCACAAAGCACTGTTTCTTCATTGAGCTAGTCACAAACTGAGTTTGTTTGCTCTTTCTTCTCATAAAGCTCAACCCCTTGATGCTA
Source organism: Arctia plantaginis (assembly GCA_902825455.1). Lineage (NCBI taxonomy): Eukaryota > Metazoa > Arthropoda > Insecta > Lepidoptera > Erebidae > Arctia > Arctia plantaginis. The sequence goes on along the minus strand of CADEBD010000226.1, from coordinate 2,279,598 downwards.
TATGGTGCTTGGTATTTTGCTAAATATTTAACAACACAGATTGTTGCTATTATGTGTGTTGGTCTATGACTTTAGAGTCTACAAAAAGACGATTTAAATCAATTTAAAAAAAAAATGTAATAGACATTTTCAGTTTGAACTTAGTTGTGAATTGTGACCTTAACCAATCAGCAGTAATACGAAATTATAACGCTGTCGAAAGACGTTAACAATGCTACCAGAAAATCTCTCGGGGGCTCTTTTCGCCCGTTTGAAAATTATTAGCACTTGTAAGTCTATGAAGGATTGTGTAGCTTTTAATTAATTAAAATTTTATATTTGGAATAACTTCTTCTGCAGGTCTTACTGAATAGGTTATAGATAAGTGATAACCTAGGTGTGTATATTATACGTTTATGTATTTAGTAAACTGACCTCGAATAGGGTCCCCGCTACCGGTGGTGATGTGCGCCGCATGAAGTGGACAAATTCTATCAATGAGAATGTCATGCGGGCATTTTATTGGGCCACAGAGCTGGAAACAAACCTTACTGCTAGTCTCTTTGTTTCAGGAGCTTGAACCTGCTGTCAACTTATCAGCACAACGATTGTTGGATCAAGTACGAGCTATACAGCGCTGTTACCTGATGGATGATATAGTACTTGAGAGAATACGCTCTGACATTCATGAATAATCAAGATTATCCCTTCTTCGTCACACACTGTGTATTTGGTAGCTAACAGCACACCTCAATTGATATCACATACTAATAATGTTAATGAATTAGTGGAGTGAAGTTATATCTGTAAGTACCCAATACAATGATAGGATAAGGAGCGCTTTGGAGGATGCGATTCTAGAATACCGGTAAAAATAGACCCCGGTTATACCGTTTGCCCATTCATAAACGAAATTTAGTAAGTGTTCAGGGAATACGCGGCCGAGAGCGATGCGCTTTGTGAAACAGGCATTCTTGGGGACTACCATTAGTCCTCAACAGTACATGTCATGTGTCACAGAGCGCATAGACTTTCTAAAGCAGAAAATTTATGCATGGGCAAATAGGATAAGACGGTATAAAAAACGAATAGATCGGTATAATCAGAATCGGATGTTCCAAAAAAGAGAAGTGGGTGTACCAGAAATGGGAGGAACCGGATCCATGTGTGAGTGATGGGCATTTGCCAGATGAAAATGTCACAAATACATCTGGTCGGTGCCTGTCACTCATATAGAAGGTGATTGGTTGCGGGATGTCAGACGCTCATGTGAGTCTAAAACACATATAGAACCTGTTATATTTGATAAAGATGATGTAAGCTGTGCAGTTCGTTCATTACCGAATTGTAAGTCACCCGGTTTAGACGGACTGCACAACTTTTGGCTTAAGTGGTTCCGAAGCTCACATGTTTGGCATCTCAATTCCAGGCAGCATTGGATTCGGGTTTATTACCCCAATTTTTAACCACTGGTATAACCCACTTACTCTATAAGTCTGGTAGTGTCATGGATCCCAAAAATTTTAGACCTATCACATGTTTACCAACCATGTATAAACTTCTAACATCTATTCTGACTCAAAATTACTTTACACATTAGTAATAATTCGATTATGTCAGTTTCTCAGAATGGATGTAGAAGTGGGACCCGTGGCACTAAAGACCTCCTTATTATAGACAGGACCATTAGCCAACAGGTGCGTCGCAATCGTAAGAGTTTGGCGGCATGTTGGATACTAGTAGACTATAAGAAGGCTTATGACTCGGTTCCACTTACATGGCTTTTGAGGGTGCTGGAGTTGTATAAAATTGATACAAGAGTTGTGTCAATTTTATACAACTCCAGTGCAGTTAAAGTCATGTATGGGGCACTGGAGAACAGCTCTTCGTTATCCAGGATGTCGGCAGACGGCGCTAAACAATGCACCAATAAAAATCGAGCGGGGTATATTTCAAGGTGATAGTTTGAGTCCCTTGTGGTTTTGTCTGGCTTTGAACCCTCTTAGCACTTTATTAGAGGGTTCAGGGTTAGGCTATAGGTTGCAGGAAGATGATCAAGTTATATCTCACCTTCTTTATATAGATGATTTGAAACTACTAGCCCCCACCAAGTTACAATTGTCCGCGTTACTAAAAATGACAAAAAACTTTAGTAATTCTATCAAAATGGAATTTGGCATAGACAAGTGTGCAGTCATGTATGTAAAGAAGGGTGTGATAATAGAATCTGAAGGAATAGAGCTTTCAGATTCAACAAAACTCAGATCTCTGTCTGCCACTGAAACTTACAAGTATTTGGGTATATCACAGTCGTTAGGCATACCAGAGATGACATGAAACAAACCTTTTTTGGCCGCTGAAAAAAGTATTTAAAAGTCTTTTATCAGGGGGCCACAAGGTGCGAGCCTGCAATGTTTGGGTCATGCCGGTTCTGATATATTCCTTTGGTATACTTAGATGGACTCAGACTGAATTAGATGCTCTTGACCGGAAAGCACCTTCACCACCCACGTTTATCGGTTATGAGATTGTATATCCCGCGAAAGCTTGGGAGTCGCGGACTATTAAATATCAAGACCATACATAATCGCGAGATATGCAACCTCAGAGGATATTTTGCTACATACTGATGTGGGAGTGCATCGCAATGTAGTTGCAGTGGATACCGGATACACCACACTCGCTCTGGCTAAAGAGAATTGGCGCAAACCTGTAGTACTTAGTACTAATGATCGTAGGGAAGTATGGAAGGGCAAAGAGCTCCTTGGCTGGTTTTATCGGGCCCAAAAGGGTCCAATTTAGACTTTAAAGCATCTACGACTTGATACGGTATGGTGATCTCTTCGGAGAAACTGAAGGTTTTGTTTGTGCGATTATGGACGAAGTTATAATGACGAATAACTATCAGAAATATATACTGCAAGATGGTACGGTTGACATCTGTCGGGCACAACCATGTAGCCAGGATCGTACACCAACAGCTTGCCATTAACTACCAACTTGTAAATCTAGAGGTGCCATACTACTGGTATGTACCGGACCCAGTTCTGGAGAATGGCCAGGCCACGTTGTATTGGGATCGATCTATTATCACAGATAGGACTATTGTTAATGACGAGAATCTCGTGAAAGTTGAAAAAGAAAAACAAATAAAATATTTGGATTTATCTCTCGAGATTGTCTTAATGTGGAATGTCGATTCAGTGATCATTGTTCCGATAGTCGTATCTGCTCACGAATTGATAGCCAAGAGCCTTGACCAACACCTTAAGAGGCTCACGTTGGACGGCTGGATCAAGGGTCTGATGCAGAAGGCAGTCCTCCTTGACACGGCTCGTATAGTGAGGAGGTTCCTATCTTTGGGAGTCCTAACCACCGGTGAGATGTCCTGGTCCCTGTACCCGATGTCGGTGGACTACTATTGTTATTGTTTCTTTTGTAATATATTTAAAAATGTAATTAATATGTATATATAATTTAATAAAGAGAATAATAATATTGTACCACATTCACACAATGCCATCTAGTCCCAAACTAAGCAGAGCAACAGACAAATATATAACTAGATATAGATAGACAACTGATATAAATACATATGTACTTTTTTTGTAAATACAGACTTATTATACATTGAAAACCCAGACCAAATCAAACATTAAATGTTCATGCACACAAATGTTTGACTTGAGCGGGAATCGAACTCGCGACCTTTAGAATAGCAGTCCGTTACACAAACCACTACGCCATTCGGTTGTCCAGCATGATTTTTACACCACCCAAAAGTTGACTGGAAAAGAATGCCCTATAGTCCGCCGGTCGGGGCACCAGGGACTTCCTTTCTAGGGTATACCTGGTTCCCCGGCTATTAGTACCCGAGACGGCGTGCGGTTTTAGTCGGTTCGAGTCCGACGTGCCACCGACAGGTGGTATCCGAGGGGATTTCCGCACGGAAAAAAAAATAGGTATTAAGTCCGCCGATGTACAAAAGTGCATAAAGTTATATAAATAAAATATCTTGTGAAAATATGTGTTTGTGATTTGGTTTGTACTAATAGTGCATAACAGAAATGAAGTAGCTTATGTACTATCACTCAGGACTGGGGTTGTTCAATCCACCCATCATTAATCTACTATAGGCAACCGATTTGTAATGGATGTGGTAATTCTACTTTTTATAAGATTAAGTGTTTTATATTTCTGAAGAAATAAACAAATTTCATTATGTGAATTTTATTTACAATAATCCAGTGTCAACTGGTAAACACCATAAATAACAAACCATCAGATATGATAAGGCATTAGTTGAAAATCTGCAGAATAAGTCTGTCTGAAAGATCATTCGGAGGTTAGACCGCCAAATTGGATAAAAATGGTATATAGTAAAATCATTAAGTCACAATGATGAATAATTGAAAAAATGTGGCAACTTATTTCCTTTTTTAGAATTTTAAGCTTCTACACTTAAATGAAGAAGTGTTTTACGTAGGTTCGATAATTGTATTTATTACCTATTTCTTCTTTTTGTTTGAATGTGTATTTATCCTCTCAACATTTCATACTTAGATTTAGGTTTAAACTTCTTATTTCTCTTTTGGTTGGGGTTTTTGTTTATCTTCTGTTTCGGCTGCTTTACTCTTTCTTTCGCCGCCATCTTGAATCGCTGTGATCTCTTACTCTTCTTTTTCTCCATCTTAACAGTCTGTCTATGGATATCCGCCTGCGCTCTCAATTTATGGTTACTCCTCATTTTGTGTTGGGCTCCCTGCTTCGCTGTTAACCCTGTGTATTCGCCAAAATCATCTTCTCTAGGCTTTTTGACAAACTTTCCGCCTATATCATTATTACCTTCCATATTTTGATTTTGACTGAATTTATTTTTCCCGAATTTTCTTCTCTTTGCGGCTGCGTAACTTTCATCTGGTGCTATCTTAGATTTTCTCTTCCTATTTTTCTTATTGTTATCTGTGGTACCATTTTCATCATTTTCATTCTTCTTTGCTAATGGATTGTTAGCTATAGATTTTTCTAGTCTTTTCTTGCGTGCGTTTAATGCTGTTCTGTCTTCTATTGAAAAAGATACGATTGGCCTCTGGAAAAAAATCCGTGTTAGATTAATAAATATTTTTAGTTAAACATAAAAACTAATGTTGGTTTGGCAATCTAATAGAACAGCTATCATAGGGAATTTTCAATTTTCCATAAGTTAAACTCTTTCGACGAAATATACTGTATATTTGGAGAATTATAATAAAATCTCATTTTAATTCGAAGATAGCTTTATACTTACATTGTTTTTGTCAAATATATCTGGATTGTTGTTGAGTTTTCGTAGGCACGCCAAAGCGTCTTCATGTCGTGTGAACATAACGAAACCGTAGCCTTTCGACCTAAAAATACAATAGTAGGGTAAATAAAGCAAAGTTTTTTTAAAACAATCAATTAAAATGTAAAAATTTAAAATATATATTTTTCTCTCTATTATGAGCGGGATTTTTCTCATAAGACTCAACGCCTTGGAAACGGGCGGTTGTAGATCGGCACAGGCATATCATGGATTTTGTATAAGTTAAATTAGTTAAATAAGTTAAGTATTACATTTATTTTCCCAATTATTTGACAAAACAGAGACTGTTGCTATTGTGTGTGTGTTGATCTACGACTTTAGGGTCTACATAAAAGACGATTTCAAACAATTTAAAAAAAAGTAAGTAAAAATATTTTGAATTTGAAATTGAATGGATGTTACATGTGTTAGATACGACTGCAAATAGTCTCGCACGTTTTTTATTTAATTTATAAACTTTTAGCCTTTGAAATTGTGATAATTACGATACCATGAAAATAAGTAATATTTTTTTAAGTTTTGGTCGGAATGGAAAACATAGGTAACTATTCGGGTACATTGTGCATTGATTTGTAATTTATACAAGCAAGTAATAAATGAGCGCGCTCTGAGCAGGATGATACAAAACTGCATGCAAAAAGCAATACCTTGAAACATATTGAACATGTATATAAAAATATATTTACAGTACTTTTTAAATAGACTAAACTTTAAAAATCAGTCATTGTTTATAGTTTCCATTTAAGATATATTTTAAAAATTAAAACTAATATTTTTTTAAGTTGATGGAGGTTCTCTATATTTAATTAAACAGAATGTGTAAAAAACGAGCCTTTACAAGCCATGTAAAGAACAAAATTTGGTGAAACATCAAAAAATGCCTTATGCACTGTTAAAACTTCACTGAAAATATGAAATATACGCAATAGCATTACATAGAATATCTGTTCGTTGAAATCGAAAATAATGCAAATCCGTATCTGGTTTGTACATGCAACAACACTATATTAAAGTGAATAAAACTTACGGATGCTTGCCATCCCTCCCAGGGGGCGTCCTTAAGTCTCTCATCACCCTACACTCAGTGACGGTGGCTCGCTTATCTCCTGCGTTCACGCATATACGTCGGAGCTTGGAGTCGTCAAAGTGTGCGGGCAAGTTGGATACCACTAGACGATACCGGGATACGAATCTGTCAAAAAAATAACATTGTTTTTAAAAATATATACAATACATTTACAATTACTGTTCGTAGGTTATGCAATAACAATCAACTATGCATAAAGTCAACTACCTGTTGCAATTAAGTACGAGCGCCCTGGTCAACAAAATTAGTGTACATGTTGTGATTGTAATAACTCATGTGTGTTTTCCCTGTGTGTATCTTTTGCAGGCAATAAACTACATTATTATTATCACATAGGCATAGGTATAATAAGTGTAAAGTAGAAATAATCACATCACATCAACAGCCTTTAACAGTCCACTGCTGGACATAGGCCTCTCCTTAGAAAGGAGGTTTTGGCCTACTATACCACGCTGGGCATACGGGTTGGTATAGGGTTTGTGTCAAGTTTTCCTTCTCTCCGCAGTGCTGTTGTTCTGTTTAGTTTACTCCCTTAGTCGGATCTTACGACACGATGAATAGGGGTGGTGACACTGTATTCTCAATCCGTCACCACACGGTAGTAGAACCACCACACCACCACCACAAAGTAGAAATATTATTAGTAAATATACTTTAAATGGACCTAATTCTTTTTAAGTTCATAATGAGTTTTCATTGGAAGACTGCTTGAGTTGGTCACTGGTTGGATTAAATTCACTATTTCACATGATATAGGTTGTTGCAACTGGGGTATGTTTCATAAATTTATTTATTCCAGTTTCTTTATCTAGGGTTAAATCAACTAATGACCTTATGATTTGAAAAAGAAAAAAAAGATAATTCTGTTCATAATACGTCTGTTGGATCCGCTGTTATCTAATAGTTCGTGTTCACAGACAAGAGTTAATTACCTGTTCAAATTCTTCAACATCTGTGTTTTGCTGCGTTCGAGCGTGAGTCGCTTAGACATGTCAGAGGCGGACACGCCTACCGCTGCTTTCGTGCCCGCTACTACAACTGTAATATCAGTCACTAAATATTAATAACATAATAATCTAACATAATACATAATAATTCACACATCTCACTCACACACGGCTATCTGTGTCCCAAACTAGGCAGAGCCTGTATTATGGTAACCAAATTGCTGATAAATTTAGTTATATATTTCTAAATACATTCATATTATACATAAACTACACCCAGAGACAGAAGAAATGTTCATACTCATAGCACAAAATTTGTCCTGGGTGGGAATTGAACCCACGACCTCCACCTTAGCAGTCAGGGTCACTAACCACTAGACCAACAGGCCCGCAATATAATCTATACTAATATTATAAAGCTGAAGAGTTTGTTTGTTTGTTTGTTTGTTTGTTTGTTTGAACGCGATAATCTCAGGAACTACTGGTCCGATTTGAAAAATTCTTTCAGTGTTAGATAGCCCATTTATCGAGGAAGGCTATAGGCTATATATCGTCACGCTAAGACCAATAGGAGCGGAGCACCAATAAATAATGTTTCAAAAACGGAGAAAATTTATTACTATTGAGAGACGCAGACGAAGTTGCGCCGGTCAGCTAGTATAACATAAATGTTGATCAACCACGTAAATTTAAGATAGAAATTATTATATAGACGGATTTTAAATCTACTAACTGTGCCCACTGGCTTCACTCGTAGTCAGAACCCCAGTGGGCTTAGTCACTCCATATAATATAAGCTACCTGCTAACACGAGTCTTGTCAAAATCGGTGCATCTTTTCCAGAGATTAGGTAACAAAGAGAGAGAGAGAATTATAAATTAATATTGGTTAACATTTTAGATTGACTAAAAAATTATACTATAATATAAGTTATTAGGGAATAACATGCAGCCTTAAAGTAATTAAAAGTAAAAGATTAAGTAACTATTTCCGTAGTAATCATATGTACATCAAAAACCCACACACAGACTGCCCATATGAGGCTTCTATAATTTTTTATAACATACCTCCTTCTTTAACCAGATACAAGTTCCTGTTGTCCTTAGCTTCCTTCTTGTTTCCTTTCTGTAAGTTTTCTCTTTTTAGAGCTGGCTTTATTTGCAGCACTTGACCGTCTAACTTCAGTTGGTCGGCTGGTAGTGATAAAAATGTGTCGGCATGCTCTTGACTCTGCAATGTAATGATACTTTTATTAATTGATGAAAATGGGTACACATTTTAAGATAAGGTAAGGCAATCTATTTTTACTGGAACTTTAGACTTGTCCAGAATTACTGCTTTCAGGAAGAGGGGTCATGTTGTAAATGCTAATCGGCGTGACAATTTTTCATATTGCGATACAAGATTGGCAGATGCACCGAAGTTCGATGTGTCTTTGTTAGGTGGCGCTTTTTATTTCACTGTATGTATAAGGCGTAACACTTCAATGCATGTGTGTTGGCAATGCATAAAGAGATAGTTATGCTTTGTAGTCCATAATTAATCGCTTACAATTAAGCAGAATGTAGGTTTGTTTAACAATATCTCTAATACTTTATAAGAGTGGGTTGAGATTACAATTAGGTAGATTGGAATTATAATTAGGTAGTAACAAACCACTTACAGCAAACTTAACGAATCCAGAGCCTTTTGAATGCTCTGTCATTCTGTCAACACAGATGAGTGCGTATTTCACAGGTCCAGTTCTCTCTGCAAACTCCTTGAGCTGGTCATTATCTACGCTGAATGGTATGTTTGTAATAAAAACAGTACATCCATCTTCTGCGTCGTTTAGTTTTATACTAGAAAATAAAAACAGAAGAAATTATAATAAAATACAATCTACAATTTCAATGCAACCTGTTCTAGTCTGGAAACCTTGGGAAAGCGTAAGTCTGGTCGTATAAGGTAAACTTGGTGACGTACAGTAGCAGATGAGGCTAGGAACATCAGCAAGACGTGGAGCGAAATTGAGCACGAGGCTAAGAACCGATCGAAATGGAGACTTGCTGTGGAGGTTACATTAAACAACAAGTGAGAGAGAGAGAGTATTTTCTGACTGCTACTAACCGTTGTCTTTCTTCCTTGATATTAACTTTTTCGTCTACATCTGCTTCCTCATCTTCATTAAAGTCACTTTGATCGTCTTCTTCCGACTCTTGTTCCTGGTCACTCTCGTCATCATTATCACTATCTGAATCATCTTTGTCTGATTCTGCATCTGAATCACCTGGTTCGAGGATATTGAGATAAATTATAGGCAATAATCAACATTTGAAAACATCCATGATATACATAATTATTCATTATTAACAGAAAAAATGTCATAGTTCAGAAATCATGGTTCAAATAGCTTATTTTTATTAACTTGTTACTGTGAACCTGGAAAAAAATGTGTAGTGTGACTTAATTGGGTTTTAATATCTGGATTTCCAATTTCAACTCATTAAATGACTGGTGTGGTGTGTGGTGATGGATTAAGAATACGGAGTGTCACCATCCCAGCAAACCACGCAGCTCAATAGCAATGCAAAGAGAAGGAAAACTTGAAACAATCCCCATACCAACCCGTCCGGCCAGAGTGGTATAGTAGGCCAAAAGCTCCTTTCTAAGGAGAGGATTATGTCCAGCAGTGGACTATTAAAGGCTGTTGATGATGATGAAATGACTTTGTAAGCAGAATACGAGCTATCAAAGCATGGTAGTGGGCAGGAACCTAGGTCTTCTCAAGACTATATGGAAGTAAAGATAGTTACAATGCTATATAGGCAAGGCAGTCATTAAACAAAAGACTGCATTACTACACTGCTGCATTATTTAGAACAGGGATTCCCATAGTGGTCGATATCGACCCCTTGGGGTCGAAATCGGTTTCCCTGAGGTCGACATAAACAAAAACTGATTTCGGGGGTCCACAAGGTTCAAAAATCCATAGATTCGAAAGTTTCAAATAAGAACTTGTGTTAATTACCTATTAATTAACACTAGTTCTCATTTGAGCCTTTCAAGATACTGTATTAAGTTGTGCTAGGTGTACTAACTTGTTATAAGAATGACTAATATTTAAGTAGGAAGTATCATTGTTGTACTTTTCAAAACCCAACAAATTGTTGTGTGCAGTAATTCGGCTATGGGGTCTGAGGTATCAGTTCATTTTAGAAAAGGGGTCTCTTGCCCTAAATAGTTTGGGCATCCCTGATTTACACCATCTAGTTGTAATATGCTTGAGATAAAAGAGAGAAGATGAATGACCCTTATTTTGTGCATTTTTTTTAAAATCAATCAGCTAGCCTTAGGTCACGAAAACAATGTTTGCCTGATCATGTACTATAATGAACTAGTATTCAACTTACTCTCACTCTTAACCTCAGACTTTACTTCATCAGTAGACACATTTAATGGTTTTTGATCATTATCACTGTCTGACTCTTGTTTCACATTCTCTTCCAGTTCAATCTGCTGGTTCACTTGATGCTGCATATATTTATTCTTGGCGACCGCCCAGTCCACAGATATAGGTCGACCTGTGAAATAATAAAGGTTAAGAAATAAATTAACATCATAGCTCTATTTAAACTTCATAATTATGTGGTGTTGAGCTTGGTTGTGATATAAATCATCACATTATGTAAAGTCTCACCTAAAAATGGTTTCATATTTGTATTTAACAGTGCTTTCTTTGCCATTGGTACATTCTTAAAATGTACAAAAGCACATCCAACCAGCTTTCCATCAGGTTTTTTAAGCAATTTCACCTCCAATACATCACCATAAGGTTCAAAATGCTCCTTTAATGTCTCTTCAGTCGCTTTGAAAGACACATTACGAAGAATAAGACGAGCATTGCGGTTTATTCGTATTTTATTTTTTTCTTCTTTAGGCTTTTCTGTGACATCACTTTTCTCATCTAAAAATAAAATTTATTAATTATAATACAACATTTAATTTGCTTATTAGGAATGCTGAATAAAAAACCTAAGATTCGATACACTTGGATACCTTTTTATTTAGAGCTTTTAGTGCAGGGGTCAACAGAAATATTTAAAAAATGTGAAGCACACATGTCACTTATGACTTTTGATAAGTAAAATCTTCCCACTTGCCTGCTGATGGAATGATTTCGTCAATGACTGATCGGTTTGGTCAATGACCGCTTGTGATGATAGAGTTGGCTGTGAGATGTCAGATATTACACATCTTATGGGACTACCGTGAAGCTTACTTGTTTTTTTTTTACACCAGATCAGTCTAGAATTAAACAAAAATTGTGAAATTTGGAAACTTACTTTTAACATTGGATTTATGGTCATCTTCTGATGAAATGCTGTTAAACCTTCTTCTTGCATCTTCGTTTTGTATATTTTGTACATAGTTCTTTTTAGGTACTGCAAAAGCTACATAAATGGGGCGATCTGAAACACATTTACATCTGTTTAAACTACTACAGTCACAAACAAACTTATGCACAAAATATTTTGGTAAATAATTATTGACAAACTTGAAAATCCATTACCAATAATCATTTTAAAAGACCTAGTGTAAAGTTGCTTCAACTTCAACTTTTGGTTAATGGCTTTGTGGTAGAGTGTGTGTGTGTGTGTAAGTTAGTGGTGTGACGGTTCGACTTTGAACTCTCGAGCTCAAAGTCGAACCGAACTTTGACTCGAGCATGAACCGAGTTGACCCGGTTAGCCCGTGTTTTAAACCGGTTTAGGTCTCATAAGTCATAACTTCATAAGATCGCGCTGCGTTTCGTTTCGCGTTGTAACATAACTTGTACTGTCGCGCTCGCGACACCTGCTTTATCGACCAAGCAAAACTGATTTATCTACCAACTGTTGAATTAGTTGGTTTTGGTAGATAACACAGTTTTGTTCGGTCGATAAACCAGGAGCTGCGATGATTCTGAACCGAGTCGACACGACAGACCACAGACATGACATGACATAAGTTATGTCATGTCATGTCTGTGATCTGTGTGTGTCTGTGTGTGTAAATAAATATTCAATGTTCATTGGGTTATCATTATATTATATTATATTTTATATTTAACTTTGAATATACAATCTTTGTTGATCTCAAAGTTATTTTTCTTATATCCACCAAATGAGAAAATAAAGGAGTGGTGAGCGTGTTACCTTACTGTGTAGCCCTTCACTCTCAGCAAACTAAACGGTAGCGTAAACTCGGTTGCGAACCGTTGACAAACCGTAAAACGATGGTTTAATCGACCCGTCCGATCCGTCAACTCGTCATACGGTTCAAACTGCGGTTTACTGCAATTTCAACGGTTTGGTTTGGAACCGGTTTGCACGAATTGTCAAACCGATTCAACTCGGTTTGGCAATATTCCAAACCGTCACATCTCTAAGTGTAACCACAATTTCGCCAATGTCATGTATTTGAAAGACATTTATGTAAAAGTTGTGTAATTTTTTTTGTTTTTTTTTTTTTAAATAAGACCATATCTACAGACGTAACAATAGTCAAATCTAGTACACACTTTGTTAGGTGTGCAAAAAAGGCCTAGTGCATCCTGAAAACAAACACTGGTGGTGTGGAATACGAAAATATTTTTAAAATAAATTAACCAGTAACAAATGCTTGGGTATAGCAAATATTTGTGACACAAACACTTGTTACTAAAACTAAAAAAATCACATTTGTCAGGGCCAGTAATGGCAAAATATATGTTGCTAGTGATGTCCTTTTCAGTCAACACCTAATTTTTAGCCAAGACACTACACTGACTACACGAGAAAATATATTACAAACTGTAAACAATAAATAATATTACAGTTTGATAGTAATATTGTTTGATTGCCTGGATAGTTGGCAATCCACTAATGTGCGCTTTTCGAGACACTTTTTGCCCTGCACAACCAATCTGTAGAACATTTTATCATCTGAAGTATTTCCGGACCTTCAAGAAAAGAGAGTACTCCTTCCTAAAAGGTAACCCGTTTGAGACTCCTGAGTTGCAGACATTCATGGGCGGCGATGGTTACTTTTCATCACTATGTGACATTTAGATGATTTGGGAAAAACAACATAAACACTCACAATATAAATAATTGAGTACATTGTATCCCAGACACTAGGTTGATACTAACCATTTGTCATAAATGAAATAATATCTCTGAGCATGCAATAGTTATAGAAAATATGATGTTTCAATTATTTTTAGTCTACTTGCTGTATACATTTACAGCACATGTAAAAAGATCAAATCACTTAAAGGTTGTTAATTTGCTAAATAAATTATATGATGTATTGATGGATCGTATAATTATCTGACTTTCTCACCCAAAAATGGTCTTTTATTTGTAGCCTTAATAGCCTTCTCAGCAATTGCAACATCTTCAAAGTGCACGAAACCACATCCAACAAGCCTTCCATCTGGTTTTTTTAACAGATTCACTTCATTTACAGTCCCAAACTTAGAAAAATGCTCCTTTAGAGCTTCCTTTGTAGCTTTAAAAGATATATTTCTTACAATGATTCTGCCATTGCGTTCAGGAGGATCTTTATTTATGTTGTTGTTTTTAATATCATTAACACCGGAATAAAATTCATCATTCATTGTTCCCATTCTCTCAATAATTAATTGGGAATATTAAAAAACTGACCGGAATATATTCACGTGGTATACCAAAACATAACCCTATATTTGATTACAGTTGTGTTACACAGCAAGACGCCTTAAATCTACACTAATTAATTATTAATTCTTGAAGCTAAATAAATATCGATCTGACTTTAATTATAGTAAACTTTCAGTGAAGTAGATTGTCTGAAACAATTTTGATAATAATCGATATCGAGCCGCACTGCCACAGACCGCAACGACAGAGTAATTTTTATACTACAATATTTGACGTTGACGTTACCTTACATCATGTAGAAAACTTTTTAGAATAAATCGACAGAATTTTGAAATAATAAATCTTTCTGGTACTTCACTTAGTAAGAGAGAAAGAGTTTGTGTATTAGTATAAAAAAAAATATTTTTGTATTTTTGGAATTGTAATTTAATCATCAATTCAATATTTTTGTCGTAGTTGGACTATCTGTTTAATGCTAGATAATATTTACAAAATTTGGAATGATTTTCTACTTCTGATCTTCTACTACTGGTAATTTATTGCAAGACCTTTAATTTGTAATATATAATAAATTGATAAATCTACTTCGCAAGAAGTCTCAAGTCTTGTTTTGTCATTCATTTCAATTTAATCTAAATCAGTTAGTTCAGGTTTACATAGTTCATATATTGTTTTTTACTATGTTTTGTTCAGTCAGTCTGCAGAAGTTAATGTTCACTCTTTGCTCCGTTCACTCCGTTGCCGGTTGCTTGCAGCCGGTTGTCAGATTTGTCAGTGTTATGGTCAGTGTTGTCACACTTGTCACTTACGTCTCCGTGTCGTAGGTCTTATGTATGGACTTATTGTATTGTGTTAGCTTTTGTAGGATAGTGTTACAATTGGTTACAATAGTTTTTTGTGAAAATAGTGATTACTGTTCAGTTAAAGTTTTTATTCTTATTCTCTTTTAAGAAATATTTGGTAAGTTGTATTCAATATTTTGAATTATTTAAGCTCGATTTTTAATAACTTGCAATTGAGGTCTAAATTTTTTCCCGATTTTGTAGGTACAAAGTGTGAATGATAAAATGTGCTTTATTTTATATTTCTAGTTCCTATTATCTGTATTACTCATTATCGTACCGTACATACACTAAATGTCACTAATATTATACTTTTGTAGGATACATTCCTTAGGTTACTGCAACCATAGTTTTATGATAAAATTTTGATAAAACTATTAACTTTTCTTTAGAAGAAGTTATATAGGTAAAATCCTTATGAGCTAACCTTGAATTATCAGGATAAGCAAATTCATCATCATTACTTATTACTTTCTTATCATGGTGTACATTTTATGTAATGAGTACTCTATACTGTTTGTTGTTCGATGGATAGTATATACCAGTAGTGGTGAGGACTTTCGAAAAAAAATATAAAAAAATACCATCAACCTGCCCTGCCTTCACACAACTCCTATGTAGATGCTAATGTGATGTCAGTGTGGAGAAATTAATCATATTATTATGATTAGTTGCTATAGGATATCTTAATTTTATATTTAAAAATCAGTTGCTGTTTGATAGTCTTACTAAAACTTGGGGTTTTCTGAACCAAATTGGCTGATTTTGGTTTTTTAAATTAAATTAGTTATGTTAAAAAAAAAGAATATTATATAGTGTATGTTACTTGCTGATAATGTAGCTTTCTATAGGTGAAAGAATTTTTAGAATCGGTCCAGTAGTTTCGGAGCTCATCCGATACAAATAAACAAAAAATCTAATCTTTCCTCTTTATTGTACATATTTTTTTATGTAATTATAGCATTACGGCTTCAATGGTTGTCCATACTATTTTTCTATAAAAGTGTATCCAACATCATCATCATAATAGTCCACTGCTGGACATAGGCTTCTCACTAGAAAAGAGACCCTACCTAACGCCTGTGACATACCCAGATATTTGTAAGTTTCGTTAGCTGAGAGACATGTAAAGTGCGTGGAATCTGAGAGTTCCAACCTATCAGACTCCACAACCCTGCCTCTTTTTACATGCATGATTGCACACTTATCTACACCAAATTCCATCCTGATACATTTACTAAAGGTTTTAGTTATTTCTAGTAAATTTATCAGTATGGAATTACTGGAAGCAAACAGTTTTAAATCATCCATGTAAAGGAGGTGGGATATAGCCTTACCATCTCTCTGCAAACGATAGCCTAGCCCTGAACCCTCCAACATAGTGCTGAGAGGATTTAAAGCTAAGCAAAACCACAAGGGATCTAAACTGTCACCCTGAAATATACCCCGCTTAATCATTATATATTCGTCATCGCCTTGAGATTGCCGACATCCTGGATAGCAAAGAACCGTTCTCCATTGCCGCATACATGTCTGCATAAAAGTGCATAGAGTTGTATCAATCTTGTACAACTCCATCACCCTCAAGAGCCACGTATGCGGTACAGAGTCAAGCCTTTTTATAATCTATCCAACATGTCGACAGATCTTTTCGGTTACGGCGAACTTGTTGGTTAATAGTCATGTCAATAATAAGAAGCTCTTTATTGCCACGTGCCCCACCTCTACATCCATTCTGAGAGTGAGATATAATAGAGTTGTTCGTAATATGAGATGTTATCTTCACTCTAAGAATGGACGTTATTGGCCTATAATTTATTATTATTATAGTTTTACACCGCCTTTCCTGTCATTCTTTCTCCGATTTAATCACAAATATCTTTCTTGATAACTTGGAGACGCCAGTATATATATACGTATACAGACTTAAATAAAATTAATAGAGGATGTAAAATCTGTTTTCGTTAAATCAGAGCGCCTTGGCTATATAACCAGCGCACCGACACCGTAAAAAACATTGTGGATGTAATGTACAAAAAAGCCGGCCTGTAACTTAAAATACCCGTTATAGTTACCGGCATCGATCTTGAGCGCTAATCTTCACCTGCGCAGAAGTCGATTTTTGAGTCCCTTAGAATGTAGTAGGGACAATTAAATCATAAAATCGCCCAGCAATTGGCTCACCGATATTTTCGCTGATCGTGATTCGTTTTCTCATACTTAATGACGACGAGTACACTGCCGAATAATTTAATGGGCGTCTATCTTTTTTTATTAATAATTTAATTATTTCTATTTTCTCTCTTCATCAATTGATATTTTAATCTAAAAATTGACATTTTATATCGGTGTATTAGATAGCGTATTTGTATTATCCTGATATGTTTAACACAATTACACAATAAATGAGATGACGATGATGAAGAAAATACAACCGTAAGTATCAGCTTTATTTAAGAAAGTTATTTAATGGTAGATGTCCTCCTGACTCCTATTTCACCGTCATCATCATCAGCCTATCGCAGTCCACTGCTGGACATAGGCCTCTCCCATTGCACGCCACTTAGATCGATTTTGGGTTTCTCGCATCCAACGCCTGCCAGTCATTGCGCTAATCGTCACTTCACCTAGCCGTAATAATTTTAAAAGGAAAATATTTGTTAATTAAAAATAAATACCATAGAATTATAATAGATAATAGATAATATATAATATATAGTATAATATAATAGATAATTAAATAAAAGTCATTAGAAGGTGCAAGTCCGTGGTAATCCGACCATGTTTAGGTGGTTACAAAAAAGCGATCACCCAGTACATTGCGCTGTCTTTTAAAATGTTTAGTGTAATACACCTTACGATTTCGGTACAGTTGCGTGCAGTGTTAAATACATTCAATATTTATTCATTATTATTACCTATTATTTATTTTGTTTTTTTCCCTAATTGATCTTAAGCACTAGTTTCTTTACTTAAAATTTATTTAGTCTTTTTTACTACCGGAGCTACAATCAACAGAAAATCTGCACTGGTCCGCTAAAATTATAAATATGTAGATACATGTATGAACGATTCACCTAACTGCAATTAAACGAAAATTTAAACCAATAAGAAATCGTTTCATTTCTTTGATTTTTTTTTGTAAAGAAATAACACTAAAGTAATTGTATTTTATTTTGGGGTGTATAGAGCTTAGACTTGAATGCATCAAAATATTTAAAGCAACAAGTCATCTACAATAAGTTAAAATAGACCGAATAGTAGAAGAATACAGTTGTAAATTAGAATGCATCAACATTGCATCGCCCAACAGTCGTATACCTCGTAAGAGTAGGTAATATTGTTCTGTGGTCTATACCTAGAACCGAGAATTATCTATACCTATGTACCTACCGTTAAGCGTTGAGCCCGTTACTGTTGATTTCTGTTAAAAACGAACAGTTGTTGAATGATATTTTGATATAATAACGGTAATTTAATTTATCGAGTGAAAGTGATACATTTTTATAGATAAAATTATTGGTCAGATAATATTTGTCAATCAAGAATCGCTGATAATACATCCTTCGCTAGAACGCGGGAGGGGAGGGGCGAAGGGATACTTCATTGTTTGCAATTTGCATCTAGTGCACTAAACTTGACCCTTAGGCAGATAATATACGTGTTGTAAAGTACGTGTGCGCTTCCGCTTTCTTTTTTTTTGCAAATATTTATCGTATTCTTGAGAGTTCTTCAATATGTGTGTACCTAATTACTAATAATAGGCATTAATGCTAATTCGATTCAATTTAAGTAATTGTCAATTCTTGTCTTAGGATATTAATTTAATAAAAACAACAAAACAAACAACAAAACAGGAACAAATTAAAAACGATCATAACTTTTAGGTAGGTATATCACTTATTACTAATTTTACGTAAATAATTTATTTTATTATAATTTAACTCACCGCGATTTTGTGATCAAATATTTTATTTTCTCCAACATTATTACAGAAATAATGCAATACAGAGTTTGTTCGCGATATGCTAGCCTAAGTCGATTCATCACTTAAAAAAATCCCCATCTATTCACAAAATACCTACTTACAACGCATACGTTACACTCTTCAAAACTTATCATTTCATTTCATATTTCTTAAATTACCTGTACCTACCCTAAAATTAAACTTCAATTAACAAATACTACGCAGGTACCAATTCTATGAACAACTATAAACAATTCACCTACACATTACGAGAAAACAAAAGCATTCAAAACAATACCTAATCTCCCGGCTGATTACTAATTATGCAATAAACAATCCTAAATAAAAAATATTTAAAAAACATGTACATAGTTTTTTGTAACACTTATGTACATATCCGTAGTAAACTTGCAAATAATATCCTACATATTTTAAAAGCCAGCACAATGTACTGGGTGATCGCTTTTTTGTAACCACCTAAACTTGGTCGGGTTACCACGGTCTTGCACCTTCTAATGACTTTTATTTAATTATCTCGTAAATTATTATATGTACTACGCTGAAATTTTACAGGTAGACAACTGAACTAAACAACTAATTATTGGCATAACATTCAGTTTATATATCCACACACAGGTTTATCGGTGGCCAAAAAAGGCCGCACACATTGTGATCGTGAACGTGGAGAGCTACATTTCATCATAACTTTTTAGTCACTTACAGTATTCTTACGAAAATTCGTATACATTTGAAGGTAGTTACAAGCAATAGAATAACGTTTCAAGTAAGTCTTTAGAGGTCTTATTTAAAGTGTTAGGACGTATTGAAGTGTTTTCATACTTACCTAAATAATTTTTAAACGGTCCATTATTTTTGTTATTTTACTGTCGAACAAATTAAAACTAATCCTTAAGAAGTTATGTACAAAAGATGGTTACAATCCGCTTACCCGTTTCAGAGATCCAGCAAACCCACAAACGTTACTCCAGCAGGATTTCGAATAACTTCGCAACCGAAGAAAATACAAATACCAAATAAGTTGTAACATTTACCTAGTCCAGATAACTAATTATTTAGCTAAAATTTATTTCAATATTACAATTTAAAAAGAAAATGTCTGGCTGCGGTAACGTTTCAAACGTTACTCCAGCAGGAAATGTTTTTTTGAAATAACTAAAAAAGTTTAAGTGAAACAAATTTAAAAATGTGCCTAACAATTACAGAAGGGGAGCAACTAATTATCTATAAAGTTTAAATGACCATTTTCGACATTATTTTGCTGGGGTAACGCACACCATAAAACGATCCCCACTCTGCCGTCGAGCACTTGTACTTTACGTCTTCATCCAAGGCTTAAAACGCACTTGCGGTTAGCCGCACTGCGGTGTGCCGTTGTCGTTCAATGCACATCGATTTTTGTATGAAAACGCATGTCATCGCACTGACGTGCGGCCAGCCACCTACTTACCGTCCGAATTTTGATGCGGAGAAGTTCATTTTAGATGTCAAAGAACGCCCCGCTATATATAATATATATAAATATCAAATATTTCTAGACGCACTGACGATTGCGGCGGACCGCAGTAGAACTAAGACAACGCGGATAATCGGAATGCGGCGTATTCAAATCCATGAGTAATTAAAATTTAGAATAATAATCCGTACTTACATCGTCTAGAGACGGACTGAGAAGGGAAGTGGCGGTAGCGGCTGACCGCATCGAGTGCATTTGTTGCATTACAAAACAGGTCATCGTCTTATTACTAAGCTAAATTAATAAATATGCAACTAACCGAAATACAAACGTTACGAAGGTCCAATAAATATAATCAAAGACATACATATTTATGTCGAAAACCCATCACGTGCTTTCTTGCGTTGAGTGCATAATTTATTTATTCGGGTTTATTCATTAAATAGTTGTACAGAGTCGTTTAAGTGTTCGTAGTGTGTTGTAAACCTCTTTTCTAAAGAAAGGCCTATATCCAGCAGTGGTCTATTAAAGGCTGTTGATGTGATGTGATTTGTGATAGTGTATACGTAGCATATTAAAAATAATTAACTTCAGTATACATAGGTATAACCTAACTAAAATCCTAAAAGTTTTAAGTCGTGGATATGCAACGCAATTGAAAAAATATTGCCCATAAATTGGTCTAAAATACTTGATAAAATATATTATCTATCGATATTTAACGATAATGGAATTCAGTCAAAAATTCAAATTTGATTAGAAAATGGAACTGTACAATTTCTGCCAATGCTAATAGAAATGAAATAATTATTTTAATTATGTAGGTTTATTAATTATATGTTTAACTAACTCCTGTAAAATATTACAATATAACTTGTAAATTCTAGCTATGTGATAAATTCAGTTGCTCGACAAGTTGATGCAATGGATCAAAGATCAACAAGTCGGCGTGGGTTACTATTTATTTATTTACACTGTCAATTGCTATTTAACTTTAAAACCAGGATAAAAGCTATTACCTAAATGTTATAATGCAACGTTAATGTTCTAAGAACTTTGTTACCTTATAGAATTAAATCATTACTTACCAATTTAAGTAAATTCTACCGTACTCTTAGTACGGATCTTTACAGTTGCACAATAAAGGTTGTTTATTCATTTTATGCAGTATTTAAGTTTGTCAGCATAACTGTCATGGACGCTGTGAATTGATGGTGAAGTCGAACACACTTAAACGGTTAAAATTCTATTCTACATGTTTATACATGTAGAATAGAATTCTGTTCTGTTCTTTTCAGCTTAATATCTAAAAGTTCCCTCACTGAGGGACCAGTAGGTATATTAAACTGATTTTTGTAAGCTGACGGGATGTTCGGGGCTAGCTCCACTCCCGTCACGGGTCGGCCCGGCATTGCAGTGCCGCCGGGATCACCTTTATACGTGTGCTGTAAAAATGTTATATTGACAAATAGTCAGTTTTTTAGGACTGGACTGGAGCATACTGCCGATGCCGTCAAAACTATAAATGCAGTAATCGTCATTTTTCCAAATTGCTCCCAATTCAAAAATCACATCTAACGAATGGTTAAATAAAAATTAATAAAAATAAGTTGGAAATCAGTAGAACTTTTAAGCAAAAATGCAGAATTCGTATGGCTGTTCTTTGAGTTTGTTAATTGAAATGCAGAAATAATAAAATACAAGGACAAAATGCAGTAGGTACTAATGACGATACTACAAATTTAAATCTTATCGTAGGAAATAAGTGCAGCTTACGCATAATGTGTATTTGAAATGTTATACCTAAATATTATATTTCTACGAGTCTTTTCTTTCCTAAATTCAAATGCAGTAAGTGCATAAACTGCATTTGAGCGTAGTGTCCGTAGAGTGCTTCACGGCGATGTGCAAAATACAATAGTACAATTCTTATATAGACAGCTAGATATTGTTTTCAAATGTTGACTTATGACCCTGTCTGTTTAAATTATAATTTAGATTTGTATTGTGAAAGTTTTACATGAATAAAGTACTTACATATTGCTTTGAATACATGTTCACTTTACTTTTTTATTTTTACCTACATTTATTTATATACACTTTATGCACAAATGTGACAAAGGCGGACTTAATGCCGTAGGCATTTTCTCCCAGTCAACCTTAGGGCGATGCAGAGCTAAATAATGGTATATGCACAGATATTAAATAAGTGAGTATATGAAAAACATACACAATACATAAGTATTTATACATACACATACATTTATACATACATATAATTATACATATTTGACATATTATAAATATATATATATACACACACACATTAAATTTTAGAAGAGAGAGGTATTAAGGTAGATCTGATAAGGAGTTTCAGAGATGTTTCCGCAACAGTTATTTAAAAGTTTACCTAGTTTTTGCCATCCTGATCTCGAGAGGGAGCGCGTTCCATAACAGAACAGATTGTACCAGGAAAGTAGAATTTACGAAGTTAGAGTGGTGAGTGGGACACTGAAGAAGTAGGTTGCTTGAAGATCTAAGGTTTCAAGATCACGATTTTAGTTTACTCGTTAATAATGATTCGGCTGCAAACAAGTATACAAGTTTTACACACATGTGAATTTAACAACCTATCGTGCGTATCGATAGGTTGCGCACAAAAAACGTAACAAGTTCATACAATCACTAAATTTTACTTTTCGTATATTTTTTTATACCGGGCGCCTTATATGAACATCTATTCTTAAGGAGTAAACTCCAAGAAACTTAATATGATTTTATAATTAATTTGTATTTTTTTAAGGTAACAAAATGAGTGTAATGAAGAATGTTGTGTCGCTGGCAGCTAAGAGTGGTAAATTAGGCACAAGGAACAATGGAAAATTCGTAAGTTATAACGTTTTTATTTTAGATTCAATTTTCGACTTTGACTCAGAGGCTCAAGTGCGAATTTATTTCACATCTACTCGATAGTCGCTCGAACGCGATAGCTGTCGAGAGCGAGTTGATGTAAAATAAACTTGCACTAGGCCCTTACAGGCCCAAGTGCGAGTTTATTTCACATAATTCAAATAGTCTTTAAAAATAAATTAACATCTATAAAAACAATTAAATAAATAAATAACACAAGCTCTAGTTTCAGGAACATATAATTGTTAACAATGGACGGGCAAAATAGGTCGAAAAAATACCTAGCACCTAATTTTGTATATCTTGTGATAAAAAAGATAAAATATCCGTGTGGTGACGGATTAAGAATACAAATTGTCACCACCCCAATTCATCCCGTGGGTGTCGTAAGAGCCGAGCAAACTAAGCAGGACAACAGCACCGCAAAGAGAAGGAAAACTTGAAACAAACCCTATACAAACCCGTCTGGCCAGCGTGGTATAGTAGGCCAAAACCTCCTTTCTAAGGAGAGGCCTATGTCCAACAGTGGACTAGTATAGGCTGTTAATGATGATGATGATGACCTAATTTTATCTATTAATGACGCTGATCACGAATATAAAAAAGAAATTAGATATTGAGGATAATCATTAGGTTGAAAATTACTGGCGTCTGTCTGTTCGATTATTACTACATTTTAACGATTATTCGTATACAAGTGAATTTGAAGAGTCACAACACCACGGTAAAGGACCTACCGACGTGACTTTGAAACGAAGTCTAAAAAAAAATATTTATTGTATAAATTGTTTTTTTTTTTGTATATCTTGTGATAAAATAGAAATAGCTTCATAATTCCATGGTTTTACGGAAAAATATATTTCTAATTATGTGAGTTACGCCAATACAAAGTTGTTTCGGCTTGAAAAGTATGAATCTTGTACCTCTTAGATTAGATGGACTATAAACATAAGTAAAGAAACCTAGAACATTTCAAAAGCTAAAGTTCGATGACATACTAAAACCCAAATCCTTAATGGCGATGTCTCAACATTTTTCATTTCAAAACAAATAATAGATAGAATATTGTTAATTGTTCGAATGGTGGCAATGGAGTTAACATAACACACATATTTTTGTATGGATGGCGCATATAAAACCTTCAGTTTAAATACAAAATTGCTTGCCATGACCGTTCATTCAGAACAATTATTGATCAATAGAAAGACCATATACACTCGTATGTCTAGTTGTGTATCGCGAATATTATGCCATGATATAATCTATACAATATATATAAAAATGGTTTATGCTTCAAAAACTCAAAAAGGATGGAGGTCAAATTTTGACACGAGACACAACACGCGTTAAGGATGGTTTTTGTCTAATTTTCGCGTTAGTTTTGTTCTTCATTTTTCACCTGCTATTAATTACAACTTCAATATTATTTTTACAATGCTGTATTTGATAGCCTATTAAACCTTCTTTTTTTGTACTCTTCTTCTTTAAAACGATGGATTTTATGAAAAGATGTATAAAGTATCGATTTTCGACATTATGCTCTATCATAGAATCATTTTTGTTCTTGGTTTGATAGTTAAAAATCGTAGCTTAGCTAAGAAGGTTTAATTATGCGATTGTAAATGGCACTGCGCCCGAATCCTGACCGACTTTTGTATCTCTACGTAGTTTTATTTCCCTCTAGCTGGTAAAGGTCAGCTGATCGCAAACACAACACGAGATTCACAAACCCTCTTAAGAATCACGACTGCAGTCCCAAAATACGCTTTTTGGTATATATATGTATGTATTTATAGTAAAATTGCATATACCTAATTACTGAATAACGCACGCACTTAGAGCTCTCCGATGATATTTTCTAGACTTTCTAAATATTAAAACTGTTGAGCACGCCGCTAATGAGTGACTGAGAAAGTGTACTCTGACCTCTGACCCCGGCCCCTGGTCATCACTTTGATACAAACATGTTCATTGCGATGTCATTCGACGCTAACTTCAATCCGAACTTTGAATAACATTGTAATTATTACACTGTTAATACACTTTACAATATACACGTAGTTCTTGCCCTAGACAACAAATGCGATAAAGTGCATCTCGTATTAGTACGTTTTTAGTATCAGCATGCGCTTGGCTCTGACGCATGACGTTATCGTTGCACGAGCGTGCAACGTGAATGCAATTGCATTTCCCTTAAAAAGTAGTAATCGATCCATTTTGAACGTAATATAATTAAATTATGCATAATATAACTGTTATCAGCCAGTATTATTACGTACATGCCAAGGATTAATCGTGTAGGGCATGCTAATTGTTTTTAATTTGGATTGTATTGTTCTATTTGCATGTCTTAAATTTAATCACTAAATAAAATTTTAAGTTATTGTAAGCCTAAATCATTCCACTACTGTAAACATCCTATGTTTACCTATATTCACAATAAAAATTGATTGATTGCTTGATTTCTTAGTTTTCAGCTGTGTTGTCCACTGTTCTATTCAAGTTCCAAAAATACACCAAATTCATTAATTGATCCTATGTCATACATAAAATATTAATACGTTGTATGTGGCTTATAGGAATGGAATAAAATCACAATAACCTGCTATAGAATATATGATTTGTAAACCATTTAATAACTACTATGATTAATATACAAAACTACTGCGACTCAAGATTATGATTACGCCAGCGCCGACGCACGAAAGATCTAAATCTAAAAAAAAACCCATCGTCTTTGATAAGTAGTTTGGTTTTTTGTTGCTTAAGTTTGAATGGCATTTATCTTTTTTTATGACCAAATACTATTAGTTATTTATTACTGGTAAAATCACAGTGACTAAAACCAGCCGTTTCATCATATGATTATAATTTAAAAGTAACAACAATTTCCAACACTAGTAGCTTATAATAGCCGCTCGACTCGCGCCACGATCCGCATGGCTGACTGTAGAAAATACAAATACAGTAAAGTAGGCATAGGTAGGTATTGGAATAGCACGTGCTGTTCGCGTGGTGGTCTGTGTAATTGTTTGAATTTTTTTTGGTATGAAAAGTCAGTATACCTTCCTGACTTTTCACACAGAAATCGTAATAATAACCTACTCGGTTATCATTGTCATTTAGCCACTAGCCCCACAGAAAGTATGACTGTACTGAACATAATTGCGAAATAAACGTACGAATGTTTGAATTAAAATACAGTTTAACTAGAGCGTGTGACAAAAGAATCAATTAATGGTTTAGTTAGATTCATCAATTTAGCATTAGAAATATATCTCACTAGCTTTGCCCGCAGCACCGCCCGCGTATATGTCGTTTATCGCAGTCCTTCCTCAAGAATCAAACTATCTCCATACCAAATTTTATCTAAATCGGTTCAGCGGTTATTGATTTCCCATACAAACTTCCACCCCCTTTTCACCCCCCCAGAAGATGATATCTGGGTTAAAAAAAATCTAAATCATTTTATTTTTATAAATTTCTTTTATAAAATATTTATTTTCATGCACAATAAATGCATATTAGTGTATTTATTTGTCTTCCAAAAAGTGCAAAATCGCAGCAACGTCGCCTCAAACCAATAGGGGCAAGGAAGCAATATTTGGCATACTTAATGTTTTATATGTAGAAGAAATGCACCAAGCTGATTATTTTATATAAAAACAACTACATAACACTATAGAAATACAAAATGGTGACCTCTTATAATACATATACTGGTCATTGAATTGAGACAAGAAATTCAAAACGGTCAAAATTTGACTGGCAGATGAACTCTAGTCTCTATTGATCGCTGAGGAAATTGATTAAGAGAAAAATAGGCCGAAACTTGCCGCCAATGATTACTAAGATGTTGAATTAACTTACATGATCAAATTATTCTCTATATGGCTTCCCGACAAGATTTAATTAACATGTTTACAATACAGTGTCGAGTTTGACGACACGACAGTTGGCCTATTTACGGCAGATTCATATGTATAACTAAGTCAACAGTTATGTTGGAATACAAAAGGAGACTTCGTTCTCATACGTTCGCTCATACGAACACCATTAGTTTAGTTTCAGTTTAAACCTAAGTTATACAAAAAACCTACCTCATTTTATAGGACCTGAATGTTGCTTATTGTATAAGATCACATACATATGTAACAATGGGGCCTTTCTAATACGATTTAAAAGATGACTCTTTTTTCGAGGTAATTATTCAGGTCAAAAAGAAGTTAATCGTGCAGCTGTAGATAAGATAAATGATTTATTATTTAATACTAACAGACATCACGCTATGTGCACGTGCTCTAAAACACTTTATAGTCCCGTGCTCTTGGCTGAGTCGTTGCCTCGCGGCCTCGATGACATTGAACTTGAATTCATTTCGCACAGTTGTAAGTGGCGCGGAATTACGTGGCTAATACCTGCCAATTATGTTTCTATCTATTACTAATATTAGATTATCTTAGCCTGATATTTTAATCCTTGTGAAACTTAGCTTAAATTTTTCCGATAAGGATATGTTTTAATAAACATAATTTAAATCTTGATGTATTGCAATTGATAAATATGATGTTTTTGTACTTTATAAAGGGCACCACGTAAAGCTATTTTTTTAATGCTCTTAGAAATTGAAATACCTTAGTAGAATGAACCGGTATGGGTTATGGTTACCGTACAGGGAAAATAAAAGATAGAGTTAGGCCAACCTGGTTTATATTAACTTAACCAAATTAATAATGGTATGGTTAGATGGTGTGAGTACTACCTGATGGAATGGTGACCGAAAATGCACTGTTTTTATGTAACGGTGAAATAACGTTAATCGAGGCAAATCGCTGACCGCGCGCAATGTGATGTAGCGCGGCTTGTGTCGATCCGTGGATCGTAGTACATAACCGTTAACATCTATAACCGTCTTTTCTACCTTTGTATAGGACGTGGTTTTCCAAACTTTCCATAAAAAATTGAGTTTTTATCTAAGTTGTATTTGTAGTATTTACATTTGAACATATACCATAATACTCCTGACCGACAAGTTCAGGTGCAACACACGTCAATGGGCACACAAGTTATATGCATGGAAGCATTCCAGCGCACTGCTAGATCTTCTTGATAATGCATCTTGTTTGTAAATAATGAGACACTCCACTTAAGTGATATTTTCCAGTAAAAAGATGTTTGAAATGTGATGATTTCACGTTCATATTGCGAAGATGTGTAATGATATTAGTAGGTACATACATCGACGATCAGCGCTTTACAATATTAGTCCAAGTACATACGAATAGTACTTAATTGAGAAGTTGCGGATGCAGAATTTTCAGTCTACGGATCCAGATATAGATTTTTTCCGCAGCGGCAGTTACAAACGTTATTTTTTCGCATTTTTTAAACCTAAACTTTACAATCGTACATTCCTTGACTTCAGCTAATTTACTTTTCGTCAGCATAATCGAAAGCCAAAATTCGCCGCATTGATAGCAGCGGATGCAAAGCGCAGGCAAATCACTAAATTTAAAGTGATAAAAGTTACAAATATATTCATTACTAGTACTATCTTTTATTACACACACATACGAATATGCTTCATCCATTTGACAAAAAAATGATTTTAGTTATTTAAACAAATTAACTAAAAAAAATATTTTGTCAGACGTCAATGTCGCTAAAAAGACTTGTTTTGCTTTCATTTAAATTAAAACATCAAAATTACCACCAATTATGTACAAATCGATTTTGTTATTATGTAATTGAGTAACTGCATACATTACTTACTGTATGTAATCGCTTTATTTACTTGCTATGTTCAGAACAGTTTAGAAATATCTTCAAGGTCAATAATAGCTTTTAATTCTTGTCATATACATGGTTTGATGAAGAATGTATGTTTGATAACTGTTTTTTATTTTTATTTAAAAAGACAACTGTTTGAAAGTAATGTACCTAATTATATTCCACAGGGATTGTTCCGCCCGCTGTTATCATGCGCTCCAGTGGCAATGGTGGGTCTGGACCGCGGGGCACACACCCAGGACCTTACAAAGACCATGCAGTACATTAGTAATGAAAAAGTGAAACTCAAAATCGACCCTAACACCATGAAGTAAGTACTATTTTATCTTTGAAAAATATGGATCTGAAGTAGAATGAACAGTTTGTATAATGTCAACATAACGCAAAGATCACTTCGCAGAGTTTTAAATTCGCATAATCACCACTTAGCAAAATGTCAACTTCTGCATTCCGTCACTCCCACTGTAGTTGTGGCCTCTGAAATCTTGGAAGTTTTGTCCTGTTGATATTTGATGTATTTGGCGTTTACCTACATTTCTTTCCTCGGTGTTTCACACATTTAGAGGCAGGCAAATTTTGTTACTAGCAGTTCTATTCTCTAAGGAAACAGCCTTACAGCTTACCTTACGTACAGCTCACGCTCGCAAGTTCGTTTCGGCATACCTAAAGACGCCTCTGTATAGCAATGCCGAAGGATTCCTTGCCATGTCGTGCCGAAAGTGGGCGTTGGGCCTTATGCCTTATTGTGATATTTTTATTACACTGCCTATAAAAATAAATTGTTCTCAAATTACTAAAACAACAATTTTGTTCGTTGCCGGTGGGCCAACAGTAGAGAAACCTCTCTTGTCAGGCACCCCCAGATACGCTTACAATTCGTATTTAAGGACAATATTGTTAAAAATCAGATCAGATATATTGAATGAGTTCTTCAATATCAACATCAATCTTACCATTTTTACGTCATCACGTTTTAAGTCCGGGAGATTAAACTAAGTTGGACCCTAAGTTTATTTTCTTCTTGTATTTTTCGTATACGTCATACGCATATAACGGTAACATAGCAGTCATGCACTCATAACTCATCGAGATTATTGCCGTCTTACTCTAATGCTGAAATCAACTATAGGTACAACACGTTTAAGTTGTTTAATGTGTGGGGATAGTGGATGTCTAATTGCTCTTACTTCGATCATGTTCTTCATTTGATTAATTGAAAAGGTAAACCGAAAAGGTGGTTTAAATCCTATGTTTAGAAAACGAAATAGTACTGAAAAATAGATAAAGAACCAATGGTTTCTGCAAACGTAAAGGATTCCTTCACCCAATAAAATAAATATAAATCAATAAGTTACCAAGATGGCAGAGTACATATCTTCATCACGCAACAACACGCGGTTGCATGTTACAATCAATGTGAAGCTATTTATATCAATCTAAAGCTATCTAGCTAATAAAACAAGTTGCTATGCTAGGACTGTTAGGTTTTAGACTGTTGGTCCTATTACATAACAAAAGTTTGATGTGTAATAAGTATTGTCGTACCACTATATCACAGTACTCGTCTCTTTATATACAGTTACCAACACAGAACTAAGAATATAATCTTTCAAGTGCCACCAACTGCATTCTGTCGAATACACCTGCCGCCAGTTAAGCACACTTATACGATAATCGTATTTTACACGCATAGAAAACTCTACGCCAATTTGTCACAGAGGATTCATTATGTGAATTTCTCTCTTAACTGTTGCGCTCATTTCCTACCACTTTATTCTCAATTCTATGTTTGTCAACCTAAGTACGAAGTTACTTTACACACGCCTTTTTAATTCTAAGTCCATTATTCCCAGGTTAGATAAACGCGTAGACAAGCCGCTTGTCGTAATGATCAACTGGTTGCTGGCGCGCCAGAAGCATGTTATGAAATACGCAACATTATATTTAGAACAAGGTTTCGACGTGCTCTCTGTGTCTTGCACTCCGTGGCAACTAATGTGGCCGCAAAAAGGATCTCAGGTTCGTAGCTAGGTTACTTGAATAGAGATAAAACGGAAACACTAAAAGGTATCTGAAAATACAATCCATTTTCCACATGTTTTTACTTCACGACGACTCGTTATTCAGGTCGTACCAAGAGGTATTTGATTCTTCGAGATATAAAAACAATGTTGTCTTCAGACGCCTTACACACGGCCGTCTGGTACCAAATTAGGTCTCCATATATATAACTAGATACGTATATATTAGATAGAAAATCATCAGCATTTAGGATCACGAACAACAAGATCAGCAGGTTCTTTTTTCAATCAATCGTTGTTCTGTCAAGTCATATTGAACTGTTTTCATTGTAGTTGATAGCGGGTGATATGCTGAAATTCATGCACGTTAACGAAAACGACCAGCCTCTCGTGGTTCATGGGTTTTCCGTTGCCGGCTACATGTGGGGGGAGGTATGCGTCCAGGTCATGAAGAATCCAGAATTGTAAGTTATTATGTTAATACTATTAATAGTAGTAATAGTAGAGGCAGAACTTGCTGCTCAAAAAGAGTCGGTCTTTAATTACTTGTATAACTCTACGGGCTCTCAACCTAATTTTCTATGTATAGTACAGCACTACGGTAATTGAAATAACTTCCAAAGTCCATCCGAAAGGCCTCCACAAAGATTGCAATGCTGCCTTGAATTGCAAATGGACCTGGATCTCAAATTGCTGCAAATGTTTTTACTACAATTCTTTATTTGTGATGACGCAATAGACCTTTTTATCAATAAAATTGGACAAATTAATGACATATCCGAATGAGCGTATTAAACTGGGTTTGAACATGAAATACAATTCCTAACTTCAGATACCAACCTGTTATGGATCGTGTGGTAGCCCAAGTGTGGGACTCAGCCGCCGACATCAGCGAGCTCTCTATTGGAGTACCCGCCGCTGTTTTTCCCAAAAACCAAATCATGCAGAAGACACTGAGGGCTTACATGGAGTAAGTACAAAAAAAACATACTACTTGTTAGAGTTTATCCTGAGTCGTTTCTGTCGTAAAAATAATATAATATATTACAAATGATATATACAATAATATACAAATGATATATGAAAAATGATAAATGATATATAAATATACAAATGATATATGCTAAAATGATCTTCAGTTGTAATAATAGCATTATTGTAAAACAGTAAAATAGAAGTAGTGTTCGGAAGAAAGTACTAAATGTTCGTACAAAATAAATTCGTGAATAATTTATTAATCACAGTGTACCAACATAAAGAATATGTATATTTATTTATAAATGTGTGTAATTGTTTATGTAACTTTATTTTGTTTTATATATTTATTGATAAAAAAATATTTGAAACCATTGATTACAATTGTAACCTCGGTGCTACCTTACAAGATTTCTACACTTGGCCGACAGAGAATATCCAGAGCATTAAGTCCGCCGATGTACATAAGTATATGAAGATGCAAATAAATAATAATAAATATATAAATCTACCATGTGAAATAATAATAGTTATAGATTAATAACTCTACCCTGTAGTTATTCAAATTTCAAACAACATTTGTAAGTTTCATTCGTTTTATTGAAAACTGACCACAGTTTGGTAAAATTACAATACGCGTAGGATTACTACATGAAGTTTGTAAAATTATAACTCATTTTAGTAGGTTTCCTCACATGTTTTGGTAAATAACTCGAATTGTATTGAAATTAAATTGGCAACACACTGTTTTGTAATTTTACTCATATTTTGTTTTGTAAAACATTTGTAATTTTACTAAAAAAATTAGCAGTGTTTTCTCGCACGTTTGTTAGATAAACTGAGAGAAACAGAAACGGGGGAATAACCGCATAGGGTTAGAACCATCAAGATCAGATCAATAGCCTAAGCACTTTTAAGCGTCTATGCATGTATGAGATCTCGCTCGAACACTGTTCGAATATTTAAATTCGAATTAGTTACCTCCGCTTTTTTCTCATACATGGTTAGTTGTCTATTATTGGTGTGATGGGAAATAAATGATGGTACATTACGTTTATTACTTGTGAACCCAAGGCCGCAGGTGGTAACGATACTCGATCGATCAAAACTATATAAGTATTCCTCTCGTCACCATCAATGCCATTATGACGATAAAAAATTTAAAACTGATTGATTTGATAGATAGATAGATAATACTTGTGTACACCAGGGTTTTACAGACATTATAAAGTAATTAAACGAACAACAGATGTAATGTACCTACAAAGGGCGGCCTTATCGCTTAGAGCAATTTCTACCAGGCAACCTTTGGATGGACTGGATTCATTTTGAACTGGTGATAGGTATACAGAAATTATTGTAATAAATAAGGTCTTAACCTATGAAATATTTATCATACATAAATCCTACTTATCTTTATTTATAGATTAATACGATACATACATACGTTAATATATACATACACAAATTTTCAACTATGAGACACAGATAATGCTCATATAGCATAGTCTTGTAAACTAAAGTACTTTATTTACTTACTCTTTTTTTGAATTTTTGTAAAGAATTGAATAGTTAGTGACGTTATAATTTGTGAGAGTATTGTAAGACTATTTTTAATGTCTTTATAATGAAAAGCGTAATTAAAATTTTGTAATTGGGATTACAAATATATATATAAGTTATATATTTAAATATTAATATATATTAATAAGGAATAAAAAGTTGGTTTCAAAATATTTGATAGCGTAAAAATGGGCCATGTTCGCCTCAGACCTCGTATTCCAGTGACGTACTGCTCTTTCCGTTAGACTTATGAACCACTATTGGTAAAATATTTATTCTTTTACATTTGCGAATATTAGTGTAAAATCTAAATTGTGTAACATCTAAATGTAAAAATAGAATTATTAGAATTTTTCTTGCTCACACGGTTATATGCACGATACATAGGTATCTATACTAATATTATAAAGCTGAAGAGTTTGTTTGTTTGTTTGTTTGTTTGAACGCGCTAATCTCAGGAACTACTGGTCCGATTTGAAAAATTCTTTCAGTGTTAGATAGCCCATTTATCGAGGAAGGCTATAGGCTATATATCATCACGCTAAGACCAATAGGAGCGGAGCACCAATGAAGAATGTTTCAAAAACCGAGAAAATTTATTACTATTGAGAGACGCAGACGAAGTTGCGCGGGTCAGCTAGTCGTGTATATAACCAAAAAACCAGTTTAAATATTTTTGTCTTTCTGTCGGTTCCGCGTAATCATCAAGACGGCTGTACTGATTTTGATAATATTTCCGTACCAGGTAGCTATATAAGGAGTAATTTAGGCATTTTTTCTCTTAGAAACACCCTATTTTGCCCAGTCCGGGAATCGAACTCACTAATGCAGCGCTTTTTAAATTCCACGTGAACGAAGTCGCGGACACCAGCTAGTATAGTATAAAGAGAAGGAAAACTTTACACAAACCCTATACCAACCCGTCTGGCCAGGGTGGTGTAGGCCGAAATCTCATTTATTAGGAGATGTCCAGCAGTGGACTATTAAAGGCTGTTGATGTGATGTGTGATGTGATATAAGTATTTGGTTAAAAACTACAAAATTGACAGTGTGTTTTTTTTCTAATGGTACGATTTTTTTACAGATATCACATGAAGACATTTTACGATGCGGCGACTGTTCATTATATCCGATCGTCGCAACTGTTCCATACGAACTTGTGTCACGCCCCGGCTCTGTTCCTGTTGTCCCGAAGCGACCCAGTAGGTGCTGAGAAGAGTAATAGAAGTGTATACGACAGCTGGGTTCAAATGGGCATTAAGGTATGAACATTTAGGTATATGCAGTATCAGAAACCGTAAACCAATCGTATTGAACGTAACTTTTATTAACTATGAGTAAAATTGATCTTGATCAAGGCTATTGGAGTAGCAAATAAACCAGATGGTAAGCGTTTACCAGGAGTTATCTAGTAATAAGGCTGGCAACACTGCCTGGTTGATGCGTCGAGAATGACAGAACAGAATGGTTATTTAATATCATCTCAACAAATAGTACTTAATTATCATTTAGATGGGTCGATAGTACTTCTAAATATTTAATAATAAATATTTGCGTTAAATAGGATTAATTTGTATCTAAATCGGAATACTGGTAATGCCTTGCATATTGATAAGTGTTTTGCGTGTTTATTACAAAAACGAATGCTCAAAAATACAGCTGAACGATCAAATGGAATAAAAATTCCGAAGGGTACAGTACGTACTATACAATAATGTTTTGTTGTATTATTGATCATGTATGCATTTTTTAAATTATTTTTTGTGTTCCTCAGTGCACCTGGAAATGCTGGGACAAGTCGCCCCACGTGCAACAC
Source organism: Arctia plantaginis (assembly GCA_902825455.1). Taxonomy (NCBI): domain Eukaryota; kingdom Metazoa; phylum Arthropoda; class Insecta; order Lepidoptera; family Erebidae; genus Arctia; species Arctia plantaginis. The sequence continues at coordinate 2,244,239 of CADEBD010000226.1, read as the reverse complement.
TATACACATCATGCCAAAGATTACGTTGCAGCTCTTTACGAACACTTTAACGCATACGGGCTCGTCAGTCAGCCAGAGAAAATGCGCATGCGGTTATAAACGTAACATACAACACTACAAGGGTCATTTTCATTTGAAACTTTTGGTCAGACATACCTTTTTTGTAACGTTGTTTAATTCTGTAAATACGCTATTCTTTGCGCGTTTTAGAAGCGGAGAATACTTATACACATAAAATACTCACGCCTCATTCCCGTCCGAAGTAGGCAGAGACCATGCAAATACGTACGTACGTACATAAAGTCCCCTTCGACACAAAATATTCCTGTGCGGGTGTTGTCTTTCTAAAAGAAAAAAAATACATTTAGAATTTTTTGAGAAACACGTAATGTAATCTGGATAAATTATAATGTAATCTGGCCTGTTTTGGCTACTGAATCAATGGTCAGTCAAATTCTCTTGAAAATGGCTCTCAGCAACTGTTTGTTTATCTATATATCACCGCAATACGTGCATTGGCTAATTACAATATTACTAGCTGGGTTGTGTCTGAACAACCATAGCTTTGAGCATATTTCGTACGAATTTAGTATGAATTAGTTAATAAACGTTAAACGTCAATTAGAAGATCGAAGCTTGAATAGCTCGATAGAATTGATTGCTGTGTAGGTATGTCAACAATCCTGATCTGTTGTGGACTGATCAAATATAGGAATTGAAGTCCTTCGACTTTTTCGAAGCTGACAATTTTGTTCCCAAAAAGGAATTAAAAATTAAGCTAGCAATTCACTGAATTCTCGTATAACGAGATGTACTTGATATCTTCAACTTTTAACTTAATACTCAGATCACAAATTTTATGCAAGTATTTATTATAAAATGATCTGATTTACTGCGAAACTGTGCCTTATAGATAATGACCACTGGGCATAGCTTACAAATACTTTGCCTTTGGTAAATATCGCATATATGTGGAACTTAATCAAAAAAAAACATTTAAAAATTACTTTATAAAAGAACAATTATCTATCTAGACCGCAATATTTACTCTTGTTATTTTTTATACATACTTAGTGTTTTTATCATAACTGTATATCATTTATATATTGTATTCATTCACATGACACGTACGTTATGTCGAATTTAGTTAATATAAATTTATTTGCAATATTTATCTTTGTTTTTACAATACATACAGGGTGTAAGGGACGTCGTAACGAATACTGAAATACTTACAGTATTCAGACCATCATTCTGAGTCGAAATTCATTGGTATTTTCGGCCGAAAAATTAAACGTTTTATGCAATCAGCTATCAAAGGTTAAGGTCCCGTATTAACTACATTGTTTTCGGTAAAATGTTTTGTTTACTCATTGTGTTATAATTTTTCATAATTTAAAATGGCAAATGACAAAAAAACCCGGCAGAAAATTTCAATGATTTTCGACTCAAAATGATAGTCTGAATACACTATTTCTGTATGCGTTACGAGGTCCAGACACTGTATACTGTAGGACTTACACGGTTCACATTTCCTATAAAATGCAATTGCGTTGTAGATGTCTGATTACGTTTACACGTGTATCAGACAGAGTATTAGAAAATTATTTTATCATGTACCATTTAAGAATGTAGTAAGATTTTTTATAAATTAGATTTATACTCTATGCTGTAGATTAAATAAATGAGAAATAATTTGAAATATAGCTTTTATTTTAAAGAAACCTTTTGTAAAATATACTTTCTTACAGATTTTCTAAAGGTTTGTAACTTCGCAGGACAGTTATGTATGCTGTCCAGCAAAGAAGTAATCAATTTACGCGTGAACGATTTTACAAGCTTTTACTTTGCTTGCATGCTTGTATGTATGTATGATTAAATCTTGTAACTTAATTTTAAAGGCATTACCCGCAAGCGATTATGCTGTAATTTTGAAAACGCGTTTGGTGATGATATTAAATAAATATTAAAATCGGACACATCCTGCCCCATCTGGAACATTCCTTTTTTACTAGGGCTTGAGTGTGCGTGTACGTTAGATATTATATCAGTTTTCGCCGCCTCGGCACTGAAGGACAGGACCTCTCCACCTTGTGGCTCTGTATACACAGCGTCAACCATCCCTTCTATGCATGACACAGGTTGCACAGCGGTGACACCGAAACTGACCGACTGATGGATCACGTCCAAATGGCTACAGACTCAGTGCTGCAGCAGATCTTATCCGCAGAGATCGTGATACTTGGCGACTTTAACGCACAAGAGTGGCACTACCGTGGCTTACGCAAGGAGATCTTGTAACGATATCGCGCTTTTTTTTTGCTATGCTGAAATCCTCTCGGATACCACACACCGATGGTTATGTCGAACTCGAACCGACCAAAAATCCGACCTGGGCCATCTACGGCGTGTTTTTTCTTATGGTATAGGGGGCAGACGAGCAGACGGGTCACCTGATGGAAAGTGACCAATGCCGCCCATGAACGTCTGCAACTCAGGGAGTCACAAACGGTACCTAGACCGTACCCGGGTCTGGCAGGCCGGGAGGGTTCTAAACCACTCCCGATCCCGTTCCGTCATCTCCTTTGCAAGCATAACTTGCTCGCAGAAGGGAACTGCTGAGTTCCACGCACTCTCGCTCCGTACCATGGCGGTATCATGACCTCACCGAGCGAGAGAATTCCCAGTTCGATGGCCGCCACGAGGCAACGCCTCTGTTTCAGCCACGGAGGGCATTCTGCGGCTATCGCAGTGATGTCACTCAGGCATTGGCTCTTTGCGGATCAGACACAGGTGATCTCCTAAGCATCCTTTCCCGGTGATCACCATCATTCCGGTTTGCGCAACCGGAATGAGAAGGTTCCGTTATGCCTCTCGAGCCAATCCTCCATAACGGGTCTTACCGCCGCGATAACGGCGTACCCAACACGATTTCGCCCTGACTTATGGCTTGTCACAACTAGTATCAAGCTTATACGAGTCCCAGATGTGGAAAGTCATGAGCCTTCACTGTTAGACTGATCCGGACGGTTATAAAGTCACCGTCGAGGCCCCACTCGGCTCCTCGGATCATTACCTATCCGGAATACGGTGCCACTCTTGTGCTTGCCGCGGTCGAGAGTTACAGGCTGCTTCCGCGTATGGCACTATGAAGAAGAAGAGAAAAGGGTGATAAAGATCGAATTATTTCATGAAACCATCAATAGGTCCGTGTGGTGACGGATTAAGAATACAAAGTGTCACCCCTATTCATCCCGTGGGTGTCGTAAGAGCCGACTAAGGGAAAAAACTACGCAGAACAACAGCACTGCAGAGAGAAGGAAAACTTGACACAAACCCTATACCAACCCGTCTGGCCAGCGTGGTATAGTAGGCCAAAACCTCCTTTCTAAGGAGAGGCTTATGTCCAGCAGTGGACTATTAAAGGCTGTTGATGATTGATGATCAATACAACCAGTTTCTCTGCAGATTAAACTTTGGCCCTCTACGCAAATTTAAATCTGTTCAGAGCCCAGTACGTATTTATAAGACTGAAACTTATAGAAAAGAACTCCGACATGTTGCCGTCATATAACATTTTGAACAACGCAAAGAAAATGTGCTATCCTCTTTTCTCGAGTATTGACGTAGGTATCTAACAGACACAAGTGCTAAAGTAAAGCTACAAAATTTATTAGATCATACTATTCACCGTATTTTGATGATAGAATTTGTTTACAGACCTTCACAAAGACATCTCAAGTTGTTTAGTAAATAGGGATGTGATGGTTCATCAGGACACAATGCATACAAACAAGTTCTACTTACTGGATGAAAGTTATTAATTTCAGACCCCAACTTATTATTAGTTTATTGGTTCCTTTGAATCTGAAAGATGTAGAAACAAATTCGGTAATTTGGTATAATCTTGCCTGTTCTTATGTCCGGTATTGTCGCCCTATGACATTGGAATTTTCTAAAGAAACTCCTGAAAACACTAGGTCTGTAATGAATGATAGAAGATCACAGATTAATGAGCTACAGAACTCACTTATACATGAATCCGGACCTGTGCTTCACCTAGGTTCTTCCCGGGGTGAAGCTCGGGCACTACATAGAGTCTGTCATACTGCATCACTGTACAATAACGTAATCAGTTGGAGCCTGAACTGATTACGTTATTGTACAGTGATGCAGTAAATTGTTTTCCTTATAGGGTTCAAAAGATCTAAATAATTATTTAAAAGGAGTGAATTTATATTATTTATTTTAAATAAACCTTTTTATTTATTTTTAACAAATGTCGTAACGGAGAGTTGGAATTCAAAACACAGTAAAGAGTTCAACAAACCATATGTTACCCTAAATAAAATTGCTAATTCTGAAATTGAAAAATACCGATTCTTTAGACTTTTCGCAACTCAACGCCGCAAAGAACACTGAAAAAGATTTGCAATTTCTTCAAGGCATTTTTAGGAAAAAAGCTTTAAAATAAATTTAACTGATGATATAATGAAAAATGTATCTGATCATCAGTTTGTAGTAGATATGATCATATAGATACATGATAGATAGTATCATATATACTCCCCGTGTCTCACCTAGTTGGAGAACCTAGAGTGAGGAATGATAGCAAGTGGGTACTTACGTTTTTTTAATCGGTTACTTGAGGGCACTTGAAAATTGTGTTTTTGTTAATCTTCATGCTGGTCAGCAATACCACGGTACAATTATAATACAGTAGCGTAACTCGGCCGCATGATAGAAATAAATGCCTACAGCCGCGCGGTACGTAAACATGCGTTAGGGCTGCCCGTCTCCAGCATTTTAATTATATTTGCCTACTTTCTGTTTCTATTTAGATTTGTGATTGTAAATATCCTTTTTATATAAATAAATGAAATACTTTGTATATTGAATAGGAAGTGTTCAATAAAAATGCGCGTTGTTTTTTGATTGGTAGATTTAATTATTTTATTATCTTTCTGCATTGGAGGAGTTCAAGTTTCAATTTTCTTTTTCTTGGAATGTTACTAGAGAGACTCGTTGAGGTTTGAGCAAAGATTTCATTTGTTGCATGTTCAGTATGTGTTCTATTTTCATTTCCTACCAACGGAGCAGTTTGGGTTTGTTTATCTTCTTTTAGAGAGACTCCTGGATCAGTACTAGCTAAGCTTGGCAGCATCAACAATGGTAGGGCATTCTTTTTTAAAAGTTTTCTATTTGATGAATGTAATACATTCTCCAAATTAAAATGTTTTTCACAAACTTGGTAGGAACTAAAGTTAGGTTTGTTTTCCAAATCATCTCGCCGGATCAGTTGCATCCATGGAAGACGTCTGAAAAAAAAATACATGTGGCACTCTGTTTATTTTTTAAAAGAAAAAAATCTGCGTGGTGTCAGGTATTTTTCGTTAGGTTTTGAGAATTTCTTGATTCGGTCAGCCCGCGATAAAAGCTATGCAATAGCTTAAAAATCCTTCTATAGAAAAAGAAATTGTGCTTTCTCCTTACGCGTTACAAAACTCCAATCCTTAGAAAGTCCAATACCTACCTACTCAACTAGAATGCAAAAAACAGCTGACGAGTAAGTAACTTTTTATCTCAGCTCATTAACGTCTCTAAAAATTTGGTACCTACCTACAACTAGCAACAACTCAAAACAAAAATTCTTTGGTCACCAATTAATTAATTTTTAAAAAGCTGAACAGCTGACTACGAATGTTTTAAAATCACAAACCAGTTTTTAGTGGTATATGTTGTTATAGTAGCAGCAGAAACACTTTGTGAAAATTTCGAAAACTATCTAATGACACACAGACGGTAAAAAAAAAATTCTAGTATTATTCATACACACAGATAATAAACAAATATTATTAATAATAAAATACCACGTCTTTACTTTGAATTATGCAAAGTTACAAAACACACATGCACCGAAGTTTTAACACAAGCGTAAGTAGGTCCGTCCGTTCGACACTGCGGTACAGCCGTGACTGTCTGCACCCCGAGCGCACCCCGAGATCGAGGCGCGTAGGTATAGCTCGCGTTTCGTCCGTTTGTATGAAGTTGGAGTACTGTATTATAATTGTACCGTGGCAATACTCACGGAGACGTTTGATTCGTATTCCGTTTACTGCGACACATCGTGCAAATCTTTTAGTGTTTGCTAGGCGACACCAGGATTGGAGTCTTCAAGACTGGGCAGCAATGCTATTTACAGTATTTACAGATAAGTGCAAGATAAAGTTTTCCAGTGACGATCGACGCATTAGAGAAGATCTGAAAAAAGAGTTACAGATCCCTGCATACATGAAACGGACCGTTTTGATGGACCAAATTTAATGGTATCCCCTAGGACGCAAAACTTATCTCGAAATTTTCAACGAAAGTACTGTATCGGCCCACGTTACATGAACAATGTTGTATAGTCCCATATTATCTCAATTGCACAGCAAACTGGGCCAGAGTGCATCTTGATGCAGGAAAATGTTCGACCGCGACAACAATGTCCACATTAGCTGAAGCTGATATTCAAGTTTAACAGTGACAAGCCAGAAGTAAAGATCTGAACCCCATCGAGTATTTGTAGAAACAATTATAAAGATATGTCAGAGAAAGCGACATACCCATAAAGTCGCAGCAGGATCTCATAAATGGTTTGAAAACGTGTTGGCAGAGGATTCCAGAAGGGACAAGGATAAGGGAATGCATTATTAAAAGAGGAGGTCATACCGGATATTAAACAAAAAAAAGATTATGCGGGTATATATGTGGATATAACGAGCTGATCGTTACTTAAGAAGATGTACCCGCTTTTAAAAAATTAACAAAATTCAGGTTGCCCTTATTTTGTTGTGAATAGTATCACACGAGCGAAGCTGCGGCACGGCAGGGACAGCTAGTTAAAATATTGGACTTTCTTTCGCTGTATGTGTCGTGTGCCAATTATCGTTAGTAACAAGAAGACTACTGCTGACCTCTTCCGATATATCACAATAACAGTCTATTTTTCATAATAAAATAAGTATCAAGCTTAGAACATCTATTTTGGCTTGCTCATTATATCCTTGAACTCAATTATGTCAACGCGGCTCCCGCCACCACGCCGGCTAAACGACAACGTCCTCACTTCCTCAGTTTCGGCTTGTAGTGCGTGACTGATGCACGCTCGATTGAACCACGCAAGCGTGTGACGCATTCGATTTTGTTTATATTTACTATTTACATACATTGACTTTACAACTGTGATTTATATTCAGTTATCAAAATACTTGATACCTTTATGCAGTATTGCATTATACACTCATTTACTTTCTGAAAGGTCAGTATTGTGTTTCTTATCTTTCGTTGTATTGGATGTTAATACAAAATAATGCATGCAGTATTTATTTATTATGCCATCAACGTGCTGGGTATGGGATAACACCGCGGCACCGGCACAAATGTTTTAGATATTAGAATTTTTTTCAGTTCTTCGTTCATTTATTTCTGAATACATATTATAGATATTTAAATTATTGACTGCCTCTTTAATAAATTCCGATCCGATCCAAGTAGATAATTTTAAACAATGTGATACAAAGTTGACTGCTAGTTACCGAAATCGTAACAACGAACTCTGACGCAGAATTACAAAATAATTGACCCATTTTACATGTATAGACGGTAGATACATGTAAAAATGGGTCATTCATATACCCGTAGTAGCGTGTGTTCGGCCAGTACTTTATACTGCTTAGAAATTAATATAATATATGTAGATCTGGTACTGGGGATATTAGACTAATACTATTTGATAAAATGATATAGATGTGCCTTACGTTCATAAACAGGTTAGGTTGAACATAGATAATATATTTGGTTTCATTGTCATTGCTGTTTTGTGGGACGTTAAGACACATATGTATACTAATTTCTTAAAAATTCCTTATAGCTTCCATCCTATGAAAGTCCGAATGTCCATGTTTCTCGAAATCCTGTTCTACTGTGGAATAACCTGTCTGCGGCTTGGTAATAAAGGTTAGCCATCTTTTTACCGTCAAGCCGCAGACGGGTTACCAAAATCGCTCACAACAACGTTGTCAATTGCACTTTGTCAACCTTCCTAGGATTGTATTTTGTTCTGTACTGCCGAGTACTGCGACACCTTGTGACACCTCTAGTAAAATTAGCACATTATTTGCAACCGACTTAATACAAGGAGGTTCTCAATTCGCCTCTTACCTTTGGTTGAAAGTACGTACATACACCGATATCTTCCGTGAATTGACTCTATAATTCTTTATTTGATTGGATTATACCCAAGATTGATTGTATTACATGAGGTGATGATTATAATTAATTCTAAAGTAAGCCTTAGTGGGTTCGATGCCCGGACCGGGCAAAATTTAAAAGGGTTTTTCTGAGAGTAAAAAACAGCTACCTGGTAGTAAAATATTATCGAAATCGGTCCAGCCGGTTAGAAGATTACTCGGTACAAACAGACAGGCAGACAAAAAAACTGGTTTTTAGGCATAGGTATCGTGCAAATAACCGCGTGAGCATGAAAAAAATTTAATTATAACTAGCTGACCCGCGCAACTTCGTCTGCGTCTCTCAATAGTAACAAATTTTCTCCGTTTTTGAAACATTCTTCATTGGTGCTCCGCTTTTATTGGTCTTAGCGTGATGATATATATTTTTCAAATCGGACAAGTAGTTCCTGAGATTAGCGCGTTCAAACAAACAAACAAACAAACTCTTCAGCTTTATAATATTAGTATAGATTAATAAATTAAAATTAAATTATAATTAATTTTGACATTACAAACAAACACTTCAATTTTATTGATTTGTATAGAAGTAAAACTTCTAAAACTGTGTGCTGATAATCGCGCTTAACTTCAAGGCGAGGTGCTCCCTTTTTCGTTTAGTCTAGCCAGGGAAGTAGCGTGTTCACGGGGAAATGAAAAATTCAATTCTGTTTGGTATTAAACTTATGGAAAAAGCACGCGAGAGCGGTTGCGCTGGCCCACACGTGCCGATAACTATGTCGGCACATGTGGGGCCAGCGCAACCGCAGTGGTAACCTAACCAGAAACAAATGACACAAAACCAGTGCCAATCAAGTTTTTCGTTGCTTTTCATAAAGTGAGTGAGGTAGGTTACCCGAGCTCAAAAAAATATACACATAGAAGAATAATACTACATAGTACAATGTAGGTAAGAATAATAATACAATGTACTTTATAGACTGGTCAGATCACAAATAAACGAAACTAAAGACGAAGTTATATGTATCGTTTGATTTGACCACATATTGACAAAAGGGGCAGTTCGACCAGCGTGATACTACGACCTCGCAGAAATCGGTATTAAGCAATGCCCAATTGCCTTTAATATAAGAATTAGAAATTCAGCAGTAAAACTATGATATTGTATTGCATTATACTTATGCTCACGTAAATATAGAATGCTCAGGTCAGCTTGCCTAGGAACGCTCATGTTAATTTATAGGGCCACATTTAAAGATGAAGCAAATATCTGTTTGAATGAAAATCAACGAATAGTGCCTGTCACTTTTCTTTCTTTTTGCTTTGCTTTCTCACATGTTGCTGCTTTAACAAATAAAAGAACAGATGAAGATGAACAGTAGCAACAATTAGTGAGTGACACGAGGGCCTTGTTAGAAGTTCAATAAGAAAGTCAATGCTATGCTACTCTGTTATTCAGTTTAATACCTCGACGCAAGATTTAAGAGGAGCTGAAGTGGATCGTCGTTGATAAAAATGTCTTGCAACTAGTCTGACATAAGTTAGTTAGTTTTGTACGGCGACTAAAAAGCATAGGAATGACACGGGGATAATTTTATCTCGTGCGATAAACGCATTCCGCCACTTTTGTTTAATGAGGTTGCAAGTGAAAACAACAGTAAACAGTCTCACGACCAAGAAAAATAAACTTTTCTTTTTAACGTGATATTCACGTTTATATGTCTGAAAATTTAAGAAATATTAAACTTCACATTTATAGCCAATTCTATATAACTCACAACAAAGAGCCTAAACACACTGCTTGTAATAGAGGGAAGGCGTACTTTGACTTAAACAGAGCGGTTTGAGAGTAAAAATGAGATAATTGTGGGTATATTAATAAGGAAAGGTAGGTAATTAGGGAAAGTAGTAGCAACAAAGGGATATTCTGACATTACTTAACCCTCCTGGTATAATGTGCCTCAAAGTAGAATTACGAAAGAATTTTAGAAATCCTGCTGCGTGTTTGAAGTTTGGACTAGTTAAAATAGAAATGAAGACAAGTAGGTATTTATCTATTACTTACTCAATTAATTGTTTACGCCGATTGGCAGAAAGGTACCTAGTTATTTTTAAAACATGAAAAATATTTTTCTTGTACTCGTTATTGTCTGTTAAGTTTAGAAGGTTTTCAATTTGACGTATACGATTTTTGTGGCGGTTCATGACCTCTAAGACCTACCTTCGCCGATCCCGCCTGCATAAACATCCTTTTTAACATAAGACGAGCTCTTGAAAAAGTATTGAGAAGAATGAGTAGAATGTTCGTCTATGTTGTCATTTACAGGTGTTTACGTTCGCGATGGAGGTGTGTCGACTGCGTGCCGTGGCCTCTCTGGCAAAACGTCACTGCGAAGGGCTTACTTGTAGTTTAAAAGTAAGTTTTTTTTGCCAATTATATTATGTTCTTCAAAAAAGGATATACGGAGATAAGTGTATCTACTACCTACAGTTAGTTTTGATATATTAGCTTTACGCTAATTGATTTTCGATTTCAAATTAATGTCGAAGCCAGGTCACATGCGAGGTTCCCCAGGGATTGGCTTAGGTCCTCTCCTGTGGAATCTCGCGTATGATACGGTACTGATTACCAGTCTTCCCTCAGGATCGAGTGTAAAGTATAAGGATCCCAGGTTGGAAAGCTTATATTAAATTTACTACACGAAGACTATTGAATGTCCTTTTAGGTAAATACAGTAACTGACTTTATTGCCAGAAATAAAAATTTGAGTTATTATAATTTATATGTTCACTAAACGTCCTCAATGCTCTCATTTATACATTTCCTGATAACGTTTGGTCATTATTTTTTCGGATGGCCTTTACTAAATAACCGAAAATCGATCTAAGTGGCGTGCAATAGGAGAGGCCTATGTCCAGCAGTGGACTGCGATAGGCAGATGATGAAAATAGATTTTCGGTTACGTTAGATACTAGACTAGGTACAGTAGTAGGTCCATAGTCAATTGATTTACACTTCATCTTATACATCCCTTGTATTTAATAATAAAACCTACTTAATCCTAATTATTTCTACAAAGTCTGTGTAAAGTAATGTCTTTCAATCGTCATTTCAACGGTTTACTGATATTTTTTTTAGTATAGACTGACTTTTTCGCAACCGTTTAATTATTTTCTAAGGTCCACAGGTTTTGAATTACTTACAAATATACATATCTACAAATATAAAAATACAACTTTATAAAGAGTCACTCTTTTTGCCAGAATTCCCACCCTCTATTGTCTTGTGCGCCTGTGATGGTCGTGGGGCTCAATAGAAGCGCGCACACGATGAAGATCAACGACAATATGCAGTACATAAGTAATGATAAAGTCAAGCTCAAACTTGATCCTAGTAATATGAAGTAAGTAACCCATTTAAGTTTAATCTAATTTTTGTCTATAATGTTGACACTGTATTCTGTGCAATTCAAAGTTTAGTATTTTTAAAACCTTTTTTATCTATCATCATAGCCAATCACAGGACAGTTTGTGAACTTACAAATAAAGAAAATATTTTTCTGATTCTATAAAGTGTATTAAGTATACTGAAAATATAAATTCTTTCATTACTACGAGTAATATTATCCATATAAAACAACCAACAAAACCCTGCCATGAAACGAGTACTGGGTCATACTCAGAAAAAATGTACATTTGCCATTTGTTAATAAACTGATAAGTAACGAAATGGAGAATCAATGTGACAAAACTGATATTGTAAAGCAGGGTACATACTGAACAGAACACGCATCAAAAGTTAAAAAAATAATAAAACATCAGTTTTAGATATTTAAGCACTTTAATATTTATAAAAATAAATTAATCTAAATAAAAACATAATATCACAGAAATCTAAATCAGGCTCATCCTACGCGATGGGAATAAGTGAATATTCCAACGATACGAATATATCATTAAGACTAAAGAACCCTAAGCCTTTTTAGTTGTTTAGTCAAGTTAGTCTGACGTAGTGCAGTGTGTGCTACTCTTGAAGAACAAGTACAAAGTGTATTTTCATTGAAGTAGGAACCATAAGAAAAGTACCAATGGACGCACTCTTTAAGTATATTATATTTTTTTAGATAATCAATTTAAATTACTCATTACGCCTAAAGGCTTGATTGCAATTATTATGAGGGACCATCCAGCTACAAAATAAAAAATAAAAAACTCAATTGTATCAATCAGTATGTACGAGTACAAAATGCAATGGTAGGTTTAGTAGTAGTTACAAATTAAATTAAATTACAGTTTTCTCGTTAAATTACAAATTATTGTTCAAAACATAAAAATAACTAAGAACAATCATACACATTTCTAAAAAATCAGTTAAATAATCGGAGTAATATTGTCAAAATTTTATCGGGCCCTTCCATATTTCGAGCAACTAAAGAAAACAAGTTGTCAAGAACCGTTAAGACCAAATTGAAAAAAAAATAAGCAAGAAAGTAATAACAATATTTCTTAAAAATAAAAATAATCTTTCATAATGAAAATCAGTCTCGAATCTCCATAACAAACCATAACAAAACAAAAGATTTGAGATACGTACTGCTCCATTATTTAAATATTTTGGTAACTGAAGAATCAACTTAATAAAATAATAATATTATTGATTATAATTAAATAAAAATAGAAATAAATATAGTATTATAATTAAATAAAAAATATCCTAAATACTTGCCTACTCTGCACTAGTACCTACACAAATAATAAGTCAATCAATTTTTTTTTTAGTTCAACAGAAATATATTGTCACGTTCTGGAATCAAGCCAGACATTTTCATTGTACCACGATTACACTTCTGTTCCCCTTAATTAATGTAATAAAATTTTAATAATAATTATTTTTTAAAATTAGAGTAACTTCGTAAACTCAGCTTTACAATTTCTCAGTTTCGTAACATAACGCAATATAACTAAACTGAAGACAAACTCTGAGAAATTTTAACCCCGAAAAATAATTCTGTTAGTAGGTACCACTTATTGTATACATAATAACTGAATTTATTTGTCTATATAATATTATAACTAAGACGTGGGCATAAAATAGTACAAGCAATCGTATATGCTTAACGAAATTCAAATCGTTAATCACCCTGACAGTATTTTTTTCCAAATGCGAATTCAACACAATGAGTCCCGTGTACGGATGAAAACAAAACGACTTCTGTATGTACGGTGAATTATAAAAAGCAGCAATGTTGTCAATATTATAAAAATTATTTCCCGTCAGTTTCGAACAACTGCGTTCAGAATTATACGCACGTAACTAACACTGAGTAACGAAATGTAATAATTTTGGGACAACATTAATATGAATTATAATCATTTTATTAAACGTTCTAAAGAATAAATCGTATTACTATTTAAATGATGAACTAAAAGAGACCTAAATGACTACAGTCAATCTTAGGTAAGTCGACTAATAGTCGTAACAATTACTCTTTTATTAAGATAAATCGTCATTGGGACATTAAAAATTGTATGGAAGATATTTTATAAAAAAATCCAATGCTATTTACACTATGATTTGACGAAAATATTATATCTATACTAATATTATAAAGCTGAAGAGTTTGTTTGTTTGTTTGTTTGTTTGAACGCGCTAATCTCAGGAACTACTGGTCCGATTTGAAAAATTCTTTCAGTGTTAGATAGCCCATTTATCGAGGAAGGCTATAGGCTATATATCATCACGCTAAGGCCAATAGGAGCGGAGCACCAATGAAGAATATTTCAAAAACGGAGAAAATTTATTACTATTGAGAGACGCAGACGAAGTTGCGCGGGTCAGCTAGTCTATACTAATATTATAAAGCTGAAGAGTTTGTTTGTTTGTTTGTTTGAACGCGTTAATCTCAAGAACTACTGGGCGATTTGAAAAATTCTTTCAGTGTTAGATAGCCCATTTATCGAGGAAGGCTATAGGCTATATACCATCACGCTAAGACCAATAGGAGCGGAGCACCAATGAAGAATGTTTAAAAAACGGAGAAAAATTATTACTATTGAGCGACGCAGACAAAGTTGCGCGGGTCAGCTAGTTATTTATAAAAAAAGATCCTATTAAAGACTAAACATAGATGTAAACATGGTTAAAAATATGTGCCATAATATTCAAATTTCAAATCTGCTATTAAAGTAGTGGGACAAAAAAAAAGTGCCCAATGTACATTTTTTCGGAGTATGACCCTACTAGTAAACATTGTAGGAACCTTTTGGGTGAAGGTGGTGAATGTAAACGTGGGAGAGCCAAGCTTCGGCCCAAATAGGCCGGCTCGACCGGAGTTATACCAAGACGTCGCAGTAGACAGGCGTTTAAGTAATTATTTCGTTGCATTTCCTCGAGTTACTGTGGCTACCGCAGTCCCTCGCCCCCCTTTCCTTGATACGAGGGGGGGGGGGACTGGGAAGAGGAGGAATGGCGGCGACACACTTGTGACTAGGTACGGAATAAAATCACAACCACATGTTATAAATCATATGATTTATAAATCTTTCATCACACGTGTGACTGATTTACAAAACCACTGCGACTTAATTAATTTTATTACGCTAGCGCAAGACCGACGAAAGGTCTAAAATCAAAAAAAGAAAGCTCATTATCTTTGATAAACAGAAGTTTTTGATCAGATTCACGAAAGTGGAATTCCCATTTGAGGGTGTACAGTACTCGATAATTCCTTTATCTTAAATAAAATCTATTATATATTGCAATAAAACATCTTCGTCTCCTCATAATGCCTACATATTTACAGTGACATGAATTAGAAAGATATGAAACTATAGATGTTAACAAAAACATGTAAACTTCTTTCTATTTCCAGACTTAACCAGAACATTGAGAAGCCTTTGTGTATAATGATGAACTACATGATGGCTAAGCCGAAGCACGTACAGAAATATGCAGATTTGTATCTGACACAAGGGATTGACGTCATTGCCGTGTCATGTACGCCGTGGCAATTGATGTGGCCCGTCAAAGGATCCCAGGTTGGAAACGTTATCTATTATAATTAATTACATGAATACCATTAAATTACCTTTTAGGTAAATATGGTAACTGACTTTATGACCAGCAATTACAACTTTAGTTATTTTAATTTATGTGTTCACTAAACGTCCTCAGTCACTTATTTATTCATACATTTACTGAAAACTTTCCTGGCCATTTTTTTACTCGAAGGCCTTTCACGCTATCAAAAACCGCGAATAAAAACCAAAAACGAAATGTATCCTTTCTGATAGAGGATTCACAAGGCGCAAGTGTCACTTGTTAAGGCTGTTTACCACGCCGGGTCTACACAACAACCATAGACTATCCCAATAGTAGTAGATTATGGCATAGAGTTGTTGGTAAAAAAAAAACTTATCGTCTAGCTACACGCTCTTTCTCGATCATCCCAGTTACCTAATCCTCAATCGGTCTCTAATAAATGTTTATTCCCCTTGCCTAAAAAATTACAATGTGTCGCTGTGTAAATTTCAGTTCTAAACTACCTTTTACGTTTTTATTTATTTTTACTTTATGCATAATACGTCTGTGTGGTGGATTAAGAATACAGAGTATCACCACCCCTATCCATCCCATGGGTATTGTATGAGCTAAGTAAGGTAGCAAATTACGCAGGACAACAGAACTGCAAAGAGAAGGCCAACGTGGCATATTAGGCCAAAACCGCCTCTCTAAGACGTCCAGCAGTGAACTATTAAAGGCTGTTCATGGTGATTATGCATCATGTGTACAGAGGCAGTCTTAATGTTTAAAGCATTCTCTTCCAGTCTACCTTAGGGTGATGTAGAAATAAACGAGAGTAGGTGCATAAAAAAGTGTAGAGTATAATGTGAAGAATAGAACAAATAGGTACATAGATATTTACATTCCTACATACATACTTTTTTATACCATTTAGGTGATAGCAGATCAACTATTGAGATTGCTGGAGGTAAATAGCTGTGGCTCTACGCACCCGATGATGGTGCACGGCTTCTCCGTTGGCGCGTACTTGTGGTCTGAGCTACTGGTGCAAACTACCAAGAATAAGGAAAGGTCTGGCATCTATTTCAGGCAGTAAAGAATTATCATCCCTAAATTAAGAGATTTACGTTTGATATTGGAATTATCTTTTTGACAAAGCTTCTAGGACTGTTATCTGCTTGTTTTAGGGTTACATTTATATAAAACATATTTAAAGTATAAGTTTTAACTAACGCCTGGGACGGAATCTATTTTAAAACACTCACTGAATCTGTTTTAAACTTGACTTTCTAAGTTTTACACTGTATCAGTACAATAGAAGTTAGTACTTAGTAGGTTCTTACGAAATTGAATAACAGTAAAAGAAACTACAATGATGATGAAAAAAATATCGATAAAATCTCAAAAAGGTTGTTGTTGATTTGAAATTTCATTAGAAAAGGGATCAACTAGCTAGACGCTGGGTGTACTCTATGGATCCTGGTAGTCGTCGTACGAATTCACTTCTTTATTATTTCGTATTTCTGTAATTTAAAAAAATCGTAATGTTTGGTTATTGATTACAGAAAGGCCCATGTTTCAAAATTTATTACAAGCTTTATTAGTTAGTCGACATTAATAATAATAACTTTTGTTCCCAGGTACCAACCAGTACTGGATCGTGTAGCCGCCCAGGTGTTTGACTCAGGTGCTGATATACACGAGATTCCTGTAGGGTTTCCCACTGCCGTGTTCCCAAAAAATAAGTTCCTACAGGAAACTTTTCGAGCTTACATAAAGTACGTAACTCTTTGTATGTTTTAGGTGTAAATTGCATATATTAGTCCCTATAAAAAATAGTTGTTAATTATGTTAGTTTTTAGAAGATATCTACTTATACTCGTACTGTTTTTTTTTTTGCAGAGCACATATGAAAGTATTTTATAACGTAGCAACAAAACATTATATGATGGCGACGGGAGTGTTTCACAAAAACCCCTGCAAAGCACCAAGCTTGTTCCTGGTGTCCAAGACAGACTCTATTGGAGCTGAGAAGAGAAGTAGAGAAAAAGCTGCTTCGTGGGAAACCCTTGGGATTAAGGTGTGTAAAGTTTTCAATAAACTCATTCTTTCGTTTTTTGAATGAAATATGATAATGTTTTAACATATTCAGATAATTGTCAATAACTTTTATTATAAGGTTATTTATTCCCTAAGCGTGATGATTAAAAGATAATAAAAGGTTAAAAATGTTAGTTGGAAACTCTGAGACGTGTTGTCATTCCTCGACAATGCAGTACCCAAGCCTACCATTTTGACGTTTAGTAAATATAAACTAATAGTACTTCACTGTCACCTAAATTATTTTTATCTTAAACGACTTCTTATCAACAGTGCACCATCAAGTGTTGGGACAAATCTCCCCACGTGCAACATTACATGCGACATCCTGAAGAATACAGATCTACGTTGTACTCGCATCTGACCAAGTGTGGCATCTTGAACAACAAGTCATAACGTTCAAAAACTGACTCACCATCCTGAGTGTAATAACGTGTCTTTAGAAACGACAAAATTGTTGTTTTTAAGACTTAAGTGTAGAAACTACGGTGTGAAGGAAATTTGTCATGTGAATACGATTTTTGTTTTATGTTAGAGGGGACAGAGGAGTAGGCGGGTCACCTGATGGAAAGTCCCCATTAATGATGTAAGGGTTTTTTATTGGGCATATTGTCATGGGTTAGATTCTGGTGTTCCGGGCAATCATAGACATTGTCGTACTAGTACAAGTAGTTGTTGGACTTGTATTTTTTTCCATAAAGAGCTTTTATTAACACCATACTAACTTTTAAACTTTCCCGTTCCATAATAAATAAGGAGATGTGTAGGCATACGAGCATCAGTGCGATACATGCATAATTACATATTGTTAGAACTGTTTGGATAAATGAAAATACAATTTAATAATAATTTTCATAATGTAACTTCATAATTAGTCACAAAAAATAAATAAAAAAAGACGTGTGGCACTCGGGGACTGCCGCGGTAAAGCTATTGCATAGCATTTTGTATCAACTTATGCAATTATAATTATTTATTTATTTTATTTATGCAGTATTTCTTTTTCTTTGATATTAATTCAAGTTACACTTTTTGAGCGTGGTGACCGATAAGAAAACAATTTTTTTTCTTTTATTAAATAAAAATATTGAAGCATATATTACAATTTCTTTTTAAATAAATAAATAAAAAATATTATTATTAAATCAAATTACATATCCATGTAAGATTTTTCTGCATTATGTTGACGAAATTTCCTTTGACGTTCAGCATTTGATTTTGGTACTGTTTTTTGTTTTGTTTTTAGCGTGAGGTTTTTTTTCGTTACGGAATTTCTGGATTCGGTCCCCGCGCTCAAGGCCCTCGATAGAAGCTATGCAATAGCTTAAAAAACCAAGACGTGTCTGCTAAAATGACGGGCCTGTTATATGACGGGCCTGTTAGTCTAGTGGTTAGTAACCCTGACTGGTAAGCTGGAGGTCGTGGGTTCGATTCCCACCCAGGACAAATATTGTATGATGAGCACGGTTATTTGTTCTGTGTCTAGGTGTAATTTATCTAAAATATGTATGTATTTAGAAATATATAAGTATGTTTATTAGCAGTCTGGTTACCATAGTACAGTACAGTTACATAGTACCATAGTACAGTACATTATAATTATTATTATTTAGTTAATATATAACTCATTTAGATATTGTATAATTACTGACAAACGCTTTAACAGTATAAATTATATTATTTGTCAATTCAAAGTTATGTAATGAATACCTATCGTGAGCGCGTTAATTTCGGTTAACATAGTATATATTATGCAACGCGATAGTTTAAAAGTTAGTGAGTTTAATCGGTACATAAAGAATTCAATAATTCATTAAAGATAAACGTTTTATTCACTTATGTGTTTTGGGAAGTCTCGTAACCGAAAAAGATACAGGGCCTCCGGGCCGAATCTAGTCAGGCCTCCTAGAAATACAAAAAAAAAAATACAATTGAAAAATTATTGGATAACCTATTTATCTAGGAAAGCTGTAGATATCACGCCACCACCAATAAGAACCAAGCACCAATAAAAATTGTTGTAAAAAGGGCTAAGTTTATTCCTTTTGAGCAATGCATGAAAAATATGAATGATTTTAGAAAAAGTTGCTATTCTGACTCAATTATTCGATTTTTTAAGGCGACATAAGTCTTAGGCAATTCAAATCCCGTTTCAACAGATAACAGTCGATAACAGACCACTTACATTTGAACATTTGCTTTAATAAATATAATTATTCTTCTAAGCAAGCAAGACTTTTTTTGCAGTTTTGTTACTTACGTTGTACCTAATATTATAGAGGTATAATTTATACAATATTTTGATAAAACAATGAGTACACATGACTGAAATAAAATGCAAACAGACAAACTGTTGTTATACACTGACAAACTGTTGGGTTTTGTATTTTTGTAGACACAAAACCTTCTCTTTAATCATTTTTTTATTAAAATATCATCATCCACTGTAATATAATAAATCAATAATTATAACAACAGAAACTTAATTAACAATAAAAAAAGTGAGTGTGTGTCAGCTCCGACGCACGACTGGAGTTTACTCGTTAAGAACGATTTGGCTGCACACAAGTATACAAGTTATAAACACAAATATGTGAAAGATTGCGCACAAAAACGTAACGAGGTCATTCGATCATTAAATTTTTACCGAGCACCTTATATGAAAATCGAATCTTAAGGAGTAAACTCCAATAAAATATTTACAATATTTGCCACGTTGACAGGCGCCTTAAATAAAGTTCATTCGCGTTAAGAAAATAGTGACGTAGCGATCAAGCCCCCCATCCTGGCTAATTAGGTTGCAAAGAAGAAACGATAATTTCTTGGAAAATGATTGGTCAGGAGGCGTGCATGCGTCACAATTTTCTTGCAAATGGACAATTTTTTGTCAATATTATCTAATATCTTCTTAACGCTATTTCCTTAACGCAAATGGACTAAAATTTTTCAATGTTAGATTTCAAGCAAGGAATCATTTTAGTTTCAGTTTCAGTTGTTTATTTAAGTACGTTACATGGGCAGCCAGTGCGAATTATCGCAACTTACCCAGGATAAGTAAATATAATGTTTGATACTATCGAATCTAGGTCTAAATATATTTAAGCATAATACAACTGTATACCTAACACGCTGTACGAACTCGCATTTTTATTTAAATATGAGCGAATAAAAATGTACTTAAAATAAACGATATCTTTTTGTTTATCCTGGTCTGTCTGTTTAAAATTAATCAAAATTCTTTTTATCAAAGATTATGACTTATTTTTTTTAGATTTATACATCTCGCGATTAATAATTATAATAATTAATTAGCATTGATTTTATAAATCAGTCACATTTGTGATGAAACGATATTTAAATCATATGATTTATCAAATGTGATTGTGATTTTGAAAAGCCCGGCAATGCACTTGTGACTCTTTTTACAGTTGTCCATGAGCGGCGGTAGGCTTTCCATCCGGTGACCGTGAGCTCGTTTGCTTCTGTTTAAAAAAATTTAATTGCGAAATACCGATATGTGTCGACACGGAATGGATCCGAGCCATTTATAACTTAGGTAATTATCGCCATTCACAAACAGATAGATTTTCAAATAAACATTTTTTTCTTTGAATATTTATTCATCATCATCATTAACAGCTTTTAATAGTCCACTGCTGGAAATAGGCCTCTCCTTAAAAAGGAGGTTTTGGCCTACTATACCACGCTGGCCTAGCGGGTTGGTATAGAGTTTGTTTCAAGTCATCCCCAACTGTATCCTCACGTTGACGTCGTGGGGGGGCTTGCGCTGGTCAGTGAGGCTATGACGGTAGAGTCACTGCCAGTGGGAGTGCCCTCACTCCCACTGCCGATTCAATTGACGTCCCTGATGCCCATCTCCGCCAAATTCTTTAGCAATAAACTTGCGTATTCGCCAAATACGCAAGTTTATTGCTAAAGTTAGTGAAACTGGTTTAATTGTTGATGCGCCGACACGTGAGCGTGCTCGTACTGTGCGTACACGGCTGAGTGTGCGTGAGAATCCATCAACATCAACTCGTCATCGTTCTCAAGAATTGAACAATTCACGCACCAGTTTACGTCGAATTTTAAAAGATCGAAAATATCTCCTTACGACGCCTTACAAAGTTCAATTGGTTCAAGAGTTGAAGCCGCATGACCATCCGCTTCGTTTTCGCTTCGCTAGATGGGCCAACGAGAAGAGAACGATGATGTCGATTTTGCCAAAAAACATCTTTTCGGATGAAGCTCATTTTCATAGGTTTTGCAAAATTGCTGTATTTGGGGTTCAAAAAACCCACACGTGGTCTTAGAGAAGCCAATGCGCCCATTACGAGTGACTGTTTGGTTTTGCGGCTTGTGGAGCGGAGCCATCATTGGCCCATATTTCTTTGAAAATGAGGACGGCGCAACCATTACGGTCAATGAAGACACCTATCGCACCATGATAACCGATTTTTTTGTGCCCGCTCTTGATGGTACTGATGTGAACAATGTTTGGTTTCAACAGGATGGTGTAACTTGCCGCAAATCTCAAGCCACAATCGATTTACTTCGTCAAACTTTTTAATTGACCGTTTAATTAGCCAAAATGGTGATGACAAGTGGCCGAAAAGAAGCTGCGATTTGACACCGTTGGACTATTTTCTGTGGGGCGCCGTTAAATATAAGTGTTATGCCGACAAACTAGAGACAATTGAGCATTTGAAGGCCAACATTCGTGATGCCATTGCCGAGATGCGACCCCATACACTCGAAAAAATGCTCGAAAATTGGTCCGATCGAATGGGATACTGTGAAGCCACCGCGGCAGCCATATGAATGAAATAATATTTCATACCGGAATACTTCACAACAAAAAAATAAATTTGGGAAAATTTCGAACCGTTTTTGTTATATTGCATTTTTTAATTTAAACTTTTAAATGGCCCACCTTTTAGCTTTGAATAAACATTAACTTGCCTAAAAATGTCATGTTTCCGTATTAAAATGTTTGCATCTTCTCAAGCATCTCTATTTTAAGTATCCATTTACTTTAGAGTTTTCTTGTTTAAATAAATCGTATAATCAAAACATTTGAATTAATTATTCTACTGCTCACCCTTGACCCTCTTCGTTGCAGCAAATCCGCTATCTTTTTAGGCAGGCTAATCGGACTGCCTCTCTTTTTAGGCAGGTCGACCATTTTTCTACCTACTTTGTTCAACGTATATGCGTTTTCGAACGATTAGAATCTTAAATCTTGGTATCTCATCTAATACCTTTAAACGAGCAATTCTGGTATAGATACATAGAATCTGAATTTCGGCAACGGCTCCAACGATTTTCATGAAATTCAGTTGCAGCGGGTTTCGGGGGCGATTAATCGATCTAGCTAGGTTTTATGTTTAGAAAATTTACCAAAAAAAAACCGAGCAAAGCTCTGTCATCCAGGTACTATTGGTATATGAATTGTGTATCTTAAATCCTTGATGTAGGTATACGTATACATCAAGAATTTAAAATACTCACAGATTAGAATGTCTTGTCATGATAAAAGTTTAAATAGCAAAAAAAGTTAGTTTTTATTTTTTTTGTAATTTTTAGAAATTGAAGTAGAAATTTTAATAAGTTCTTGCGCCACATCCCATACTTATATAATTTATTAAGGATCAGCCAGCGACACGCATTATTGTTATGATTGCAGATGTAATTACCTATTAGCAGGTATAGGTAGGTATTTAATTACGACCACGATAGGATTACCTCATTTAGCCTATTTCATAATTCATTGTTTCTATTCAATAGGGCATAATTATTCAAATTTGAAAAAAAAATGCATTATGATTGTTTTAAAGACAAGACCAAGACCTAGGTAGTACCACAAGCGAGTAATTCTTTACGAAAGCAATGGAAATTCTCCATGCTATTAAGGTGTAGGTATCTGTGTATAAGCACACAGATGGCATAGATTTCATTTTTCACCAAAGTACATTTAACCACTGTATTGAATCGATTCGATCCCGTGACAGAATACCGCAGCGCACATCGGTTTGCTACGGCAGCGGCATGCCGAAGGACGCCGTGGTATGCAGCGGGGGTGCATATCACCACAAAACAGTCAATAAGCTAGAAATGCGATGTAGGCGGGGCAGGAACGCCGGAGTCACGATCAAACGTACATAAATCTCTGAAAACATCGTACTTTCGCCGGATACGCAGCTCCATAAAAAATATCACTATGCCGAGTTGCGTGTCAAAACAAAGCCAGGACTGAAATTTGTCCAATTGTAACGTATCATATCATCGGTAGGTCTAAAAACATTTGTTTTTAAGTAATATTGACAAAAATTACAAAGTATTATGTAAATCAAGATAGAACACCGTTATCATCTAATTTATTAAAGAAATCATGCATTGCGTATAATATTTGAGTACTAACCACATTGTAACCACGAGAAAGAAAATTTTGATACAATAAGTAGTTATCTATGATTTTGGTTTTTAAGCTATTGCATAGCTTCTATCGGGGGCCTTGAGCGCGGGGACCGAATCCAGAAATTCCGTAACGAAAAAAAACCTGACGCTCCCCACTCCGACGGGCACGGAGGTGTGGCTTGAAGGCCGTGCATTGTCTAACGTCGTTTCTTTTCGGCAATCTTCGACACGGTGTTTGTGTGCGTGCAACTAGCCGTATTGTACGACTTTACGAAGCTCGCACGAATCGAGACGAGCTGCTCCGAAATACACATAAACAATACATAAGCAGCTGTTTATGAGAAAGTATATAGGTGTATAGGTATTTATGTACAACAGAATTATTATTTTATTTGTCACCACGCTCAAAAAGTGTAACTTGAATTAATATCAAAGAAAAAGAAATACTGCATAAATAAAATAAATAAATAATTATAATTGCATAAGTTGATACAAAATGCTATGCAATAGCTTTACCGCGGCAGTCCCCGAGTGCCACACGTCTTTTTTAAATTATTTTCTGTTTAGTACACTGTTTTTTTTTATTATTATTCTCAACTGATAGCAAATAAGAGGAGGTTTTGTTTTACCTTATTTTGGAGATATTTTTGATTAAAGCATTAGTTTTAACGAAAAATGAAATAACTAACTGACCAACTAAAGTGCGTAAATGAAAAACGGATACTTCTGCAACTCTTACGCCAGTAAGTGGGTACTTACTTATCGTGTCGATGGCAACACTTTACACGGTTTTGGCGACGCGAATGACGTTTGGCCTTGCTTTATACGAGTCGTCAAGCGTACACAAATCTGGGCTGGACAAATTAGCAAGTGGTCCATTGTCTGTGGAGATGCGCTACTGTCGCATTTATTTGCCGCTTGGGTCGATAAATCCCCGTCTTGACAGATTGTTCCAGATTGACCATTAAGCGCCTTCCAGGTTAGCGGCGAGTTTATCTCCTGGAGGTAGTTTTTCTGCCAAGGGAACGAAATTGGAGAGAGGGAACTTATTACGCCATATGTTTTCTCTGGCCTTAGGAGCGTATTTATTGTCGACAGGAATTATGTTAAGGAAACTGTTTCGACTTTTCAGTCTTTTCGTGGTTTGGTTTTAGCCATACAATGGGTGTCTAGAAACAGTTTCCTGTTTCCATTTCTCTATGGTCGAGGCTACTTCTATTTTTTTTTAGTAATGTATGGTTGTTGGCCTGAGATGGTCCCGACAACCTTGCACAGGCTTTTCGGTGAGCGCTCAGGGCTCTCAACCGGTCTTAATTAAGTAACATCGCCCAAGGACACCCCATGTGCGATACAAACCGCGGCTTGGGATGTTACTGGCAAACTAGGGCGACCAAGACCCGCATTTAAAAGTTATCGCGGCGCGCATTCCAGTTTTGACGCAGACGATTTGTGGTAGGTGCGCGAGCTGTGTACACTCGCTGCTGAGCGAGGGTGATTGGGTCATCTAGCTCTTTTAGAGGGTGTTTACATGAGTTACAGCGTGGGTACAAGCGGAGGTGTCTCCTATGAAACATCACCGCCGAGGCTTTTCTCGGGGTTGACCTTTATTCTCCATTTCCGAAGGCAGATTCGGTATTCGGTAGATCCGATTAGCAGCGGTCTGGAGTTTTTTGGCTATTGATACCTGAGCAATAGATTGCTGTGTCGACGAGTAGTCTCGTATGATGAGTACGAGTCTGTGGGGCACCCATAGTGAATAGCTTATATATTAAGACGTTGTGCCACACTTTTTCGAAGGCTTTTGCTACATCGTTGAATAGGACCCCTGTGAAGAGGTTTTGTTGGAGCCACTCGCTGGTGAACACGAATTAGCGTACATTTTTTTATTACACACTATATTATTAAAATTTATCGTTTATGTATGCGTTTAGGCGACAACGGAACACTTCTGATTTACCGTTTATCACACTTCTAAATAATATATAATAAAAATATAATCTGCATTGCACTGTTCTGTGCAATGCACACCACATTTGTGCCCGCGCTGCTACCCGTTTCGTGCTTTATGATTTTAAAGTTTTGGAAGACCGCCGGAATTGAACTAGTGAGCGCTGACCGGTGGCAAAATCTCTGCCATCCCGTCCCGGTGTGCGTCCGTCCCGATTTATAAGAAGATACAGATACATTTGTAACTAGCTGATACCCGCGACTTCTTTCTCGTGGAATTTGAAAATTCTTGAAGGGATTTCGGGATTTACTTGAGCGTGTCGGATTAAGATAGGAGGAATAATTTACACCTACCTCCACCATACATGAGCCCTATATATAGGGGGAAACGTCTAGGGCAGCCCATCAGATTATGTAAAAAAAAACGATATAACGCATAAAATACTCGAGCGTGTAAGATTAAGGTAAGTTGATATGCACATCTAAGAAAAACAGACGATTTGAGCGAATCATAAAGCAGTTCACAAAGTTCCAAAAAAAACACATTACCTTGTCTTTCTTTTTTATTTTGAAGCAAACAATTGAAGAAAGCTTCTTTAAATGTCTACATAATTTTTCATGCCTTTATTTGTCACGTTTTATAAAAAATCAAAAAAATTAAATATTTCAAACCGTCAGATTTAAAATACCCTGCAAAATTATCGTCAGGGTCGGGTATTTCGAAATGGAAACGATTTTTCAAATTTGTAGATTACATTTTCAATAATTCTCTACCAGCTTGGGTCACTTTTAAATCGTCAAACCTTTTAATGGGAGCATTTTTGGAGTTCAAATAACATATCCTCAAAATATCTGTTGCGCCCGAATATTTTTTTTTTCGATTTCCTCCCCTTACATTTTTGAAAACTTGTAGAAGCTTTTCCCATTATCCCGTGGAAACATTACATGACTTTTATTCATTCTATTACCCAATCTTTCTAATGCAATAGGTCCCCATGACGCTCGAGTAAATCCCCATTTAACATCATGGGCTCCCCTACTAGTGGGTTCGATTCCTGGACCGGGCAAATATTTTAAAGGGTTGTTTCTTATATAGACAGCTACCTGGTAGTAAAATATTATCAAAATCGGTCCAATCGTTTAGAAAATTACACGGAACAAACATACATATAAATCTGTGCGTTCCCCGCAAAGAAGATACCATTTGTCGTATCACCTCGTTTTGCAGCACCCTAACTGCCTCAGCCAGCATCGGAATCCTAGGCATCGACATATCGAGCGAACTCCAGTTTCGGGGTCACTTAGAGGGAAAGGTCAAATTAGCCTCGAAGAAGCTCGGTGTGCTGAACAGATCGAGGCAGTATTTCACTCCGGCCCATCCTGTGTTACTCCTGAGTTGCAAACGTTCATGTACGGTGATGGTCACTTTTCATCAGGTGACCCGTCTGCTCGTGTGCCCCCTCTGACATAAAAAAAGACAGACCTACACTCCCCCAGGTCACCGGTCGCCGGCCTACACCGGGTTTTCTGTAAGGCAAGGCTCTCCCACGGAAAAGCTCATCGAGAGCATAAACAACCTTTTGTCTGAAAACGAATCTTCCTTAACAGAAGCTAGGAGTAGACTTGATTGGGGATTGGGGTATACTAAACTAAGTCCAATTTAACCCCAGAAGACAGGTTTTGCACCGATTTACCGAAAAGGAATCGTTTGTCGTATTACCTTGTTTTGAGAGCACTTGCATAACTGCCACAGCCAGCATCGGAATCCTTGACGAAGACATATCAAGCAAAGTCCATTTTCGAGGTCACTTATAAGGTTAGGTCACTAATTTGACCTAACCTCGAAGGAGCTTGATGTGCTGAACAGATCGATGAGATTTAAATATATTGATTTTATGTTGCGAACTTGCGAGCATTGTTTGAAAATAAAAAAAAGGAATATATCTTGTAAAACAGGATAGGGATATATTTTTTCAGAAATGTTAGAAGTTACTAGAAGAATTCTAATGCATGATGGTCTTAATCTTTTATTTTATTAGGTAAAATAATACTGTGGTGTACCTTATTCGATTAATAAATAATCACACAGTTTTTTTAATATATGCATAACGTATTCATGCAAACAAATAAAACGACCATTCTCACGTAGATGTGTTCTCAGGCTAATTTGCGTCACGCTTTTTATTTATAAGTTGGAGGCTACATTACATAGGAATTATGAAAAAATACAAAAGAATATACCTTTGCCTCATAAATTTCTCATAATACTTTAAGAGTTTAAAAAAAAGCAAACAATTTTTTTTTGGGTGTGACGTAAATTAGAGTCAGTTACTTAAATTAGTTTCAAGAGCAGAGAACAGTTAAACCAATTTTGTTAAAAATTGCCTTTAAAGTGGCCAAAATGTAATCGTTTACTTATTAATTACAAATAAGAAAAATAACATACATGACATTTAAAACAATTATTTATTTAACCTATTTATATTAAAGTATTAATAAAGAAGACTAATATTGGCTATCTGCTTCCATCGTAACTGTTACAAGCATGATAATAACATTTTAACATTATTTAAGCGGAAAAATAAAACACTTAAGATTTATTTAATGAGATCGACTTTGCATTTTTTAGCAATTGATATTTTCGTATATATATAAAAATAAATACTCGAAAAAACTTACAAACTATAAATGTTTCGCAGTCTTTATTAATGCAGATTCGAGTTTTAGGTGAGCATGTGGCAAGGCAGGAGGGTTTTTTTTTGTTAATGATCGTAGACTATTGCAGTTGGTGATAAGGCTCAATGACATCATTTTGGCCAAAGAACTTTAACTTTACTTTTTTCTAGTATCTTTAGCGACTTTTTTTCTTTATATGCCTGGAAAAGTGCAGAATGATTTTTTTATTTTTCTCTTCTCCACGCTGCCTGTCTTATTGCTGCTCCAAAATGCATGTAATGTAATGTATATAATATGGTTGTTCGTGTTTACCATGCTAAAAAAATTTAGTAGATATATATATTTTTATGTATTGGTATTGGTTGTGGGCTCTGTTTTTCGCATTTAGACTCAAGATGGTCTTCTATGCGTCGAGGACAGGTTGGCTAGGTGAGCCAACCAAGCTCCTTCCAGAAGCGCAGAAGCCTCCTGGGGCGTTCACGGGCTTCTAGAATCACGTTGGCGTTTCTTCTCCATTTAGACATCCTCTGCAAAGAGGACTGTCCGTCGCATTAATCATGAATAGTTGTCGGTTCAGGGCGGGGTGTCCTGTTATGGTTCCTACAACTATTCGGATATCTAGACTGATCAGTGACTCGAATTGATCAGTCTGCAAGTAAGTCGTGGTGAGACTTCAGTCAGACTGGAAATTTGGACAGTCTGCAGTAGGGTGAGTTTTTCCAACTTCGGTTGTGCACTTCACAAGTACGCTGTCTAACCCAGGATCGAAGTTGGTTCAAAGGCAGTGGCAGCAGTATGGTTGGGCAACCCCGGCCACCCGGCTCCTTGCTAACTGATCTTCGGCGTCGTTCCCGTGTGAACTACTATGCCCTTTAATCCATTGGAGTAGTACCCCATTTACTGTGGCAATCTGCTCCAATACTTGATGGCATTCGAAGACAATACCAGAGGTCATTGTGTTGCCCTCTAGTGCCTTTGGGACGGCTATGCTGTCTGACAGTATTCGGATGTTATAGTCCTTAATGTCCCTTGACATGGCCGTTGTGTAAGTTATTGCCACAGATTCGCATTGGAATATGGAACTGTGTTGGCCTAACGCTAGTGATATATTCATATTTAGGTCTTGCGAGAAATCTCCGGCTCCAGTTCCTGACCTAGTCTTGGAACCGTCCGTGTAAATTCGGACTTCGTTAATGCCGGATTGATTTCTTTCTTGTATCTGAATCTCGTCGGTCGTTTCTTGTATCTGAATCTGGTATCTTTTTGTAAAGATATGGTGTTTTGGAATCCTATCGCATGGGACTGCTATTCGTAGTTCGTATTCCAGTAATTTGGAGTACAGTTTGGAGTGCGATCCCTCATCTTTATGCCATAGATGTCCGAGTCTGATGATCGCCTGCTATATGAACAAATCCAGTGGGGGCAAATCAAGAGCCACCTCCAGTGCAGCAGATTGTAATTGGAATTACTGGAATTGCTGCAATTTGTTTATGGCGGTGCTTAGCTCTGGTCTCTGCCACCAGACAATAGCACTGTAAGTGATTATTAGTCTTATGACTGTCCTGTAGAGTCATAGTGTAAACTTTGGTGATAGTCCCCAGCTTTAGCCGAGTAGCCGTTTGCATTGGCAAAAGACAATGCAGGCTTTGTTTGTTTTTTCATCTAGGTATATTTGACCTCTTAAGAGCTAGTTGCAAATAGCTAGGGAATTCTGAGATTTCCTAGACTACGTTTTTTTGTGAAAATAATCATCTCTGTTTTCGATGGGTTCACTGTCAAGTTGTGTATCACACATCACTGTGCAATGATCTTCAGTGCAAGTCTCATTTGATAGAGGCATTTGACCACTGATAAGGATAGTCAGAACGTCTGCATAGCCTATTGTAAGGAATCTAGGTCATTGAATTATGCGATGAGTTCATCCACAACTATGTTCCATAAAGGGGGACAGAGTACACTCTCTGGGGCATCCTCTAGCCACCACCCCTCTAGTCACTTCGCTCGCAGTAAATTGTATAGCTCTATATTTTAGCATGCCGTCGATCCACCCTAAGATTGTGGAATCAACACCATGTCTAGACAGAGCTTGGCTAATGCTGGCGAAATTGGTGTTGACAAAAGCACCCTCGATATCAATGAAAGTGGCCAGTGTTGACCTTTTCTGTTTTAGATTGCCTTATTATGTGTATGTGATACAACTCGGTGTAGAGCAGATTCTGTTAATTTTCCCATCGAGTATGCGTGTTGGTTGTCGTGTAAGGGGTGACTGACTAACGCAGTGCTCCTAATTTCCCTATTTATTAGCCTCTCGAGAACCTTTAACTGGAAGGACGTGAGACTGATAGGAGGGTGTGATTTGGGTTGTGTGTAATCACCTTTATCAGTTTTGGGGATGAAGACTACTTTAATTTCTCTCCATTTCTAGGGGATATAATGGTGCGCCATGCAGTCTCTGTAAATTTTTACAAGGTGATCCAGTAGTATCAGATCACACCATCTCAGCAGGCCTGGGAAGATACCCTCTAGTCCTGGCGCATTAAATGGCAGGAAGCTGTTAATTGCCCATCTAAGTTTATCACGGTTGTCAACTTTGACAAGGGCCGTATCCATGTCTATATCGTCTGGTGTTTCTTCATCTGTTATGCGACATTCGGGAAACAATAACAGCTCTGAGGCTTCCGAGTCTGTTTTGGTATACTCACCATCAGGCTTCTTCAGTGAGCCAAGATTGTGTTCGTCTCTGCCACAATATGTTTTTGACTCTGTTGGCCTGGTTGTTGTTTTCTATGTTGGTACAGAAGCTTCTCCAGCATTCGGTTTTCCTTCGCTTCTTATATTGTTGCCGGGCCTGCCCGATTGCCCATTTTCCCGATGCTAGACTTTTGTCTGCGCCTCGGGGTAGCGCGTCACTGGCGGTATTTTTATATACTATACAAGCATCAAAGGCTATCTAAACAGGCTGGCGACTGTCCAAACAGTCTAAGCGTGTCGAACATTCTTACAATTTTTCAGGCCAAGGCGTAATATAAAATGTTATAATAATAATATGAAGTTTAGTTATCAGTACTTTGATCAAATACAAAAGTTATGCATTCGCAAAATAATTATGTTTTTCAACATTCTAAATCTGCTATTACTTACTACAAAACAATTTTAATTTAACGAAATGAATAATCTGAATTTTTATAAAAATATAATAAACCCTACACATTTTTGATTTACACATTTAAGTGTAAATCAAAAATGTGTGTCCTCAACCCCAATAACCCGCATTCCTGTACACATCAGTCATATTAATTTTCTATTCCATTTCTATCTAGCTGCATAAGCTTAAGAGCAGCGCTGTGACTATGGCGGGAGGTGTTAGCGGGGTCCAGGCACTGGCCGACCCGAGCCAAGTTTTGGTTGGCCAACCATGCATCATAAGTAGCATCGTATTGTCGGGCCTAGCGACTTCGATGGCCTTCTCAGGCGAGAAGGCCATTTCCGAGTAAATAACTGTGAAATTTGACTAGAAACTTTAATAATAATGAAATAAAAATTGACTAAAAAATATGTTTTGATAACGCGAAATGATAAAAAACATGAATAGGAAATCGTTAGTGATTAAGTGATTAGATATGAAATCTAGCGTAATGCAATGCAATAGTTTACAATACCTTCATACGTTTCCCTATGTATAGGTACCGGCAAACATCTTGAACAATTATGAGAATATCCTTAAATGCGCAGACACGCAGTTTAGGTCTCTTTGGTTTTGCGGTGCGGGGCGCGACGGCGGGAACCGTCGTTTCGATCGTGCCATTGGTAGATTAGTCGATCCTCGCCTCTCCCGCTTTGTCCGCGGCCCGTTGACTTCTATGTACACTCGAGTGCATTGTTCCGTTGTTATTATTGTTGGGTTTTTATTTGTATTAAAATTTGTTGTTATAAAATATATACAGTATGTCACGAACAATACGCTACACTGAACCTTTGCCTAGCACCAGTTCTGCTTCTGCTGGTTTCATCAAAGCTCATCGAAAGAATATCTTGCTTACCTCAAAAGTAAAATCTAACATTAAGAAAATGTAGTTATCAAACTAAAAGCGATTATCTCCGATATAGTAGCCTAAAAATAGTTTATCGTCATTTTTAACAACAAATGTTTATTTTTACTTTATTTAATAGATTAAGTAGATTTAGATATTAAATAAAGTAATTAAATACCTATGTTTTTTTACGCAGTCAAAGAAATATAAAACATACAAAAAAAAAAAGAGAGTTGTTCAATTACATTAATTAATATATTTTGGTACTATTTTTTTGCTCGCGCAAACTTTCCCCTACTACGTCTCCTATTGTTCAAGTTGTTTGCCGACAATTATAACTGATTAATTATTATCTGTACTCATATTCTCCAGTATAGCTAAGTTAGCGATGGAAGTGTGTCGTTTACAAGTTGTTGCCTCTCGGGCCACAATACGCTGCAGACGAATTATAAATGTAAGTACCTACGCACATTATCATTTATTACAATTTTGAATGACATTTTGTTAATTATACGAATATATTTAAACCCATCATATAATGCGATAAATAATATGTAATATTAAATAAAATACAATGTAATAACATACATTATGTTGTTCTGTATCTGGGTGTAAATTATCTACAATATGCACATCTTTAGAAACACATAAAGTACCTACATTTATTAGCAGTATGGTTCCTGGTGGCAAATTATAATTACTATCTGCAATGGCAAATTATTAAATTTGACAATATTGATTTCTTTAGTTACATTTAATCAAAACACAGCTCATTCGTGAAAGTCCTTCTTGTATATTTTCATCAGTTAATTGTCTATTTCTAAAGTAATAACAATAATACACTAAGACAAAACTAGGCTGATCAGTACTTCCATATTATACTCGTAATACGAGTATAAAGTTGAAAGTGAGCTTGTTTGTTTGTTAAGCTTTCACGCCTAAACCACTAAACCGATTTAAAAAATTTAATGAAAAGCTTCATTCACATCGTCATTACATCAACAGCTTTTAATAGTCCACTGCCGGATAGGCCTCCTTGGAAAGGAGGTTTTGGCAGACGGTGCTGTTGTCCTGCGTAGTTTGCTACCTTAGTCGACTCTTACTCTTACGACACCCGCGGAATGAATAGGGGTGGTGACACTCTGTATTTTGCATCCATCACCTGACGGAAAACTACATTATTAGCGAGTAACATAGGGTACTTTTTACCGCGATAATAGACATACACGCGGTCGGAGCCGCTGGCAAAAGCTAGTATATTATATAGTTATGGATAGAGGCGTTAGTTTTTACATTCATAATACAAGTCTGCAAGTATAAATGTATAATTAATTTAATTTAATAGATTTTATAGATCAATGGACAGATCGTTTTATGGAACTTAACTAGTTACATCATTTAGCAGAGTTCCCGCCCTCTATTACAATGCGTGCCAATGACGTTTGTGAGGTTGGACCGCGGTGTACACATGCAAAGTATCACTACGAACATGCAGTATTTAAGCAACGACAGCATTAAACTCAAGGTGGATCCTAACACTATGAAGTGAGTACGAATCATATTTCTATTGTTAAAAACATTTAAAGTAAAGTTATAAGAAATTGTAATAATTATTTCATATTTCATGGATAAAAACTCAGATTAAATAAAAAAGTTAAGGTGGTACTTTGTGAACAAAGAAGTGAGGCCAATTCAAATTACGCCTTGACAGTAAAAAATTTCAACAATATTTACAAGTGAAAATGCCGGATTGTGTCGTGAAACGGTATAAAGATCGATATTAGAATGAAATCGCATTTCACACATAAGAAAGCGTGGAAACCAATATTTTCAAAAAATGATTTTTTATATATTTATAACTTAAAACAATATAACGGGATTTCAAACCGGCCGAATACTAGATCTTGTTTTAACAAACAATGACGTCGTCGTTTCAGACTGTGATGAGCCCTTAGTCACTATGGACCCCCATCACAATGCTATCACTATTAATGTGAATTTTGTTCAATATCCCATGTTAACGACTGCACCGTATACCAAATACTTTTTTCAAAGTGTAATTATGATAAAATTAATGAAGAAGTTGCTAATATTAATTGGATTGACATATTTAGTAACATAAGTGTGGAATTTGCAGTGAATTGCTTTTACTCGTTTTTAAATCAAATGATTATTAAGCATGTCCCGTCAAAAATTTATAAATATGACAATTATCTGGTTTGGTTTACCGAATTCCATTAAATTTTTTAATTCTTCAGAAAGTATAAAACCTATGGTAACCTTTCAGACAAGATTAGTTATCAATTACTGAGAGTAAGAGTTAAAAATTTTAAACCGGAATGCTATGATAATTATATTGATTCTGTTGAAAACTCTATGAAAAAAATCCCAAACAATTTAGAGGAATTTGTGTAATCTAGATTAAATTCGTCAAATATCCCGAGTACCTACTTTTTGAGTTATAATAATAATTTCGCTAGTGATGGTAGAACATCTGTACTCTATTTTCGAATTACTTTCAATTAACATTTCTGGATTCACACACATTTCTGGAACAATCTTTGGACACACAAAATGTTGAAGCTGATTACAGCAAATGTTTTGACCGGATCGACCACTGCACCTTAATAGACTAGCTGGGTTCAATCGGAATAAGAGAAGCATTGAGAAGAGAAGAGTCTGTTGAGTTGAATTACCTCATATATATCTAACAGGTCACAAGCGGTAGCATCAATGACTACATTTCCAGCTGGATTTTTACAATCTTTGTAAACGACATTGATATTTTTTTTTTATGTTAGAGGGGGCAGACGAGCAGACGGCACTTTCCATCAGGTGACGATGAAAAGTGAGCATCAAGGCCTATGAACGCCTGCAACTCATTAAATAAATACGTGTGCTTTATAAGTTCTAAATATATATTATAAGAAATAATATGACCTTGTCTACTTTGTTGACGTTAATTGACAATGACGTCTCCCAGGTAGAATTCTTTCACTTGTTTCTTGAAGGAGGCAAGTGTTTGTGCACGTCTAATTGCAACCGGTAGGGTGTTTCACAGCCTGAGTGCCACCACTGCGATGGCCAGACCGTGGACACGGCTCTCCACACGCTGGCAGAGTGCACGGCGTGGGTTGAGCAGAGGCGAGACCTCGTGGCGGCCATCGGAGTGGAAGTTCTCTCGCTCGATAGCCTGATTGCGGCTATCGTGCGGAGCGAGAGTACGTGGAACTCTGCCGTCTCCTTCTGCGAGCAAATTATGCTCGCGAAGGAGACGGCGGAGCGGGACCGGGAGAAGTTTAGAACTCTAAGCCCGGGAACGGGCTAGGTACCGCAGGCGACTCAGGCGCCGGAGGTCGCAGAACGATCTCCGTCCTTCATAAGCGCAGGCCTGGGGGTGACAGGTGAGGCCATCTGTCACCCTAGCAGAAGCAGGCCGGGGTGGCGGCGAGCACGTTGCGAAGCGCGCTTGCTTTAAGGGAGCAGAGGGAACACAGGGTTCCCACACGGGGGGGGGGTCGTCTACTCGTCTGTAGATGGCCCGAGGTATGTCGGGGCACCAGGGACTTCCTTTCTAGGGTATACCTGGTTCCCCGGCTATTAGTACCCGAGACGGCGTGCGGTTTTTTTTTCCCAGCAATCAATAGAGGTCGACCAGAAAGAGGTAGAGGGAATCTATTATCCATCTCTCTCGTTGCCTATATCGCAATTGCCTTGCCTGTGCCTTGTTCACTCGATACTTATATCTTTATGACTACAACGCAAACAGTTCGGTTCAGTTGATTGTTGGTAGCAATGCTAACCTTTTTTTTTTTTTTTTCACGCGGGGATTGCTTTTCGCACCATACCCTCCGTTGGGGAAACGTTGGGCGTGTGTGACTCCCGGAGAACCGGTCTACCCACTAAACCCCGCGGCGGCCTACCTCGGCAGTCGGGAGGAGCTCCAGGAACGCATCGGCGACTTCTGGAGTCCTCCCTGCCGTACCTCATGTCTGAGGCACATCCCGGAGTGATCGAAGTCAACCCTGGGGCAGGATGCTACCGCGCCACTCACTGTTCTACAGAGTAAAAGGCCAACAGCATCCCGCCTTAGACGACAGCCCCCGGCCGCACCGGAGTGTCATCTGTCTCGGGTCGTTTACAGGGCGGTCACATCGCCCAAGATGTGGCCGCAGCGACCCTTAGGCGGCGATTGGGGAGTTAGCGACCTCTGCCACGTCCCCTTCGCCGCCTCCTTCGAGCGGGATCGACCCTCTCCCGATCCCGCTCTGCGGTCTCCTTTTGGAGCATAACGTCCTCGCAGAAGGAGACCGCGGCTGCCCATCCCTCGCCACTGCAATGCCAACCTACCGTTTCATTTCTAAAAGATAGTAGAGATTGGTTCAACTACTATAACGCAATCATAGGCACTTGTCGGATGAATATTGGACATACATGCTGTTAGCTGGATATTCTGCAAACTAGACACTGCGCCCGCTGGACATTTTGAGAACAGGACATTCTGCGACTAGTAGTAGATCGAATCTACTAAAACAGTGTACAATGGGTATATTACTTTAGTACTAACTAAATGAGAACTACAAGCCCAAAACATGAAGTTACTACATTCTTACAGTATTACTATACATTTTGCGTTAAAATATTTGCTAAATATCAAGATTGTGCACTTATGAGATTTGCAAAGAAGAGTATATAAAAGCTACCTTATCATGAGTAACGTAAGGGATGTATCTCATTATCTGTGTGTTCAGGCTTCATATTTATATCTGAATGTAACAAAAAGAGGAGACTAAAAGACTGTGTGAACTGAATTACATTTTGGGCGAGGTATGGTAACGTGAGTCACCAATATTTCTATACTTGGGATACTTGTCTACATTTGGCAACTAACAAGGACTTGGCTTAATTCGTTGTTTTGAGTCAATTATCTTATCTATATATATATATAAAAATGATTTCTCAAAATAGGGTAGTTTCCACTGGTTAAAACAATTAGTTTTACAATCCTCCAGACAAATATGTATGACATGAGACTCGTAACTGTTTTCAAGTTTCTCATTATTTTTAAAGTGAAACTTCTTTAGCACCGTTGTGATTTGAAAATTCGATGAAACGAAAAAGCGACAGTAAAAAAAGACAAACATGTTCATAAATAGAGATAAATTACAAGGATACGTTGTGTTCTGTAATATTCGTCTCCTCTACGCTATCATGTGTCTTTGCGCCTGCGTAGAACGAAGCCTACAGAAAATTTGTCATAAACAACGTGGTGCATCATTGACGTGTTTTATTTTTTTGGATTTGCGTAGTAAATATTATTTATTTGTGTAAATTATCTAAAAATAGATTTATTAACATTAGTAAATTATTTATATACATTAGTATTTTTTTTAAAATATTATTTATTTATAATATTTTTACAGAGTAAAGATTTTTATCTTTTTATTTAATAAAATAACTTTTTCTGAAGGTTTACTTCTGCCGTGTGTGAATTGCACACACACACTTTATTTTATTTTAAGTGTTTAATAAAATGTAGGATTATATTTTACGTAGGTACCTACTGTATTGACGTGTAATGAGATGAACTGATTTGACTCAAAAGTTTAATACTATTTTATTAAAGATTATAATGTGTTTGGACTATCCACTAAATCGAACTTTTTATTTTTTAGACTCGACCAAAATATAAAGAAGCCGTTATGCCTTATGATGATCTACATGACGGCTAAACCAAAACATGTGCTGAAATACGCAGATTTGTACCTGACGAAAGACTTTGACGTGATATCTGTTTCTTGCACGCCTACGCAGCTAATGTGGCCCGCCATGGGATCACAGGTAGTTAAGAACATTTACTGTACTATAGGCAAGATTGTCACTTATCTATAGCCACTTTTAGTAAGGCTTTGAAAGGTTTTCCTTTCGGTTCTGGATGAAATTTAATGAAAACTGAAGGTTGCTGTTGCCCACATAATAACCCATTAAAAAGTGAGAATGGACGAGGTCGGGAAGATACTTTTTTATTGCAATTTAAATTTTAAAACTGTTCTTTTTTCAGTTATCTAAGAGATATGGATCTCTGAAATTAAGCTGTAAAAGGTTAAATGCAAAAATTGTTCAATTGATAATTTTACGTAGGAATTATTTTAAGGTCGGAATAATTTTTTTTCTATCGAAAACATGCGGCATAGTTGTAAAAAGCAAAAAACAAAATGATAATAAATAAGAATGAGGGAAGAAATTTTTTTTATCTATACTAATATTATAAAGCTGAAGAGTTTGTTTGTTTGAACGCGCTAATCTCAGGAATTACTGGTCCGATTTGAAAAATTCTTTCAGTGTTAGATAGCCCATTTATCGAGGAAGGCTATAGGCTATTTATCATCACGCTAAGACCAATAGGAGCGGAGCACCAATGAAGAATGTTTCAAAAACGGAGAAAATTTATTCCTATTGAGAGACGCAGACGAAGTTGCGCGGGTCAGCTAGTCGTTAATATTTGGGTATTAGATAGGTATTAGTATTGTTAACAAAACCCGGGCCGCTTTTTCATTAGCAATTAGGATTTACAGCGTTCTAAACTTTCAAATTAACAATTTAGCAATAGGTCTCCAGTGACCTTCAGTTTTCGCCAGATGTACCTAACTAAATTCAATCCAGAATAGAAAAAAGACGTTTTCGAACTTGTGACACTACGACTATTTATGATTATTTCTCTATAACATAAACTTATTTTCGCCTCTATATCGCCAATCAGCGATGTGTGACGTTCACAGAACGTTGACTGTTAAAGCGTGCATTAACAAATATTTTATTCTCGCACATTTTACGAAATTTATTAAATTATTAAAATTTCTTTAATAATTTATTTAAAATAGCTATTTCATTTTCATTTGATAGTGTTTTTAAGTCCGTAGCAGTTATTTGCATATACTTATTACAAAATTTATTCTTTTCTTTACATTCAGGTGATAGCGGATCGATTGCTGTCGTTTCTGGAATCGAACAGCTCGGAGTTTACGCACCCATTGGTAGTACACGGTTTTTCGATCGGCGCTTACCTGTGGGCTGAACTACTAGTTCAAACACCAAGAAACAAGAAACGGTACACCTTTAGACTTAAACTCACCGGAACTACGTCGGAATATGATATCGAAGCTTTGATACTTTAGTTGTGTATCTAATCTTACACAGACAGATTAGTTTCATTGCTAAAACAATTTTCTTCTTAGCAACACTAATATTTGTATATGTATTTTGTGTAGCTTACTACTGATCAAATGATAATTTAAAGTAGGGGGAGGAGGCTGCACGCCTTCATCGCGGCGGTAAGACCCGTTATGAAGGATTGGCTCGAGAGGCGTCACAGGACCCTCTCATACCGACTGACGCAGGTGATCACTGGGAAAGGATGTTTCGGGGATCACCTGTGTCTGATCCGCAAGGAGCCAACGCCTGAGTGCCACCACTGCGATGGCCAGACCGTGGACACGGCTCTCCACAATCTCTCTATCGTGCGGAGCGAGAGTGCGTGGAACTCTGCCGTCTCCTTCTGCGAGCAAGTTATGCTCGCGAAGGAGACGGCGGAGCGGGACCGGGAGAGGGTTTAGAACTCTCCCGGCCCGCCAGGCCCGAGAACGGGCCAGGTACCGCAGGCGACTCAGACGCCGGAGGTCGCAGAATGACCTGCGTCCTCCATAAGCGAAGGCCTGGGGCTGATAGGTGAGGCCATCTGTCACGCGCTCGCTTCCAGGGAGCAGAGGGAACATGGGGTTCCCACACGGGGGGGTCGTCTTCTCGTCTGTAGACGGCCCGAGGTATGTCGGGGCACCAGGGAATTCCTTTCTAGGGTATACCTGGTTCCCCGGCTATTAGTACCCGAGACGGCGTGCGGTTTTAGTCGGTTCGAGTCCGACATGCCACCGATAGGTGGTATCCGAGGGGATTTCCGCACGGAAAAAAAAAGGGGGAGTAGGGGTCAGGCCCGGTACAGTTTTGAAATATACTGTGTTGTTGACATACACTTGTGACAGAAATTTAAATATTTAGTTTTGATTTGGAAACTTTGTTCCAGAACTGTTATATATGAACCCAGATATGAACCCAGAATTTAAAATTTACATTTAAAGATTATTTTTACTGTTTAACTTTAATAGATTTCATAAATAAAGAACGAGTTTTAGTAAATTCTACACCGACAATCCCAAATTGTTCTCAGATATCAACCAATTCTGGAACGCATAGCCGCACAAATATGGGACTCACCTGCTGATGTAGACGAGGTCCCTATTGGAGCTCCTCTTGCCGTATTCCCTAATAACAAGTTCCTACAAAATATATTCAGACTCTACATCAGGTATGCACCTAATTACATTTTATAAAGCAGTCTTTTTGATAACAAGAAGTTCATTTTAGAACTTTAAAATAAGCGTTAACTATTAAAAACCTAGTAACCCGTGGTGGTGAGGTATACAATGTCGAGAGAGGTGTTGCTGCATACAATGTCCAGAGGGCGTGGAGGTGTACATGGTCCACGGAAGGAACTGGTGGATGGTGCAAGTTTGATGAAACACCCACTAAAAGCACGAATGCTTTGTCCCCAGAATCATGTTAGTGTTATCAACTCGTTCTTATTTGAAATAAGTTAAAATAGCAACAAAATAAAACAATGTGCAATACTTAAACGAAATTTACAGAAATATTTAAATAGTTTAAACTAACTAAATACTTACATAAATATA
This sequence comes from Arctia plantaginis, assembly GCA_902825455.1. Taxonomy (NCBI): domain Eukaryota; kingdom Metazoa; phylum Arthropoda; class Insecta; order Lepidoptera; family Erebidae; genus Arctia; species Arctia plantaginis. The sequence goes on along the minus strand of CADEBD010000226.1, from coordinate 2,203,066 downwards.
TAAATACATAAGTAACTGTTATTTTTAGTTTATTATTTCAGAATTATATACTTAAGTCAGATTTATATACAGAGTATTTTATAATTTCACTTTACTGGGAACAATGATAGAAATGTATTAAGTAAAGGTTTGTAGATTTATATTTAAAAATAATTAATAAAGTTCTAATTTATATCTCTACTACACGCTCGCAATATAAATACTTTTTTTTACGTGTGGAACCCCCTCGGGCCGTGACCCCTCGGGGATGCGGCGGGGCGGTGTGTTGGAATCGAACCGAATAAAACCTCACGGTGTGCTACTTTGCGCCTGAAATAGGAGAGGTCCGGAAACAGCTATTATCACGACATCCGGATCCGGATGCAAAAGCACCACCATCTTCGGTAAAACTCTCTATTAAGACGACGTTCGGCACACGCGGACGTCGTCTCCTCGCGGCTGGCCATTGTAGCGAATGCAGAGGAAAATCCGTCCCGTCCGCCCCCAGCCACACTAAGGGCGGTATGAGGTGCTGGAATGCGCACCTCCGCCGCCCGGTTCGCCGGCGGCGAATTGGGTCCGAGTGAAGGTCGAGATGAGGTCTTCGCAGAAGGATGCTACCGCGGTAAAATAAATATCTTGCTAATGGCCATCATACGCTCCATGGTCGGTAGCGAGAGATCCTCTCCAATGACTGCAATAAGGACCCGACGCTGCGATGCCCAAGCCGGGCAAGTTGCCAGCGTATGCAGAGGCGATTCCTCACTGGAATCGCAGTGGTGACAGGCGGGACTCAATTACCTCCTAGCGAGCGAGTGCAGATACTTAGCGAAACAGCCGTGCCCGAAAAGGACCTGCGTCAGTCGAAAGGAAAGGGTACCGAGATGCCGCCCTGCCCAATCGGCGATGACCGGCTGAAGAGCCTCCTGTCACTACCCGCCCGGAACTCAGCCGTCCGCCGATGTACTTCGGCGAGCACTTCCGCCTCCAAATCCCACAGGGAAGTTTCGGCCAACGCGGTCTCCATCGACACGGTGCGTCGCAAAATAAGCACCTACTTCAAGTAAATGTCACGAGCGACATTGTCATAATTGTGACTAAGCTCCGTAAATAGAGATTTAAAAATAGTTCAAAAGTAAAAATCCAAATTGATATATAATTTTAGTTCTTAATCAATCTGGGGTCTAATAAGAAAATCTGGATGAGGAGGAGTAATTTAGTCAACTCGGTATGAACCTGAAAACTAAGAGCCATGTGTTTACCAAACAAAACAGGGAGTCTCGGTAATAACGTTAGGTAGTAGTTGATTTATGAAAGCAATTCTGCGAGTGGATTATCGCACAGCCCCCTGCCAATATTTTGTGGACAGACGAGGCCCTGTTTACTCATGTGGGTTGTTACAACCAACATAACGAACATTGGTGGTCATATCACAACCCACACGTCGTTAGACAAGATCTAGACTACATTTTGAATCTAGATATTTAGAAGACTACATTTTGAACATTTATTAAAATATATGTAAAACAGTATTTGTAAGTTAACCTCTAATTGCTTTTTTTATTAATTGTTGTACATATCAGGAAAGATTTATGTATTTTTTACTTATTTCAAACGTGCCCTTTAATTAAGTGAAGTATTAAGCGAATATATATTAAGCGCGCCTATCGATTGCAGTGTGTCTACAAATTGCGAGTTCTTGAGACAACTTTGTGATTGCTAATTACTCAATATTTTTGTACCATTTCATACTAAACTAAAATGCGGGTTTCTCATAAATTTTACTAAAGATTCTTCCGTGTTAATATGGACGGTAAATTTAAAGTCACCTGTACCTATAATAGATAAGTAGGTAAATTATAGTCAGCCTTTCGCAATGCATTTGTAAATGTCTATATTGTGTCTATAAAAATAGACAATTATTGATATTGCCATTGTTAATGGACTTAAAATCCTTGAGGAGGACTAAGGCTTAATTTCTTAGATTTTTCCGAAATTTACCTTTGTAATCTTGACTTTGTAGCGCAATAGCCCGTACAAGTAAGACTATGTAACAAGTTTAGACAAGTAGTGCCACATCTTACAAACACCCTCCATTGTTTGTTAGTACTATCTAAGAATTTGTATGATCAGTGAGTGAATAAAAGTGCATAAAATACCGAAACGAAAGTGTAACTCTTTAACAACCGCTGAGAAATGAAAGTTATTAATGTATTATGATTGTGGAAAGTCGCGTGATGCGACGTGCACGCAGTATTAATTACCAAGGAATCTCTTTTAGAATTATTTCAAATAATACATACTGTAATATGAAAATTGCCACTTCTTTCTAATAAAAAAGGGCCACATTTTAACCACTACTACGTACATGGCTAAGAATAGAATAAGCTTAAATAAGTATCTAGATAGATAATCTTAATGGAATCACAGATATTTGTACTTACTAACTAAACCGCCATCTAGTTGCAGAGCTTGTACTTTGAAAGTTAGACTGACTGATAAAATACTCATATACTTTTTTTTGTAAATACATTGTAATTACATTATATATAGAAAACATCCAAACTCCGGAACAAATATTTGCAGAACATAAAAAAAAAAAAACATTAAGACCGACCCGGGAGTCGAACTCGAGGGATGTGCACAGCCGTCGCATACGCTACCACCGCGGCACTCTATGTAATATTTGTGAAAATGGATTCATTTTAGTATCTCACCACCTGACGACCCATTCAAAAAGTCAAAATGTTCTACCTTTTGCAGTACATGATAAAACAAAAACATCATAAAATACGATGGGCCTACTACTACTTAGCAATCGTACCTTAAATACCTAAATTCTTCTTCACTCTTTCTCCATTACTGGAAGTAAGTAGGACATCAAGAGTTGACTTGACTGCACGGATGGTATAGTGGTTTAAGCGGTCGCCACGCCACTTCCTACTACGTCGAGTGTTGTGGGTTCAAACCCCACATGGGACGACACTTTGTGTGATGTACAAATTGCTGTTTTGAGTCTGGGTGTTCTTAGTGTCCGTTTCATGTATGTTTGTAAAGTCCCCCGCGACACAGGATGTATTCCTAAGGCGGGAGTTGTCTTTAAAAAAAAAGAAAATAAAAGTTAGTACAACTATATACACATATATCACACTATAATATTATAAAGGCGAAAGTTTGTAAGTGTGTATTTGTATGTTTGTTACTTCTTCACACTCAAACGGTTAAACAAATTTTAAGACTTCAAAAAAGGAGGAGGTTCTATGTTCCACTGTATGTATTTTTTTTTTCGTAAATTTAGTGTTCCGGTGGGACGAGCAAGGAATTGAAATTCACAAAATGTGACAAATTACGGGGCATAACTAATAAGAAAGTATTAATGTACTCTAATCTCCTTTAAAAAAAACTATAATTTTTCAGAGCTCATATGAAATTGCTACACAACGTTGCAACTAAACATTATATGCGGGCGACGGAGGTATATCATGCAAGCCCTTGCAAAGCTCCCGGCTTGTTCCTAGTCTCCAAGACTGATCCTATCGGAGCTGAGAAGAGAAGTAGACGAGCTGCGGCGTCTTGGGAACAACTAGGGATCAAGGTATTTTAAAGTTTTCGTCTGGATTTAGTATCTCATTTCTGTGCAGGTAGTTATTTCGAGTTCTAATCTTAGTAATCTTATCATGAGCGTCATGTGGTGTCGCTTCTATAATACAATATAAATCGTTGTAAAGATTAACGCGTGTGTAATAGTATAAAAAAGAAATTCAATTGAAATATAAACAACAAATATAAAAACATGACAATCGGAAGACTAAGCTAGCGTGTGTGCCGGCCTGTCTGCATCGACCATACAAAGACTGTTGAGTAAAATTCTTTAATCAGAATTAGGTGATATGACACGAGACTCGCCTGATTGTCACCGGATTTAAAGCAAATAGAGACAACGTCAAAAATTTGAGGGCCTAGTTTAAATCACAGCAAGTAAGTTGGTAGTGTAGTCCGCCGTGCATAAATAGGTTTCACGTCTGTAATCTTCTTTTTTATGACAGAGGGGGCAAACGCTAAGACCGGCCATCTGATGGAAAGTGACAACCGCCGCCTATGAACGCCTGCAACTCAGGAGTTACAAGCGCGTTGCTGCCTTTTTGGAAAGAGTACATTTTTTTCTTAAAGGTCCTATCGGTCCGGTCGTTAAGTAATCGTTAAGTAAAAAAAAATATTTGAATAGGTATATCGCACACTGGCTGTACTGCGTTTCATCGTTGACGACGAACTGCCCATACTGTAGTATTACGATTTATTTACTGCTACGGTAATATATTTACTATACCTAACCCGATAATTTCTTATGGTAGTGCAACTTCAAATGCTGGGACCGATCTCCCCATGTGCAACATTACTTGCGTCACCCAGAAGAATACAAGTCCGTATTGTACTCTCACCTTGAAGAATGTGGCGTCTTGAAGAACTCTCGCTGAACGGCTCCGTTTTTAAGGTGTCAGTGCAGGCTTTGCAGAGGCCAGGCAATAGGATAAGTACCTCTATATTTACGTCGTACATACTCTTGAGTCAGACATTAGAATATAAGAGTCAAAAGGTCCTATCGTTTTACTCGTACATTGTTTTCTTTGGGTTTGTGTGCACCAAAAGCATTTTTGTTTACGTCGCTGCGTTTAGCAGAAGTTACGTAACTTACATTACCTATGTGTAGGCTGAGTCTTTTCTGTTAAATAACCTAAATCTAGTTATCCTAGTACACTGCTTACATATTGTAAGTCTTACCAAAACGCCAAAATTCTCAAATTTCTTATAAGTATTGATGAAAGACTTTTTTTAACGCTGGGAATGCTTTTTGCACCATACTGTCCGTTGGGGAAACGGAGGACGTGTGTGGGACTCCTGGAGAACTGGTCTACCCACTAAACCCCGCGGCGGCCTATCTCGGCAGTCGGGAGGAGCTCTTGGAACGCATCGGCGGCTTCTAGAGGCCTCAGTGCCGTACCGTTACTCACGCTTGCGACACATCCCAGGGTGACCACGATCGCCCCTAGTGCGGGATGCTGCCGCGCCCCTCATCGCTCTACACAGTAAGAGGCGCAACAGCGCCTGGCCTAAGACGACACCCCCGGAGTGTCACCTAATCACTAATCACAATGTTTTTATGATGAGTCAGAAAGGAGATTGTGGAAAAAATTAGGCCTCTATTTTCAAATTTGACAGCAATGATACAAGGTGGCAAAGTTAAAATTCGGACATCGGAGGGACATCAATATTTATAGAATACACCCATAATTAATTTACTTATAGACGCAATGGCTGTGGTGTTTATACTTTTTATCAGATTTAGTGTTTTTTTACTTCTGAAGAAATAAAATAAAAGACTAAACAAATTACATTATGTAAATTTTATTTAAAACTAGCGATCTGACCCGGCTCCGCACGGGTGCAATGTAGATTTTACTAATACTAGGTGGTGTCAGTGTGGAGTAATTAATTATATTATATTATCTAATTATATTATTATTATGATAGGACTATACTACAGGATATCTTTAAATGCAATATTTATAGGCCCGCTCCGATCCTGAGCGCCGCTGCCATCCGCGACGGAGATACGGCGCTACGGTCGTTGGGCCGCCGCATTTTAAATCTCTGATATTTTCTAAAATATTATTTTTAATGATATCATCATCATCATCATCAACAACAGCCTTTAATAGTCCACTGCTGGACATATGCCTCTCCTTAGAAAGGAGGTTTTGGCCTACTATACCACGCTGGCCAGACGGGTTGGTATAGGGTTTGTGTCAAGTTTTCCTTCTCTCTGCAGTGCTGTTATCCTGCTTAATGTTAATGATATGAACAATTTTAATCTACATTAAATGCACAACGTATCTAACGTATTTACTTGGATAAGGAATAACAATGTATTGTTTAAAATAACTTCGTAAATAACTTATTATTTTATTGTAATATTTAAAAGATTAAAATGATTACTGTGGGTTATCTTTAGGAGATATACATATACCATGGGATTTTCTCTGCTATAATATGCATGTAGTATACATATAAACCTTCCTTTTGGATCAGTCTCTCTATTGGTGAAAACCGCATTAAAATCCGTTCGTAAAATCACTCGACGAAATCGACTTTATTTTAATACTATGTACCTAAAGATGTTCCAGTATCATCTGGTAAACACTTTAGTGTTTACCATACCACACCATAAATAACAAATAATCAGAGATGAGACTGGACGATGTGCAATGAAATGATACTTAATAATATTTTGGTAAACATGTTATAACATCTTTTTTGTAGTTTGTGTAGTTCTGGGAACAAAGTCCAGGAGTAGTCTTTCACTGTCATGAGTGTTGCATGGGAATATATCTTTTATCTTCTTAAATAAACAAGGATTACTTTTAAAGGTAGTATTTCAAATTTTCTAAAATAATGTTTACATGATTCATAAGAAGAAACGCCTTTCCTTGTTGAGAAGTTCATTTGAAAAGCTGCTATTGTAGTCTATGGAACTCATTTTGTTCTTCATTTATAAAATTACCTAAACCTATTCAGAACCCATTCAAAAACTCATAATGGGCCTATAATTACTCAAGTTTGTCGTCTTTTTTTGTATAGTGGCTTGGCTATGGATATATTTATTTTACCATGTACATACGTGGTAAAATCATAAAACAATTTACAAGAAAATATTCATATGGTAGGCATACTAAAACATTACCCTATATCTGGTTACATTTTCGTTACACAAGTAGCGAGATGCCTAAATTCTACACCAATCAATATTTAATTTTTGATGCTAAATAAATGACGATTAGAATTTAATTTTATTAAACTTTCAGTAAAGCAGATTCTCTGAAACAATATCAATAATGAGCCCCACTGCAACCACAGAGTAATCATCATCAGCCAATCGCAGTCCACTGCCTGGACATAGGCCTCTCCCCTTTAAACGAACGTAGTGTAAGACGCCCAAAGGCCAAGTGGAGTGACGATTAGCGCAAAATGATTGGCAGGAATTGGATGCGAGAAGCCGAAAATCATCAAAGTGGCGTGCAATGAGAGAGGCCTTCCATCCACAGAGTACCTACTCTTTAAATAATAACATTATTATCAACATTGAGTTAAAACAACACTAGAGAAGCAAACCTCATTATCACACGTCGAAAAAAGTGTAACCACTTTTGAACTTTGACGACGTAGCTTTGATACCACTAAACATTTGAAAGTAAACATATTTATGTCTCATTTACACGCGAGACAAGAACAATACCATCGCTCGGATTAGACAAAGACAAAGATATAACTTCACGATGGTGGGCCAGTGTTGACTACCGTATGAAATTTTACCCATAACAACTAAGAAACAATTTTTTTTAAAACAATTTTGTAATAAAATAAATTAATTTAAATATTCTAAATAATATATTTCGAATTGAATAGAATAGGTATAAATAATAAAATAACTGGAAATATTTGGTCAAAAGGGTTTATATTCAGTGTAAAATCAAACTGCGCTGTGAAGCATCAGTTTTGTATACAATGGTCTTTTAGACTCTTTTTTATAAGTTTGTGTGGATATTTTACTTTCATGATACAATCTTATTTTTACGTATGTAAAAATAATAGCATTTAATAATAAAAGTAAATGATCAACTTGTACTGATAATAAATAATCCCCAGGGTGTATTGCAAATTCTATTATAATTTAAAAAACAAATAAAAAAAAAAAATATTTTTTAAATTTATATTTTATATTTTTTTTTATTTATGTTTATTTACTTTTTTATTTTATATTTTTATTTTTTATTTTTATGATAAACATTTTTTTTTATTATTATTATTATTTTGTACAATTATTATTTCAAATTGATAATAAATTAAGAAAAACAATGAATTAATTCTTTTGTACAAAAGTCTCCAGCACTGCGAGCTTGGCACTTCTCCCAAGCGTTCAACGGGTCCCTAAAAAAAGTGATCGGTCCAGCCCCAACAACTACCGTTCTTCCTATATTTTATTATTATTGGCAAAATGTTTAAAAACAGTATGAAGCATATTATTTCATAAATTATAAATTCTCCCACTAATGTGGGTAAACCAAAATGATTTTTTAATGGTAACACTGATTCTAAATTACAATTATCAGTGTTTTATTTCAATTATAGCCTTATTTACGATATTATCAATACAAAAACCATTAACTTACACGTGAAAAGTAATTCCGCATGATTTATTAATGTTTTGTGACCTTGAATCGCATTCTTTCACTACGCATTTAGCCATTTTGGCGATTGTTACTGTCATGTGTCGCTATGTTCAACTCTGTTGACGCCACATTGAATACTGAATTGACGTTTGCTACGCATATGCCTGTGGACAGATGTGCAGTAGCAACGATTTTAGGCGGTAATTACTCATCTATGTAAGTATTATATCAATGATTATCAATATGTATCTGCTTACTTGCTGACAGCTACAACTTCAAGCGAGTGTGACCATTGTCTATGAGTGGAATCTACCACTAATAATTTTACAACTGATAACAAAAATGTAGGTATAAGGTTAATTTATAATTCAGTTTTCAGTACAAATTTAAAATAAGAGCAATAACATAGCTAAGTATGAATAATAATAATTGATGATTAATTCGTTGATGAAATTAATCATCAATTATTCATCGTGCTTAAAAAGTCTAGAAATCTGAAGGCAAAAGTTAAAAAGTAAACAAAGTCAAACTATTTCAACTTTTAACTCCTAATGATTCCTTAGATACCTATGAAATGAACAAAGAAGGATTTGTCAAGATGCTGAAATTAATCTCTTCAAAATTTTAACATGGGTTTTCTAGATGAACTTTCTTTCTTAATTACAGCTAGAGTTCATGCATTCTATAGGATACAGTATACATTGGACAGTGTTGGGCCAGGCTTCGCAATGCGCAAATGTAGGCGAACAACGCATAGGTGTTCACACATTGGTGCAGCCTTGATATTTTTAGTAGAAAAAAAAGTAACAAAAATCAGCTGCTCTTTGTCAAATTAGGATTGACAATATTGACATTCATTGACATATACAAAACAAAAATAACTTAAAACCGTGTAATTAAAGGTTTATTACTATTTTAGCAAAAATGAACCCTCTTCAATTATTTAGGATGTGTAATAAGTTACTAATACCCCAGATAATTTCTCGAGGACATGGCTTTAAAGTGGTAAAACGTCCTGATCCCAAAACACTGAAAATGCCTGCACCGGGCACTGCGCCAAGTATAATGGTGATTTTAAAAGAGAAAATTAGATTAAGTGGTCCTATAAGTGTTGCTGATTATATGCACATAGTTGCCACAAATCCCACTGAAGGCTATTACATGAAAAAGGAAGTCATTGGTCATGCTGGTGATTTTATTACATCTCCAGAAATAAGTCAACTATTCGGTGAAATATTAGGCGTGTGGTTCTATGCTGAGACTCAGAAAATGGGCTCTGGAAAGCCACTGCAGATAGTAGAACTAGGCCCAGGAAAAGGTACTTTATTATCGGATATATTAAGGGTAAGTCTTAATAATCAAGTTTAACCCTAAAGTGATACAGTGCACTGACTACTATAGTAACTGCTATATTACTTACTTTGAACATTGTTATTTAGGTACTCCATAATCGTAACTACCAAGCTTCAGATTTGAGTCTCCATCTTGTAGAAATCTCTTCAACTATGCAGTCTGTGCAAGCTAATAGACTCTGCATTTCCCATAGAGAAGTGGAACTTGGTTTACCACATAATTATGAGGTAAGGATTCTGGTTTTTATTATGATTATGGATTTCAGCCTGCTTACATACCTCATGAACTTCCTCTACTATTCATCTTCTTATCTTAATTATAAATAATAATAGCTTGACACATCACAAGACTGCTGATAAATATACTATACCTATTTCTAAATACATACATAGTATAGATAGATAACAGACACAGAACCAATGATATGTTCATCACACTATTATATACCCACAAGTTTTCCATACTTCTGATGAGTGTTCAGAGTTAACCATGCCAAACATATTCTACATGGTTAACTGAACCTGTTATACCATCCATGTTTGTGTTATATAGGTACTTGCTTTGGCACACATTCTTAATTATAGGATTCAAACTAACAGGAGTTTATGGCCTTGTTAGCACGGCAATTGAAAATCTCACACCATCCCTGACAGTGGTGTCTACCGCTACCCCTAGATAGGAGTAGGTCGTAGGCTGTGTTTTGGCTTTGGTCTTGTTTTGGAGGGGTTGCTTAGCATGGGCATACCCAGCATCTACTTAGGGGTCGGGCAAAATTAAGAAATGTAGATAAATTGTTGGCATTCAATATACTATTTACTTCTAAGCTTATTTCTATAAAGTACTAAAATACCTTTCGATTTTAGTTCTAACTTGACTATTATTTTTATTTTTAATGAAAATGTACAGAATACTTTTTTGTTTTGATGCCTTTCCGAAGACACTGAGAGTTTTGAGAGTATCATTGTACATCCAGAAATTTGTGATTGCAAAGCTTCAGACACCCTTCAAGCACCTCTCCGGACTGGGCCCGGATCTGACAGATAATCAGTACGGATTCTAGATATATTATTATTATTGGCCAATGTTGCCTATAAACACTGAGATTATAGTTATTAACACACTATCTATCATTATATTGAGTTAGATGTCTGAAATATTATTATTATTATTTCTGGTAATCAGTACTGGTGTGTTGTAGTCTTTTGGATAATTTAAAATTAGGTGTGAATGGCTCAGTGAAGATTCTGAATTTAGAAAATTACTCATTTCTATTGTAGTTTTTGTTTGCAATAGTAACTGAAAACCTTGTATTTGTGTTGGTACTTTATCCAAAGAATTACAGGATAATATGTTTCAATTTCAGGGTGAGACAGTAAGTGGAATCAAGGTATATTGGTACAATGACCTAAGTAAGGTCCCCAAAAATTTTTCATGGTATATTGCACATGAATTCTTTGATGTTCTACCAATCCACAAATTCGAAGTAAGTCTAATACTGTGTATAATTTTTATTTTGATTTAGGAAAGATTAGAGATTAGCATACATTAAGTTTTACTTAAAGGATGGGAGAGCATGCTGTCTTCTGGGTTCTGATCAGCTTTCGGCCACCTACCTGCATTCAATCGCATTGTTACCATCGTTTGGAAAGCTTTTAGAACGTCTTGTAGTGCCCCGTCTTCAGCCAGGTGGACTTAAATTTCATGATAGACAATTTGGATTTACGTTGGGGAAATCGACAATTGATGCGGTTATATCGGTTAGGAAGTTGTATCACAAATTTCAATACGTGTTGACTATTTTCGCAGATATATCTGGCTCCTTCGACAACGCATGGTCGCCCATGCTGTTGTCGAAGACGCCAGATGATATTAAAATTACGAGGGTGCTTTAAAAATATTTATTCCGTTATCTCTTCGTACTTTTCCCAAGGCACAACTAAACTGATTTGGTCATCATTCTGTGTCGAAGGCGCTCGGGGATCGGTACTGGGTCCATACATGTGGAATATCGGCTTCGACGATTTTCTTGCGATACCAATACCATCCGGATGTACCTACTCTGAACGCGTATGCTGATGACGGTTTATTACTGGTGGAATCTGATAGTAGGGCGGCGCTTGACAGATTAGCTAATAGATGTTTGAACTTGATATCTCATTGGGGTGAACGTAATCGCTTAACAATTGCACCCAAAAAAACCTTCCAGCTACTTTTAAAAGGTAACCTCAAGTCACCTCCGAGCAATAAATTTGACAATGTCACCGTAAAAAATAAAACCTCAATGTGTTATTTAGGATTAGTTTTAGAAATAAACTTTTCATTTATCAAACATATTAAAATAGTTCATGAAAAGTCTAAAAAGAGTTTCTGTGCATTGACAAGGATATCAACTGCGACATGGGGTCTATCATTTAATACACTAAAGCTCATATAAGGAGCTACGTATTTAGGTTCTATGTGCTATGGTGCACCTGTATGGGCCGATAGGGCGACTGTAGGCGCTGTCCATCGCAAACTGTTACAAGGCCAACGACTTGCACTGTTATTCTTGTGCATGGCATATAGGACGGTTAGCACTGAGGTTTTGCCGGTGCTGGCGGGTGCGCTTCCGGCCGATTTCGAGGTGCAGAGATGTGCCATGTACTATTCAAGACAACAAAACTTGGAATGCGATTTTTTTAGCCCACGAGTTCGCGATAAAATTACAAGATTGCTTTAACAGAAGTCCGATGTCTATAATGACCTCATAGACGAATGCCGACAACGCTGGAGAACGAATCATCTAAGGGGCGCCACCTTTACCATTTCTTTCCATCTGTTCGTTAACGGTTGTCGAGAACATGGCTTGAGATGGATCACTGTGTCGCTCAATTTCTTACAGGACATGGTAACTTTAAGAGCAAGCTGTATTCATTTAAATTAGTCGAGTCACCATTGTGTCAATGTCAACACCTACCTCTAACTGTGAACAGTCTGCTCATCATATCCTCTGGGAATGCAGGCTTTGGTATAATGAACGTAATATAATGCTGAATAGCTTGCAGGTGACATCTGTGGAGGTATACTATGGGGATCTTGTGTCAACTAGGGTGAATTTGTCAGGGTGTAACCTTTTAAACAGGGAAGCATGCCTGTGGTGTATGCCTATTTTACTTCTTTTTGTCTCCCGCTTTGCTAAGGAGGGAAGTGGATTTACTGTATTGGAACCCGCAACGAAATTAGTTGCGGGTTCCAAGACAGTTTAATTTTTTCCTGGGTCTTCCCGAGTGTCACCGCTGTTGATCCTGGTGTACAGGAGTTACAGTGGTGGATGTGTGGGGGGGATTAGTCCCATATAAAAAAAAACTTAGGATGCTTGATTTCTTTCAGAAAACTGATAATGGTTGGCGGGAACTTCTTATAGATATAGATGGACAAGGCAACTTGTACTACAGAATAGCTGCTGAAGCCAACAATGCCGTCAGGACTCTGGTCATTCCGCCGTTAGATGCAGGTGATAAAACGGAATTGGAGATCAGTGCGAAGTCCCTAAGTATTGCGAAGCAATTGGCTCATAGAGTAGACATGTATGGAGGTATTGCACTCATTGCTGATTATGGCCATGAGGGAGAAAAGGGTGATACCTTTAGAGTGAGTGTTTTTTTTCTTTATTTAAGACAAGGGGTTTTTGTATGTAGAAATAACAATATCAATCCCATAGTACCGTATTCAAAGCTAACTACTACATCAAGTATATTCATGACGTTGTAAAGTATGAAAAAATGATTTACCGTTTTCTAGGACATGTTCTTAATGCCTGTGCACTACACCTGCGTACTGCGACTGTAGTTATCTTATTGAAGCAAGTTCCTTAAACACAACCTTTACAATGTATTATCACTTGCAACTACATTTTTACTACTAAAAGAAATGTCTAATAAATAAGCAAGAGACCTTTCTCATCTGGCGACTTTCTCACATCTTTGTGTCTAAATTCCCATGAGGTTAAAAAAATAATATAAATGACCTTTAAACTTTAGTCGTAACGTGTCAAAATCAATTGAATCAATATAAAGGATCCGGACCTTTAACTGACCACAGATTAGAATTTAGATTAATTGGATAACTTTCAAAAAACGCACTTTACTGTACCTTGATAATATATGTATTTGAAGGTTCATTAATAACGCAATTTTGCATTAATTTGACTGCTGTCTTGACTAACCAGTTTGGCCGTACTAGGCAAAACAAATTGTACCAATTATCACAAATTCTTGTGTATGAATTTAAAAAAATATTGATAACTGATATTTATTTCTATTTAAATCAAGGCCTTCCACAAGCATCAAGTAGTGAATCCTCTAGAAAAACCAGGCCTGTGCGATCTCACTGCTGACGTGGACTTTGCTCAATTAAGGGTAGCTGCTGCCAAGATGCCAACTATGGATAACTACGCATTAGTCATGGGCCCTATAAAACAAGCTGATTTCTTGAAGAGATGTCAAGCAGAAGTTAGATTAGAGGTAAGTTAAATATACGAAAACTAATTGGAGCATAGGCTGCCTAATTGTTTAGTTTAGTAAGCTTACATTTAACAACATTTTTTATTCATATCTATGTGTTCATACACTTCATCTATGTATATATACACACATCAAAAAAGTCTAAGCAACATGTACGGTTTTAAACTTTTAAACGATTTTTTCTATTGTATTATATTTGTATTTCTTTTATAAATAATATAATACCTAAGCATTCTTTGATGGATTAGTGACTCAAGCAACAAAATCCTTTATTCAATTGTTCATTTAATCATAATAATTAACAATATGTGTACCGTAATATGCGTAGTAGGTATAAAATAAAGTTAAAACAAAATTAAAATTTTCATGATTTACAAAATTAAATAACGACATTTTTTTTAATTATTTGGTAATTCAGTACAAAATGTGACCGGCTCTGTTGTTTAAAACTTGTCCGCAATGATTTTTCAATAAATTTAGAAGATTGTTTATCTGATCCTGCGGCAATCGCGCCCAATAGACAAGTCAATAACAAGCCTTTTTGTTGGATTGTCAACACTTAAGACTGTTCCGTACCGATTGAGCTTAAATTTTGACACGAAATACAACACACTTCAAAGATTGTTTTTATCTATTTTTCGAGTCAGTTTTGTTCATCAATTCTCATCAATGAAACCACAATGTACAACAACGAAGCGTGGCAGGGTCTTCGCTGTGTACTGACAGTATAATTGTAGCGTACATCATATCATATCAACAGCCTTTAATAGTCCACTGCTTGACATAGGCCTCTCCTTTATGTCAAGTTTTCCTTCCCTTTGCAGTACTGTTGTCCTGGTAGTTTGCTTCCTTAGTCAGCCCTTACGACACCCACGGGATGAATAGAGGTGGTGACACTATATTCTTAATCCGTCATCATATGGAATGTACACATTACTAGCTAGTAAATATTAGACTAGCTGTAGTAATAGAATTGTTAGCTGTACTGATAATTGTATTTTTCAGGTTTTGATGCAGAATGCTAAAAGTGAAGAAGAGAAAGAAAAAATTAAAATGTGCTATGATATGCTAGTCGATCCTGAGAAGATGGGTGAAAGGTTTAAGTTTATGGCGTTTTATCCATCGAGCATGGAGCAAATTTTAAATAAAAATCCACCACTAGGGTTTTCAACGCCATAAATGTTGTGTTAGTAAAATTAGTTGTTTGTTATTTAGATATCTATATTTTATAGATGCAATATAAATAATTTATTTGAAATTTTTATCTTTTTCATTACAAAATTGTTGCCCAATATCCCACGTAATTATTTTAAATCTAAATCAAAATATAGAATAAACTAACTTGTGCTCCCTGCAATGTATAGAATTTTACGTAAATATCTATTGTAGCAGTTGCGATAAGTTACCGTTTTATAGCTCTCAATAATAGCCAGTTCCAGTTACAGATATGCGACCCTGGCTTTCTAAAGCCATTAGCGTATACTTACTATCCCAAATCCATACTTATATTATAAATGCCTGCAAATACTAATATTATAAATAAAGTGTGTCAGTCTGTCTTTCTGTCTGTCTGTTATATTCACGCTGAAACCGCTGAACCGATTTAGGTGAAATTTGGTATGGAGATACTTTAATTATTGAGGCAAGACATATTATACTTTTTACCGCGATAACCGCGGAGTAGCGGGCAAAAGCTAGTTGTTTAAATTTGCTCATATAAGCAATATCCTTTTTCTTCAATTTATTTGCTTTTTTTCAACCGTAACCATTACCGTATTCTGCTAATTTCACCATCTTCAATTTGCAAAGAGCCCAGTTGACGTCATTAAATTTGTCTGCGTCATTAAGTCGACGTCGAAGTGATGTCATTAATTCTAATTCCAATAGTTGTATGGTACGCCTGTGCTTACCCTTTAGGGGATACAGACGTCCGTATGTTATAGCGCCTAACGAATCTTATATCAGTGAAACCATCCTATATTTATTGCAGTTTGTGCGTAGCCCTGTTGCTTATATTCATTCATGTTAAGCCATAATCCACTTTGATTCTCCTTAATCTAGTACCATTAACTGAAATAAAAATATAAAAGTATGCATGTCAACGTAGTGATTACCTGCACATACCAAAAAGGTAAATGTTTGGCCAAGACTACACTAGTTCTGGACTACTGTGTATCCCGTTGCATCCATCTGAATAAAGAAATAATTGGACAACTGACTTACAGATGCAATATAAATAATTTAATTTGAAAATTTCATTACTTAATTATTTCCCAATATCCTTTATAATTATTGCCTAAAAAAGGCAATAGATTCACCACTTTAGGTACTTTCTTATAATATTCAATTTTTCATTTCATTGACTTTAAATATTGGTGGCATAATTTATAATCAAGTTCCGAAATTGATACCGAATTTGAAACTTCTTTCACTTTGTGAATGGTGTTGTGTTTCCTGATGTAATGAAACATAGTAAACTTTATTATTTAAATCGGGCAGAACTGCTGACCCTACTAACTTCTGCTAAATGTAAGCATTTAACACGAGGTGAGTTGAAATAGCAGTTTGGTTTTACGAGGCGTCGCTCTACTACCGATGCCGGTGTTGAGCTTGTATAAAATATATTAGATGTCTGGAAGGAGTCCGTGATGCTTTGATGCGTGTATGATGAGACTGGCGAAAAAGGTACATCACTATAGAGTTAGAGGATCTGCTTCAAATTTGTTAAAATCATACCTACATGGTAGAGTCCATGAGAGATCAGGACGGGAAGAGATCACTGGTGTCATTGGTTGTAATGGGTGTCCCACAAGGCTCAATACCGGGGCCTCCTCCTTCTCCTTGCTCGTGTGTATAAATAATAATCTTTCCTCATAAAGGACGGACGATATAATGTTGTTTGCTGATGACTTCATTATTTTTTTTAATGAAAAGACAAAAAACTATAGCGATGTAAACAATGCTGTATCAAAAGTTTTTAATTGGTTTAATGTAAATAACTTTTTATTAACCGAGAAAAAACTAAATGAATTAAGTTTTTGATTTATTATGTTAAGCAAACTAAATCAAATGTAGGTAATTATTAAGGATGAATAAATGGACTGGTTACTACTACGGTCTTTTTGGTTATAAGTTTAGATAATAAACTACAGTGGAGTCATCATTTAGCTAATCTCTTGAATAGACCCAGTTTGGTAGCTTTCGCAGTATATTATGAAAATAACTGATCGTTTGCCCCCTCTTCTCTTCCATAAAAAAATAATAAAAAATCCGTCAGTTGACGGATATAGAAATGGTCAGATCAGTTTATTTTAGTTATTTTCATAGTGTTATGTCTTATGGTATTTTATTTTGGGGCATTGTAGCCGACTTAAATACTATTTTTGTACTGCAGAAGAGTTGCTCGCTTGCTTGAGTATAAAACGGTTCCAAAAGAGTTGTTTAGAGTACTTAAACTTGCGACCGTAAATAGTCTCTTTTTTTAGATAATAAGTAAAATAATTTAAAATAAATGGTTCACTAATTATAAATAACATACATTTGTTGTAGATTGAACACGTGTCTCGGGCGAAGAAGTACTGACAAACAATTTTATCAATATAAATGTACATAACTACAATTTAATAATAACATTTTAATAGCCTACATAAACAACTAGCAGTATCCATAATAAGTGGTTCAAAAATAATGCACTAAGACCTTTTGCATTTTTTATATTTACATATTTTAAGTAACTGCTCAGTTTGCTCATACGACAAAAGGGGTTTGAGTAACTTTGTATGGACTTGTGGCGTCTTTTTATTTCAGCGGCCACCAATAATTTTGAGAAGAAACATAAATGTTCAATTAATTTTGTACGAAGTGATATCGGTGCTGTGATATTTGCATTTAAAGATTTAGAAAATGTCATCAATATATAAGAAAATGTCATAATATTTCAATTAATGTTCTTCTTCTTCTTCTTATTATATGGCAAACTGTGCCGATGTCGACAATTCTGCCAATGTCAAGTGCGATGGAAATACGTGGGTTAAGAGAAATACATAAGAGAAAAGGAATTTGCAACCATTAAGTTTTCCAAAATTAGCAGGTGGACTGCATATGGGTCTTTTGATTGTGGTTAGTACACTGAAACAAACAGACAAATACGAATAAATAAAGTATGTATGTAATATATAAAGAGATAATTAGTAGACAAACACAAATAAACATCACAACATTAAATTAGGTACACAGGTCAAAGTTTGATGCCATTGCAGCGGATGAAAAACATCAAGGCTTGTAAAAGTTTTGGGGAGGAAAAGGTAAGTAGGGATGCAAAGTTAATAGGGAGGGGGATTTTCAATTTAGTTAGGTATGAATAAAGGTCTAAGGATGGATTATTTTTACTACAATTAAAGAAGATGTGGTCCAGGTTGCCTTCATCCAGGCCACACTCGCATAGAGACGAGTCCCGTACCCGAATTTTATTCAAGAAGACAGGTGAGCTGCAGTGGCCAATACGAAGCCTACATATGGTGGAGACAACTTGTTTGGACACCTTTTTAAAATTAAAAAACCAAGGCTTCGGAGGAATGCGTGGCTGTACTGAAAAATAGTACCGGCCTTTAAATTGTGCGGACCTGTTCCATTCCGCCTGCCAGGATGTCCTCAACTCTCTTTGAGGCAGTCTTAGGAGGTCGTAGTGATGGTGAACCATATGTTTCTGGTCTGCCATTGAGGAAGTAGCAGCACTTCTGGCTAACGAGTCTGCACACTCATTGCCCATAATGCCACTATGGCTGGGAACCCATACCAACTGGACCAATTTGTCACTATTGGAGCAATTGAAGAGGCTTTTTTTGATTTCTAAGATCAAGGGGCTATGGAGTTTGCTATGGAATGGATCTTTTAGCAGGGCTTTAAGACAGCTAAGAGAATCAGTAAATATAGCAGCCTTATAGATGTTGTGCGATTCAACATATAGGCATGCCTCCAATACCGCGACACACTCGCCCGTAAATACAGAAGACTCTTCTGGGCACTTAAACTGCAAAATGATTTTGGAGTTTTGGTAGTACACCGCAGCTCCAGTGTAACTATCGCTTGACAGTTTGGATGCGTCTGTAAAAAACCTCTCAAACCCTACCAAGTGGTCATCCACGTAAGCGTTAAAGGTGGAAACAGCCGAGGCAGATCCCTTAGGAATTCCCACATCCAAGAACACATTCGGCTTAAAACTAAGTATACTGTATTCAAATGAAAAAAGAGGAAGTTTGTCAAATTTTACCGTTAAATTCGTAAAGGGAAAGTAGTAGCGAAAGGATTGCAGAATCAATGGAATTTCTTTATGTGCCCAGTACTTAGAGGTATTGCAAGTTATGTCTAAGTCAGTAATTTTTGGAAGAAGAGGGTGGGTCAATTTACAAATAAATTTCAAAACAAAGCATGAAGCAAAATATTGTCTTCTTAATTTTAGAGGTGGATCTGAGCATTCAGCCTGTAATGCGTTAATGGGGGATGACTTCATGCAACCAGTAATAATTCTAAGACACCTAGATTGGATCCTATCCAGAGTTGTTAATGCGCCTTTATTGCATGGAACCAGTAGGAAAACACCGTAGTCCAATATGCTGCGCACTAAGGCATTGTACACTAGCTTCATGGTGTATGGATGGGCTCCCCACCAAACTCCGGCCAGGGCCTTTAAAATTGGAATAGTTCGTTCACATTTTGAGGCTAGATGGTTAATGTGGTGAACGCCAGTCAACTTAGAATCTAAATATACCCCGAGGAATTTAAATTTATTAACGAGAGGAATTTCCTGCAGCTGTACTTTGACATCAATCTGTGGCAGAGTCTTCTTTCCGGTAAAGACAACGACTGCGCTCTTCTGTGCAGAGAGGCTAAGGCCGTGGGATGATAGCCACCGCCACAGAGAATTAAGGGAGGTTGTGAGCGATGTTGCTGCATCTTGGATGGAATGGCTGGTTACATACAATGCCAGATCGTCGGCGTATTGTAGTATACTGCAATCATTGTTTAAACATGAACCCATATCTGCAGTGTACAGGTTGTACAATAGAGGACTCAGTACAGAGCCCTGTGGCAAGCCCCTCCACGTCTTTCTCTGGTCGAACTCCTCTCCCAAGATCCTTAGGACTAGAGTTCGAGACACAAGCATTGCACATATGCAATGGATCATTCTGACCGGAAGTCTCAGCTGGTGCAGTTTTTGCCTGAGAATGGGTAGTAGGACATTGTCATATGCCGCAGTTATGTCGAGAAAAGATGTTACTGTGGACGCACCCTGCGACAGAGAAAGGCGGATATCGGTTACCAACACCGCAACACTGTCCATGGTACTAAGACCTTTACGGAAGCCAAACTGATAATTAGGTAGTAGATTCCTTGATTCCACAATCCACTCAAGACGGATTTTAATAAGGTGTTCAAGTAATTTAGGTAGAACTGATGATAAAGCAACTGGTCTGAAGCTATTTGGGTCTCCTGCATGTTTGCCAGGTTTCAAAATAGGAATAATTATTTGAACCTTCCACTTATCCGGGACCCAACCATTGATATAGCAAAAATTTAAAATGTTTAGGAAGTAGGATTTAGTACTAGAGCTGGCATTGGCTATAAAAGAGTATGGGATACCATCCATACCAGGAGCAGAGTCTCGCACATTGTGAAGAACCATGTTCAGTTCCTCCAAGGAGAAAGGCTCATCGTGAGTACCCAGCGACTGAGGTGGAACACTTGGTTGGGAGACTTCATCTAGATGTGGGACATAAGGGGGGGCAATTTTGTCTAGGAGGAGTTCAGCTGTGTCTGTGGAGATAGAGGAAGACACTGAGGGAGAGCATCCAGACCGGAACCGATTTATGTTCTTCCACACAATAGAAGATGGAGTAGATGGGGACAAAGAGGAGCAGAAGCTAATCCAACCAATGCGCTTTTTGCGTCGGAGGAGTCGCTTGGTAGAAGCAAAAACATTTTGATAATTTAGTAAATTTTGAGTTGACATGTGAGCATTGTATCTCCTTTCGGACTCTTTTCTTAGCCTAATGGCATTAGTACACTCACTGTCCCACCAAGGGGGTGAGGGAATTTTGCCCCTACAGGAATTCTTAATTTTAAAGCAGCTGTCCGCACTTGACCTAATTGCATCCACAAAGGCATCACAATAGTCCGTCACATGGCCGCGATCATCGTAGGATAGGGATCTGTAGTCAAATCTAGGGAGGGTATGAACATTGGATTCAAGGATTTGAGAGAATTTTAGCCAGTCAGCTTCCGAGAGGTTATATTTTAAGAGGGGAGGGCATGATTTTTCCAGGTGAGTTGAGCTAGGGAGGGATAATAATATTGGGTAATGATCGCTACCATGAGACAAATCCGTGCACCGCCAGCAAGCAGCCGCAGCAACTTCCAGGGAGCAAATGGTCAAATCAACACAGCTTTTGTTCTGACCAGGGAGGACTCTACGAGTGGAGCAGCCGTTATTGAGAACACAGAGGTTCAAATCATCAATGATCTCCAACAAACCAATGCCAAAACTGTCACAGTGCTCAGATCCCCACCTAAAGTGATGGCAGTTGAAATCTCCCATAACTAATATTGGGCTCCGTAGGCTCTGTAGCAAGTCTCTCAATATAGGGAGGAAACTCTGCTGGGGGTGAGCAATGTAGATGGAAAGCACAGATACACTACTGATTTTCGCTGCTACAATGCTGATATCATCTGGGAATGGGGGTAAGGGGAGGGGTAATAGAGGGACTCTGTTATTTATAAGGAGGGCTGCACCTCCGTAACCATCAGACCTGTCGCATCTAAGCATGTTGAAATGTGGAACATGGAAGTTGAGACCCGGTAGAAGCCAAGTCTCAGCAAGAGAGACAGCCAAAGGCTTGTATTTATTCAACAAGAATATGAGGTCGTGCTTCTTATGAAACACACTCCTCACATTCCACTGTAGGAATACTTGTTGGGATGCCATTTTTTTTTTTTAAAGTTGGTTAATAAGTTGATGAGTGTGTTAGCAACGTTGGACGGTATACTAGAAGGGGATTGAGATAGAGGTAAATTGGAGGTTAATAGAGAAGTCAAAAGCTGTATTATAAGGTCAATAGTAGAAGTCTCGAGTGATGAGTTAAGAGCACAACCATTAGGTTGAGAAGGTTGGGGAGAGTGAATGATAGATTGGTGTGTAGTTATATCATAGGATTTGGATAGTGTAGGGCGAGGTTTAGGCCCATGTCGGAGGTCGTGGAGGGCCTAGTAGGCGACGTGTCTCGCCTACAGATGGCCAATGACAGGCTGACGGAGCAGGTGAACGGGCTGAGCGCTCAGTTCGCCCGCTTCCGGGCGAACCTCCCCGAGCGGGAGGCCCCATCCACGCCCCAGCCTGTACCTACCGCGACCTCAAGGGTGCCTGACGCCCAACTGCGGTCAATTCTTGACGCAGTTGGGCGTATGCTGGACGGCCGTCTGGCCGGTCTGGAGGCGAGACTGCCTCCTGCGCCGGTCGTGCGCCCCCCGCTCGCGTCGTCGCAGCGGCCTGGGGCCGCGGCTCCGACTGCGCTCCCCGTAGTGGGAGGCCGCGTGTCCTACGCGGCGGCGGCGTCGGCCCCGACTCCACCGGCTCCCCAGGGGCCGAGGAAGGGGGCCAAGGCACCGGCCCGGGCGCCAGCCAAGGCGCCGGCCCAGGCACCGGCCAAGGCGCCGGCCCAGACTAAAGCGGCGAAGAGGAGCGGAGTGGCTTTCCCTCCGCTCCCCGCTCCGACATCCCTGCCGGGCCCCTCCGCACCTGCCCCCTCCAACGAGGGTTGGCAGGAGGCGAGGGGCTCAAAGAAGTCCCGAAGGCGGGCTAGAAGGGCTGCTCAGAAAGCAGCCCAAGCCCAGCCTTCGCCACCGGTGGCAACGGCCTCAAAAAAGAGGCCGCGGAAGCTGCAGCCGCCCAAAACCGCGGCTGTAGTCGTGACGCTGTCGCCGGAGGCGGCCAGTGGCGGGCTCACGTATGCGGCCCTCTTCAAGGGGGCCCGGCCCGGTCTCGCCACTGAGTTCGGGGAGGCGGGGATGAGGCTGCGCCGCGCCCAGACGGGAGCTCGGGTCTTCGAGTTCCCTGGGGCTGAAGGCGCGGCGACGGCCGACAAATTCGCCGAGAAGTTGCGGGGAATTTTCGCCGCCACGGACGGTGTTAAGATCGCCAGGCCCACCAAATGCGCAGAACTGCGCATCTCGGGCCTGGACGACTCCATTACGTCGGAGGATGTCCGCGATGCAGTCATGGAGAAGACTGGGTGCACCGCGGACACCATCAGAGTCGGCACCGTCCGTCCGGGCCCGGGAGGCCTCGGTGCGGTGTGGGTGAGCTGTCCCGTGGCGTCGGCCAAAGCACTGGGCGACGCCGGAAGCATTCTCGTCGGCTTCGTAAATGCCAGAATCACGGTTCTGGCCGCGAGGCCGATGAGGTGCTTCAAGTGCCTAGCCGCGGGACACACTCGCACCAAGTGCGAGAGCTGTTTTGACTGCAGCGGATTATGTTTCCGCTGCGGTCAACCCGGGCACAAGGCGGCAGAGTGCTCTGCCGCCCCCCACTGCCCGGTGTGTGAGGCGGGCAAAAAGCCCGCCAATCACATGATGGGGCGGGGGGGCTGCAGGCCTCCCCGCGCTTCTCGGCAAACGCCGGGGTCTAGCCTGCCGACCCAGGCTACCCCCGACGTCAATATTGCGTCGACGTCGACGCCCATGGAGGAGGTTGTAGAGACGATCCAGTAATGGATCAAGTCTCCAACCTCCTGGTCCAGACGAATCTGAACCACTGTGCTGCGGCGCAGGATCTCTTCCTGCAAACCATGGCACAGTGGTCGATAGGTGTTGCCGTAGTCGCGGAGCCCTATTTTGTCCCTCCCCGTCCAAACTGGATGGGTGACCGGGACGGCTCCGTGGCAGTCGTCGGCTCCACGGCGGCTCATTCCCCGCCCTTGTCGCTAAGAGACAAGGGTACTGGATATGTTGCCGCCGATTGGGGGGGAATCACCATTTATGGTGTATATTTCTCCCCCAACCGGAGTTTGAACGACTTCGAGGTCTTCCTTAACAACTTGGAGGCCTCGATGCGGCGACTAGTGTCTGGGCACGTCCTCGTGCTGGGGGACTTCAACGCAAAGTCCATTGCGTGGGGTTCCCCTGCGACGGACGCCAGGGGCGAAGCCGTCGAGGAGTGGGCGGCGTCGGTGGGCCTCTGTTTGCTGAACAGAGGCTCCACCAACACGTGCGTGCGACGGCAGGGGGGGTCGATAGTGGACCTTTCGTTCGCTACCCCTGCAGTCGCCGCACGAGTAAGGAACTGGTGTGTCCTGGAAGAGGTCGAGACGCTCTCGGATCATTTGTACATCCGATTCGAGCTCTCCCGGTCCCAGGACCCCAGTAGGGGTCACGCGGCGCGGCGCCCTTCCCGCTTCCCGCGGTGGGCTGTCGCCAAGCTCGACAGGGACCTACTAGAGGAGGCGGCCATTATTCACTCTTGGCTGTCTCCGCAGGCCCCGACCGAGGAGGTCGACATGGGGGCTGGTCGCTTCTGCAATGCGATTACGCAGATTTGCGATGCGGCCATGCCCCGCGTTCGTGGTTGTCGGCCTCCAAGGAAGGAGGTCTACTGGTGGTCCCAGGAGTTGGCGGACCTCCGTGCGGCCTGTGTACGTGCCCGGAGGTCCCTCACCCGTAGTCGGCGACGTCACCGCGGGGTCGGTGAGGAGGTGGACCGGCTTCATGAGGAGTACCGAGAAGCTCGGAAAACTCTGAGGCTGGCCATCTGCCGCGCCAAGGATGCATGTAGAGAGGAGATGCTGGAGAGTCTCGAGCGTGACCCCTGGGGTCGCCCTTATCGTGCGGTACGTCAAAAGCTCCGCACGTCGGGCCCCCCCCTTACGGAGACTCTCCAGCCCAGCTTCCTGCAGGGAGTGGTCGAGGGCCTATTCCCGCAGCGGGCGGAGCACACACCCCCGTCGATGGCTGCATCGGCCGGAGACGACGGGGACAGCGAGGTTGACGTTCCGCCCGTCAGGGAATCGGAGTTGGGGGCGGCTGTTCTACGGATTAGATCCAAGAACACTGCCCCCGGGCCGGACGGGGTTCCAGCCCGAGTGATGGCCCGAGCCCTCGACTACATGTCGGACCACCTCAGGGAAGTGTTGGACGCTAGCCTGGCGTCCGGACGCTTCCCTGAGCGCTGGAAATGCGGGAAGCTGGTTCTGCTGCAGAAGCCGGGACGGCCTGCCGAATCGGTCGCGGCCTATAGGCCTATCGTGTTGCTGGACGAGGCGGGTAAACTTTTTGAGAGGGTGCTCTCTGCCCGCATCGTCCGGCACCTTTGCGAGGTTGGCCCCGATCTGTCGGACGCCCAATTCGGTTTCCGAGAGGGGCGTTCGACGATCGATGCCGTAATGCGCCTTAGGGCCGTGACCGAGGAGGCCGTGAGCTGCGGCGGAGTGGTGTTGGCGGTGTCCTTGGACATCGCCAACGCCTTCAATAGTCTGCCATTCAGCTGCATCAGGGAAGCGCTCCGCTACCACGGAGTGCCGGAGTACCTGAGGCGGCTGGTGGCAGACTATCTTGAGGAGCGAACCGTCATGTACGAGGACCGAGATGGCGTCTTGAGACGCAGGGCCATGTCGTGCGGTGTTCCGCAGGGGTCTGTCCTAGGACCTCTCCTGTGGAACATCGGGTACGACTGGGCCCTACGAGGGCGTCTCCCCCCCGGGCTGGGTGTAATCTGCTACGCGGATGACACCTTGCTCACGGCCCGGGGGGCTAACTTCCAGGAGGCGGCGCGCCTGGCCGCCACGGGAGTTTCCCTGGTGGTCGGGCGCATTGAGGCGTTGGGTTTGCGGGTGGCCCTGGATAAGACGGAGGCCCTATTATTTCATGGGCCCCGTCGTGGTCCACCCGCCGGCGCCTCAATCGAGGTCGGCTCGGTCCTCGTACCGGTCCGGGCCCAGATGAGGTACCTGGGTCTGGTCCTAGACGGTAGGTGGCTCTTCGACGAGCACTTCCGACAGCTTGGTCCGAAGCTGGTGGACACTGCCTCCGCCCTAGGGCGACTTTTGCCCAATTTGGGCGGGGCCAGTGTTCCCACGAGGCGGCTGTACGCGGGGGTTGTCCGGTCCATGGCGCTTTATGGTGCACCGGTGTGGGTGGCGGCTCTGACCGCCCCGAATAGGGCGCGCCTCTGGCGCTCCCAGAGGATATTGGCGGTCAGAGCCATACGCGGATACCGCACGGTGTCCACCGAGGCGGCTTGCGCCTTGGCCGGAACACCCCCGTGGGATTTGGAGGCGGAAGTGCTCGCCGAAGTTTATCGGCGAGTGGCTGACTTCCGGGCGGAGAGCGGATTTCGCCCTCCGCCCGAAGACGTGCGCGAGTGGCGCGAAGCCGCTCGCCGAGCCACCATGGTGAGATGGTCGTTCCGGCTGGAGACTCCACGCGCTGGCTTCGCCGCCGTGGAGGCTCTCCAGCCGGTCATCGCCGAGTGGGCAGGGCGGCAGCACGGGACCCTTTCCTTCCGGCTGACGCAGGTGCTTTCCGGGCACGGTTGCTTCGGAAAGTACCTGTACTCGGTCGCTAGGAGGGAATCGAGTCCCGCCTGCCACCACTGCGACTGCAGTGAGGATTCGGCCCAGCACACGCTGGCGGTTTGCCCCGCATGGGCGACGCAGCGCCGGGCCCTTACTGCAGTCATCGGAGCAGATCTCTCGCTACCGGCCGTAATTCGCTCCATGGCCGGTAGCGACAGTTGTTTTACCGCGGTCGCAACCTTCTGCGAGGAGGTAATCTCGCAGAAGGAGGCGGCGGAGAAGGCCCGGGAGGACGACCCCCACTCGGACCTGATCCGCCGCCGGCGAACCGGGCGGCGGAGGCGCGCTTACCTGCGCCTCATGCCGCCCTGAGTGTGGCCGCGGGTGGACGGGATGGGTTCTCCCCTCCACCCGCATTAGTTGGCCAGCCGCGAGGGGGCGGCGTCCGCGTGTGCCGGACGTCGCCTAAAGAGAGGAAAGATTAGAGACGGGGCCCGCAACAGGAGCGGGCCGGCGCTGGGAGGGGTCCAGAAGGCGATAACTACCTGGACCCCTCCTACACTGGAAGCGCAAAGAGGGCACACCGTGTGGTTTTAGTCGGTTCGAGTCCGACACACCGCCCCGCCGAACGAGAGCCCCGGCGGGGTGACGGTCCGAGGGGATTTCCACACGTAAAAAAAAAAAAAAAAAAAAAAAAGGGCGAGGTTTAGGCTGCCGAAGAACAGTTTTTCGGTAGGACTGGGTTTGTTGAAGGGGTTGGGTAGACCGAAGGGTCTGGATAGACTGGATGGGTTGGGTGGGCTGAGAGGATTGGGTAAATTGTGGGGTCTTTAGGGTATCAGCATAGCTGCGAGTAGTAGAAGGGACCACTTTATTTGCTTCCATATAGGAAATGTTTTTTTCCGCCATCATGATCTTAATGGCCCTCTGCCTGCCATACTCCGGGCAAGCCTTGCTGTTGGCAAAGTGACCACCAGAGCATAGGACACAAAAGGCCCCCGTTTCTGTTACCTCACATTCGTTACTGGGATGCTCATGTCCGCACTTGTTGCATCTAGGCCTAGATCTGCAGATAGACTCCACATGACCAAACCTGCAGCATTTCCTACATTGGACGGTGGGGTAAATATATTGCTGTACAAGAAGAGAATTATAGCAGCAGAAAACTCGTTTAGGTAGAACCTGGCCATCAAAAGTGAGGACACAGGATTCTGTTGGCTTCCACTCCAAGATACCTTCATTAAATGATTTTCGGTTAAGACGCCTGACTTTAATAATCTGCCCACAGCCCTGCGGCACTGTCACAAATTTAATTACTTCATCATCATTCATGTCGGTAGGGATACCAGAAACAACACCCATTCTAGTAATGTTATAAGTAGGAATGCTGGCAGTAAATTTATAAATATTTAAGAGGGGGTTAATTAGGAATGCATTAGCATCCTGAGGGGATGAAAACTGTATGGATACTCTATTCCTTCCCACTTTTTTAATACCATCTCTGACAATATTACTTATATTGTTTTTAAAAAGAAAAAGTCCAAACGAAACAGGATGGAGAGTTGTACCAGAGCCTAACTGGCTCTCCACGCGAGAAACATGTACCATGTAGGGACCACTGTCATTGTTTGTGTATTTGTCACGACTAACAAAGGTTTTTGTTTGAGTTTGGAGACGTTTAAGAGGGGGGGCACTTACCTCATCGTTCCCATTTCGTTTCCGTGAGGTAGAAACGAGGGGCCTAGTTTCTTCCACCGTAGCGCTGCAGACCACATTGGCAAACTGTTCTAAGGGGTTGGAAGGGGTTGAAGGTTGATCGGGTAAGGGAGGAATAGGGGTGAAAGGAGGGGTTACTGGACATGGAATATCGGGAGGGTCGGGCGGTTTATTTCCGTTCATTTTCACTTACCGGTAATAATGTTTAGTTACAAACAACACACCGTAACCAAGGACAGCACAAAATAACAAAAAAAAAGACCCAATAGTCACAAAATCTCCAAAGGTTTGAAAAAATTCTAGACGCACGTGCTAACCAAACGAACGACGCGACAGAATCTCCAAACATTCTTCAATTAATGTTATGTAAATGATAAATGACATTCATTTCTGTAAGTAAATCTTTTCAGATATTTTTATAAGTCGAACTTTACAGCTAGAAGGAGCCGGAGGATACTTTATTGGATTTATTACATGAATAATAATAATAAAAACACATTTTTACTCTCTTTGTCTATTTCGTTCATTGTTCTATGTCATGTCGAATAATCGGATCTAAGAACTGTTGCGGCGGAGTCTGATTATTTTGATGTCTCCCCCATCCTACCATAGAATGGACATTAGATGGGAACAGCAGTCTAAAGTCTGTTCCCCAATAATACATGAACAATAGTGTCCCAATATTACTAGTTAGTGATTTTTGCCAAAAAACGTTAATATTGAATTCGCTGCATACTTTGATCGCATAAAATTAGCCGTCACTTTTTACTTGTAGCAACACTAAAGTTTGGAGACTGAAGCTGACAGTACTGATTTTTCACTCAGTAGTTACTTTTATTGAATCGCTGGCCGTAACAAGCTGGTATTAATTTTCATTTGAAGATGAGAACATACATATATGCACGGTATCTAAAAAAGGCCACATCTTCGATGCAGTCTCTGAATCCTCTGTCTAATGTTAGCATATCTTTTTTGGATCATACGGATTCTTAAAGAGATTTTCTCGTCGCTTCAAATAAAACATATGTTTATGATGTAGCCGTTAGGACAAACCAGTAAAAAAAGATTAATAAATGACGAAATTTGTGTAAGCTAAATAATAATAGATTTTATCGGAAAGTAATAATTGCTACTTTATGGAAATAAATGTACGTGCCATACTATCCTAGCATGATAATAGCCTTCCTTCTATTCAGAGAAACATCAGGATTGTCAAGTAATATTCTTGGGATTGCTAAATATCTTGATGAGTCAAATCATCAAAACTAAGTGACGCGCTTTTCCTGCCAAGTGAGTGGCGGGAATTCTCAAAAATATACTGCAGAAACATAATAGGTTACAATAGAATATAATAACTTCTTCGATTATAATGAGCAATTGAAAGCCAAATATCTCTGTTCTGATATGGTTTAGAGTAATGTATCCATTATAACTTTTGATCGCTTTAATCTGCTCTTTCATAATATTCAAGTTTCATTACTGGCCGCTCAACTTCAAAACAACGCTAACTTTACCCAAACCGCTTTGTAAATCCTTATGTAATGTGTTTTTCATGTAACATATTTTAATTTGCAAGTACTTAGCTCTCTATTTAATCTATTGTATAGAAATGGACCTAGAAAGGAAAAAAATCTTTATAGGAGATGGTATTGTCGATTATGATCCCTAGATATTTTAAGTTATGGGTTACCTGCAGTGCCGGATTAAGACAGCGCGGGGCCTGTAGCAAATTCTACCAAGGGCCCCTTGGGTTGTTTTAGGTTATCTAGTTTATGGAATTTATCATCATCCTCAACAGTCTATTGCTGGATATGGGCTTCTCCTTAGAAAGGAGAGTTTTGTTTGCTATGCTACGCTGGCCAGACGGGTTGGTTATACCAGTCTCAAATTTGAAACAAACCCTACTCGGGCTTGTTTTAAGTTTCAAGAAACAAGCCCTATAGTTTTTGTTTCAATTTGGAGACGTTGGCCCATGTCATGTGGTGTTGAACAGGGCTCTGGTCTTGGGCCCTCCTGTGGAACATAGGGTACGACTAGGCCCCTCGAGGAGACTTCCCCCGGGCTGGGCGTAATCTGTTACGCCAACGACACTTTGGTTGTCTGTGGGTAGGAGGGGGACCTGGGGTGTCTCTGGTGGTTGGCTTAAAGGTGGTCCTGGATAAGACGGAGGCCTCTTATTTCTTGGGCCTAGTTGTAGTCCACCCCCTGGCGCCTCAATCGTGGTCATCTTGGTCAACGTACCGGTTCAGGCCCAGATGAAGGATATGGGCCTGATATCTGACGGGAGATGGCTCTTCGATGAGCTTACCCTTAAACTGGTCGGCACTGCGTCTGCTCTGAAGTGACTTTTGCCCACCCAGCATCGTTTCAAGACAGCTGTACACGAGGCTGTCCAGTCAATGGCACTGTACGGTGCCCCAATGTGGACGGCAGTTCTGACCGCCCGGCATAGGGCGCGCATTCACCAAAATTATGTAAGTGCTATGGATTATGGACATATTATTTCAATGTCTATTGTGCAGTTTGTGTTGTATGTTTACTATTGTGTCATTATTGATTTTTATTACCAAATGTTAAGATTTAATATTAATATTATTCTGGGTTTGAATATAAAAAGCATGTTTACTCAGCCTAATACAAAAAATGATTGCACGCCACTGTTAAAATAAGTCTGAGCTTATAAAACATATTTTATTCTGGCGCCCTTAGAGGGCATTGGCAGTTAGAACCATGGTTATAGCACCGTGTCGACGCCTGGCCGGAACACTCTCGTGGGATTTGGGAAGGAAGTGCTCGGCCCCCACCCGAAGAGGAGCGCGAGGGGCGTAAAGCCTCTCGCCGAGCCACGATGGCTCGATGCCGTAGAGGCACTCCAACCGGTCGTTGAGTTGAGGCCAATCATTGAGTGGGCAGAGCGTCCAGAGCAGAGCAGGTTCTTTCTGGGTACGGCTAATTCTGCAATCGTTCGATAGGAGGGAATTGAATCCCGCCTGTCATCACTCCGATTGCAGTGAGGACGCGGCCCAGCACACGCAGGCAATTTGCTTGGCTTGGGTGTCACACGCAGCGTTGGGTCGCAGTGCAAAACATAGTTTTAGAAATGTACTAAAAGTTTAAATTTTTTACTTAACACATCACACACACGGCTGTATGTTTACCTAACTAGGCAGAGCCTGTACTATTCTAACCAGATTGCTGATAAACATACTTATATATTTCTCAATATATACATATTATAGATAAATTACACCCAGACACAGAACAAATCATCGTGCTTATCACACAATTACTTGTCCTGGGTGGGAATCAAACCCACGACCTCTAGCTTAGCAGGCTCACTAACCACTAAACCAACAGGCCCGTCAAATTATAGTTTGACATTTAGATGCAACTCTTTCGTGATAAGAATTTTGGCTTTATTGGTTTGAAAAAATATTATTACCCTCCGATCGAAATACGAGTAAGTAGATACTTTTTTACGGTCAGAAAGAGCGGGGGCCCCCAAATGCGCGGGGCCCGTAGCATTTGCTACTCTTGCTACGTGGCTAATCCGCCACTGGTTACCTGGATAGTAGGACAATTACACAAAGGCACTGACAAGTTTGAAAGGGGGTATTTGTGTGCGTATATTGTTATGACAGTTTTAGTTATAGCATATTGATTTATGCGCAAAGAAAAGTGAATATATTTAGTCTTATCAGTATTTAATGTTATAAGATTAACCTTTAACCAAGTAGACACACTATGACTATGACATGTGACAATATGAAACTAGCAGAGCCTGTGTTTTAGTAACAAGACTATTGATAATTAATATACTTAAATATTACTAAAATTCTAAATACATGTTCATGTAGGGAAATATCCATATTAGGGACAAATTACACACAGACTAAGAAATAATGATCGTGTTCATCACACAATAATTTATTCTGGGTGGGAATGGAACCCACGGCCACCGGCTTAGCAGTGAGGGTCACTAAGTAACAGGGCCGTCAATTTGTTCCCATGATTCGTTTCAATACTTAGCGCCGGTACTGAGAATGACGAGTGGTTATTGTGTGCCGTCTATGATAGTTGGCGTCTGTGCAGTGTGAGTAATTTATAAAGAAATAGTGTATCGAAATTTTAAATAGATACACAGATCGAAATAATGAAAAATTACAATTAAACTCACTTCCAAAGTAACCACATAAATTCTATTACTATTACTATTAATGGTGCCCACCTATGTTTAGTAATGTACATGTCAACTAGTTATTTTATAAATTTTAAAGTTTAATTAAATTAATTCTTGATAGGGATTCTTGTTATGATGATTTTTTACTTGAAATACTAGATCCAAAATATGTATTTGCTAAATACTTTTTAAATTAAATTACTAAAAAACATACTATTTTTCTTAAGACCGACTTAAGATACTATACCCTGATGTAATAATACTAACACCAAATAGTAATGGAACACAACGTGATCGATGTCCCGGTTCATACCGCTAATATGATTATCCCTTGAGGAATCACATGATAAAAATAAACACTTGAATCAGTAATCATATACTTGTTTTTTTTTTCGATTTAATTTGCTCTCAAAATAATTAACTTTAGGTAAGTTCCTGTAATATAATACAAGCTGTGTGAACTGAGTTCATTGACTAAAACTAATTTGGTTTTCATTACGGCTGTTTTCTGAACGGTTAGTATACTTTACAGTATACTAACTATTTAACGAATTATTTATTAGAAGAATATCAGAAGAATTTATTACAGAATCTCGTCCTATGATTGAAAATATTTTTTCAATCATAGGACGAGATTCTGTTAAAAAAAGTCTAAAATTAAAAATAAAATGTATCGATTTGGGAGAAGATACCAAAATTGTTATTATCATTTTATTTTATTTAGATATGGTAACACCGGTTCGGTGTTCGGTCGGGCGTTGAATTTATTAGTCGCAGTTGCATTGGAATTTTTTAATTATTAGTAACTAATTACAGTTCCTAATTTTTAACCAGCAACTAATTAAAGACACTTATCAGTGATTCTTTTATTTATAATAATAAAATCAGTAGCTGCTTTTGTTTAGAGAATTCATAGATGTGTATTCATCGGACTGTGATGAAATGTCAAAAATTTTCGTGGATCCGTGCCAATGGTCATGAAATTTTTCAGCTGTGAAATTTTGTGATGAAAGTGCATTTGTGAACAATTGGTGTTGTTTGAAAAAAGTTTTGATGAATATTCGTGCGCCTCTTAGCGAGAACATAGTGACAAGTTGCATGATTTATCATATTTTGAGAAAGTGAAGGTAATTATTTTTTTCTTTTGTTATGACTAATTTGAGACTGCAAGAAAACTGAGTTTTTTTTCTTGTTGATCGATATCTTAATTTCTTAATGTCCCGCGAACACGTGTCGAGACAATGATGAATGTATTTCTCATTGTTCTATACAAACATAATGTAAATATTTATGAAAATTACTGTAGTTTATTTTTAAAATCATAACCATTTTACAGTTTATTATTGTTGACCCTTCCATGCCGAACTCTATAAAGCATCCTCTTGTAA
Source organism: Arctia plantaginis (assembly GCA_902825455.1). Taxonomy (NCBI): domain Eukaryota; kingdom Metazoa; phylum Arthropoda; class Insecta; order Lepidoptera; family Erebidae; genus Arctia; species Arctia plantaginis. The sequence goes on along the minus strand of CADEBD010000226.1, from coordinate 2,169,163 downwards.
TCCCAATAAAGTACAGACAATTAATATGTTGTGAATATGTTAACATTTTTTTAAATTCAAATTGCGTGGTTCATAATGTTAAAATTAATTGAAAACAGTAATGAGTTTCATGTAACTTTATTCTTCTTAAGTTTAATTTTATATTATTTTACTTTGAGGATACTGCGGTATTCAGAACTACTGATTAGTAATTAGCTCACCAGCTCAACTTCTTCCATTTATTTATACATGTATTTCTTCAGTGTCATGGATTGTTGGGTGTGTATGTGTCTTTCATAAGAAAATATCATTACTCAAACTGGGTAGTTTTTTGAGATTCATTCTCTTTGTTCTCTTCAGTAGTGCCACTGGGGAATTTATTAAGCTGTCATGTTCGATAACAGACAGAGTTAGCACTACCTATTGTCAGCATCTATGAACAAATGAAAGAGAAAAAAACTAAACCTGCTTTGTTCTCTAGTTTTCCTTTTACCTGCATATTAAATGTATATTCTTAACCATTACAGGTAAGAGGTACATTGCAAGTTAGCATGACAACATCTTTTTTTTCTACTAAGAATGGTCTTGGCTCAATTATCAGTGTAGTTCTAAAACCATACATATACCATATGGGTGTAACTTAGGAGGGAACAGGTACACCTATTCTGAAAATGCACTATTAGTACACTGTAAGCAGATCAATGACAGCTAACCATTAGACAAGATCGGAAAAAATCATCTATCATTTTTCTGTCTGTGGAGCAGTGGTAGCATATACTGTGCTGAGGTCTCGGGTTCCATTTCCAGGTCCAAATAAATTCCAAAATTCTTGTGTCACAATGTTCGTTCCCGTACTCCTCCGAAACGGCTTGACCAATTCTGATGAAATTTTGTGTGCACACCGGGTAGGTCTTAGAATCGGCCAACATCTATTTTTCATACCCCTAAATGGTAAGGGTGACCCATCCCTAATTTTATTTTGTTTTGCAATACAACGTTTGCCGGGTCAGCTAGTATTATATGGGATTTTATCAGTCAACCTAGCTTTTATAGAACAAAGTCTGCTTAGTTTCAAACTAGATGGTGTTGTGTGTCAGATATATTTATTAATTACTATTCATTTAATTTATCTATAATATGTATGTATTTAGAAAGATAAAAGTATATGCATAAAGATCACTCAATAGCGCTGGCGCTGACTGACGTCGCGACACGGTACGGTTTGATAAAGGATTTTATTTCTGATCCAAGTTCTTTTTTTCTTTTTTCATATTTTTAAATGTTTGGAATTTATATTATTATAATTTTACCTTTACTACGCACAACATCTTGGTCTTGGTATATATGACATTCCACAAAATGCTGCAGTATAATTGTATCGAAATTAAGTAATATGATTTCTAAACTCATTGACATAAGGATAAAAATAACTTGATTGGAAATGAAATTCATAACCACCTCACCGGCACCAATCCGAAGGGCGAAAAAAAGGACGGCTTCATCGGTATTGCACGCGGGCGGTTGAACAGCTAGCGGCGGCCCTGCGCTGCCTTAGTTTTGTACGTGAGGCCTCGGGTTCGATTCTCGGATCGGCAAAATTTTATAGGGTTTTTCTGAGAGGATTAAACCTTTCAAAAACAGTTAAACCAACATTTTAACAATACTAACAAAGAACACGAAAAAAACCTAGCAGAAATCGCGGTTGATTTACTGTCATTTTTTGAAGAGTTCCGTTGTCTGTCTCCAAAACTAATCATCAGATCTATATGAAATTTAAATGGGACCATTTCGGAATAAATACCTTTCGAACAAAAAAATAAATTTGAAAATCCGTCCATATATATGACTTGTACATAAGAAAAATTAACATCCAAATTGACAACCTTGAAGTTGGTTAATAAATAGCCTAAGCTATTTATATATACTATACTACCTGGTAGTAAAATATTATCGAAATCGGTCCAGCTGTTTAGAAGATTACCCGGAAGAAACAGACAGACAGACAGAAAAAAAAAATTAAAGCATAAAAAAGTGTAAGCATGAAAAAGCAACTTTTTTAACATTACAAACAGACATTTCAATTATATTTATTTGTATAGATACTTTACATAAGAACCAAACTATTTGCATGTTCAATTAGCTAGTTAACATGTTTTTTTGATAAAACTGTTAAATCTCCATAAAATTCTTAAAGGATAAGTATTATAATTGTTGTCAAACCTTTCTTTACAGTGTATATTCTGTATATCTGTGTGTATCTGTCTGCAACTATAATATTAGTTGTCCAATATGCTGTTGCACTAATATAATATTTGCTTGTTACCAAAATGAAAATGTGCCAACAATTAATGTCAGTGATGTCAGCATATTTTATTTCATCTTCTGATACTACTTACATAAACAACACACAGGCTAACAAACAAGTACACATTTATTGATCACTCTTAATAGACTGATCAATTACCATAGTTACATATTAGTGTTATATGTACTGATGCCTATAAACACTTTTAATATTGGAACCTTCAAACAAATACTTCACTAGTAGCATTATTTCATTGGAGTCTGTTAACCAATCAACGGAAGACATATTTAAATCGCTGAAAGGAATAACTCCAGCATGAATGTACAAAAAAATACTAAAGCAAACAATTTATTAAAAAGTTAAACCTCTGATTTTCAAAGAAAGCAGATTTGAGATTGTATTCAGAAGCAGATTGAATTACATTAAAGATTTTAAATGGTACATTGTTTTTATTTTGGCATTATTCAATCCATTGTTGAAAGCAACAAGAAAAATTAACTTAAAATATTGCAATGTTTTTGAAATTTGTTTTTATAGCTCAATAATGGATTGAATAATTCCATATTAAAAATTTAGTTCGATTAGAAATGTTTAACTTTCCACATTTAGCCTATTTTTATGAGAACCAAGAGTGATAATTTCTAAAAATTTACAAAAGACAAGTACTATAAGTGTTTAAAGCTTATGCTGTAATGACACTGTATAAAGTAGAAAGATACAAAGCCAGTTGAATAGTGCCCTACCCCTTCATTGTGTAAAATATACCTAAAACTTGTATAACAAAATCTGACTCCTGACAACGTTTGATGCCTAATAGGTGAGATATGATGAACTGAATCATGTTTTATATTGTCCCTGTTATTCATACAAATAGTTGCTAATTACTGATCATTAAAACTGATTCGTTTTTGATAGTTGGTGGTACTATCATTTTATCAAAATGACATTATAATGGACAATGACAATGGAGAGAATTTCATAAGTAACAGTTTAGGGAAAAAACACAAACAAAAGAATACTATAAGAATAACAAAGAAATATAGTTGTGCCCGAATGAAGGCTTAATATTATTATTATTTAAATGATTTATGTATTATTTTCTCTCATTTTCTCAATTTTGAAAGGAATCCAAACGGTACTTTTATATAATCAAATTAAAACTGATTTCTCATAAGCCTCAATGTTAAATGCAAAAAAAAATTGAAGGTTCAATATCTTTTCACAGAATCTCTGTAGTTTTTAAAAAAAAAAAAACTGATTTTTAAAGATTTGTCGTAAAAAACATGTTTTAATGCACTTACATTGCAAACGCATAAACTAAAATAATGCACTACGGAACTGTACATCTTAAGTAAATAGATTTACAAAAAAGTCCGTGATGGTATATGTCTATCTCCTAAGGATAACCGACAGTAACCATTTTTATCTTTTAAATATTGCAAATAAGTTATGGGTTATTTACGAAGCTATTTTTAACAATACATTATTATATTTGTTATCTATTTAAATACGTTGTGCATTTAATGTACAGGGTGGCCCAGAAAGACCGAAGTGGTGTGAATTGCTTATAACTTTTTATTTAAGAGATATTTTTTTAATTTTTTTTTTTTTAAATACATTAAATTTATGGGGAATATTTTTGGATTAGTTATTAAAAATGATATCCCGCAAGTGGTGGCCATATTCTGCTTCGCACAAATGTGCTCTTTCCAACACATTTTCCATGACCTTTCGCAAAACTTCCGGTGGTATGTTGTTAATTTCTTCTCGAATATTGGTTTTTAACTCCTCAATAGTCCTAGGCTTATTAACATAAACTTTTCCTTTTAAATAGCCCCAAAGAAAACAGTCTGGAGCGGTTAAATCCGGGGAACGCGGAGGCCAATTAAAATTGCTGTTACGAGAAATTATTCTTTCACCAAAGATGTCGCGTAAAAGAGTCATTGTGGCCCTCGCAGTGTGCGCTGTGGCTCCATCCTGTTGGAACCATATTTGCGGATGGTTTTCCACGGCTGGCCTTACAAAATTTTGCAACATGGCCCGATATCGATCACCATTGACGGAAATGGCGACACCTTGTTCATTTAAAAAAAAAAATGGGCCAATGATCCTTTCTGAAGAAACACCGCACCAAACGGTACACTTAACTGGGTGCAATTGTCGTTGATGAAGTACTCTCGGGTTTTCCGTAGCCCATATCCTACAGTTTTGCTTGTTAACGAACCCATTTAATTGAAAATGGGCTTCGTCACTCATTATTAAGTTATGAATAAAATTTGGATTCTCTTGTGCTTTTTGCTGGAAATAAATTGCATAGTCAAGTCGTTGCTGGTAATCTGTTGGTTTCAATTCTTGGACAAGTTGAATTTTGTATGGAAACAATCCTATGGTGTGCAAAATTCGCTGCAGCGACGTTCTTGAGAGGCCCAGTTGTGACGAACGTCTCCTGGTTGATGTTTCTGGATCCTCCCGAATACTCTCCTGTACCACTTGAATATTGTCAGCCGTGTGGACAGTTCGGTGTCTGCCGGGACCAGGAAGGTTCCTTACTGCTCCTTGTTCTCGAAAATTTGCAACCAGACGGTTTATTGTTGACTGAGAGGGTGCAACCCGCACATTAAATTGACGACGGTATGCACGCTGAGTCAACACAATGGACCGTTGATTTGAAAAGTAAATTTCAACAATTTGGGCACGTTGTTCAATTGTGTATTGCTCCATTATAAATTATCCAAGTCTTCTTTACAAAATACTGAAAAGAAAAGAAAAAAATTATAATAAAAAAGTTATAAGGAATTCACACCACTTCGGTCTTTCTGGGCCACCCTGTAGATTAAGATTGCTCTTGACAGCATATCATTCAAATGAAGAGTTTAGAAGATATTAGAGGTTTTAAAATACGGGGGCAAAGTGGACGTCGTCGCTAAAAAGGTCCAGGTGGCAGCGGCCGGCATAATCGGAGCGGGCCTATAAATATTTGATATAAAGATGTCCTGTAGTATAGTCCTATCATAATAATAGTAAAATTAATTACTCCATACTGACACCACATTAGTAGTATTACTAGTATCTACATTGCACCCGTGCAAGCCGGGGTGAATCGCTAGTTTACTGATATACCAAATTTAAAAAAAAACGGTAACTCTGACTGGCAGTAGTTACAACTTATTTTATTTACATTCCAAAGGTGGGAGAATTTTTAGCTAACTCAAAACGAGGTTTCCTGGTGAGGGTCCGAGGCCCCACTAAGCTTGGGGGCCTCGGTGTACAGCACCGTCTAGCCCTTCGGTAGCGACGTCAATGCTGAGGACACTAATAAAGAAAGCACTTTGTACCAAATTCAAACCGTTAATGATGGATGGAGGGTGTAAGGACTGGTTTAAGTCTAGTTATTTGTTGTTATACATCCATTTAACACAATTACGAAATAGCTTTAATTGCGAAAGAGCCTTAATAAAAACTTACATTCAATATGCCAAATTGTATATAATTGCAAGAGTGGTTTTGAAAAGCTAAGTGATATTACTTGCAATTAACACACATTTACCTAAATGTTACATTAACCTGAACTACCTAGTTTGAAATAAATCTGACGGTAAAGACGACATTATTCTTATGTTAAAATTAGATTAATTTGTTTCAGGGTTGTTTCGTGGGTGACAGGATATGAGCTCTCCGCCCGCTGTCCAGTTGGAGGTGGAAGTTGGTGACGAATCTATGGAGGACGACACTACTGACATGATTCCTGCTGACAGGTAATGAGACAGATGATAAGACGAGACACTTAGTTGTTTAAATCCGAATATCAGGCAGAAAACATAGTTTATAAATCTGATTGATTGTCCAGCTCTTCTCTTCATAAAAAAGACATAGATTAGTTTGCTCAAACGAAGTTTTAAAATTTCTGGAGTTCTTTGTATAGTCGAGGAACTTAGGTCTTGATAAGTCCCAACTCACATTCGCCACAAAAATTACGTTTATGATGCGAAAAGTTTTGTTAAAGTGCTTTTAGTTGTTTCTTGATACACATATTAGTTACTGAACTGTGTGAGATAATAAGGTCTCAGTACGTATCTACAGAAATAGGTGAACGTTTAAGGTGAACGAAATACTATTTAATTAAAACATTAAATCTTACATAAAATAACTGATATAGTCTTGATATATTTTTTACAAGACGGTTACGAGAAAGCTAAATATTTTACTGTAGCTCCGTGTTCGATTAGATTGATCGAATAGATCAATACAATCGAACACGTGTAACAACAAAACATATAAAGCAACCCATGACCCGGAACGCACAGTATCGTCTTGTTGTTCATTGGAAATATAGCTAATATTGATTTTTAATTAGCCTTATTAATAACATTGATAACTTAACCATTTTAAAATAAATAAATACTTTGATATGAATAATTATAACGGTAACACTTGCTCTCTTTGGCACATTGTTAACTCAATGGCAAAGGCGACGAGAGACATGTCGACTCTCGCACAGGGCCTCAATTCTGCTATTTTATGTTCACGCCAAGCCAGTGTCATAAGACTGACACGCTATTGAGATGCCATCGAGTGGCCATTGGCATCGGTATAAATATCGGTAGTTAAAAATATATTACGTTTTTTGAGGAAATGATTTTTTTATTTTTATTATAATAAATTATTAAAAGAAGTAAATAAATAAAAATTAATTATTTAAAAATAAAATTATAAAAAAAGATATAAATAAGTTATTAAAATAAAAATAAAAAATATATTAAAATTAATAAATAATTTCCTTATAATTTGAAAATATATTACGTTTTTTGAGGAAATTATATACTTATTTTTATTATAATAAATTATTAAAAGAAATAAATAAATTAAAATAAATTATGAAAAATTAAAATATAAAAATTATAAAAAAAAGAAATAAATTATTAACATAAAAAAATAATATTAAAATAAATATGTTTTCAAATTATAAGAAAATGATTTGTTTATTTATTTATTTTTTAATTTTTTTGTTTCAATATTTTTTTTCTTTTTTTATACTTTTTTTTTTAATATAATTTAATTTATTTATTTCTTTTAATAATTTACTATAATAAAAATAAATAAATAATTTCCTCAAAAAACGTAATATATTTTCAACTACCGTATTTATACCGATGCCAATGGCCACTCGATGGCATCTCAATAGCGTGTCAGTGGTATGACACTAGCTTAGCGTAAATAGCAGAATTGAGGCCCAGATCACGTGTAGATCATGCATTTATCTATTAATCGGAGGTAATAGGCCTGAAAAAGGCTTAATGCTTGTGGTTGTTAAATAACTAACCACTTATACCATTGCCCCGTATCGGCGGTCTCATATAAATCAGTGTGTTGTTGAATCTGGAAATAATCTCTGGGCGAATATACGAATAATAATATACGAATTCTATCGTAAACACACATCCTTTATGCTTAATTTAAAGGTCAGTTTACTATTATTTCATATATAATATAATATAAATCCAATAAAACTTCTGTCACATTGAATTAAAATTACCTTGTCCCCTTATAATCTATACTTATTAGATAAATATACAACTTTAGCTTTGATAGCTACCGAGTAATAACTTTGCGCATATCGCTTCTCTGCTTCAGTAATTGTAGCAATTTATAATAAAGTAATTACTAGATTTGCTGTTAAATAGGCGAAATAGGGTCTTAATGCATCGTCTGAAAACAGCTTATTGGCAACAACGCGTGAATAGGTAGTAAACCTAACCTACGTCCTAGACATGGGACAAAATCACAGTGAATTGAGATTTATCATTCGATTTTTGCGCACGTAGGTTAGGGTTGCTAGGTAGGTAGGTTAGACGCTATTTAACAGTAAAACTAGTATTTTTTTAATTATGATATATGTATGGTAGCTATATACACGGTGATTTTGAAAGCGTTTTGGAAACGAAATATTTGAATTTGGAATCATCTATAGTACCAATAAAAATGATTAAATCAATTGTAATGTTGTCTAAAAAAAAGTTTCAGTTTTAATATTCATTTTTACTCGATCGACTTGGAAAGTAGTAATGGACTGATCGTTCATTCATTATCTTATATGAATGAAACACGTCCGTGGGCGTTTCGGCGGCCGCTGCGCACCGCCGACGCTAACAGCAGCTGACAAAACTATACCTATAGGCGCGAGCTAGCGAGTACTTAAGTAGATAGACTCCAATTTGTCCTTCATACTTTACACGGGCTTAGGACCGTCAGAAATACCTATTTTATTTAAACTTCTTTTCGATTATTAACCACGATTGTTCTTTTCACAACAAATCAATTTATCAACGGACTGTAGGTATAAATATTTCAGGCGTATTTAAAAAATCGGAGCTATCTACAGAATAGTTAACTTACATACCTATTTACACTATTTACAGTTCTCTGTATCAAAGGAACTGCTCAAAATGGAGTCCGCTGCATTCAATACACAAACGTCCACGTTTAATGCAATTGTTTTTTAATTTTCTTAATGTGTCTCTATCACTTTTCACTTTAAAGCGTCCACTATCGCAATGCTTAAATTATCACGGCTTTCATATTCCCGTGTATTAACAAGTCTTTTTATTTCCGACCATAAGAAAAAATCCAGGGGCGTTAAGTCCGATCACTAAGCTCATTGTCCAGGTATGCACGCACTACACTCCGGCGAATAATAATTAAAACGTCCTTGACCTTGCGCATGAGTAGGCGCACGAAATTGTCCGTGGTCGAGAAGACGTTGGGTTGCAGCCAAGATGGTAGGTGTGGAGGGAATTTGAGGGCTTTTAATTCCACGTAGTCGTAGTGCATTTAAATGCTTCGGCTTGGGAATACAAACGCCGAGCCTCTTCCAAGTTGTAGTTGGCAGTAGCGTACAGCTGTACCATTGCCAAGAAGTATTCCACGTTTGAAAATTCGTACTGTCGACTCATTTTAGCGCTAATCAATGCAGCGTGCCGTCACGATGTTATGGTATTACTGACCGACTGACGATGACAGGTGAGCCCCGCGCATGCGCCTACGGGGCAGACGTCATTGGTTGGACGACTCCGGCGCAACTCGGTAGCTTTGTTTTTATTGGCGAATACGATTTGATGTGACTCGATATTAAAACGCATAGTATTTCTATTCGTAGTATTTACCTACGTGTGATTGAATAGCCTACTACTACTGGTTCTGACTTTTTCTCTGTAAACGATATGAATATCGACTTTGATGATAAAAAAAAATATATTTTATTAAATTAACGTTATATATAGCTTCTGTTACTGATAAATAACTCAAAATTTTCTTTTCCAAAACGCTTTCAAAATCACCGTGTATAATAAAATAATTACTAGATTTACGTCAGTAAGTAGTAACCCTAATCTCCGTACGAAAAATTCGAATGATAAATCACCGTTCATTTACAGTTCGCTGTGATTGTGTCCCTTTATTTTATTATTATTTTTTTACGGTGTGATATGTGAATTTTATCACAATGTTGCTGAAAAAATGACTAGAGTATTGCTTGTTACAAATCCTTAAATGAATAATAATAAGTATGTATTGACCTATATTATTATAACTCTAAGAAGTACATTGCTGCATTGACATATTTTTATCTAACTTTATACTTAATGTTTCAGTGTCAATCTTGATTCTGATTTTGATAAACTACGCTGTATAATTTTGCATGCCATACGGTAGTAGCACTTGAAACATGTCATTTTCTAACACCATTGTCACAGTGTTTTCTGTAAAATAAATAATTTGAATTTGACGAAATAATAAGAATTTTGCTTTGTGATATTTCAAGTTGCAACGTTGTATACGATTAAACTTTTTCTAAAACAAAAAATAAGTTACTCATCTTCTGATGTTCCGCTTTCAAACAACAAGCAATAATTTTAACATTTTAAATTCCTGAATATGACGTTGTTGATGCTGAAACAAATAACAATTTGTACTTATTTCCTTAGGTGGATCTTGTGGATCTTGCATTGGCAACAGAAAACGCGACTATTCTTACGTTGCAGGACCAAGTGCTTGTACCTGCCTATTTGACTAACTGACTGCTAAGCCGGAGGTCGTGGGTTCGATTCCCACCCAGGACAAATATTTGTGTGATCAGCACGATCGTTTTTTCTGTGTCTGGGTGTAATTTATCTATAATATGTATGTATTTAGAAATATATAAGTATGTTTATCAGAGTCTAGTTCTCATAGTACAGGCTCTGTCTAGTTTGGGATCAGACTGCCGTGTATGAGATGTGTTAGGTTTATGTAAATAGATTTAATTAATTAACATTTCATAGAAGAAAGTTCATCTTTATAATAACACCATTTAACATTCTTCTTAATAATAACAAATATGATAATATTTTGTTTTAATGTCAAATTTGAAGGTTAGCAGTATTGAGTTACGTCCCGTCCTTCGTTCAAATTCGTGTTAAATCGCGGATATTTAATTATTAAAGTTTATAAGTAAACCTACACGTTAGAACTCGTTTCGTTGGTGAGTAATCTTTACGATTGATCTATTGAAAATATCAGGAAAATTAGCATCTAAGCGATTAAATGTGATAACCTAGTCTTGTGCGATAAATTAAATATGTGAACTTTAGTAACAATATGATCAAAATACTTTTGTTAAGATTTTTTAACAAAACGGAGTGATTTGTAAAGGCTACTGGGACTACTAAATAAGTATTTTGAACTGTTATTAATTATTTACCTATTGAACATACAGGGAAATCCTACGCTTCATATCTTTATTTTGGCACATACTATTTGTAATTATTAAAGTGCAGTTTTGTGGTTGCCAGAATAACTCTGTACTCTTGCGTTGAACCCGCGCGTTGAGTACTGTATTACTTATATATAGGCGAAACAGAAAAGTATTGTTATTTCTCTTTCATCGTCGACGAGAGCATCGATAACCTTTACTTACCCACTGCTTGACGTAGGCCTTTCCTAGACGGTAGGTGGCTCTTCGACGAGCACTTCCGACAGCTTGGTCCGAAGCTGGCGGACACTGCCTCCGCCCTAGGACGACTTTTGCCCAATTTGGACGGGGCCAGTGTTCCCACGAAGCGGCTGTACGCGGGGGTTGTCCGGTCTAAGGCGCTGTATGGTGCACCGGTGTGGGTGGCGGCTCTGACCGCCCAGAATAGGCCGCGCCTGTGGCGTCCCCAGAGGATATTGGCGGTCAGAGCCATACGCGGATACCGCACGGTGTCCACCGTGGATCTCTCACTACCGGCCGTAGTACGCTCCATGGCCGGTAGCGACAGTTGTTTTCCCGCGGTCGCAACCTTCTGCGAGGAATTAATCTCGCAGAAGGAGGCGGTGGAGAAGGCCCGGGAGGACGACCTCCACTCGGACCCGATCCGTCATCCATGACCATAACCTGCGCCTCACGCCGCCCTGAGTGTGGCCGCGGGTGGACGGGATGGGTTTTCCACTCCACCCGCGATAGTTTGGCCAGCCGCGAGGGGGTGGCGTCCGCGTGTGCCGGACGTCGCCTAAAGAGAGGAAAATTTGAGACGGAGCCCGCACCAGGAGCGGGCCGGCGCTGGGAGGGGTCCAGAAGGAGATAACTACCTGGACCCCCCCTAAAATAGAAGCGCAAAGAGGGCACACCGTGTGGTTTTAGTCGGTTCGAGTCCGACACACCGCCCCGCCGAATAGAGAACCCTGGCGGGGTGACGGTCCGAGAGGGATTTCCACACGTTAAAAAAAAAAGGCCTTTCCTTAGAAAGGAGGTTGTAGGCTACTATAACACGCTGGCTAGACAGATGGGTTGGTACAAGGCTTGTTTCAAGTTTTCCTTCTCTGTACAGTCCTGTTGTCTTGTTTGCTCCCTTAGTTGGCTCTTACGACTTATACGGGATGAACAGGGGTGACCTTAATCTGCCACCGTCAGCACACGGACAATTTCTCTTTCAATGCCTGTTAATTACTTGTATTTTCTTAGACAAACATGTACTGCGTGAAATGGGGAAATGAAGGTGTCATCGTACTCCTGCTGTGTTAAAATGATATAGGGAATTTTATTTATGAGCTAAAACCTTTAAGTAAAATCAATAACCTGCACGAAAACGTGTGCATAACTTGAACGAAATGCATGTTGTGATTGACACGCGTTACTAAAACAAGTACTCGTTAGCAATGGCCTCATGCTGTATTGATTAAGAACCATATAAAAGTCGCAGAGGAGAATTTAAAAAAATCTATATATATAAAAATGAAACCCGTTTTCCTTGGTCACGGCATCACGCGTGAATGGCTGGACCGATTTCACTAATTCTTTTTTTGTTGTATTCGTTATTATTAGGAGAAGGTTCTTACGGAAAAAAATATTAAGAAAATCCCTCAGAAATATTGAAAAATATACATTTAATTTTGCATATTTAAAAAAACGCGCGTAAAGAATGTCAATGGCTGCGTTCAGGTTTACTAAGTTCTGAGCAGGGCTGACTTTATCTACCAAAAAATTAATTTTAGACACACTTAAATAAATATGTCTTGCATTGTTTTATTATAGATTAAAAAAAAAATAGTTACTTTAAGTTGTTGCTACAAGATATGCTAAGATCTGCCAAGAACTTAGTAAACTTGAACGCAGCCAATGTCATTCACAGCCATAGACTATATTGAAAGAGCATTGTTTGTTCGGAAACGTGGTTACTTAATTAAATTCTAATTAATTTTTGAAAATAAGTCGCCACGGAGTAGTTAGGTATAGATAAATATTATTAAATCCGATTTTATGACGTTACTAAGGTAAAATATAGGTAGGCGCACCTAAGTGTGGTCTGAGTATATGAGTTTGATTTCAGAACAAACAAACTTCGCATAACCTATTTAGTAATCTGTGGTAGTACATTGGCTTTATAAAAAAAATCTGTGGTAATCTGTGATAGTGATGAGCCAACTCGGAAAAAATATTACTCGATTTAACTCGAGTGAAATCCAATCATTTATTTAAGTATTTAAAATATTATTTACTATCAATTAAACTATTTTTATAATCAGTAATCACAATATTTTCAAGAAAATAAGATAATTAGTATCACAAAGAATATTTTTCCCTTAGTTGAATTATATGCTTGAATTTTTTTTCGAACTCGAGTTAGAGAAAATTCAACTCGAGTAGATTCGAGTTACGTCCAACTCGAGTACACTCGGGTTAGGTACACGAGTTATTAACTCGTGTACCTAACCTACCTACCTAACTCGGAGTTAACCATCACTAATCTGTGACATCACACCCATAACCGCGCCAACAATAAGTTTATAAACTTTTTGATAAAGTTTGTTTTGTTTTAAAGACTAAGAAGATTTTTGTTTTGGAAGAATAAAGAAATACAGTTTATTATGATATAGGCGGCTTGAAGGCGGTATTACTTATTTAAAAGTTAATATTAACTTTATTAAAAAATAATTAAATAAATAAAATTATTCAATTGATTCGCATATATTGGCATTTATGGGTCATTGTTCAAAATGGCAGACCCCTATTACAATCACTTGGGACTTTTCCATCAAGCATTAAATGGGCCAACGTTGATGATATTTATACTTATTTGAAATTTCCAATGATATCGCACTTACTTTGTTTTATTAATAGTTAGCTTTCGACGGGGCTCCGCCCGCGTGTATGTTCGTATTCGCGGTATTAGTAGCCTATGTTACTCTCTGATAATGTAGCTTTCCATTGGTGAAATAATTTTTAAAATCGGCTTAGTGGCTTAAGCTTGAAAACGGAACAAACAAACAAACAAATTCACTTTCTCAATTGTAATAATAAGTATGGATGTTTAAAAAGACTATAACACTAAGAGGGAGGGAGGGGGGGCGTTTTATTCAAATAATTTAAATATTCGATCTACTTTTGTTTGCGTACATATCAATGTTTGCATATAGGTGTTTACTTTTTAAGCTTTTTCACCCACATTAAATAAAACTAACTTACATTCTTTTTAATTATATCTTATATATAAAATAGTCGTGTCACAATGTTAGTTGCCATACTCCTCCGAAACGGCTGGACCGATTTTTATGAAATTTTAAGTGCACATCGGGTAGGTCTGAGAATCGGCCAACATCATTTTTTTTTTAATGACAAGGGTGACGACCCACCCCTATTTTTTTTTACATATTTCCTAGAAATAATGTATATGGCAAAACAACGTTTGCAGGGTCAGCTAGTATTTTATAAATATCTTTAGGAGGCTCAACATCGTCGTCACCGGCCGTCCGCGTTAACATTTTCATGTAATTCCAATTTTTGTAAATCGAAATTCTTAACAACGCTTTTATTCGTTTTTGTCGTTAAAATTAGCTCAGAAACATAATAATAAATAAATTAAATGAAAATGATATAAAAAGCTTTAAAAAATATAAAGACCTTAAGAATTTGATATTGTCAAGAATCATGATAATAAAAAATAAAAGTTCATAGTTACCACGAGAGAACGTTTAAGTAAAAAATGATTAGTCTTAGTCCCTAATTCGTATACCTTCTTTCTTGTTCGTCTCTCTCGCTTTTCTTATTGCCCTGTTATCAATATTGCGTTTGAGTCCGGGAACAATTTCTCTGATATATGTACATATGTGAAATGATAGGTGGATTCTGAGTTTGAGGAGCTGAGCTTCCATAACCTGTTTTCCTGTGCTGCTGCTTTTCCGGTCCATGGAAACTTCTTATCCAGGTAGAAAAATCTTATAATGCGGATTATATTGATATAGAATACCGTTCTAATGTCTCGATTTAGTCAGATATTAAAATAAACTTGCGTGAATGTAAATTAATCGATATTTTTTAAATATATAAAAGCGTTACTTTCGATTTAAACCAACTCATAATTTAATTTTTTTATGGCTTTCCCAGCCTTGAAAATTAGAATAATCAATTTGATATTGATTTTTAAGGCCACTGTCACACAGATATAACTGAATTGATAAGATTATTAAATTTCATTTCCTATGTTCGATAACTATTGACAAACAGCCTTCGTCGTGTTCTTGAATGTAATTTCATTTCAGTGATTTGGTGTAATAGGATGACTGCTGATGATGCGTTATTTATAGCTTTTTAAAATGAAAGAAAGCTACAGTGCAAGTGACGATGACCAGATAGTGTCTGCCTCTGTGTTTGATTGTGCGTGGGTGCCTAAAGTTTCGCGTGTCCTTTCTGTATCTCTTTGTTATCGTAGTAACGCAGAAGGAACGAATCCAAAGAAGGCCGACAATGGTGACAGGTAGAAATAGCTTTTTTAATTTGTGTTCTGCGTTGAGTCTACTAAGGTCGTAGTGCCTGTATAATTTATTTGAAATATTGCCTCTCATACCATAAAGAAACCCAAACCTCGAACTGACAAAATAATGTAATAAAAGTCATTAATGAAAAGAATCACTGAAACATAAAATATGGTTATGTTTTTAATTATGTTTGTTATTTTCATAGAATAGAATATTGGTTTACTATAGTATCTAAAAATATGACTAAAAAGTGACATTTAAATCATTTTGCTAAGATTTAAAGTTCAATTTAATGTTACTAGATTGAACTGCATTACCTGCTTAACCCAATACAAACACTTGCCTCGACCAATTGTGTGTCTAGTAGTGATGGAATTAATAGTCTTCAGACTCATATTTAGTTGTGAATTCTGAATTAGCAGTTAGCAAATTAATCGTAGTCGTGAAATTTCGTCAACCTATGAATTAATACGTACCTACACGTCACACTCTTCAAAACTAAAGTTACGTATACCCACTCTGTAATTAAACTTCTTATTAACAAAATACTATATAGGTACCAATTCTATGAACAACTTTTAACAATTTAACAAAACACTACGAGAAAACAAAGTTATTCAAAACAAAATCTAATCTCCCGGGCACTTGCTAATCCTAGTCGTAATAAACAAGTAAAACATTTGGGAATTAAAAATTCATAAATAATATTAAAATATATTTAGGCAATGAACACTCCTAAATACGTTCATTTCTTTCTAGCTAGCATATCGCGAACAAAACCTATATTGCATTATTTCTGTAAAAATGTTGGAGAAAATAAAATAGCAGCCACTTTTCATAGCGAAAATCGCGGTAAGTTAAAATATAATAAAATTAATACTTAGTGATATACCTACAAGTCACGATCGTTTGTCATTATACGTAATTGCAAAATTAGCAAATAATATTAGCATTAGCAATGAAAATGCTAAGACATATACCTAAGCAGAAAAGGATAGTATTGCGTTGATCACTGAATAGAAAGATAAATCCCTAATATCTTTTCTCGTAACTCAAATGCACCAGATATCTACGATACTACTAAGCAAGTGTTATTAGTATTCAACTTAGATATTTTGTAAAGACTATATGTCGTTAGCTCAGATCTATTTGCTTTCCTTTAAAATACCTTGAATGTTATTAGTTCTTATATAATTATTAACATGCATTCCGCCTTTAACTATTGACTTTCTTTTAGATCTGAAACCATATAATTGTAAGAGATTTAGGGTCAATCAAGAGTATTGCCAGTAGTAGTAACTTTGATGAACCGAAGATGTTTGCCGACGTTATAATCATACTGTTCGAAAGATAAACTTTACAATTGGATGTTGAACGTATCTGCCTACAAATATATCAACATATAATAAATAAAACATGTGTTCGTCAAGGTATTACTCTGGGGACAATAGCATTACTACAATTATATCACCTGTCACGAAGGTTTGATGTGGCATATGTTTAGCCGAGGGTCATTAAAAGTATACAAAACATTTTCCCTCTACGATTTTACCCTCTGCGGCTCTTTCTCTATTTTTTTGTTTTAGAGAAACGATGAAATGTTCAGGTTTTTGAACACAGAGTAAACAACTATGTGATTTGTGAAACACGGTATTGTTCACACAATATTCTTACCTACTACTGGTATCCTATTGATATTTATTATCACATTATATTTAAAATATTGACACTACCTTACCTATGCATAGTCACCGTATTAATTCTCTACCTGAAAAAATTCAAAAATGTAGCAAGACAAAATGAAAATCTAAAAATCTATCCCGATTTACTTGCATGAAATGTTTGACAATAGATTAGATTCTTAAAATAAAATGTGCCTCGTTGTCATTTGATTATATCTTTGCATTATAACCAATGCTTACTAATGATAAGCATTTTTAAATTTAGTTCTAGTTACACAAATAAGCTTTAACAACTAAGTCTTAAAGAACTAAGCCTTAAATAAGTAAGTCTTAAATAACCAACCCCTCTGGCCCGCGTGGTATAGTATGCCAAAACCTTCTTTCTAAGGAAAGGCCTATGTCCAGAAGTAGACTTTTATAGCCTGTTGATGATGATGATGATGAGGATTACAAAAAAAATCTAAGTTGAGAAATGTTCAACCAAAAACAAAAAGACAAAATAAGTTACTCACGTCTCGTTGGGATCTTATTAAGATTTATTATTACTTATTTGTTCACCTGTTTAATTTTTTTAAGTTTTCATCTTTCACGCAATAATTAACGCATTGAAAATTTCTTCATGTTTAAACTCCTACTGAGCTCAACCATTGGGGGCCTAATAATGATGGCCTTAATGACAGAATTCATGCTGAATATGTACACGGCCATCGCGAGGTATACAGGGTTGTTCGACCTCTATTGTAATAGGCACTTAGTAATATCTACAAACTCGTCCATAACAACGATTTACGAAAACCAAAGTCAGTATACTTCGTTATAACCGGGCACTGCATATACGAGTACATATATGCAGTGTATGTTACGGTAGTAACGGTATTAATTTTAGTTACACCATTGATAAGCCCGTCACGAATTTACAATATTGTAAACAGTTCTATATAGGTATTGTTTGAAACACAAAGACCGACAACGCACTTGTGACTTTCATCACTTAGCATCAGGTGATCCGTCTGCTCGTTTGCTCCCCTGTTTGTCATAAAATAGACAGAGAGAATGTTTATAATATTAGTTAGGACAATATTGTCATTTACTTTTAACCTAACAATAACCTTTTAACCATATATTTACCAATACTTGTGTCATAAGCCTCTAATAATATTATCTATAGACAAAGGACCACCCTTCCTTGTGTATATGCTAAAAAGAAAACACAAAAAGAATGCTAAATGTTGAATGTAATGCAACACTTAAAAATGTACCTACATTTACATCGTTTGAGTAGTTATTGCACAGATCTGACCTGAATGTTATAATGTAACAATAGAAAAGGTCAATACAAGCGTATTGACCTTTTCTATTGTTCTTATCTTTGAACATGGGCAAAGTTAGGTAAATACCTATATTGCATTGCGTTCGGGAATAAAACGTGAGTCTCATGTATAAAATAAATTATTTAATGTAAAATAAACTTCAGGCAACGTACGAAATTACAATACGAAAAGTGTTACGAACAAATGCCAGTGCGACTTAAGGTCTGACCGAGCCCAAACGATGGCGCTCGGGCCGTTTTCATGTGCCTAACCGCCTAGAGACCCTGACCCTTATTTTTCCATCTTAGAGATGGTCAACTGTCTTCGTAAAAAAATTATTTCTTATTTTATATGTATCATGTATATACTCTCATAGATACAATACTAAGTCTTCATAAATTTAGATTAGGTTCATCATTTTTTTTTTGGTTTAGTATGCTAACTAATAGTCCGAATTAGGGTTTTAAGTTAAGAAACTTTAAAAGTGGTTTAAAAAATATTAAATTATCTTTTGATAGTTTTAAGACGTTTTCGCACACTGTAACCACGGTACTATTATAATACAGTCTCGGCAGCATGATAGAAATAAATGCCTACAGCCGCGCGGTACGTAAACATGCGTTAGGGCTGTCCGTCTCCAGCATTTCAATTATATTTGCCTACTTTCTGTTTCTATTTAGATTTGTGATTGTAAACATCCTTTTTATATAAATAAATGAAATACTTTGTATATTGAATAGGAAGTGTTCAATAAAAATGCGTGTTGTTTTTTGATTGGTAGATTTAATTATTTTATTTTCTTTCTGCATTGGAGGAGTTCAAGTTTCAATTTTCTTTTTCTTGGAGTGTTGCTAGAGAGACTCGTTGAGGTTTGAGCAAAGATTTCATTTGTTGCATTTTCAGTCTGTGTACTATTTTCATTTCCTACCAACGGAGCAGTTTGGGTTTGTTTATCTTCTTTTAGAGATACTCCTGGATCAGTACTAGCTAAGCTTGGCAGCATCAACAATGGTAGGGCATTCTTTTTTAAAAGTTTTCTATTTGATGAATGTAATACATCCTCCAAATTAAAATGTTTTTCACAAACTTGGTAGGAACTAAAGTTAGGTTTGTTTTCCAAATCATCTCGCCGGATCAGTTGCAACCATTGAAGACGTCTGAAAAAAAAAAAATGTGACACTCTCGGCGACTGCCGCGGTAAAGCTATTGCATAACATTTTTTTTTTAAGAAAAAATCTGGTATTTGATGGTGTCAGGTATTTTTCGTTAGGTTTTGAGAATTTCTTGATTCGGTCACCGCGCCGCGCCACGCTCAGAGCCCGCGATAAAAGCTATGCAATAGTTTAAAAATCCTTCTATAGAATAAAAAAAATGTGCTTTCACCTTACGGGTTACAAAACTCCAATCCTTAGAAACTCCAACACCTACCTACTCAACTAGAATGCAAGAAACAGCTGACGAGTAAGTAACTTTTTATCTCAGCTTATTAACGTCTCTATAAATTAGGTACCTACCTACAACTCAAAACAAAAATTCTTTGGTCACCAATTAATTTATTAAAAAGCTGAACAGCTGACTACGAATGTTTTAAAATCACAACCCTCAAACATCTAAATATTATATATGAGTCTAGTTGTTGTTGTTAATACCTACCGAGAAAATGAAACCAGTTTTTAGTGGTATATGTTGTTATAGTAGCAGCAGAAACACTTTGTGAAAATTTCGAAAACTATCTAATGACACACAGACGGTAAAAATTTTTTTTTTAGTATTATTCATACACACAGATAATAAACAAATATTATTAAAAATAAAATACCACGTCTTTATTTTGAATTATGCAAAGTAACAAAACACACATGCACCGAAGTTTTAACACAAGCGTAAGTAGGTAGGTACCTACCGTATCATGATTCATTCAGAACCGCATATAACTACCTATTTCACTCGTCTCAATAACTTTCCGTTACTCTATTCGCTTTATTTATTAATCCAAACACCTTTTTTTTTCGTAAGATAAAAGGAAATACTTATCCATTAAAAATACACACATTATGTACCTACCTACTAGTAAGTAAAATTATTTTATAGTCTTACCTTTCAGAGTTTCCAGGTAATTTAAAAAAACTTATGTCTGGATGCGTTATTGACGAATTCATACAACCAAAAGCAGCACAATATTTCCAACTCGTCATATTAACTGTTTGTTAGAGAAAAAATCGCGCGGTTATTGTTAAAAAAAAAACAACACACCGTCCGGTCGACACTGCGGTACAGCCGTGACTGTCTGCGCCCCGAGCGCACCCCGAGATCGAGGCGCGTAGGTATAGCTCGCGTTTCGTCCGTTTGTATGAAGTTGGAGTACTGTATTATAATTGTACCGTGCTGTAACTGCTCATTTTCCGACTTCAAAAAGCAGGATATTCTTAATTCTTTTTTTAATTTTATTTTTGTTATGTTTTCTAAGTTGACTATCGATTCGATCGCATTTTGTGACAGTGATACTGATATAGTTGTAAAGATTATTGTTACATAACAAAGAGTATCACATTATTGCTGTTATCACTTGTTAAATATAAACAGTAAACAAACAGACTACAACTCCACCTCGATAAAGTATCATTGTTTGATATAATAAACATTTGCTAAGAGTTAGCATAATGGTTAGCACACGGTTTTAGTTTAAAACGATGCAAAATTAGTTTCCTTGTTAAGCCCTTATCTGGGTTAGGCATGCAGGCTATAAAAAACTGGCTCAACGCTTCAGTATCGAATACTCTTAAATAAGATGTGTTACGTCATTTTATAGTCTGGATTGCTGCTAAAATGTGTTTGTTACTCATTCCTTCTACTATCTTATAATAATATTTAGTTATTTTTCTTTTTTTTACTATATAATTCTATACAAAAATGTCTATTAGTTCAGCGCAACCTAACTCATCGTGTGACTATTTTTTTTATCTCTTCAATACAGAAATAGATTCAATTCATCAATTAATTTCATGGATAGAATAAAACTTAAGGTCGGTTTTTGTCATTTGCTATAATCACCGCTAAGCAGAACTTATCCTCAGTGTCGTTAGTCTATCTGAAAATATTAACAGAGCAAATTATTATTATTTTAAACAATTTTGTAATCTTCTGTATAATATTCTTGTATAAACGCTTTAAAACCTTGTAACAGTTCACCTTCAAGAGCTGCTCACTTCCGTGATGCAATTAAAGGACTTCCTTTATTTGATTCGTTATCGTTACAAAAAGAAAATAACTTTATTTGGTGGACAAAGCACAGTGATGGTGATGGCCACCATCCTGATGGCTTGCCAGAACTAGGAAAAAAGTTCATTAAATCTATTATATGAAGTTTATTTGGTTTCTTTATGTAATCTGTAATATATTAATGTCAAGTTGACAACACTGATTTTTTGAAGCGTATGCTTCAAAAAACCAAAAAGATCTGCACCTACATGCTTCAAAGATGTTTTTTATGTATTTCTGCAACCACAAGGCGAGAGCCAAGCGTGGCAGAGTAGAGCTATTATTTATGATATTATTTGATGACATCGGATGCAAATTATTGCTTCAATGCCGAAGAATAAAACGAAATTACAAAAGGAACATTGACATGATAAACAGTATGAATTGCCACACAAAACACACTATATCGGTATTCAGCACTTAGTATTACATATTATCGTTGTCGTGATAAGACAAACTAAGGTGTGTGCAAATACTAGGATAATAATGTTCGATGACATGCATATATAGATATTTTAGGTTAATGTATTTATGTCGAAGGATATATTCTAAGCCTTCAACATAAACATACACATAGCCTAAAACTAAATGTTTTGATAAATGTAATAGACATACATACAACATACAATAAGTTCAAACTTAACATTTACCGCTTAATAAAGATACAAATGTTACTTTTACAGAATAAAAGTAACATTTGTATCTTTATTAAGCGGCGGATAATAATCACTTGACCTACCCTTTTATTGTTTAACTACACTTGAGAATTTATTATTTCCAGTTCTGAATGCGATGTCAACCTTATATGGTTCGCAGTGTTACCTGCGTGTTTGCATTGCATTTACATTTTTGCGTCTTGTAACCCTGAAGTTCCAATACAACTGATTGAGATTCGTAGTTAGCTCTACTATCCATAAGTAGTTTCTTAAGTCATATGACACTTTCGCGGCTTTCGATCTGCGCGTGTGAACTTCGACCTCGCGAAATGAGTTCAATGTCGAGCCCAAGGTCTGCACAGGGAACAGGTAGTGATACTGAAGCGTTTCTAACGGGCAACCTGCCAGATTCCATGTCAAACACAAATCGACACTATTTTATACGTAGAACGGTAGAATTTTCCTTGCATGTAGAGACACGACCGTGTTTTTGTTATTGGTGATCTAGATTCGGAGTATTGTCAACTACTCGTTATGCATACAGCAGAAGTGTGACGCTTGCATTATTGGGATGTAGGACAGACTGAATACATACTAACCAAATAATTCAGTGTGTTTTTAGTTATGTATAAATTACTAAATACTCATAATAAATTACTTTTTCATTATCTCGGAAGAATAGTTTTAATCAACGTAAACGATACGTTTTCATGCAAACTTTAATCTGATCTATTCGATTATAATGCATACGAATTGAGCCACTTTAACTATATCTTAAAAATCAAATTAAAATGAAGAATAAAAAGCATAAACGATCGGTCCTCGGTCTTCGACAAAAGTTGAATTACGATTTTTGGAGTTGACACTGCGCAGCATTTTCTCAGATTTCCTATATTGTTCTATTACTTACTACAATATCATTATCGTTTTATATAGTGTTACAGTTAAATTTGTTATAAACGGTAGCCGGTTATTTGCGACCAGAAAAGTATCAGTAGGTACACTAGGTACTCTTATAATTACTGTAACGTTGTGTCACTAAATGAGGAAGGAACAAATGTGGGTCGTGGAGCTTTCCATTCAACCTAAAGATATCATAACTATTTTTGAGTATTATTTTGATACCGCAAATAAAATAAAATTTGTCTATTAAAATACGGTCAACCAAAAAAAATTGAAGTATTTTTATAAACTATTTAGAAACTATTTTTATATGAAATATTTATTTCATTTCATAAGTTGATACAAAAAAGTATTTAGAATAATTATAGCAGTTCTTAATTCTAATAGGAGGCTGCAATGTTTCAAATGAAAGAAATATTTGATCGTTTTGTAAATATTTATCGTTTTCGATAACTTATTGTATCTTTAAGTGTGAGGTTATTATAATTCCGAAAGCCCCAGGACCCATGTGTGTCTTAATTACTAGACTAGATAGCGTGACAGGGTTGAAGAAATCCAACTACATGTTCGACTCAGACAGTGGGCCGCCTTGCCTTAGAAATATGTATATATGTATAAATTTCTATGACAAGCCGGCCCACCGTCTGGCAATCAAATGCAAGATTCAGCTTTTGCAACAACTTGTTGCAGTTGCTCATAACAAAAGATAAATGTGCCACGACAGGTTTCTACTTTTAATGACGCTCTTTGGACGACCATAGTTTCACGGTATGCACATTCATTCCTGGTAAGCGCCTAGTAGGACTTGAAAATGACAAAATACTCGTTCCATCTTTGTTCTGTATTGTACTTTTTTCATCCATATCTTGTAACTTCGATCTTTACTGAGTATATATACATCATCATTTAAACAACAAAAAAATTGATATTCGTTTTTTTATTATGGGCCGCGTTGGTAAAATTAAAAGGATTGTCAACTAATTAAATGTAAAATTAAAGGTAAAAAGCGCTTTTTAATTTTATGTTACGGCTTGCTTAAATTAAAATATTAATAATAATATCATCCATCTCACACACCGCAGTCTGATCCCAAACTAGGCAGAGCCTGGACTATGGTAACCAGACTGCGAAAATGAAAACGTTTTATTACTCAAACACTCCGCTTTTGACCTTGTACTGGTAGCAGTTTAGGCCTAAGAAATCCCTTTCTCTTGTAGTTGAGAATTGAAAAACATTAGTCCAGGTCATGCGGACACCATCAAACGTTTTGAGGGTTGACGTTCGCTTGCTATATTCTGAGATGTTAATTTCCTTTGCTTTCGGTATAGTGTTGGCTTAGTTTGTACTATCTCTAATATCATAGTTCGTTTGGTTTGAAGAAGCTCGGTCACTTGTTATGTATTCTTTCTGAGACTAACAGTTTGAATTAAAAATAAAAATCTACATCTCTACATTGGCTATTATCGCTGTGTTTCCACCAAGTTATGAAACTAGGGATATTGCCTATAGTACTCTCATATTGAGTATATTGTAATAGAAAATAAATGCCGTGACGGGTACTTATATTTGCTTTTTTACCGGCCCGGATAAACCAATTAAAATTTAGAGGTACTCAAAACCTCCAAGCATGTATTGCTTGACAAAATGTCTAACATACTTTCTGATATATCTGCCTACTCTTAATCCAAAGTCCATCTCTAAATCGCCGATATAAACGTCTGTATGTAAGTCGTCGTTATCTCAGAAACTAGGCAGTCTGTGACTTTCCCTGTTTACGTTTATACTTAAAATATGTATAAACCCTATTTCTATACGACTTTAAAGAAATAGGTTAATGTGGTAGATTGCTTCAAATGTTATTTTGTGTATAAAGTATTCCAGAACATATAAAAAAGAACAATTTAGCTACGTCAACAACGTGAATCAACATCAAAATCAGGTTTTTGTTTTTGCTTTTCTTTAGTGGCAACATTACCTGAAATACGAAATTGATATTTAAAAAAAAACAAAAATTTACTTGTTTGCTTAAGTATTTTTTATTTTACAAAAAAAAAGATTAGAATGGTTACAAAGTGAGGTATTTTTATTTATATTTTTATATAGATATATAGGAGATTATCTAAAATTATACGAACTTGACCATTCAAGTCTGACGTTTGATCATGACAATGCAATGTCTTTGTCAATACGACTCACACATATACATAAACAGAAAAAAAACTATCAAGAATAAGTTCGTACAAGTTTAAAACGTTTAGATATAGATTTATTATTTTGTTTTTAAGATTCTTTTTTATATATATAGATGAAGTCTGAAAGTGGCTTAGTGCCAGATGTTATACCAGTACACTGTTTACTACGATGAAGATAAGCCGTAGTTAAGCTTCAAAAATGTAAAAAAACGTTAGAAAGTTTAGAAACTTAGCGTTAAGAGACTTAAGTCTAGTGAATATTACTTATAATGTTGTAAATCTAGGAAATACGAGGTTTCATTAAAAAAATGGAAATATACAATTATTTAAAGTTTGCAATGCAATTCTGACCTATATTTAGCATAAGTGATAGTGACAATGTGTGATAAGGAAGTGGTCGGCAGGTTCACGTTGCCAGCTCGGGCTGATGCTATTGTGGAGCTATGGAGAACGAAGATGGAGGAGGGCGTACTGTCCCCGGCACACTTTCTAGACCATTGGAGGGTGACCGTACCACGGATATATTCACCACAGCCGAACAGGACCTGCTTAGGTAAGCGAGACTACTTTTTAAGATTACTTAGCAGATTTCGGATTTATTGGGCTGATACCATGCTAACATTAAGCAGGCATCTAACGATACATAATGTGTGCTTCAATAATTATAACAAAAACCTAGCCTCATAAGGTCAAGCTTTTTTGTAATGATTAAGGCTGATAAATACTTTACCGACTACTTTGGTTTATCTGCTCTTATCTGCCGTAGAATCAATATTATTAGTAAAGGTTTATAAATAGATCAAGTCTTGACCTTCTTCTTATCTATACAGGAATAAGAACCATGTTTAACTTATCTTACATAAAAAGCTTGAATCCTCGTAAAGAATTTTCCGGTTACAACTAAACGAAGTTATGGTGAGAAAAATGAAGCCAAATTATGTTGCCAGTATTTCTGTTTCAATTCCAGTGTGTAGCTACTGTTTTAATATTTAGGCGTGTTTATTTAATTTCCCGATAGTTTTTATTAATCAAGCATATTTAATTTTTGGATTAAAAGAAATTGTGAGAGTACCAACTAGTTGAGGTTCACCCCCTGTCCTTAAACGAGTAGCAATTCAAGCCAGACCTGTTCTACTGGTGACTGATTTTATTGTCGTTTACGTCGTCTACCAAAAGGACTGGCCTTTAAAATGTAAAAGTTTATTGTTCAAAATGATCGACCTTTTAAAGTAACATACAGACGTCAATGTTATACGTAACTATGAACCATAAGAGGAAAGTGAAATATGTACATGTGTAACTTAGTAATAAGTGCAGAAATACGTGTCACTGTTTGTTCAGTTCACACTATTCAATTAACTCTAAGGGAAAGACTGCCCGTAGTCAACAATCAGTTTATTAAATGACCCGATACTGTTTTAAAGCGTATGCAAAGCTACTCTTTTAGAATCAATTTAACGGACATTAGTCATTTACTTCATGAATGTGTTATTCATGAAGTAAATGTAGCCACAAAATATGGCAATTTATTATATAATTTTATGTGGGGTCGATTAATAAGGTCAGCCTCCGATGAGATGGACTGGTTTATGTTACAATCATCTGAATTAATTTTAATATATGTTTCTAGCCTCGCGCCACTCGCGCATCTTCCTCTGCATCTCTCAAAAGGTGTAAATAGTCCCCGTTTTAGCAACATTTTTCATTGATGCTCGGCTCCTATTGGCGGCAGCGTGATATTATAAAGCCTAAACTAAAATAATTTTTCAATTCGAACCTGTTTCCTTCGAATTACAGTACCTGACATTAGCGCGTTCAACAAAATCTTCAGCTTCAAAATATTAGTATAGATTAAACAGTTCGGTGTCCACTTTAGCGGGCATCAAAAGACACTACAATGTCGTACTCTATGCCATAATTTAAATTAGTCTATAAAATCATTTGCGTATTTAAAGTAACGCACATTGTATATATATTATGGTACTCATTTGGTTACCCACACCGTATACTTGTTAATTATTTTATTAATATTATGTCGTAGTACCTACATATTCTACATAATTTAGTGTAAAATATTAAAGAGAGCGTGATAGTGAGTCGCTCAATAGAATCGACTAAAAATAGATGGGTGGTTCATGTGGATGGATAGCAGCTAATTATTTGGCGATGTATGGTTTCAGAACGCGAATAGTAAGCTTGTCTGAATTATGATCCCTTATTACACATACACTAGTGCTTCTTTCCCAAATTTTTGTCATACCATAGCGTGGCTTAGGATTGTGCGGTTCTTGATTATATATCAATCGAGGAAAAGTCAATTATATCAAGCAAAGCAAAAGTCTATTGTATCACTGAAATTGTTGATTTTTTTTTTTCACACCATAAAATGAGGCTAATGGATTTTGCATATAAATTATGTTAAAGCAGGAATGAAATGCGAACATTTCTGTGGAAACCATAATGTGTATTACATTATGCACACTAAAATACTAGTTACTACGAAATATAATTTCTAAATAAATATTAATTATTATCTAAATATTATTCATTATAATTTAATAGCTAAGCATTGCTCTATCGCGTCACATCACGTCTGCGATTATGTAAAGTTCTCCGGTAATGACGTGAAAAATTACTGCACCATCTGTATTAAATATGGATATTAATGCAAAAAGCACTGTAGTTACGAGTACAGGAAATCCGCATCTATTTAAAAGAGTATCAGCACATGTCGATTATTAATAACATGTTTCCGAGTAAAATAGAAATCACTTATAAAGCAAAATAGACTCATAGAGACATCTTTGCAACTAACTCATTTTATTTATATGCAATTGTAAACTTTTACTACTACTTTCTTGATTTGACTTTAAAAATTTACACCTATAGTTTATGCAAAAATTAACTATATTTTTACTATCTTAAAATAGTAAACGGTTAATATTAAAGCACTATTTTATAACTAACTAGCATTTGCCCACGGCACGCCCGCGTGTATGTCGGTTATCGCGATAAAAGTAGCCTATGTTCTTCCCAAACTAACTCCTTACCAAATTTCATTTAAATTGGTTCAGCGGTTTAAGCGTGAAGAAGTAACAGACAGACAAACACACTTTCGCATTTATAATATTAGTATGGATGAATTGTACAAAAATTTTTGTACCTGTACTCCGGGAACCTAAGTAAAAGAAACAATTCTGCTACTCCATATTTTCCCATATTGTGCTCTCATAGTATGGGATTATATTTATAAAATTTTGACTGTCTATGTAAATTGGGGAGGACACTGGCTCCTGCAACACAGTATCTACTAGTGTAGGAGCCAGAGAATTCTGAAATTAATGTAAGCTTATTGTTATTGTCAATAAATTATTATTATTAAATTATTATTATTATTATATAAGATTTAAGTTGTTGGATTGTTCCAAATCCAACAAATTAAATCTTAGATATTATTGGATTTAATTGGCCACTATTATGTTAAATTAATCGTTAAAACGCTCGTACAATTTATTGATTCTAGAATCATACGATTCTAGAATCAATAAATTTTTGTACGTATTTAAAAAATGACAATTTTTAGCGACTTCACTTCTGACGACAGAAAGTCAGAAACAACTATTTTGTTATCCTAATGAAAATTTATGTTCGTTAAATTGTTAAATATTATATGGTTTAACCTGTTTTATAAATTTTAATATAAAAGTTAAAGTATGAATGTGTGCAAACCTGGGCACTTTCAATTGTTCCAAATCCAACAAATAGTATTATTGATCGAAGACCAAACATGTTATTTACTTTTTTCATTACCTACCCAAGCAGGTATCAAGGAGGATCAAAGTCCATGTCACATAGTTTGGCTGATACAAATAAATCGAACGTACAAAAAGAAACTAGTACTAACTAATGCGAGTTAATTTGAACACGTTTTTAACAATCATTTTAATATCGAATAGGGGTTTGTACTATAATACTTCTACAGTTTTGTAATTCATTCATTCAGTGGTATTATATATTTTTATACTAACTTTACCGAGCAATTTCCGTGATCACGTATATTTGATATTTTGTACTTGCGCTGTACCTATGCAGAGTGACTGGCTCAATAGTGACGACCTCCTTAGTCAGATCCATGGGGTAGAACTCTCACTTCACTTCGTCCAACCGCACTCTTTCGATAAATTTAATCAATTCCTGTTATCCATGTTATCCTCATATGCTAAGTGTCCCTTTTCTGTAAGAAAGCTGATGTGTCATGTAAATTAAATTCTCAACGTAACTATATTTAATTAATATTACTTATTTTTCAGACTGGTCGTTTGACGAAGAACTAGCAGCAAAACTTCTTATTCAGCCGCTAGAGCAATTTGTGTGGGGTAACAGCGATGGGTCACAACCCCCACTGCCCAGGCGGTCTACACTCTGCGGAAGGGTATTCAAGCAGGGTGACCCTGCTTACAGCTGCCGAGAATGCGGTAAGACACTTTTTATTACTCTGGGTTACGTACTGTTGTTTCTGGTCCGGATGTCTTAATAACAGCTGTTCCCGGATCCCTCCTATTTTAAGCGTAGAGTGGCACTCCGTGTGGCTTTAGTCCGTTCAATTCCAACACACCGCCCCGCATAGATTCCGTAAAAAAAAACGTAGTGTTGTTTCTGATTCCAATATTTAAAAAAGTGCCCGTACTGCTACCTTAGTATTACCTGCAGGGTGTTGTAAATTTTAAAGACTAAAAAATGTCACCGACTCTCCTCCACAGCAGACATTTTTTTTGTGCAAGCTTTATATTAAATTTGTTTTTAATGATTTGCATGATATGCAAAATATGAAGTAGGTATTTATTTAGATAGTTTGAAACCTTTATAAACAAATTTAATATCTATAAACCAGTTTTAATGCGGTCTTAAAAACCTTGGGTTGGGGTTAAATTTTATTATATACAGGCTGGTTTTGCTGTATTTGTAAATAATATTAATTAGGAATTGTTACGAAATCGTTAGTGTTCTAATTATATATTTTGGTTTGGGTCATTAGATGACGCCATTTTGTTTTTTGCTTTTTGCTGCGTTTTTAGTGTGTACTATTTGTTCGGAAGTTTTTTTTATGTCACTTTGATCTTAATAAGCATTTTCAGGTTCTAGTTGTCGAGCTATAAACATGTATTTTTTAATATTAAGCCAATTCCTTATTTCTATTTTTTTTTTATATGAGTATATTAAAAACTCTATTGTTTTTGTTTTTTACTGCCAGGCATGGACAATACATGCGTCTTATGCGTGGAGTGCTTCAAGGTGTCAGCTCACAGGCATCACAAATACAAGATGGGTCAGTCGAGCGGTGGAGGTTGCTGCGACTGTGGCGACACAGAAGCTTGGAAACGAGATCCTTTCTGCGAACTTCATGCTGTACGTAAAATAATCTACAAGCTCCCCATATAACTTTTGTACAAGATAGAATTCCATTTATTTTATTTCTAAGTTCCGCCAAAGAGATGATGAACGTTAATAATAAATCAGTTTTAGTTAAGAGATATTGACGATCGCCTGTCCCTATTAAGAAGGTCGGATATGCAATTTTCTTGATTTTGCTTTTATTTTACTATTGACCTAAAAAAGCAATATTTTTCAGCAGCTTTAACAAAAAGTAAATTTTTCCTCATAGTTTTTAAAATAGCTATGTTAACAAAGTAAATTTATGTATGTATATATATACAAAATTAAGCAATTTTAAACTTTGACGCGTCCTCCTGTAAGATTGCTGATTTGCAGATCCTACATTCTTAATAGGGATGGGCGTAAAAGCATCGCTGCGGCATTGTTTGTTTCATTTATGCATATTTGATAGTGCCTAAAGATATTTTCACAGGTCAAAAGTTTAGATACTATTATATGTATATATATATATTATTATATATATAAAATTATTTTATTCTCAGGCTTCAGAAGATGACAATCAAGCTGAAGCGAATATGAAACCAGAAGTGGTGGAGAGGATGAAAATCGTAGCTTCTGTTTGCCTGTCGTACTGTCTCCGGCTTCTGACACGCGACCATGCACCTGGCCTACCCAACGATCTCAGGTATATAAATATAATTACTTTCTTTTCATTTCATTTTAAAAAGACAACGCACTAGGAATATATCCTGTGTACGGGGGACTTTACAAGCATACATGAAAAGGACACAAAGAACTCTCAGACTCCGAACATGTGGACCACCCAAAGTGTCGTCCCAAGTGGGGATCTAACCCACAACACTCAGCGTAGTAGTAAGCGGCGTGGCGACCGCTTAAACCACTACGCTATCCGTGCAGTCAGATTACTGCTAACGATAACAAAAGAATCAGAGTTTATTTTACATCTACTCGATCGTCACGGTCGCCTGTTTCGGCGTTGCGATTGGTCCACACTGAACTCACTGAACCAATCTCAATGCTGAACGCAGTACCAAGTACGTCAGTGACAATACCTGATCATGAATAATATCCATAGTTCTAAGATACTTTCTTGGCAATAAACTATAAGTTAGTAATAGACCGATACTTATATGTATGTTCTTTAAGATTTATTCAAACATGAACAAAATCTTATTGTTTCAGACTAAAAGACGCAGAACGAGACCTATTACAGATATTGGATCAGCCCGATTGCTACTGCACTGTGTTGTACAATGATGAAACCCACACATTCGATCAGGTATAAAATATTGTATTTTGTATGAATAGCTTATTGTTTATAAAGTTTTTTCTGGTATAGTTATGTATAATAGTCATCAACAGCTTTTAGTAGTCCACTGCTGGACTTAGGCCTTTCCTTAGAAAGAAGGTTTTTGGCCTACTATACGACGCTGGCCAGACGGGTTGGTCTTTATAGAGTTTGTATCAAGTTTTTTTCCCATTGCAGTGATGTTGTCCCGCGTAGTTTTGCTTACGACACACGCGTAGTTACCGTAATAAAAAATAGATAAAATAGTTCTTGGATATTAATATTGTTGTTTTGGATAATTTTAGGTTATAACAACTCTAGTGAGGGTAACAAAATGCAATCAGCGAGATTCCTTAGAACTGGTGAGTCTCATCGACCGCGAAGGACGAGCCTTGGTTAAATGTAACTCTTTCCAAATTTGTGATAAACTCAAGACCGACATTGAAATGTAAGTTTTTTATTATTATAGAAAATAAAAATGATCATTTGGTTTTAGACCAAAAAAAAGTAACTCATTCATTATGTATTTTGAACCTATTGATGAATACACAAATTTATTTGATAGTAGTATAGACGGGCGCACTTAGAGTAAATTATTATAGATCTATTTATATTTCTTCTTATATTTTATTTTATTTGTTGTTGCACATCTATTAAAAAGGAAATAATAATAGACAGTTGTAAAGCGGCATTATTATAATAGTTTTATCTGGAGATCGAGAATAAGTTAGTGTAAACTCTTCTTATTAATGACCTGACTCCTGAAAGAAGTATAAAGGATCCTTCATATAGAAGTACATCCAAATCTTGAAAGAGCTTTGATATTTTTAAAGCTGTAAGCTAGTCTTCGTTCACTTGTAAATATGTGTAAAATCGCTCATTCTCTTGTATATATATATATATATATATTAATATGAATCCATACAAACAAGAAAGCTTTTTGCAACTAAATGTGAATGGGTATGTAAATGTAATTAGCAGTAAATTTATTAATTGCCGAGAAGTTGACTTACCATTCAATGAATTATATTTTGTACTGGACTTTAAAATAACCAAATCCCAACCACCAGAAGCAGTTCACATTTTTAAGTCGTTTTATGAATTGATTATGTATAGTTATAGAGTAGTAATTACAGTAGCACTTATGTGTGGCTTTCCTTGTTTCATTTTTAGCGTCATGTTAACGTCAGCTATCGACAAATATCTAATACAAACGCTTTTATTTCTCACGCAACTAACAACGCGTAACGGTGGCATATTTAACATTAATGAGTAAGTGATTTTATACATATTTGCACGTGTCGCTTCAACATTTATAATGAAACTTATCTGTTCTTTATGGAATGCACACGACTCATAACTGTCGAAGAAAAATCAAATGTACGATTGTAAAAATATAAACAATTGTTACTAGAATATCTAATAATATAGTCTATTTTTGTGTCCACCAAATAGAAGGCACGCATAGGTGTTATATATTATGCTTTTTTCTAATACAATCTTTCTTTATTTATTATATTTCCTAATATCTAATAGTCTGAACGTCTTTACTATGAGTAAGTTCAATTTTTAAATTTAATTTTATTGAGTATGTTGTAACGCAGACACTTCTTTTTCTCTGTTGAAATCAAACTCTTCAGCAACATCTCATACTAAAGATTGTCATAATATCTTTTTAATACCTAATAATGAGCACGTCTTTACTACTGTACTATCAGTATGTATTTTCCTCAAGGCTTACTATAATCATATGTATATAAAATATCATACCTATCCAATACAGCAATTTAAGATTGCAGTAAAAGGGAAAACAATTAAATCCTTTATAACATAACATTTACATCTCTCACTACAAATGCTTGCCTAAAGGACGGTTTATATGTCCTAAATAATAATTGTTTAATAAGCCCGATACGTACATCCCTAAACGTATATAAAGCGTTGTAAACACGTGCCCGTTAAACGGTGTCTGTGTGGGGTGACGTATGATGTTGGCTCAGCTGCACGGCGATGTTCGAAAGGTTCACTTCGCGCCACGGGCCCAGTCTCAAGGTGCTCGTCATGCACGCGCACGTCATCGCCCACCAGACCTTCGCGATGAAGATGCTGCACTGGTGAGTCCTACATTTTTGTTAATGCTGTTTAGTCGTATATAATAAACAAAGAAAACATTAATCATTTCTACAGAATTTGCTGTCACTCGTCGATGCTGCTGCGATATTCTTATATCATTGATTTTTGAAGTGAAAACTTCTTTAGGCGCGTGGGCATTTTTAAACAACAAACAAAAGATTGTATTTTATTTAAAAAAACATTGGACACGCGACTAGTGTTAACGACACATCTGTTAAAGTGAAAACTTTTCTATGCACGTCGGGCATTTCTTGAAATGGGGAAAAAACAATTGAACTGTTACCATTACCGACACCTCTGTATATAAGTTTTCACTTCTGTCGGCACTTCCACTGTTTTTTAGGCATAGGAGGGGGGCAAACGACCAGGCGGGTCACCTGATGGTAAGTGACTACCGCCCATGGACATCTGCAACTGAAGAGTCCCAAGTGCGTTGTCCCACCTCCTAGAAGCAAGTAAAGAATTGCTTTACACTTGTTTTCTGTAATACTGTGGTATCACTCCGGTAGACCCTGCCCCACATTTGCCGAAGCTTGGCTCTCCCACGAAATGTGCTTGGTATATATGGATGATGACTTAACTTTCTAATCCAACATCTAGGGGAAAAAAAGTGAACATTTTAATATAAAACAGTAGTTTAAAAAAAAACTGCTATAATAAGATTTGGACTTTAAAATAATCAAATAAAAAGTAGAAGATTCATACGAAATCTGGACACGACAAAAGCTTTTTAATGGTAAAAAAATTGAAATATTACTACACGCAGGCTTATGTTTTTATGTTGAAGAGTGAAAGATACTAACTAATTTAATAATACATTTGGTTAGGCTGCAAAACTTCGTTAGCCAGGAGCCCAGTCTCCGTCTAGCAGTCAGTCAGGTAGCCCTTGGTGAAGACGCTTGGGGAGCGAACACTTCTGTGGCTGGTGGAGGAGGGGTCGCTTGCGGTGTGATGCAGAACGATTCACGAATGTGGAAAGCCGCCAGAACCGCTTGGCATCGGCTTCTGATTGCCACTACCCTAATGGACTATGCTACAAAAAGGAGCATGGCCATTTTGTTTACCAAAAACTACGGTATGTATTGTAATATATTGTTCTAGACAATTAAATATTAATGATTTAAAATTGTTGAAAGACTACTTGACAGACGCTGCTTTAGAAAACACAATGCAAAAAGAAATATAATGCATATAACAGATGCTCGGAATCCTTCTGACTCCCAGAAATGGCGAAAACTCTCACAAACTTTATCACAATATATTAAAATATATTTTTATTAGACTGCACGATGTCGTAGTGGTCACCTCGCCGCTTCCTACAGCGCTGAGTGTTGAGGGTTCGATCCGCACTTGAGACAACACTTTGTGTTATTCACAAATTGTTGTTCTGAGTTTGGGTGTTTCTTATGTCCGTTTCATGTATGTCTGCACAGGATATATTCCTAGTTAGTCTAGGGTAGGAAATCATAATTATTAACACCCAGTTTGGCCAGGTTTTGGAAACAGGCCTTTTTTTAACACGCAAGCCATCCATTAAGTATTTTACATTATACCCAGGTTCCATACTCAAGGACTTCATACGTGACGATCACGACCACTCGTTCTCAATATCATCGCTGTCGGTCCAGCTGTACACCACGCCGACGTTGGCGCACCATCTTATAGCAAAGCACGACGCTCTGTTCGTAGTGCTGAACACTTTTGTCAGCGAGTGTAATCGACGATGCAATAATGTGAGTACTCTCGATAAATATCACACCTTTTTGTATCCGGTTCCTTATCTCCCGTGTTAATTAAGTGTAATGTTAAAAATTAATTTGTTTAAATTATTTGATTATTATTATATAAAATTTAGAATATACAGTTTACGTTATCTGTTTCCATGACATTAGTGATATAGCCAGTGGTCATACTATTTTTTATATTTGTAACGTTTGTCGTCCATTTCTGGTTTTCTTATAACCCTTAAAACCTTTCACAGGGACGCCTGGAGTTTGACCGCAATCATGTTCCCATGGCGTTCAAACGCGCTCAATTCATTTTGTACGACATCAAGTACCTGCTCGGTTCAGTGCCGCCCACGTTTGACGATGAGCTCCGGAAGGGCTTCATGCACGGCATGTCGTTAATGCTCAACTTGCTCGTCATGATGCAGGGAATGGACTCTGTCGTGAGACAGGTAATTGCTTTGTATTTTCATAGATAAAAAAAATCTTAGCTTTACTAAAAGTTATCGCTCATCAAAGTAACGTCTATCAATGTCAATCAACTCGCAAAAGATACAATAAATAAATAATACCTATTCCACTAATTGCAAATTGATTTTGTGGAATTTATGATAAAAGACTTTTTAAACATACATCTCAGTAGCCAGCACAACCATTTTGGTATTTGAAGGTGTTTTTAACATTCTCATAAATAATTGTGAAACTAAAGGAAAAGTAGCACGTAGCAACAGCTACCTTGCCTTTAGTTTTAGTAGATACCATTTTAGTTTAAGTAGATACAGATAGTATTACAGCAGTTCGCACATACAACCAAAATAACTAAACGAATATAAAAAATGCACTATAAAAATAAGTTTCATAATAGTACCTACTATTTACAATAACATTAAACGAATACTCAGATTGGCCAGCATATGGAATATGAACCTGAATGGGAGTCAGCGTTCAACCTACACGTGAAATTAGCACACAGTATCACGCTATCGCTGGAGTGGTGCGCGGCAGAGAAATCGCTAGCAGCTGCCGTTTACCGCATGGCGCTAAGAAAACACAGCGAGAATTATACACCACCACCTAAAGTCGTTCGAGGTAAAGAATTATAATTACTTTGACAGATAATTAACATTCGTACTAGTGAATTACTTCCCTCGAAATTGAAATTTAAGACTTATTGCATTATATATGTATAAAAATGTTAAGTTGGTTCAAATTTTGACACGACATACAACCCCCTTCAAAAAGTGCTTTTATC
This sequence comes from Arctia plantaginis, assembly GCA_902825455.1. Classification (NCBI taxonomy): domain Eukaryota; kingdom Metazoa; phylum Arthropoda; class Insecta; order Lepidoptera; family Erebidae; genus Arctia; species Arctia plantaginis. Next base: position 2,131,797 of record CADEBD010000226.1, on the reverse strand, counting down.
TTTTTTTTGCGTCAGTTGTTCCTCATTTCTCATCAGTGTAATCGATTGCGGATGCCACAGCGAAATATGGTAGAGTACAGCTATTACTTACTACACATTATGAATAAACCATTTTTACGCATACGCACAGACCGAGATTTTGCTAAAAATATTCGCAATTATTAGAAGCTCAATTGAGATCTGGCTTAAACGAACATTAACTTCATTATTTTTTTCAGAGAATGTTTGTGTTTGTGTGTTTATAGACGATTTCTCTAATTTTGTATATTTCAACATAAAAGTAAAAATGAAACAAAACACTTAAAAGTATTTTGTTTCGAACCTTCTAGAACATTATAATAGTAAAAAGTATTCACAAAGTAGTCACCATCATCATCTTTTTTTTTAAACCGTGAAAAGAGATGGGCGAGCAGAGCGCGTCCGTGATCCCATACGACGTGTCGAGCGAGCCCGTGTCCATCCACCGGCCGCTGTCGCGCTACATCGCCGGCCTGCACCTGCTGCTGCACCAGCACGGCCTGTCCTACCACTCGCGCGAGTTCGACCGCCAGGACAAGCCCAAGCCTACGCCTGAGGAACTTATCGGTAAGAAAACCTTCTTGGATTACATTTGATAGATGCGTCACTGTTTTCTTAACGCAAACGGTCTATAGTTTGATCTTCGTCATATCTATGGGTATATTTTAACTATTTCTTAGTCTCATTAGGATTTCAGGGTTATAAAAGTACTAGCTTTTACCCGAAGAAATTAGAAATGAAACTATATTAAATATATATATAAATAGATTAAAACAATTACTACTACAAAAATACTATTACAGCATCAATGAATACCTGAGTGGAGAAAAACGACTGTAGTTGAAAAAAAATCGCAATCAATAAATTAAGCATGCACATAAAAAACTGAAGTATAATTATTATTGTTAGTTTGTATTATCTATCCCTCTCTCATCTATTGGTGTGCCCGACAGGGTCCATGGTGATCTGTTCTTATATTTAAGTTACCATCTAAGTAAACATTGTGGAATGCAATAAATATATTGAGTATTGAATATTCAAATGTACAAGCAACCCTCGCACCCTGTCCAATTACGATAATTTCTTAGAACCTGATGTCAGGGTGCGAGTCTTGGTTGAGACATCACTGTTTTCCTAACGCGAATGGACTATAAGAGCTTTGCTCAAATTTGTTATAATTTCATTGCCCACAGAACCTGTGCTCCAGACCATGGCGATGATAGGACAAGTTCACGCAGGCATGTGGCGCCGCAATGGGTTCGCGCTCATCAACCAGCTCTACTTCTACCAAAATGTCAAATGCCGCGCTGAGATGTTGGACAGAGATGTTGTCATGTTACAGGTATGTCACTTTATTCAGGTATCCTTCGGGTACAGTACTCGTTTTATGTATGAGAGTCATCTACCCTATATCCTTTTCTGATTATATTATGATCTTTCGAGTAGTTTTGCAATGACCGACCAAAGAAACAAACTTGCATTCCCATTTATAAAATATCTAGTTTAGAGTAATGCAAGAAATTTATCTAAGTACAAATTCAATAATATCTTTTGTTTCGGTAACGTTGATTAATATAATATGTGTATGTATTTTTAGCATTACTACTTGTATCACTCTTGTAGCAAAGATTTATTAATTATTTTGACAAAGAAAACCAAAGATACCATACATCTTGCGTCGATAATGTTGAAGTCACGTTCAGTAATAATTGATGCATGAGTACTTAAAACTTCCTTCAGGTCGGCGCATCTCTTCTCGAAAGCAACGAGTTCATAATTCACGTACTAAACAAGTTCAACCTACTGGAGTGGACGTCTTCGAATTTCGAACGGCACAGCATAGAAGATGACACTCTGAGACACACCATCAGTATGGTCGAGGAGTTCTTGGGACTACTGATTACAAGTAAGCTTCTTAAAATGAATTTTCAGATTTGTTTCTTGTTCACAGTTGCTTTTAGCAGTATGAAAACACAAAACTAATAGCTTAATCACTAATGCAAAAATTTGTATTGGTACCAACTGGATTTATTTATTTGTTAAAATAAAATATTATGTATCCAAATTGTATGAATCTGAGGTACCTTTTCTATACATAGTTCGGAATTTTAACTCTTATACACGCTAAATATCAAACTCGATGTTTTATATGGTCATTAATAGTGGGAGATGCATTGCAAAAATTATGCGAATAAAACTAAAAAACATGAGCTGTCGCGGTATGTTATCGATAATATTTTATAGAAATAATGAGTATAAAAGGTAAGGTTATGAAAGGAAATAATAAATATAGCACAATGAAAAATAAAATATTCAGAATGGCATCACTTCGCATTACATGTTACATAAATACTATCACATAGCAAGTCGACGAATAGCGTGGCGCTGCGACAATAGACGGTATGACCCTCCGCATTAGATGTTTCACATCAAAACTATAAAGATACAGTATATATATATTTTTTTTTTTTGATAAATGGAAATGAAAACACAAAGAATCCTATTGTAATCCGTTCAGTAGTTATTAGAACAAGTCTGTACTTGTCTCAGTATCCATCCTGATATCAGATTGCGTTCTGTAAAACTTGATTTCTTGATAAGGATTAACCAAAAAATATTTTATCATTGTTTCCAGTTGTCGGTTCCCGATATGTGCCAGGAGTTGGAGAAGTAACCAATGAAGACAGAACAAAGAAGGAGATCATACAGATGCTCTGTTACAAACCGATGCCACACTCTGAACTTAATAGGTAATATACAAATGTCATATACTTTATTATCAGGACGTCAACATAATAACCTCTGAAGGAAAAATTTAAAAAAATCCAAATCAGTTCACAAATGGAATAAGGGACATGGAACTGAGTTCTGACCTAATAAACATGAAAATGCAGCCGAGTTAAGCACCTCCTTTGAAGTCGGATTAAAAGTGTTTTTCTTACTGTAACAGTATGATCTGAATAAATGTCTGATGGTATGTCTAACTATGGTATGAATAAATGACGGTATGTCGTTACTAAAAGTATTTTTTACTGAATGTAGTTATTTTATGTGAAAAAAAATGTAATAAAAGTATAGTGCACCTTATCATTCATTTCATCACACCACGCTCAGGTAGACTAGTAGAGAATACCAATGGTATTAAGTCCAAGATTGTATTTTTTGTGCATAATATAAATAAATATATTTACAGATCACTCCCAGAAGATCAACTCCATGAGACAGGACTAGAAGCAGTAATCCACGAAGTGGCCGACTTCATTAAGCCTACGGGCGGGAACAACCGCGGCGTTTACAAACTCAAACCACATCTTTATGACGAATACGACACTTTCTTCTACCACTACACCAGAGAGGAGCTGTCCAGGAGTGAGGAGGAACAGAGGACTAGGAGGAAGAATGCTGGTTAGAATTAAAATTGAATTTATTAATAAAATATATGAAGTATAGGATGTAGGTTGTGTCTCTTTCTCTGCCATAGATTTTTAAGACAACTTTCCTTCTAGAATTTTATGTGCATATAGTAAACTAGCTTCTGCCCGTGGCTCGTGGTTATTGATTCCCCGTAAAAACTTCCACCACCCTTTTCAGCCCATTATAAGATGATTTCATTAATAAAAAGTAACCTATGTCCTTTCCTGGGATTCGGACGAGCTCTGTACTAAATATCATCTAAATCGGTTCAGCAGCTTAAGCATGACTTTTCACGATTAAACCGTTGAACCGATTTAGATGATATTTAGTATGAAGATACTTTGATTCTTAAGGAAAGACATAGGCTACCTTTACTACTTCCAGACAGACACACTTTCGAATTTATAATATTAGTATGGATTGACTGCACGGATGGTGTAGTGGTTTAAGCGGTTGCGGTTTCATGGGTTCGATCCCCCACATGGGACAACACTTTGTGTGATACACAAAGTTCAGAGTTTGGGTGTTCTTTGTGTCCGTTTCATGTATGTTTGTAAACACAGCAAAGTGCGGGACTCGACTTAAAACAAAAAAAAAATTATTAGATTTAAGGTTACATGCGGTACTCGGTTTATTCTCTGTTTTTAAATTATTTTATTGTTTATAGTTCATAAGTTCTTGGCACATGCCTAAGTTGCAAAATACACAACATGCTTTATGCATATCGTTTTCTTAATATACGAACATTCATACATTGCATCATATCCGAGTGTATCGAACGCCCATATTTTGGCGAATATTTTTTTAGTCTCAGTCGGTTAACAAAAGAGTGGTTTACGAGTGCGGTGTGTTGGTGTCAGGGCTGGCGGAGTGCTGCCCGCCGCCGCCGCTGCCCCGGCTGGCGCCGCCGTTCCGCCTGCTCGCCAACCTGCTGCAGAGCGACGCGGCGCAGCACGTACTGCGCGTCGTGCTGAGCCGCGCGCTCGACCTGCGCGCGCGCTCCTTCTCCGAGACGCAAGTGCACAAGGTACCGCTCCGCCTCACTGTGCTATACCCTTTTTTTTTTTTTCGTGCGGAAATCCCCTCGGATACCACCTATCGGTGGCATGTCGGACTCGAACAGACTAAAACCGCACGCCGTCTCTGATACTAATAGCCGGGGAACCAGGTATACCCTAGAAATTAAGTCCCCGGTGCACTGTGCTACACCCTATGGTCAAACTCGAAACGAAACGTTCCTCGTGAACTTGTATAAAATTATTAGTCATCTGGCAAAATCTAAATTAACAATATTTACTTCCTGAGAACTGAGTGTTTGCCGCTAAATTAATAAACTTACCTAATATGGTAAATGAGGTTATACAAGCTTCTTTTAATCGACGTCTTTCAATTTGAATATACTGACTGCACGGATGGCGTAGGGTTTTAAGCGATCGCCACGCCGCTTCCTATTACGCTGAGTGATGTGGGTTCGATCCCCACATTGGACGACACTTTGTGTGACCCACAAATATAGTTCTGAGTCTAGGTCTTCTTTGTGTCCATTTCATGTATGTTTGTAAAGTCACAGGACACAGGATATATTCCTAGTGCGAGAGTTGTCTTTAAAAAAAAAAGAAAATACACATACAGTACATATACTCACAGTTTTCGCCTATTGAGGTAATTAAAGACGACTGCTAGACACCTGCTGCTCATAATACTACATTTGATCATAATATATTACATTCATACATAATATATTTACATTCGTTTAAAACAAATCTTGTATAGTAAAAAGCAAGTATGCCCTTTTAAAATATATCGTGGCACATATACTGTTTTAGGCTCTACATTTGATGGGCTACGCACTCCGTGATGAGGAGAGCGGCCACTACGAGTTTCTAGCTTTCGCAGAGAGTGCGGCCCGCGGTGGTCTTATGGGGCTGCTGCAGAAGCTCACTACCAGCCCCAGGGTCGACGCACATCGACAACTTGCCAAATGGGTTCTCGCCAAAATGAAGTGAGTCTCAATTCAATTCAATTCAATTTATTTGCGATAATATGGGTTATACAAAAAGAAAAAAACAGGTGGAAAAGATACAGCTAGTTTCACCATATTAAGCCGAATGTCACAGCATGCAAAAATTAACAATAATTATTGATTATAACAAAATAATATCCATTACTGTCATTTTCTAAATAATAATACAGTTCTTAAGTTAAATAATACATAATAAACAAATAATAATAAATACAAACTATAATATGTCAAATTAATACGTCAAAATTTCTGTACTGATGTATGTCAAAGGAAGATGTAAGTAGTGCATTATTTACATCATTCTACATTCTACATATTATCTTCCATGTATTCTTTTACCGAATAATAAGTTTTACCAACTAGAATAGCATGTAACTTTTTCTTAAATAAAATTAAGTTCTTTTCATTTTTCAAATCTGATGGTATCTTATTATATATTTTTGGGCCCATGCAGAATATACTTTTATGAAGTAGTGCAGTTTTAGATGGTCTAATGCATAATTTGTTAATATGACGTTGCCTTGTACGGTGTTCAAATAAATGTAAATTACACTTAATAAATATAGCTGTTTCGTATACATATAAACAAGGTAAAGTTAGAATATTTAGCTTTCTAAATAAAGGTTTACATGAATCTGTTTGCTTAAGACAGGAAATAGCTCTAATACACCGTTTTTGTGCTCTGAACACACAGTCCGCATTGGTGGAGTTACCCCACAGTATAACACCGTAGCGAAGAGTAGACGATACATATCCGTGGTACGATGTTAAGGCAGTATAAATGTCGACAACTTTAATGAGGTTTCTTAAAGCAAACGAATAACTATTTAATATCTCGGCACATACATATAATTATGAACCACATAATATTTTTCAACATCACCGGAAGGTTGATTGGCAGAGAATGCCCTGGGCATTAAGTCTGCCTGTGTACAACCTATGCTTTAAGTTATTATCAATAAATAAAAAATGTACATTAATATTCCAGATCCCTTCTTGGACAAAACGATGAACATTTGGGCGATGGTGAAAGCATGGAGACAGATTCGGAGGAGAAGCCCAGCTCAGATGCAGCAGCTGGTTAGAATATTTGAATTTAGTTTAATTTTTGTGAAGAAATTATGCTAAATAATCTATATTTTTAATATGAGTTCCATACTGTTTTTTGGCATAAACAAGTTATGTTAGGTTATTGGATTTCTTATGTTTAAAATTGTTAATAATTTACTAGAAGCAGAGAAATCGCGGCGAGCTAAGCTAGCGGCAGAACGTCGAGCAAAATTAATGGCACAGATGCAGACTCAGATGAATAACTTCATATCCAATAATGCAACACTCTTTGAGGAAACGACTACTGAGGTAGGTAAAGCCTCTCAGAGGCACAGACACTGAGTAGAACTAGTATGAGTAGTACTAGAATTAAAATGATAAAACTTAAGGCTATAAATGTCTCATGTCAAAAAATTGTGGTGTACAGGTAACAGCAGAGGAACAAGAGCTTCGTCCGTTGTACTGCGGCTCGGCGCTCGGAGTTTGGGGCGGCGGGGTCCCGGAGCCGACACGCGTTTGCATCTTGTGTCAGGAGGAAGTAAGTACTCGTCGTGATGTAGATCGTGTTCCAGTTTCCATAGTATAACGTATATCCTGCAATAATCATAATATAGACTGACAGAGACAAGTAAATAAATACAATTTTAACTTTATAATATATGAATATATAACTAACGATAGTGCATTTTTCAGGGGCGCGTGGATGGGAAAACCGAGCCCATGGTGCTGGTGGCGTTCGTGCAGCAGTCGTCGGTGCTGAACCGGCTGCGGCGCGGCGGCTGCGGCCGCATCCCCGAGGCGTGGCGCGCGTCCTGGCTGCCGGCCGGCCTCGGCCTCCAGCCGCACGTGTCCAGCTGCGGACACGCGCTGCACGCCGCCTGCTGGCGGAACTACGTCGACAACGTGCAGGACAAGGAGAACAGGAGGTCACTGCGCCACTTGCCTTACTACTTCGATCATTTTTAGTGATTCAAGTGATAAAGATTAAATCTATATGGCATAAAAGAAAACCATTCAAAGTTCCTCCGATCGTTTTATCTAACCGATTTTCTAAAACTCATTTTTCATCAAGTATTAAAAATCACCTAAATTCCTTCTCGAGTCATTCTCTAATATCATTTTCGCTAGCTTTCTTTCTCTATATTACCAGATTTCACCTTTTTTATTTTTTTTCTGTGCGAAAATCCCCTCGGATACCACCCACCGGTGGCAATGTCGAACTCGAACCGGCCAAAAACCGCACACCGTCTCGGTTACCGGTAGCCAAGGAACCAGGTGTACCCTAGAAAGTAAATTTCTGATACCCCGACGTACCTCGGGCAGTCTACGGCGTTTAGATCCTGTGTGGGTGCCCCCATGTTCCCTTTATGCTCCCGAAAAGGCGCTCGCGTGCCGCAGCGCGTCACACCGCCACGGTGGTCTCACCTGTCACCTGTCAGGCGTGTCCAGATTTTACCTAAAAATAAGAAATAAATAAAAAAGATTCGAAAAACTTTCACCGAAACGAGCTCTATAGTTTAAGCGAAAGCTTAACTTAACCTTCAATCGATTGAATTGAAAAGGACACCCCTTAATAAAATACCTTGTGAAATTGTGTTATATTAATGTCAATTTCAATAACGGAAGTTTTATAAAAAAAAACAACTAGGTGCATACTAACTGGACTGGAAGACTGGATGACGTAGTGATTTGTGTAACGGACTGCTATTCCAAAGTCAAACATTTGTGTGCATGAACATTTAATGTTTGATTTGGTCTGGATGTTTCTATGTATAATAAGTATGTATTTACAAAAAAGTATTTATATCAGTTGTCTAATAGTCATAGTACAAGCTCTGCTTAGTTTGAGACTAGATGGCGCTTTGTGAATGTGGTAGAATATTATATTTAAAAAAAAACTCACACACTTTTCAGGCCTTACCGGGGCAGACAACCAGCTGCCTTCGACGTGGAAAAAAAAGAATATCTGTGCCCTCTTTGCGAACGGCTATGCAACACGGCTCTCCCGTTACTGTCCGCACCATCTCTTCCTGTGGGCGCACCACCCCTACTGTCTGAAGAAATGTATAACGAATCAGTCAATATGATTTTGAAACTGAAGCACCAAGTTAGCTCTGAAGCTATTCACATATGTACCGAGTTCTGCGAAGAAATGCACTGCCAGGCCAGGGCTCGCAGCGTGGGCGCCATGTCCTCGGACATGGAAGATGGAGAGTCGGCTGATGAATCAGAGGTGTACGTGTCGACACATGCCGAAAACCTACTGTCTGGAGAATTCTTAGCGCACTTTGAAGGGGAGATTCCGGCGTATCATGAAATGACTAAAACGTTGATTGAAGATTTTGCTAATGTAAGTGTTACTATTAAAATAACCTTATAGATAACCTATTGTTGCGTGTTTCTAACTTTTGAAAATGACGAACTTCCATATAACCATTCATCCCTTTGGGGGTAACATTGCCGAAAATTCTTTATTACTCGGTGCTTGTTGTAAGCACCCACTAAGAATGAATTTTCAGATGCATTAGCTGAAAAAAAATCCAGTTTGTAGCCCCAGCTGTTTAGGCTATGTGTTGATGAATCAAGTCTGTCAGGGCAAGTAATTTTATATGTATTAGACCATAGTTAGACTTCAATCATGTAAGTCATTTGACAGAATCAATCAACTAGCCGGGTCGGTAACAACACAGAGCGAGGCATTTGCCGCTCGAAGCAGCTCGACCTGTGTAGATGAGGCACCGAGGCTCGGTTATTTGTTTTGCCGAACTAAACATAAGTTTAGTATCTAGTTGGCGTCTATATGGTGGAAGCACTTAACCTGCGGAGATTTATCCCTATTCAACTTACCGTGCTAATTATGTAGACAACTTGGGATTGTCACAACACTAAAACTTGCCTTTTTCTTTTCAGATTCTTCCAATCACCGAGTATGGTGGTATGGTGTCTAGCGCTGCTCTTTACAGAGCCACCTCATACACAGTAATTAGTACAAACGCAGTGCTACAAGCTGAAAACAGGCCTTTATTGGGCGACCTCCCCGCTAGACACAAGGACACTCTTCAGGCTCTCATTCGTCTAGCTGCAGCAATACCTGCTGTCTGGGCCTCGCCTAAGCATCTCGCCCATCACGCATTAAGTTCTCTCAATACGTTGGAGTGTACTTCACCCTTAACACATGAGCCCTTCGGCACTTTAGTGTCGTTAGTACTTACAGCTCCCTCATTGTTCTGTAAAGTCGCCGGTCCGGCTCGACCCAACAATCTAGCCCGACAAATATCTTTGCAGTGCTTTAGAGCCAATTTAACAAGAGCTTTACTAGTCGCCGATCTGTCTAGCTGCAAGAGTGTACCTATGGAAGAGCAAGGGGATTATAAAAACTCTTCAGAATTGGATTCTTTACTGCCTTTCATAAAAGAACTTCGAAAAGGTGTATTAGAAGAGAATTTGAACCCTGTAGAAGTATGGGCGAAGATAAAAAGTCAATGTCACGCCTTTTTGAGATGTTGTTGCTTATTCTTCTTCTTCTTGAGTGACATAAACCCACCTTCAGAATTGACAGTTGTAGGTGGTGATACTTGGGACACGATGTGCGGATACCTTGGTCTCCCTTCATCATATAAGGAATTAATAGACATGTATTCAACGAAGAAGAAGATTACTGAGTGGGTGGGCTTATCATCTGAATGGTTTAACGGAGAGATACCAGCACGTGTAGTAACTGATCCTGATGAACCACCTCGACTGATCCCGTTGCCTGATGATTTCTCAGAGTTGATGAATATAGTATCCGAGTTCTCTTGTCCCAATTCTGAGAGGGAAGACAGTAAGAAGCCAACGATGTGCTTGGTGTGTGGACAGATTCTTTGCTCGCAGAGTTATTGCTGCCAAGCTGATATACCAAAGGTGAGTTTTATAATTCCTATAAATTCTTAACTTAAAAATTATATATGTCGTGAAACTACTAATCATAAAGCCAAAAAAATTCTGATTCTGATTTAGCGACTGGGGAATTTTTGTTTTTGAGGAATTACAATTGACGTAGTTTTTGCATTTGGGTTGGCGGCCCATAGATAATTGTTAAAATCTGTCTACAATTTATTTATTATTTATAGTACATAATAAATTTAAATGCTTAAATTTTCTAGGAATAATCAATACTCGTTAATTGCTTCTTGCCTTAAGGTAATTGGTCATTCAAAACCTTATTTTTGAGCCCAAGACGTAGAAGTTTTAAATTTCGGGTTAAAAAGACTGACTTTTTTAAAATCCTAGTGACCCCCTTATCGCGGTAGCGCACTCGTAGCTAGTGCAGAGTGAGCGACTTACAAGTTTCGCGAACGGTAAACTTATGATTCGTAAGGCTCGGTCTGAGCGGTCCCAAGAATCGGTCGGAGATCTCGACAAAAGGATACGCACGTTATCACCGTACCTAGACTTCATAGATGTTAAACGTGAGTCAGGTGCTATAGTCGTAGAGCGCAAGTAGCGTGAGGTAAAGCCGTCCCGTTTCCGTCAGGCGGGGCTGCGCGGCGAGACGACGCGCGTGGGGGCGGTGGTGGCGCACTGCGTGCAGTGCGGGGGCGGCGCCGGCGCGTTCCTGCGCGTGCGCGAGTGCGAGCTGCTGCTGCTGGCGGCGCCCGCGCGCGGCGCCAAGCTGCCCGCGCCCTTCCTCGACTCGTACGGCGAGACCGACCAGGTACCTACAGCTTTTATATTGTTTCGTCTTTACGCTACCTACTCATCATTTTTTTTTACCTTTTGTAATATTATACGAGGAAATATTCGCTGTGTAGATCGATGCACTTTTGTAAACGTTGGAACCGATTTTCGTAACATTTTCCGTGTGCATTACCCCAGCAAAATAATGTCGAAAATGGTCATTTAAACTTTATAGATAATTAGTTGCTCCCCTTCTGTAATTGTTAAGCACATTTTTAAATTTGTTTCACTTAAACTTTTTTAGTTGTTTCAAAAAAACATTTCCTGCTGGAGTAACGTTTGAAACGTTACCGCAGCCAGACATTTTCTTTTTTAATTGTAATATTGAAATAAATTTTAGCTAGATAATTAGTTATCTGGACTAGGTAAATGTTACAACTTATTTGGTATTTGTATTTTCTTCGGTTGCGAAGTTATTCGAAATCCTGCTGGAGTAACGTTTGTTGGTTTGCTGGATCTCTGAAACGGGTAAGCGGATTGTAACCATCTTTTGTACATAACTTCTTAAGGATTAGTTTTAATTTGTTCGACAATAAAATAATAAAAAAATGGACCGTTCAAAAATTATTTAGGTAAGTATGAAAACACTTCAATACGTCCTAACACTTTAAATCACGGCGTTGACACTTCATACATTGGCTTTTGACTCTAGGAGCTTGGGTATTCATAACGTAACCCCAGCAGAGGCCGCTAGTATGGGCCGATGACAGAACTGTCATGTGTATATGTCACAAATTTAAATGTCAAATAGTCTGTTACAGTTTTGAAGTTGATCGAAAGGTTTTGCGTTGATTAATTTCCGTAGCTTATTCTCTCAGTATTTAAAACTGTGATTACTAATATAAGTGCATTTGTTGTATAGAATATTTCAAAAATGCCGTTTATTTCATGCTGTATATCGTGTCAGAAGACGAAATACGATGTTACTTTGTTTCGATTCCCTCGAAATGAAACATTACAGCAAATATGGCTTAAACAAGTAGCACCTCATTATCAACAAGCCAAGCAGCTAACTCCGCAACAATTGATAGAAAGAAAAATTTGTATAAGGCACTGAACAAAATTTTTTATTGGAAATAAAAGGCTATATAATGCTAGCTCTACATTAATGTCTGAAGAAGAAATAACAACAAGAATACCAACAAATCCTGTGAATATAGAAGGTTAGTGAGTGGTTAAAATAATTGGTCATTGTATTTAAATTAATATGATGTGTTAAAGTTTGTGTGTAAAAGTAGTTTATAATTTACCAAGAGCTCTAGTTATGTTACAGAATGATTTTTGTTATATACCTCGCTGTTTTTAAATTTCAGTTGAAAGTGATCACACATATGCCAAATTAACTACTACATTAGATCACAATTATTGTAAGGGGCCCTTAATGAATACGACTTGTGCACAGCCAAAAAAAGTTCCTTTTGAAACAAATTAAAGGTTGGGCTCAGTTGATCAAATTGAAGCCCTCAACATCGATGGAAAATATCACAACAAGAGGTAAGATAAATTAACATATTTTTAGAATCACATGCTTTGTTATCTATTTAGTAAAAGAACTTTGTTCAGTATTAAGGCAGCTTTTGAACTAGAAAGTTTCCTACTACTACTACAAATAACTACATAACTGTATATGTGATACAAGTATACACTCCATTCAAGAGTACAACTGAAAACCCTATGTGGTTTTTTCCAAAGCCATATCATAATACAAAAATGTATTATTGACTAGTTTAAAACTATTATATAGCTATTAAAGCAAGTATTGAACAATTTTGGACAAAAATAATCCTTTAAGTTTCAGGTGTAAAAGTAATAGTAAATGGTTTTTTGCAGTTAAGCAACAATAAAACACTACAGTTTTTATTGCTGTAGTAGTCCAAACAATAATTTTGTTTTTTTTGTAGGTCATCAAGCAGATGGAAGCCTGGTTAGCAGCACTGTAAGAAACACAGCGGATGCAGTTGAATTCTTTGACAAATTGTTTGATAGTTGCAATGGATCAAGAGGAGGCCAAGCTCCCAGAAATTGAGGGGCCCTGTGAAACTTAATTCACCACATGCAGTATTTTGGGCTGATGCAATTAAAACTATTAAAATTTATATATATATTAATCATGCTAGCAGAACACAAAAAAATTAAAAATGTTCCCACATTGGATAATGTGATGACAACCTTAGAAAGCCATTTAAGGTTAAAAGATGTCTTGTTTTCTAAAAAAGTTTTGTTCTATCATACAAGTAATTTCAACCAAGATCCCCTGAAAAACTTTTTTGGTAAAATAAGATCTCACAATTATGAAATAATAATCCAGATACATACACATTCGAAAACTCTTTCAAATCCTTGATTATGACCAATATGCTAAGTATTCATTCTAATTATGCAAATTGTGAGGATGATGTAGGGGCAACAATATTAAATCTAAAGTAATTGTTGTCCCCATGTCATTCATACCAAGCAACCACGATTGTAGAAAAAGAGCCAAATATTGTACAGAAGAATGCTGCAATATCAACTTCTTCTACTTTCATACAGGTTACATAATCAATAATGTAAGGGGTTTAAATGTATTAAATGCAAAAAAAAACAATGATTACAAAGGAGTTGACAAATGTGCATGAATTAACTTTGTATAGAGAACGAAAAAGTTTAAAAAACAAAAACTTAAAGTATCCCTGTACCCAATTATTGTAGCATTTTCTCAATTAATCAATGCAATAAACTAATACTTGGAACATAACTGCAATAAAAAATACGTATACAAGAATGTCAGACAAAAATATTTAGAAGAAATAAATTTGGAATGGTTGGGCTGTTCTTCCCATAAAGATCTATTAAAAGAACATTTTATTAAGATCATAACACGATTACAAATTTTTAATTGGTGCCGAGGCATCAACTTAATTTTGGGTGGAACAGTTCAAAGAAAGGTAAAATAGGCAAATTTAAGTACAGTTCAAAAATTAGACTACAACAAGTTTATGAAAAGCAGGAAATATAAGATTAAAAACTAAAAGTTGTTTCAATTTTTGTACCTTTTTAAAAATGATAAGAATAAAAAATAAGACTAATTTCAAAATGAGGGAAACCGACTTTTCGCATCACTATTTTATCGATATCGATACGACGATTTTGATGGTATGCACTGGCCTACGTTCGGCTCACTAGCGCCCCTAGCGGATCATCGTCATGAAGACTCAAACTCATATGAAATGACGTTTGTTCAGGAGGTGTCTTATCTGTACTATGTACATATCTCTTAATCTGTGCTTTAAATAAGACCTCTAAAGACTTACTCGAAACGTTATTCTATTGCTTGTAACTACCTTCAAATGTATACGAATTTTCGTAAGAATACTGTAAGTGACTAAAAAGTTATGATGAAATGTAGCTCTCCACGTTCACGATCACAATGTGTGCGACCTTTTTTGGCCACCGATAAACCTGTGTGTGGATATATAAACTGAATGTTATGCCAATAATTAGTTGTTTAGTTCAGTTGTCTACCTGTAAAATTTCAGCGTAGTACATATAATAATTTACGAGATAATTAAATAAAAGTCATTAGAAGGTGCAAGACCGTGGTAACTCGACCATGTTTAGGTGGTTACAAAAAAGCGATCACCCAGTACATTGTGCTGGCTTTTAAAATATGTAGGATATTATTTGGAAGTTTACTACGGATATGTACATAAGTGTTACAAAAAACTACATGTTTTTTAAATATTTTTTATTTAGGATTGTTTATTGCATAATTTGTAATCAGCCGGGAGATTAGGTATTGTTTTGAATGCTTTTGTTTTCTCGTAATGTTTAGGTGAATTGTTTATAGTTGTTCATAGAATAAGTACCTGCGTAGTATTTGTTAATTGAAGTTTAATTTTAGGGTAGGTATAGGTAATTTAAGAAATATGAAATGAAATGATAAGTTTTGAAGAGTGTAACGTATGCGTTGTAAATAGGTATTTTGTGAATAGATGGGGATTTTTTTAAGTGATGAATCGACTTAGGCTAGCATATCGCGAACAAACTCTGTATTGCATTATTTCTGTAATAATGTTGGAGAAAATAAAATATTTGATCACAAAATCGCGGTGAGTTAAATTATAATAAAATAAATTATTTATGTAAAATTAGTAATAAGTGATATACCTACCTAAAAGTTATGATCGTTTTTAATTTGTTCACCCTGAACGAAATTTCAATATTAGCATTAGTAATTAATATCCTAAGACAAGAATTGACAATTACTTAAATTGAATCGAATTAGCATTAATGCCTATTATTAGTAATTAGGTACACACATATTGAAGAACTCTCAAGAATACGATAAATATTTGCAAAAATAGGAAGCGCACACGTACTTTACAACACGTATATTATCTGCTTAAGGGTCAAGTTTAGTGCACTAGATGCAAAAGGCAAACAATGAAGTATCCCTTCGCCCCTCCCCCTCCCGCGTTCTAGCGAAGGATGTATTATCAGCGATTCTTGATTGACAAATATTATCTGACCAATAATTTTATCTATAAAAATGTATCACTTTCACTCGATAAATTAAATTACCGTTATTATATCAAAATATCATTCAACAACTGTTCGTTTTTAACAGAAATCAACAGTCACGGGCTCAACGCTTAACGGTAGGTACATAGGTATAGATAATTCTCGGTTCTAGGTATAGACCACAGAACAATATTACCTACTCTTACGAGGTATACGACTGTTGGGCGATGCAATGTTGATGCATTCTAATTTACAACTGTATTCTTCTACTATTCGGTCTATTTTAACTTATTGTAGATGACTTGTTGCTTTATATATTTTGATGCATTCAAGTCTAAGCTCTATACACCCCAAAATAAAATACAATTACTTTAGTGTTATTTCTTTACAAAAAAAAATCAAAGATATGAAACGATTTCTTATTGGTTTAAATTTTCGTTTTATTGCAGTCAGGTGAATCGTTCATACATGTATCTACATATTTATAATTTTAGCGGACCAGTGCAGATTTTCTGTTGATTGTAGCTCCGGTAGTAAAAAAGACTAAATAAATTTTAAGTAAAGAAACAAGTGCTTAAGATCAATTAGGGAAAAAAAACAAAATAAATAATAGGTAATAATTAGACTTGCAACGAATAGTATATTCGGCAGTATACCGAATACCGAATATTCGGCGAGGCCCCTGACCGAATAGCCGAATATTAGGCAAAAGTATTCGGCTGGATTTTAGCGCCAAAAACTTGTACAGACGTGAATTAAATTATGTACCTGTTTTATGTACCAATGACTACTTAATAAATGATTATAAAAGAAATGAGAACCTTACCCTTCTAAATGTTGATTACCACAATAATTCAAATACATAGAATCCTCCATTTTTCCTATTCAGAAGATGATTATGTAGCTGTGTTATGCACCAATGACTACTTAAATGATTATAACAGAAATGAAAATATGAATATATACGTAATCAATCGATTTTAATTTTTCATTTTACCAATTATTTCTCAATGACAAAATATATTATTTAAGTATTCGGTATTCGGCCGAATAATATGTAGATATTCGGTATTCGGCCGAATATAATAAAAGCAGCCGAATAGGCCGAATACCGAATAGTAACCGAATATTCGTTGCAAGTCTAGTAATAATAATGAATAAATATTGAATGTATTTAACACTGTACGCAACTGTACCGAAATCGTAAGGTGTATTACACTAAACATTTTAAAAGACAGCGCAATGTACTGGGTGATCGCTTTTTTGTAACCACCTAAACATGGTCGGATTACCACGGACTTGCACCTTCTAATGACTTTTATTTAATTATCTCGTAAATTATTATATGTACGACGCTGAAATTCTACAGGTAGATAACTGAACTAAAAAACTAATTATTGGCATAACATTCAGTTTATATATCCACACACAGGTTTATCGGTGGCTAAAAAAGGCCGCACTCATTGTGATCGTGAACGTGGAGAGCTACATTTCATCATAACTTTTTAGTCACTTACAGTATTCTTACGAAAATTCGTATACATTTGAAGGTAGTTACAAGCAATAGAATAACGTTTCAAGTAAGTCTTTAGAGGTCTTATTTAAAGTGTTAGGACGTATTGAAGTGTTTTCATACTTACCTAAATAATTTTTAAACGGTCCATTATTTTTGTTATTTTATTGTCGAACAAATTAAAACTAATCCTTAAGAAGTTATGTACAAAAGATGGTTACAATCCGCTTACCCGTTTCAGAGATCCAGCAAACCCACAAACGTTACTCCAGCAGGATTTCGAATAACTTCGCAGCCGAAGAAAATACAAATACCAAATAAGTTGTAACATTTACCTAGTCCAGATAACTAATTATCTAGCTAAAATTTATTTCAATTATACCAATTAAAAAAGAAAATGTCTGGCTGCGGTAACGTTTCAAACGTTACCCCAGCAGGAAATGTTTTTTTGTAATAACTAAAAAAGTTTAAGTGAAACAAATTTAAAAATGTGCCTAACAATTACAGAAGGGGAGCAACTAATTATCTATAAAGTTTAAATGACAATTTTCGACATTATTTTGCTGGGGTAACGCACACACATTTTCCATTCTGATTATCTCATCTCCAAAATGTGTCTTTTGGAACGCATCGACGGCCTCTTCACGATTTACAAAACTTTGACTACGTAATTTATTCTTCACGGTTGGGAATGAACAGAAGTCGTCGGGGCCGAGTCACCGTACGGCGGATGACCTGTTAATTTGATCTTTCGATCTTCCAAATACTGAGTTGTTTCGGCCGATGTGTGGTAGCTAGCATTGGCAAGATGACGAAGGATTCTGCGTTGTCGGTTATTCTTTCTTATTTCTTCAAAGACTTCTGGCAAACAAATGCTCGTGTACAATTCAGTATTAACCGTTTTACGATCCTCTAGTGGCGCTGTAACCACAAGTCCATTTATACCAAAAAACAAGCGAATATTTGCTTCAAAGTGCTTTTAAAACGAATGATTTTTGTTGAGTTTGGCACATCTTGTAACACCCAAACCGTTGATTTGTTTACGTTTCAGGATCATACGCATATATCCAAGATTCATGACCTGTGTAAATGTTATAGACAGCTTTTGACGCACTCTGATTGTACTTTTGTAACATTTTTTTGTAAAACATAGCACGAAAATTGTCACGAGTTAAATACATAGTGATAAAGACACGCAATTTTCAAAATGACGCCACAAATTAATAACAGATGACAGCTACATGAAACAAATTGTATTCTTCAGCCAAAGAGTTCCATTTTTAAATTTTATAATTACTTTTTTAATATTAATAACTAGCCACTTCCGGATACATAAATAGCAGCCCTCGTAGTCCATATTCGAGTGATAATCTAGACTTGCCGATTAAATTTTTACTGCTTTAGGATAAATATGGTTGTTCGCCATAACTCTACGGGTTGTACAGCTCGATCGCTGATGTTTCAGGGTCTGCGTCGCGGGAACCCTCTCACCCTTTGCCCGGAGCGGTACGAGCAGCTCCGCATGCTGTGGCTGAGTCACGGCCTACACGAGCGCATCGCGCGGTCCCTCGACACGAGCGTCCTGGTTATCACCACTTGGCAGAACTTGTGACGCGCCGCGGCAGAACCCGTGTACGCACCAGCTCATCTCTTTCTCACACTTGAACATGTAGAATCCTTGGCTAAAAATTGTATACAAAAATAAGGATACTCGGATGGAATTTCAAAATATCCTTAAACATTTTTTTTGATGATATGTTTTGAAAGCCAAGTCCAAATTTGATTTGACATACTGACACTTTGCTGCGATATTATATGTTTCTCATTTTTTATTTAAAGTATTTCTATTAAATGTATATTGTGTCTTGAATATATTGTTTTCGATGTTTGAATAAAAACATAAAGGAGTGCAATGAAAGCTATGATCGTCTGACGATTACTTAATGTAATTTTTTCCTTCGTCAACAAGATGGTTTTAAAAAGTTAGGTGTATTCCAAAGTTCTGAATCTTGTAAAGTGCTATCTGCTAGTTATTATCTTAAGGCAGATCACGATTAGGATTATCGATTAGTTAATCAGTTGCAGTTTGTTTGAAACTAATAAGACTTTTTAACAACAGTCAGTTTGTATGAACATATATTTTAATAAATAAATTTTCATACAAACTGACTAATAGTAACTGTACATTAATAGTAGCACATTAATAGTCACTGTACATTTTTCTTTGTGGCATTAGGCACAGATAAAAATGTACAGTGACTATTAAATACAGTAATTTCAATTAAACGATTTGCTATACAACATAAAACAATAAAATTAAATACATCTCTGTCATGTTTCCGTTTGACTTGAGTTTTTGTCTCACCAGGTTTTAGTAGATTGATATTAACAAAATTAACAATTGCTCTGTGTGTGACACCAAAATAATAATTTTGGGAATAAAAAAAAAAGTTGATGGCCAAACATGATTTACGCAAGCAGCAGGTACCTATATAATATATATATAATTATATATATACATATGGCAGCTCTGATTTACGCCAATATTGATTTACCAATTTTCACATATTATTTTCAAAACAACGTCATAACTCTCATGTTTGATGTACCATCATTTTAGATATAAAGTAAGTTTTTATTACTTTATTAAATATGTACCTAATTCAATTATACATAGTTAAATGTTAAAGGACTTAGAGCTCAAAGAAGTTATGCGATAATAAACTTAGTTTTTTCCCATTTATCGGTATCAAATTGAAGCTTCCTTCACTCATCTTTTACTGTGTTTGGCGGCGCCATCTTTTAAACAATACATAACATATTTTGTTAACTGCTCACTCAAGTTATATGATGAAATTAAATTTGTTTTTTTTTTTCAAGATTGCACTACGAGGTATTAAGGGGATAATTGTTTACAAATATATATATTAAGTTGTTAGATTTTTTTCCAACGTAATGTTGATTAACACTATTAAATTTTCAAAATATCTATGGTCTACCTTCTTATTCTTCATCAATTCTTTTTTTAAATGAAATTCAATAAAAATATTTATATGCATAAATATGCATTTTTATGTATCCATAGTACAAGCGCCGCATAGTTGGGTGTAGATACTGATGTGTAATACATCCCTGGCTGTTATTAGTTTTATTTTTGGTGTTATTCTGATAAAAAACAAAAACGAAGCAATCATGTTTAACGCACTACTAATATTTAGTTCCTAATAACACGATCTTAGTGCAATCCGTATACATTTTCGTGTCGCGTGTATGTTTATATTTTTATTTTAGACTAGTTTATAAAAATTTAGTGTTGAATTAGAAATTAGTCTATAGGCTCCTTTCAATTAAGAGATTCATCATTCATTTATAGTTAGTGAGTGTTAAAGGTAAACATAAATGACAGATTCGCTAAACATTTTGAAAAGTTGCAATTAGATACAACAATATTGAGATTTCCGACTAGTTATTAATCAAATTTGAAATGTTTACTAGAGTATTAATGGTTTTAAAAAAAATAACATGAAGTTTGCTGTGAACATAAGTGATGTTTACTGATTTTCTATACGTATATTTTAAAAAAAAATGAAGTAAAGACTTCAACTAGAAAGAAAGAAAGTAATGATCGGATTAGGGTGTTTTGACACTGACTTTTAGTATACAACTATGTAGTCACCTACAGTTGTGACTGCATGGTGTGTGCACATGGGTTGTAGTAACACACAACTTAGATATATTATATATGAAAAAAAATTACATTTTATATGATCGCGAAACACCCAACATTCGTCATAAGTCAATTGGAAGTTGGCAATGTGTTGATTTGTAACATAAAACATTGCAGATATGATTTTATTTATCTTCAAAGATATATTTATTGCTATATATGTTTATGAGATTATACACCTATTCAAATTATTTTACGATAATATTTGTATAATGTATTATGAAATGTTGTGTGAAAGCTTATAGGAAATCATGATTTCATTTAAATACAAATCAACACGTTGCGCGGTTGTTTAACATACTTATACCCAATCAGACAAAGGTAGACTTTTGAGCCACTCTTCTTTTCCCCGAAGGCGATAGAACAATATTAATATGCACTAACACACTGGCTGCGTGTGGATCGTTTGACCTATAAACAGTTATAATTGCGATAGCTACTTTTACATATATATATACTTTTACTAAAAAAGATGTAAGTCCTTACATCTTTTTTAGTAAAAGTTCCTATATAATATTGGTTCATGGGCTTGTTCCCTACGCTTTTTAAAAAGCTACTTTGTTCTAAAGTCTACCTTAACTTTTATAATATCTATTGTATGCAATTGTTTAGCTCGTTTTCGCAATACCAATGATTTTGCACACATTATATAAGCTGAGTTCGATATCTGCTGATGTACTTTCAGACTATTATTAATGTGATAATTTATAGTTGTGATCGTGTGCGGCACATGGTAATTTGTTACTAGTATTATACTACAATGTAGCGCCGACGTGTAATGGTGGCTGATTGTGGTTGTACCAGCGACGACGCTGTCTATGTTCTCTTATTAATTAAATTAATATAATATAACAAAAATAAATGTGGTTTTATTTCGTTGCAATACCTTCACCATTGCCTACTGCTTCTAGGGTTACAAAATTTCAAAATGATCGGTTCAGTGGTTATATATTATATATATATCGCATTTGCGTTTATGTTGGAACTAGTAATCACCAAGTTGCGAGTGATGGAGATGCTTTAAGGAATGACTAGTCCTTATCCTTGCTCAATTTTATTGTTATAAAGCCGAAAATGAGTTAAATAGATTTTTACGAATATAAACAGATGGCTGTGTGCTTTATCGATGTTATTCCGGCACCACTACTGTTTTGTAGGTATAAAATGCTAAAAGCATAGCTTGACGCATAGAGCACGCTGTTGCCTAACCTAACCGCTACGTCGAAAAGCGGTCAAAATGTTAAATGTCTTTACAGTATCTTTCATTGCGAAAAAGTAGTATTCCCGAAGAATAGTGGCAACCTAGACCCGAATTGCGTTCTAATTCGTTTACAAAATCTCAGTTTCGCTAGACTATGCGCGTCAAGGTGACGGGACCGCGCCATGTTCCTAACGAGTTCGAAAACCTGGCGTAGTCCCGTCATCTTGACGTTCACCCTTCTAACTAATTAATGTACCTATACCAGCATCTGTCTAAAGTATCTAGTGATCAATCTATAATGGATTGCACTAAAAACTGATGGAACACGTCTATGTTTATATCACGATATCCACCTTACACTAATGGTCAAAATCTACATAAAGCCACGTGTAGTTTTGCTATATATACATTGTTCTTGTACTATTGAACTGTAATTTCATAATTACGTTCATAAGACTCCGTGGCGCAACGGTAGCGCGTCTGACTCCAGATCAGAAGGTTGCGTGTTCAAATCACGTCGGGGTCAAAAGTTCTCTTTTTGCCATTTGCATATTTTTTATGAATATTTATTTTACGTAAATAGTGGCAATCGTCATGATTACATAATAAAACAAATTTAACATTTTAATTTCAATATGAAACCAGGTGTATTGTTTGGCGTAAATTAAACACACGAATAACAACGTAAAATGATTTATATAATCTCAATGATTTTGTATCATACAATACTTATCATACTAATCTTATATAAAAATAAATAAAGTTCATAATACAGGTATTTTTTACATAATCTTCGAATTTATAAAAATTTCTTCACATTAAATATAGCTCAAAAGGTAAATCGATTATCCAATATGAAAAAATATACACGCATCTTAAATTATACGTTGGTTTAGACAAAATAGTTTTAATTCGGAATGTAATAATTGCTATACTTAACAATTGTCACAAACAATATTAGATACACAAACACAAGGTATTCTATCGTGGTCACCTTATTATATAAATAAACTCTGGCTGACCTCATTTAAGGTATAGGTCTCACCAATCTAAAGGTTTGTACAACACTCATAGCTCTAGGGATGTTAACTCGCTTTTATCACAAGTACTTACCGCAGTTGAAGGGGTTTACAATAAACTGGTTTGCATTAATAGAAGAATCAGAGGTTCATACTTACTGTTTTCTATAAATGATTTGGATGGTCTGCATTTCTACTTGAAAGGAATTTAAATTGTCGAGAATAAGCAAGACTACATTTAGGACTTTATAGCATATGTGTTAGGTACTAAAGTCCTCTTTAAATTAATTTTCAAGATATCACCTTTTACGGAGATAGCTTTACAACCAGAGAAAAACTGACAAAGAAACGCATGCATGCATGACAGCATGCGTGCAATTATATCACACTTATCTATAGCACACCTGAATAATACTAATTAATAATTTGCATAATTCATGACTATATTACTAAAGAATGGCATATAAACATTGCATTTTATATTTTGTCCTCTCTTATCTTATTATGTTTGTACTTGGCACTTTTACATAAGTACTGTGTATACTCAAGTTATAACTGGCTGCCATTTTTGACTTTGTATTTCGTCATGGGGAGTATCAGGTAAATAAAACCGGGTGTAAGAAACAGTGTACCGAAAAGTGAAACACTGGATTAAAATCACCATTCTCAGTTAAATATGGTTGGTATTTTCTCCCAGTTTTTTTATAACATTACATTCTGTTTCGGTGTACCGTAACTTACACGGTGTATATCAAATACAGATTATACAATAATCTATACTGAGTAACACAACGTTATGATTATTATTAGTGTCGGGGCAGATAACATTATCACATATCTTCTAAATTAGCACTACGAGCTTCTACAGGCAAGGTGAATCATGACCATTGATGTTAAGGTTTAAGAGATTTGTATTATCAAAAAATATGTTTTATTATCGAACATATTTTTCTTGTCTCTGTTGAAAAGTGGACACAGTCGAAAATTACTAATTATACTACATATGCATAGTTCACGTGTTTTAACATGCATTTCTAATATATATTTCTGCAATTTAAATCTTAAACATAATAGAGGGCGCTACTGAAGTCTTAGGTTGTTAGTTTAAACGTCAAGATGAAAGCCCCGTCAGAGGGCTAAAATATTGTCGTTGCTTTGCGTTTCCCCGTTTATTAAGTAACGATCCTCTAGCGTATTTTATGTTGGACAGTCCTAAAATCTAGTTTTAAATTCCGGACGTCATAAAAAAAACTTTTTATATGATACTGTTAATATAATATACTCTCAGGATTTGAAAGAGCCTATTTGTTTAACCTTATAGTAGTACTTCATAAGATGAAGGTTCATGGGCACTCTTACATCAAATGCATAAGGTTCAAATTTAATAACGCCCCAACGCCACTAGATTTAATATTCACGTCGTGCAACCTAATTTGTGCCTAAAAAATAATAGAAGTATTCTTTCTATAGTAAAACAGACATGTAGCCCTATTGAAGGAGCCGCCAATTAGCTGCCATTTAATGTATGTGTCGAGTTTAGTAACTTTTATAAATAGAGAATGGACTGAGCGTTATCCTCACAAAAGTGACCACTCTTTATAAAGTGACAAACCGCCAATGCCTGTCTATTTTCTGCAAAGCCTTATTTTATATTATATATAAGATACACTCCAGTGACGTGAACTAATGAGAATACTAGAAAAAGACAACCACTGGCCGCACATTGGCTTTGTCTCTCTCGTACTTTTCGGTCTGTATTCACTGCACAACTAAATACGGAACGCGCAGTCCATTCTGTATATCTATGCTTTTATACCCATAATGGACATTCCACAGCCAATTAAGTCTTCTTCTAATCATTAATCAATTAAGGCAAGTTCATTTGACTTAGGCGCCTTTTCTATTGCTTATTAATTCATACTTAGATATACGCTATATTACATATAAATATTTTGTGAGTTAATTGTTTCTCCTACAAAATCTTGGTTTAGTAAACTTGACGAGCGAATACGGATAATATAGAATACGAAAGGATAAGAATGTGTGTGTATGGTGACAGAGAAAGAAGATATCTATAAAAAAAAAAGGAAAAAGAAGAGTTGCACGGCTTTTCACTGCCGCACTGACCTGCTTATTCAACTGCCGGTAGTTGAACAAAAAACTGTTTGAAGTTAGGCATTTGGCAAATAACATTGAAAACAAATAATTACAACAACAAAAAAGTTGGGTGTATCTATCATCTTTGCTAGGAATTAAGAACATGGACTACTAATAATAAGTTTAAAGCATGTAATATTTTAGTATTCTATATTTTCTAACACGACTCAATAATTTAATACAATTTTTTTCCCTTGTCAAGTAGAAGTAACAATTTTACATAAAAAGTGGGACGAACCTTCAAAGTGTTTTTAATATATATCAAATACCTCACAAATACAAAAGCGATTGCAACATAGTTTATAAACCAAATAAGTTTGGCCGACAAGCAAACCCTACTAAGAAATCTAATATAGACATCAAGATTATAAAAGCCTCTAGAATAGTAGTCAAAGAATATATCTACTTAGTGGCAAGAATGGAGTCAGGTGGACAATAATCCCCAGTACATACAGGTAAAATAACCATTAACAGTCAAACCGTTGTACGGAATCTCTGAACTCAGGAATAACTGAATCACACCAAAGAAGGACTCTATACCATAGCAAAAAAGAGAACTCTCTAGGTGGGAATAAAAATAATATTTCAACTTTAATTTATGAAATATTTATCAAGTCGTCTCTCGTGTACACCGAATAGATGCGTTCAAGTTTCACATCATCTAAACTCGCAGTCTTTAAAAAAAAACAAATTCAGAGTGAGCATACACTTTCTAGAGACTGGTCCTCTTTCTTAAAACAAGATCTTCGTGCGTCTTTTTAATCAGCTGATTGGTATACTAGAGCAAATTTTCCTAATTTCTCACGTAGAATATACCTTAAATCGATCTTTGGGTTCTAGGTCATGGAATACACACGGAACCGGGTACCGTGAAGACAGTAAACCGTTTTCTTAATGTGCACGGCTGCGTCTAGTTGCAGAGACAACTGTCGCTGGAGTTTGTAGCCGCGGGACGTTTTTGTCGCGGTAAAGTTACCACGCCCGGCCGGTGCTCACCCTGAAAGTAATATTTTTATGTAATTTAGCAATAAAAGTGTAAAATATTACATTAAGACTGGATAATAGAACGATTTTTGGGTATATATATAAGTGTATATTATAGACGATAATAATAATTAAATTGCATAATAAATGTTCAAGCAAGATTTTAATCATTCAAATAATTAAAATTAAATTACTTTAATGCACAGAACGCGTTCTGTGAATTGGTACTAATTAGGACCACTGAGAGCGAGCGCATGTACTAATTAATTCAAGAACATTCATAAAATGCCTTCTGTGTATTCCGAAAGTGCACAAATTACGATAAAAGATAAATAAAGTAAAAAGGGATATCGTACCACAGGTGAGTGTATGTTTTGTTCTTAAATGCCTTAATAGATGTATGTACGGTTACGGAACAAATATCTCGTGCGTGCACTATGAATATCACGTATCTTTTTTAAAATTTCATTGGATTAGATAGACTGTCGAAGTTGAAAGCGTTGACAAAAATGGCCACTGTCCACACACCTATATACATATTGTAAATATAAAGGATTTGCTCCTATTATTATGTTACAAACAAGTCAAATTTCCTGTGTCAAATTTTAAGTACCTTTAAGCTGAACTAAAGATACATTTGTAATGAAAAAAACGGCGGTAGGGGTCTATGGAGCCCCGGTAGAAACGAAGTTTCTTTCGCTTTTTGGTAGACGTATAGCAAGAAGAGAGGAATGGGAGAGGCCTATGTCCAGCAGTGGACTGCGATAGGCTGATGTTGATGATGATAGCAAAAAGTATCGGAAAAAAGTCTTGTTACAAAATTGTCTGTCTCCAGGCGATAAGAAACTTGGTTCTAAAAAACACTACAAATTGTGGTATCTCACCTCAACACTAACAACTCTGAGAGGTTGTTTGGAATAGAGTTTGTGTGCCAGCGTCATAAATATAGACTCGACGTTGTTGCATTCCGTGTCCAACAGTGCCGACGTTTCAAACAACTGCAAACACAACACTAGTTTGTAGTACTTAAAACTATGTACTACAGAGTTCAAAATCTAAAGATTGTCAAGTCAGCTTATAGTATGATTTTAGTTAATTTCCCAAAACAATAATAATAACCCTATAAGAACTACAGTACACACTTCGCCAGAAAACTTATGTAATTAAATAATACATGCCCCCTGTATCATAAAAAAAAACTGCGTGTGTCAGCTCCGACGCACGACTGCAGTTTACTTCTTAAGAACGATTTGGCTGTACACAAGTATACAAGTAATACATACACGTGCGCACAAAAAAAAACATTGATAGTCTTGATTCGGTCGACGAACTGACTTGACCTAACCAAAATCTTTACTAAGGAAGATTTCGTAAACTGACATAGATAACACGAAAAAATTGACCCGATATCATATATGTAATAAGGAGACAAACTATTGTGTAAACAACCAAAGAACGGAAAAAAAACATATGTTCTCTTCAAATACTTTATTTCACCTATTGATAAATTAGCTGCAAGCAAAAATGAACTTTATTGTAACCCTGTAATACACCAGTATCATTTTGCTGCCTTTTAATTTTATTGCACATGCCTTGCGAATTTTATACCAGACAAAACATCCAGCTATTAACAGATTAATGATAGATAATAATTATATACATATTTAATGACTCTGTGAACTTTGTATCACCTACATCTATCTATACAAATAAATAAAATTGGAGTGTCTGTTTGTAATATTAAAATAACCACATTTTACTAAATGCATATGTATGTTTACACGGTACATATGCCAAAATAACATTTTTTACAATTTTTGTCTGTCTGTTTGTTTGTTCTTGTTTGGTTTGTTTGGTAATCTCTGAAACGGCTGGACCGATTTCGACGGGACTTTCACGGGCAGATAGCTGATGACATAAGGAGTAACTTAGGCTACTTTTTTTAGACTAGCTTCGCCCCGCGGCGTTGCCCGCGGTTATAACACCAAACGCGGGTAACACCGCGGGTCTCAGCTAGTTATAAATAAAACTGTTAAGTTGGTTTACGCTTCAAAAACACGAAAACTTCCGCACCGATTGAGCTCAAAATTTGACACGATATACAAATCGCTTCAAAGATTGTTTTTATATATTTTTCGAGGAAGGCTATTTAAGGAGGAAAGTTATACTTACAGGCATTCCATACTTATCGGCTAGACGCTGTGCATAGGTAGTAGCGAGCCGTGACTCCGGTGTACCGCAGTCACATTTATTCCCCACCAGAACCCGCGGTGCTCTCATCAGACCGTGTGATTCAACCTCTTGCATCCAACTTGCTATTGACTACAAGGAAAAAGTGAGCCTTAGATTAATAACACCTGAATTCTCAATATGAATTTAACCCCACCCTTATTTCAACGAATGGTAGTCTTTTGCTCGGCTAATGAGGCTCGTGCTTAAGTGGTAACTAAGTAGGTTAACACATTGCTAAGTTAAGCAATCCTAGTCATGTCAGTTTATGGATGGGTGACCATTCTTAACACACTGGGACCCCACTGTGCTTCGGCAAGCACCATAAGCCGTCGGTTCCGGTTGCCATACGAACATCTGATGCAATCGTTACGGGTAGTTGGAGCTTCTTTCTACAGAACTTCGATATCGCCTAGTACTTGGGTTGTGGAGGTCTCATGGCAGTCGCTCCGCTATAAACATCCAAGTTCAGCCGTATCTTAGTAGGCTTAAAGCCGACCCCAACCTAGTTTGGGAAAAAGACTTGGAGGAAGGAAGGTAGTTTTTCGACAGCGATAACGATTTCGACGAACTTTGTGGTACAGCGGTAGTTCTTCTGCTACTGCTACGTAGGGATTGCAATACCCACTCAGTGCAAATAATTGTTTCCTTGAATATATCTATTTGCACAAGTGTATATTGGTGTTCTAAAACACAGAGCACAAAGCACAAGCTCCATTTAATAGTTGGGTTACAGGAAAATTATCTAGACAGATAATTCTGTTCAAGCAAGAAATATTAAAGTCTAATATTATTTACACCAGATTAATTAGAATTTATTAAATTTTATAATTCACATGAAGATGTCTTACTGTCACTAGAAGTAGTGACAGTACATAAAATTCCTTGTCCGACAACCAGTGTTTGCTCACTTCATACAAGCCATGATGAGCTAGTAATAGAGTATGTAATCTTTTAAAGGGTAGAGTCAGCTTATGCTAATGAAAGTTAATGTAATGTCATATTTTCTTACTTACATGGAAAGTTTCAGGTTTGGTCACATCATAAACAATAACAACAGCATGAACATTTCTGTAATAGTGCTGTACCATGGACTTGCGGAATCGTTCTTGACCAGCTGTGTCCCATAGTTGAAGCTGAAAATCAATTAAGTTCATAAGAGAATTTTCATTGATTGCTCCGCTCTATGTCATTTCTAATGAAATGATGAAGTATCCGACAGACTGATAACAACATGGCTGGGCTGGCCTCATCTGCCAAACGACAGATGGCTGCTGGAGCATATGTGTCTTAAGCAGCGTCCACACTATGCCGGAGTATGCCGGGCGAGCCCGGGCGGGCTGACCCGGGCGGCCTAAGCCGGGCGGGTTCGTTCGGGCCGGCACGACGTCCACACCGAAAACGAGGCCGCCCGGGTTATATCTACCTATTAGTTTCAATTCGACACCAAGACTGGACAACTAAAGCCGCCCGGTGCCGCTCGGCACGTCCCCACTACATATTTTCGTTCGGCTCGGGCCGGCATCCTTTGATCTGTACCTACTTTCTGCGGGTTGGGATCGGCTCGGCTCGGGCCGGCTTTTTAAGCCGCCCGGAGCGTCCACACCAACCCCAATTAGTTTCAATTCGACACCAAGACTGGACAACTAAAGCCGCCCGGGTCAGCCCGCTCGGCCTCGCCCGGCATAGTGTGGACGCTGCTTTAGAGTGAAGTCTGCAAACCGTTAAACTAAAGCTAGCAAGTGTAGTTTGGATGCAAAAAGAGGAGGATAGACCGCTATGGTGCAAGGTAGGTGAGGCCTATATCCTAGGCAATATGCTATTTGATTGCTTGTTTGGATTGTTAATCACGAAGAATACTGTCACAGTTACCTAGTAAGGGTATTTTAACTCACAATTTAAGATAATTTGGAGTGACAACTGTAAAGGGTTTTCATATGAAAACATTATATATGATACTTAATCAAAATATTATATATAATTCTATCAAACTAGCTCAATTATCATAAATCATTGGAAATCAATTTCAGCCCTTTTAAGTTATGTTCAATTTAAACCAAAAGAAAACATAAATTTCTTTCTCAATATAACAAATAAACCAGTTTGTTTTGGTATAGTAACACTCAAATACTTAGTAGGAAATAGGTGTGAACAAAAATAGTTGTGAACTTCAGCATCTTTAGCATGGGCCGTCTTCATCTGGTATGAAGATTTTTTATAACAATTTAATTTAATTTCCTTCACCAACAAGTAACTAAGAGAGAAATGTTAACATTAACAACATGTAATATAATATTTAAGTGTTGACATATTTTATTACTTACTAATAGTTGTTATTACCATAAGAATAACATGAACACAGAAGACACAGAATACAGAAGGATTATGTTACGATATATAAACAAAAACAATTTCCCTACTTTAAAATAATTGAAATATTTTATTAAGAATCTATCCATAACTAACCTAAAGTTTATTTTTTATTTGTTAATTTACATATAGTGTTGTTGTCGCTACACACTTTCAAAATTATTAAATAGCTAAAAACAAAGAAGTGCATAGAAATATAATTCTGATCATTTGGATTACGAATTATAGAGCATTACCTTAATATCTTCGTGTCCTATTTTTATATTTCTCTCTCTAAAGTCAACCCCGATGGTAGCCTCTGATTTTTCTAAAAATTGACCTTCGCAAAAGCGATAAGTTAAACATGTTTTGCCCACACCCGAGTCACCCAAAACTATAATTTTAAACACTTTCTTCTGCTTTAATCCTGGTATTTGTTGACTTTGGTTATCCGACATTGTTTAATATATATTTAATTTTGTAGAAGAAATAAACTTGATAATATCATGCTATATTTACAAACATTAGCGATATTGTGATGATACGATTTGGAAACTGGGTAGTGTGACGTATCAGTAGAAACGGTGGTATGGTATCACAGAGTACATTAGACTCTACACTACTAGAATTAATAATAGTCTCTAATGATTAGAGACTATTATAATTAGAGAGGTAGTATGGTATTTATTTATTTAATCAGTTTCAAAGAAAAGTATATAATATCATTTTCTACAAAAGTTAAAACGAGATAGTTATTTTGGCAACCTTTAAACGGTTATCGTGCGATACAATGCTCTACTCTACTGGTAATACTATTCTGTACTACGGACGGATTAAATCTACGATTGAAAAGGCTAACACACGACACTACTTGAAAATTGATAAGATTTCCCGTTGAATTGACTTTTTATGATTAGAATTCGCGTCAAGACCTCCAGGTAAAATTCATGTTCAATGCTATTAGATTAATAATATTGGACAAATTACGTCCATCCGAACGTATTTGATATGATCAAATGAGGCGATCTTGGCAATTGGGTAATTGCAAGTTGCAACATGATTTGATTAAAATAAAATATATATATATTATATTGTGTATATTGTAAGGGGATGTGCGATCAGGTTTCGCGACCACACGTCGTGCATGCATAATTAAGTAAATCACCAGTTTTCATTGGATCTTTTTCTTTGCGCTGAACAAACGCTTGCTAGCTGCCTTTTTTCCGCAGAACCTTCTTCCCAAACTAGGTTGACGTCGGCTTTAAGACTACCACGATAAGGCTAAACTTCTATTTTACTACGATAAGGTGGAACGACTGCGATTAGACCTCTATAACTCAAGTACGAGGCGATATTGAAGTTCTGTAGAAAGACTATCGTCGGACTTTTTTGGGCTCCAACTACCCGTAATGATTTCCTCAGATGTTGCCTTCGGTTCTGATGGCAATCATTAACGTGCTTTCCTAGGTACGGAGGGATCTCAATGTGTTAAGAATAGTCACTCCTTCATAGACTGACCTGGCTTGGGTTGCTCAACTTTGCAATGTGTGACGATGACAACTTAGCCCATTAGTTTGCAAGCTGAAAAAAAATGATGAAATCGGCCAATTAGATACAATACAATATCAAGTCGGGAGCTCCCGACTTTAATTGGGAAATTGATTAGATACGATACGATTTAGTTGATAAGCTTTTCAAATTGCATGTAAAATTGTGTCGTGTGTAAACGGTTTTAACCACCACATTACCAACGATCATGAATACTCTAAAAATGCTGCCAGTAGAATCACCCAATTTTATACAGCAACATTTTTCTAAATTATACTACACCAAATAAAATCATGTAAAAACCAAATTAATTGCTAAAATTAGAGTTAAATGAATAAAAAATGGACAGGCCTAAGAGTAGTCGCATATGATATGAAAGATCTGACGTCTCATCTTTGTAATAATAATGATGATTCAGGTATTATTTGAAATGATTTTGCACTACGAAAAATATTTCTTTTATAATGAAAACTACACATAACAAGAAAAAGGACTTGAAAGTTACAAAAATCTTCAACCGAGCTGTCACTTAATTTAAATAATGTACTGTGTATAAATGTAAGTCTCTAACCTACGGATGTTGTTTGACGTTTTTTTTATGAAAATGTGTTAATTAGTAGTTTAATGTAAGCACGACCAAATAATTTGAGAACAATATTACATACCATACTAGCTGTGCCAGTGGCGGATTATCCCTAAGGCAAAGTAGGCACGTACCTAGAGGCACGAGGTTACATAGGGGCGCCCTCGCAAAATCTTTCAACAGAGAAAAAAGAAATGCCTAACATAATAAGAAATGTGTATATTGTGTAAGTATGCATATACTTACACAATTTAAACAATTCTCTAATTTATATTACATAATTGCCACCACTTCTTCGCTTTTCGTTCGATACCAACGAACTCGTTGGTCCTCCCGGCTGTAGGCTCCAGGTACTGCCCAGTAAACACCCCCACATGACCTCCATATGACGTCATAGGTAGGGCATAGAATATTAACATAGATATGACATAAAAATGACGTTATTGGTTACTTTGATATGATTTCATTATGACATAGTAATGACCTATGCGGTCACATACGCTCG
This sequence comes from Arctia plantaginis, assembly GCA_902825455.1. Taxonomy (NCBI): domain Eukaryota; kingdom Metazoa; phylum Arthropoda; class Insecta; order Lepidoptera; family Erebidae; genus Arctia; species Arctia plantaginis. Next base: position 2,098,255 of record CADEBD010000226.1, on the reverse strand, counting down.
TAGAATGCCCAGCGTAGGTGGAGCAGAGGCTCGATACTATGAGTACCATAATACGAAGCGAGAGTGCGGTGAACGAAGCCACCTCCTTCTGCGAGCAAGTTATACTCGAGAAGGACAGGGCTGAGTGGGATCTGAAGAGGCCATTTATTGCAGGCGGCTCAGGCACCGGAGGTCACTGAATGACCTCTGTCCTGCACAAGTGTAGGCCTGGAGGTGCTGTTAGGCCATCTGTCGCCATAAAAAGAAAGGCCCGGATGTCACACGTAAAAAAATATAGTATGGGCGACAGAGAGATGCACGGAGCGCCGATGAGATGCTTGCCTAGGGCCCTCTTAATAATTCTCCTCCTCCTCCTCTGAGCTGTATTCTGCCATGCCTCGCTGTGGCACATTGTAGTTGAAAAAAAAAAAAACAAAAAAAAAACATATTTGAAGCATGTTGTATTGTCGTGTTGAAAGTTGAGAAATCGGTACAGAACTTCTTGAGTTTTTGAAGTGGACACAAACCAACATAACATATACGTATAAGAGTCTTATTAGACTAGTTATTTTACATTATCTATAGTGTGGTACTAAATATGATGTTATTGAGTAGCTAATTAAAAGAAAAAAGCGAATGCGAAAAAAAGCGATGCTTTAGGAGGGCATTATTTATTTGTCCTTAACAAAAAGAAACCCAACGCAATACATCGATAGTAATTCTTTAGTTTTCTAACAGATGACGTTGGTATTAACAGTCCAATTGATAAAATATCACACATATCATGTTGGTTTTAAAATATGTATAAAATAATATTTTGACGTGACAACGTCTTATAAATTGGTTTGCCGGGTGACACTTCAAGAAACTGCGTTACGCTCCGCTCACGTTATGCGCTCACAATGAGAGCGAGTGAGAGGCACGCGTCCCTTCCAATCGGGCGTGGTTAGCCCGCCTAAGAGCGAGAGAGACAGACATAGTCGTTGTCACGTAAAACTTTCGCCCGTATACCGACTTTACAGGCAACCAATTTTTTTATGATAGATGACACATCTAGATATCAATTGAAATTACCATGCCAAAGCCCAAACCTGAAAGTGTGACAGTTTCTCAGTAAAGTGTACCACCAAAACGCATAGATTGTGAGATAGTGTTAGCTCGCTTCACTCGCCTCACATGCAAAGTCATAAAGCGCGTGATTTCCCGGCTTCCCGTTACACACTTTTGAGTGCCTACTTTAAGTTTATTTCACATCAACTCGCTGTCAACGGCCAGTACGGTCGGCTTTGCAATTGGTGAAGATTTCAGTGCGGTGCAATCGTAGCGCTGAACGCGGCCACCGTGATGATCTGGTAGATGTAAAACAACTCACACTAGGCCCATTGGATACTAAATAATTCCTACAGATTGTAGGAAATTGAAAGCAAAGATATAAAATAGTATAAAACTGTTGACGTTATAACTTTAAGTAGTTTATTTCTTGTTTTAAACATATAAATATGTCTCAAAAATATAATTGGGACTTACAAACTTATTTTTTTTGTAAGTGAAATAAAAGCTTTAAAACAGAACATAAGGCATCAATCAAGGTGTAAAATAAAGATATCTCTAGCAAATCACTTCTTTGCAGAGTGCCAAGTTTGAAAATTCTACGTCGTACATTTAAACCACTTGTGATTTTTGTAGCAGTCAATTGTAGATGACCATTGGAGGTGGTAGTAGTAGATTCATCAGCCATCTCATAACTCTTGTACTTACTTATTTTTTCGTTTTCCTATTATCATGTGCATCATTAGCAATTATCATCTCATCATTAGCAAAAATCATTAGCAAAAGCAAAAACGCATTGAGAACTCTTTTATAGAATTAGAGCAGACCCTACCGAGTCCATTATTATCATAGGAAGGAGCCGTCCTAAGTCCTTGTCACCTTGAAATTCAGCCGACTTGAATGAGTCTTATTTAACTAGTATGATAATAATTATCATAGGAAGTAAAAGAAAAACACCGATTGGTAACTTAGATTTATTGTACATGGCAATGGTAGAAAATTTCCCCAGTAGTTTTTTTTCTAATGTCCGACGGGCGAGCGACGGGTTACGGTTGCTCTGACGTTTGATAACAATAAGTATTTAGCAATTTAATAATTTTGGGCGTATTTTGTTACTTTCACATGTGAATATAATTGCTCACTCGCATTTGGATTACAGTTCATATAAATATATTACAAATAGAAAGATTTGTGCATAACCTCTAGAACAGAACAATCTGTAATCTCTCTCGTAATGAAGCTAAAATTCTTTAGCTTGCGATAAATGAAAGTGTTGTTTACATTCTGTAAGTGTATGGTGTGCAAAATTGTGCCTGCATTGTGTACGGAATTATCAGTGACCGGGTAGTGCCATTAATATGTATAACCGAGCGGTATTGTGTATAAAATGTGTATAATATCGTGTAATCCAATTACAAAGTGTATTTGCTGTATTTGTGGGGGAATGTTGCCTTAGGAGTGCCATGTCCAGGCTCGTCGACTACTTCGTCATAGTGGGTTTCGACCACGAGAAGGAGAGTAAGTACTTGACTGTTTTTCAAGTTGATCACAGTATTATTTTAATTATTTTATGTGGCGCGAAAAATCTTACATTATATGATGAACAGGCTGGTTTACTGACTATAGCCTATAATCAGACGTCATAATAATATAGAGCTTAGGTAGCTTAAAGTGAGTTTTAAATAATTACTATTTTACCAATACATTATAATTACTATTTAATTAAAATGAATAGTTACCAAAATGAAATAACTTCGTCATTGTATAAGCATTAAATTTTTTATATTTTTTTTAACAAAAGTTTTATTTTTTTTTCGATGCTGTTAATTATTGTTCATTATTTAAATTAAAAATAAACTTTAAACTTTTATCCTATCTAATAGATCTGTTTTCTTTTCCAAACATGTTTTGAACCAATTTTTTCATGTCACATCTGTTCATTTCATTCCTTCATTCAAACCTTTTCAAGAAAAAAACATTTAGTTAATTTTCATTTTATTGCAAACAATTATAGTCCTAATAATAAGTTACCTGTAGTGTTCTAAAAATGTTATAAATATCAATAGTAAAAGTTACATTATACTTGCACTATATACCTACATATTTTAACCTTGTAATTGGTTTGTGTAATAAAGTGCTTCATAATATTGCATTGCCTTATTTTGTTGATATTAAAGTGAATTAACTAACTAACTTTTGATGTTTAGGAAGTTCTGATTACAAATTACAAAAATAAAAATACATTTTAATAAAGCTAAAATAATTAAAATTGATTAGCATCTCATGTTATGCTAAACTTAAAACAATTTATAAATTGTAATAAGTGAAGGACTGTGAGTAAAGTGCAAATATTCTGCATTTCATTATAAAATAATACACATAGCCCATACTAAGTGTGACGAATTTAGAATATGGAGTGTCACCAACCCTATTCACCCCTTGGGGGCCATAAGAGCCGACTAAAGGACCCATCTATGCAGGATAACAGCACTGCAATCAGAAGGAAAACTTGAAACAAACCCATTACCAACCAGTCTGGTCAGCATGCTATAGTAGGCCAAAACCTCTTTTCTAAGGAGGTCCATGTCCAGCAGTGGACTATTAAAGGCTGTTGATGTGATGTGTGTGATGTGTACTAAGTGTATTATGTTAGTGCGGAATCTATAGACCCATAAGTCTAAGATTGACTGACTGATATGTGGTACGAAATGGTTTCTCCTTAAACCTAGGTACTTGGAAACTGAACCTTTGGAAGCTGGCTATTGTGAAAAAGGTTAAATGATTTTTCTTAAATCTTGATTAGCAGATTTGATGTTGGCTTAGAATAGATTTGGTACATTGATGGAAACATAAACTTAATATCTGTCTGAGTGTGCTGTGTTTTCCATGACCTTTTCGTGTAAGTTTTGGTATGAAAAAAAGCTCTTTACTTGTACACCATTTTACAAAAGTTGGGTATATAAAAAAGACAGATATAAAATGTACAAAGGGTGGCCTTATTGCTCAGAGGAATCTCTTCCAGGCGACCTTAAGATGGATTAAAATGTTTCAGAGAGACAGTAGTAGTTGACCATGCAATGAGTTTTTAAGGTTAATTGCTAATAAATAGAAAAGAGATAATAATTAGGTTTATACACATACATAAATATATAGATAAAAACAAATACTTAAATATGCCAACATGTATATATATACAACTACTAATATATAACTACTCAAGTAATGTTTGAAGTATAAATTATAAGATTACTTTGGAAGCATTATCATTGTTCTAAAATATATATCTTTAACCTGACAATACTCTCTCTGTTTATGAGGTTTTGAAAGTGGTTTTGACTATTTAGTATCCTTAAACTAATAATAATATGTATAACATTATAATGATTTAAACTAATCTAAATCTCAATTAGAAATTATTCTCATTGTATTAAAACTTCCAATAACTTAATACATAAACATCTGAATACATAATTTCTAAAAAGAATATAACATAGCAGATAAAACTCAGATATACAGATATACTTTATAGATCTCAATTTCTATCTATATATTAAATGATTTGAGAGTTTAGTACTATTACTAAACCCTCATACCATTTAATAAATGTATAACATGTGAGTCATCAAGTTCATCTACAGTGTTAGTTATCTGTGGCTCTATGTTATAGCTTCTCCGCACTGCATGCCAATGCTGTGTTCTACATAGATTAGTTCATAGTTCCTTATTAATGAACTGAACTGCATTACCATATTTTTATAGTTTAAAATTAGAATATGAATTCTAGTAGCCTAGTTTGTGAACTAATAATTTATTACATATTGCTAAACATATAGATTTTAAATACAAATATTTGATTATATTGGTTTCATTGGGGGAGGTCTAGGACCAGTAGTGCATGTCTTTCATCTGAGATGATGATGTGTTTTTAAATTATTAAAAAAAGAAAGAATGATTGATACATTGCTTTAATAAAATGAAAACTTTGAAATGTAACATTATGTCTTCTTATAAATTTTTGCATGACATGCTCTTGTGTATTGTATTGTTCATGGTCATATGACTATATATAAATAACATTAAAGTTAGCATTGAAAAAACAAACTTTTTTGGTTGGTGGTATTTTTGTAAGGAAGTAGAAATTATTACTAAAAGTATGAATCTTAATATTAACCAGACAAACAAGCTATTAAGCTAAATAAATATAGAATAAAGTGAAACACACTTAAAAATAATTTTCATCTTACAAATATTGATGACAAAAATTAAAATATCGTTTCCAGTGAGGCACACTAAAATCTTACATCTTTGTGGTGTGATGTTCACTCCGTCTACGCTCGAAGTTAGTGTAGGTAACCGTCAAAAACATTATTATTTTGATACCGCTTTTATGTGTGCTCACAAATAAAATATGTTGTGTATTAGTATTATGTTCTCATGTTAAGTGAATTGTATCATAATTCTTAATGAGAATAAATAATTTTAAACCAAAAAAGAGTTCAAGTAAATATTTTATATCTTTGATAGCTAGAATATTTAACAGTACCTAATAGCTGAATAATTGCACTTGAACATGGTACTAAAACATACAGAAGTAATCTTTTATATAGTATATACTTGTAACATTGTTCATCATCATCATCTCAGGCAAAAGACATGTAGTGCTAACTTTTTTTTTTTTTTTTTTTTTTAATGTGTGGAAATCCCCTCGGACCGTCACCCCACCGGGGTTTGCGGCGGGGTGGTGTGTCGCACTCGAACCGACTAAAACCACACGGTGTGCCCTCTTTGCGCTTCCAGTTTAGGAGGGGTCCAGGTAGTTATCGCCTTCTGGACCCCTCCTAGCGCCGGCCCGCTCCTATTGCGGGCCCCGTCTCAAAATTTTTTTTCCTCTCTTTAGGCGACGTCCGGCACACGCGGACGCCGCCCCATCGCGGCTGGCCAAACTAATGCGGGTGGAGGGGAAACCCACCCCGTCCACCCGCGGCCACACTCAGGGCGGCATGAGGCGCAGGTAAGCGCGCCTCCGCCGCCCGGTTCGCCGGCGGCGGATCAGGTCCGAGTGGAGGTCGTCCTCCCGGGTCTTCTCCGCCGCCTCCTTCTGCGAGATTACCTCCTCGCAGAAGGTTGCGACCGCGGTAAAACAACTGTCGCTACCGGCCATGGAGCGAATTACGGCCGGTAGCGAGAGATCTGCTCCGATGACTGCAGTGAGGGCCCGGCGCTGCGTCGCCCATGCGGCGCAGACCGCCAGCGTGTGCTGGGCCGAGTCCTCACTGCAGTCGCAGTGGTGGCAGGCGGGACTCAGTTCCCTCCTAGCGACCGAGTGCAGGTACTTTCCGAAGCAACCGTGCCCGGAAAGCACCTGCGTCAGCCGGAAGGAAAGGGTCCCGTGCTGCCGCCCTGCCCACTCGGATGTACTGCTACCTACCCCAAGGTTTACCACAACAATCACAACTTCCCCTTTTTTCAATTTTGTTTTGTCAAAACAGAAAAGACATTTACCACTATAACCGGACCACATTTTCGTAGAGCAAGGCGGGCTCTGAGAATTGATACCTAATTCATTTGGCCTTGGAATGTTATACATTTAATAGTTAGAAAATGATCTCATTGTATCGATTTATTTATACCGTTGACGTGCATTTTTCCAATTAGGCAAATTGAATTGACCATGTATATTTTGAACTACAAGATAGACGTATTTAATCTCGTAAAAACTTCGAGCTATTTTATTTACGTTACATTCAAAGTATCTTTCGACCTTTCATGAATTTACTTCGGCTTTAGACAAAAATTAAGTATTTTAAGTTTCGTAAATTTACTTTCCTTCTTCTTATATTTAAATTTCTGGGACTTGAAGTTCTTATCGGACTATTCTGTTAGTTAATTTCCAGTAGCATTACAGAATATTTACACGTGCCTATTAGATGGCAATATGAGTTTAAATTATATGTACACACAGTGAAATTCTGCTAATATAACGACTTAACGAAGATTTTTAAAGTCTAAATGTAAACAAGTTATGTTTCGAAGTTAGGTGCTAGGCAATATAATCCGTTTATTAATATTCCTGTTAAAGCCGACGAACTGCTTATAACAAGCGAATTTGAAATAATGAGTCAGAGGGCCTAGTGCAATTTTTTCACATCAACTCGCTCTCACAGCGAGCGCGTTCGTCGTTGCCATTGGTGCAGATTTCATTGCTGACCAATCGCAGCGCCGAACGTGCTCAGCGTGACGATAGATGTGTAATAAACTCACACTTGGGCCTCCGGTTAAAACGGCGTAAAGTAATTCATGTGTGTTTACTGACGTTGTAACTCTGGTAAACCTGGTTGGTTTTAACAAGTGTTTTGTTTTTAGTAAATCTAACTATGAATAGAACTAGTATTCCTAATAAGAAAAGAAGAAGTGCAACAAAGGTTCGCCGGTACCATGGGTTTCGTTATATCACCATTCTACTGGTATATCATGATTCTACGTTATATCATGATTCTACGTATACCTAACTAGCTTTTTAATATTATTTATGATACTTTTATATCCCGTTTATGATATATAGATTTTTGTAAAATACTAAGTATGGAAGTGGGAACTTTGATGGTAGAGGTGACTTAAAAAATGGTGGGTGGATCATATGAAAGAGCGTGTCTGCAAATATGAGGAGTAGCAATAAAACAACTGCGGGGACAAGAAATAGTTTCGAAAATGACACGAAGATCCTTACTAATATACGTATCGATACTTATCTATACTTTATATTATTATTTTTATTTATTTATACATTAAGTAAGTCAAATAAAAAAAAATGTGTTTGTTTGTAATGTCAAAATAATAGGTTTTTTTTATTCTCACACGATTAATCGCACGATACTTATGCCTAAAAGCCAGTTTAAATATTTTTTCTCTGTCTGTCTGTTTGTTCCGGGTAATCTTCAAAACGGCTTGACCGATTTTGATATTAGCCACCACTACTACCAGGTAGCTGTCTATATAAGGAGTAACTTACTCTAATTATTCTCTCAAAAATATATATCCCAAAAAAAAACCCGGTCCGGGAATCGAACCCACTAACTAAGTCAGTTTTTTAAATTCCAAGCGAACAAAGTCGTTGGCGCCAGTTAGTAAATACATTATATATACTATAAATGTAAAAATAAGTTGGTTTGTTACGCTTTCACGCCTAAACCACAAAACCGATTTTATAAATTCTCTCACCAAAGTAGTTACATTATCAGCGAGTAACATAGGCTACTTTTAACCGCTATAACCGACATACACGCCGCCGGAGCCGCGGGCAAAAGCTAATGTAATAAAAATTAAGTTCGTTTATTAAATTTCATGTGTCTTAACACGTATTTTAAGGGATACGGAAAAAGGAATAGGACACTTTTTTAGCAGAAAATATACTGTCCCGAGAGATAAAAAAATATTTTTATGCCAGCGAAAGCGATGCCAAAATTTTTGTTTGACATGAATATGTATTTCAGTGCAAATAGCTGGCAAAGTTTTTTACTAGATAAATGTGTCTTAAATATGTTGTATGAACGTGGTTCCGAAAAAAAGTGAACTCTTAATTTTCTGTATGAGCGAAGCTCTCGTAATCGTTTTGGTGTAGGAAATATTAAGAATCAAAACAATATTTTACAAAGAAGAAGCCAAGTACAATACAGTAAGTATAGTGTCAAAAAGTTCCTAATATAAAAATGAAGTACATTCCATCAGCTAAAAATCAAATATTACTTAATTAATTAGTCTTGTTAAGCTTTTTATCATTCCTAGGTTCTGGAAGTAGGCGTAATGCTAACTACATCATCTTTAAGTCTAGATGTCATCTACAATTTTATTGTTGTTGTACTAAATGTTGGAATTTCGAATAAAGTTATAAGTAAAACATACAGTTTTTATGTAATAAGACTAACTGACTGACTGACTTTTTACTAGAGATGTTTAGTTACCAATTTTAAATCTAGCCATGGTTGTTATTTAAAACGTAATTATTTAACAACAACCAAATTCTCACACAATAACCATAGGTATAGCAAATTTGAAATGCTTATATAATATATATAACTATATTAATTTCAGCCGTTCAGTAAACTCGAAGGGCGCGTCCAAAAATACTGCCTAATGAACTTCGGTCGACCAGTAATTGATGTGATTGACCTATTTTACGACGAGGCAGGTTCGGCGCCCCTATCACATTTATTTTTGTTTACTAAGTAGTAAGTTTATTGCTTTGATCTATTATAAATTTTCTAAATTACTTTCTTCAAGATAATATTGGACATCGATGCTGAGATCATGATGTTATAATTAATTAAAATTTGTACTGTTATGTGTAAAATACAAACGCTTTTCCGTTTTGTCTTTTAATGTTGTCGAACGCCTTTGGTTTTTAAGATTAGTATTCGACTTTGCAAAAATTTCTAACTAATGTTGTAACATAAAGTTCTTCCAAAGATTTCTGTAAATGAAAATTTGTGATTTTCCACTTTCTACAATGCAGTGTGTAATTTATGATAAAAGTTTGAACTGCATTGGTAGCTTTCATTTTGTAAGAAACAAAAATGGTTTCTGGTACGAATCTGACTCCTGTATTTTATAGTGGGTGTCTAAAATAAGTAATTTATTTATCTCCTATGAATATAAGTTTAAATATGTATACGAGATGAGTCTATCAGAGTCTCAGGTCATTCGATATTTTTTAATCAAATTAAAAACCGATCTTATCTATCTATCTATCTATCTATCTTTTTACCTTTTGAAGTACCGAACCCTAAAACACAAAAGCTTAGAATGTTACTTGATACTCCAAATACTTATGAGTAGTGGGTGTAACGTGTTAAGCATAGCTAGTAGACTGAATGAGTAATAGCAGACTATTGGAATGCCGCGCGTACTATAAAAAGTAATGTAATGCGCATAATGTCAATCGCCTCATTTACTTTGCTATTGAAGGAAGTGACGCGAGTTTCGTGTGTTGAAACTTTTATTTTAAACTTATTATCGATTAAAAAGCAGTTATAACTTAAAACACTATAGTTGACATTACGATGATGAGGACTTAGAACAGAACAGAAGTTTCACCTACAGTGAATTGTTTTTTGCAATAACTCCGATATTATTTATTAAAGGTTTATGATTTTATTTATGTGCCAATTGTTAGCCACCCAGTTTCAAAACTAGACAATCGGTTTATGGATGTCAGGTACATTAAGTACTTATGCTACAGCTGTGTTTGCCATTGAATATAATTCAAAGTATTTATTCAATACAAAATCAAATCATATTGTGTTAGTAACAGTGTGTCTTAAACTAGTCTTAGTATTAAATAAAATTATTAACAAACTATATACTTAGGTATGTATGAAGGCGCCAGTATGAAGGCGCAACGTTTCCGCATTATAGCGGTGAACCCGTAGACCTGCGCATCCACGAACATGATTACACCACCACGGCAACCCTAAAACCCTAAATGCATTATTGTACTATGTCGGTCGGTCGTTGTATGCCCTCCTCCTAAATTTAGTCTACGGGCTGCAGGTGTATAATGATTGGCAGAAGGCTTTAAACAGCGTAATTTTGATGTGTTAGTACAGCGTGCAAACCTGGGAGCCATAATATTGCAGCGGACAGCCAACGACCTGCGTTCTCTATCCACATTATCTTTTAAGTCATCGGTGACCTAGTGGCCCAAGTACTGAAACTTACGAACCCGACCTAGAGGAGATCCGAACCTTGAGAGTATGAAGTAATTTATAAAAGTAATCCAAAATATTTATGTACAAAGCAGAATGATGTGCAGCCAAAATATAAGTTTACAGCTTCCAATAAAATTATTTTTATTTTATATCGCGTGGATGGAAATACGTCAACGTACGTAGGCATCATGCAAGTTAAGTATACCGACTCCATTTGGAAAAATCAATTACGGGCAACATACGGGTCATCATCTTAGCAACTAATTAAACAAGTTACTTCAAATTGCTGATGCTGCCTTAGCGATTATTAGATACTTATAAAAAGATGTTGTATCTATAATAAACGTCTTTGTCTGGATGCAGTTGGATATATAATGAATACTTAAATTTGAGGGATAACTTCTTTGTTAAATAACATCATATTGGTGTTTTATGTATGAAGAAGCTAATTAAACGTTAACCTAATGAGAGTTAGCTAGAGCCGGACCAGAGTTAGGTCGTAGAGGTGTAGAAGCTATAACACCTCACCTTAATAATACAACAATAAGACACCCTACTCAAAAATAATACGTACGTAGCAACTGCTTTGTGCTGTAAGTAGTTTTTTTTTTTGACAAGAACCTGATAAATCACAACTTTTTTATTGGAAGTGTTTTTTGTAGTGCCAAATCAAAAAGGCTGATTAGTCGTAGTCATGTAATCTGTACCACAAAAATACGTATACAATAGTATATTTTTTGTCCATTTCCTATTCAATGTCTGACATCAGTATTACGTCACCGTTCGCACGCTGTTAGTCATAAAAAGCAGTGGTATAGGTAATTGTTACAAGTTCAATTAGCGCTTCGATAATGAAATTATGTGATTCATTTTGTTATATTCACACTTTCATCTTGTTCGTTTGGATATATTAGGATTTGAGTAAACAAAACTAAACCTTTATTTTTATGGTAATAGTATACTATAGAAAATACAATAAGTTAAGTTTCATTAGAATATAATAGTGTATATGTTAACTTAACTACTATTAGGTTAAGAACTAACATGTTAAAAGCGGCTTCTAACATTCAGTTTGGCCCCTAATATTTAATCGAACTGGTTTGCCTCTTACCATGCCATTCAAATGTGAGCTTATTTCATTCACTTTTCTAGACTTGGTGGCAGTTGTTAAAACAGATATAAACAAGCGCACCAAGGTTGATTACTCGTATATTTATATGTTGTAGAGAGTGCTTCGCGAACTTTGCTTGAAGCATCTCCCAAAACTGATATCACTTGACCCTACTGCTTGTTTGCTCTCCATACTATACCATAAAAAAGTAGTCAAGCTTAAACTTATTACGCTAGAGAATAAAAAAAATCTTTCATTAAAAAAGACCCGAGATGAGTAGTATGTGAGTCATATTATTTATTATTATCAAACAAATGAAACAAGCTTCCGCTGATAGCAATAAAGTTTCTAGACTCAAAATGTTAATATTTTTATTTCGCGAAATCTTGACTGAAAGCTGAAATGTAATCCATCATAGGCATAGATAAGAATCGTTTATAAAGCAGAGCAGTTGTTGTCCTTTATGACAAGACGCAATGTATACGATGCCAATAAAAAGGTTTTTTCTTAGAAACGGAACGTATTTATAAGGCACGTATTTTATTGTTAGGAACGAAACGACATTCGTGTCGTATAGACACTTGCTAAAGGTGTTATTTGGGGGAATTCATTTATCTTAAAGACTATTATTAGCAATACACATTGAAACCTTATGTGATATGTAAGAACTAAAAAATTATATAACATGTATAAGAATGTTAAGGTGGGTTTGTGTAACCCTTCAAAAAGTTCTGTACCGATTAAGCTCAAATTTTGGATCGATATACAAAACCGCTTCAAAGATTGTTTTTTTTTCAGTTTTCATAAATATATTATGTTGCTGGTTCTATCTTATCTACTATATCTTAACTAATATTAAAGTTTATCTAACTCAAAACCGTACAAAAGATTTTGACAAATCATTCAGAGAGCTTGAAAACAAATGTTGGCTCCGCATTAAGCACCCGCATGGTTTGTGTCAGGGGCGCAAGGTGCAGTAGGTTGTGCGCTCGCGGCATCTCAAATAACTGCGGTCTCTACAGCCGACCTTCGTAGTCATCTGGGACGCACAATCGAATAATATGATGATGTAATATGTAAATAAAATAATACAGAAGTGAGGAATCCTTCTGTATGTGGCTCAAATACCGAATTGTATTACTATTATTATCTTAAAGTGCATGCTTGAGGATTGGCTGATTGGATTGGCACACTTAAGAAATAGTAATATGTTATGTTACGTTTAAAGTCCAAAAACGCTTAATGAGTGAAAAACAAAGCACAGTGCGTTGTGATCACTGTAAAATATCCCCAACATAGGCATATCTATTTCTTATTCGGGGAGGACCTGAAATAACATGGTCCGGGTCCTCCCAGAGTAGGGCGTCTGAGGCTAGCCGTCGGGGCGGTTTTTAGTAGAATTTCCACATACTCCTATAATGGGATGTCTTCAGGGACCTGTGCTACGTCCATACTTGTGGAATATCGGCTTCGACGATTTTCTTGCGATAACAATACCATCCGGATGTACTCTGAACGCGGATGCTGATGACGGTATATTACTAGTAGAATCTGATACTAAATCGGGGCTTGAGATATTAGCCAATAGATGTGTGAACTTGATATCTCATTGTTGTGAACGTAACCGCTTAACTTTTGCACCCAACAAAACCTTTCAGCTACTTTTAAAAGGTAACCTTAAACCTCCGCCGAGCATTAAATTTGACAATTTCACTGTCGAATATAAAACCTCAGTGTGGTAGTTTTAGACAGAAACTTCATTCATCGAACATATTAAAATAGTGAAAAGTCTAAAAAGAGTTTCTGTGCATTGACAAGGATATCAACTGCGACATTGGGTCTATCATTTAATACTCTAAAGATCATCATCATCATCATCGACTTGCACTGATATTCTTGTGCAAGGCATATAAGACGGTTAGCACTGGGGCTTTGCCGGTGTTGGCGGGTGTGCTTCCGGTCGATCTCGAGGTGCAGGTGACGTGCAGCCATGTACTATTCAAGACAACAAAACATGGAATGCAATTTTTTGGGCGCACGAAATCGCGATAAAATTACAAGATTGCTTCAACAGCAGTCCGATGTCTATAATGACTTCATAGACGCACTTCTTAGGCAACAACGCTGGGACGAATCATCTAAGGGTCGCCACCTGTACCAGTTCTATCCATCTGTTCGCGAACGGTTGTCAAGGACATGGCTTGAAGTTTGAGGTGGATCGTTGTGTCATTTTATTTCTTACAGGTAATGGTAACTTTAAGAGCAAACTGTATTCATCTAAATTAGCCGAGTCAATGTGTGTGATTGCATATGAACAATCCTCAAGTATGCTTTTTAAGATAAATAAAATTTTAATATAATATTAATAGCAAGTGTTGTCAACCGGTGTCAAAGATAAAGTGGGTTTATCTTATAATATTAATTATCTTGTAACGTATTTTGAGAGTGAGAGTGTATTTTATTTACCCACGAGTAAATAAAATACACTCTCAAATAAAAGCTTTGTTTATCTATATAATATCTACGTCGTCTAAAGAGACATTAGTTATGAAGCTGGCAACGTGTTTGTAACTTCTAAATTGCAGGCGTTCATGGGCGGCGGTAGTCACTTTCCATCAGGTGACCCGTCTGCTCGTTTGCCCCTTGTATCACAAAAAAAGTCCCATCAGATTCCTCACTTCGAACAAAATAATTTAAATTACTCTATAGTGAAAGTGTCTGCCGAATCGGAACATGTAGTTACACATACCTTTATCTTATTAGTATTTAAAACAATAAACCTGTTTGAATGTGACCACCACGATCGACCAGATTATAGAAAGTGGATTTCTGGTAGTTCTAGCAGTATACGCGTAAGGAATTTACTTAGCACCTGTACCAAGAAAGCAGTTACTAGACTTGCAACGAATAGTGTATTCGGCAGTATACCGAATACCGAATATTCGGCGAGGCCCTTGACCGAATAGCCAAATATTAGGCAAAAGTATTCGGCTGGATTTTAGCGCCAAAAACTTGTACAGACGTGAATTAAATTATGTACCTGTTTTATGTACCAATGACTACTTAATAAATGATTATAAAAGAAATGAGAACCTTACTCTTCTAAATTTTGATTACCACAATAATTCAAATACATAGAATCCTCCATTTTTCCAATTCAGAAGATGATTATGTACCTGTGTTATGCACCAATGACTACTTAAATGATTATAACAGAAATGAAAATATGAATATATACGTAATCAATCGATTTTAATTTTTCATTTTACCAATTATTTCTCAATGACAAAATTTATTATTTAAGTATTCGGTATTCGGCCGAATAATATGTAGATATTCGGTATTCGGCCGAATACAATAAAAGCAGCCGAATAGGCCGAATACCGAATATTAACCGAATATTCGTTGCAAGTCTAGCAGTTACCCATTACATAACGATAAGGATGTTTCTCTGTTAAGAATTATTTACAACTTGGGTAGTAATACTGCAAGTTTTTCCTATGTGTGCTAAATAATAGTTACTGGACAGTTAGGTTCTAATTGATAAATGGAAATTTTAGGATTAGAAAGCGGTTCATAGTCAATGAGCAAGTTTACTAGCTTTCCCTCGTACACACCCTTTTGGATCAATAATTGTTACATTTCGATTATATTTTAGTTATGGAAATCAGGCTTCTATTTGCATCAATTATAGTATAAAATTTTAGGCAGTATAAAGGCAAATAATAATAATAAAAATTACTTTCGAGTTTATGAGTTTTTCATATCTACGCAGTGGCAAGCAGCCTCTGCTACAAATACGACTATCAATATTAATAATACCACATTAACACCATACCTTCTTTACAAGTTGCTTAATATACATTGTACCGTACACCGTAATCAATTATAGTTAAGGATAGAAAAGTACGTTATTATTTCTCGATAAAGTCTATAAAGGAATGATAAGTATAAGATTATATCTCATTACCAAACAAAGATTTGGTGTCAAAGATGACGTCTACTAAATGCAGTTACTATTAATATTTAATAGTCGGTTCAAATATCGTCATGGCAGCATAATTGAATTTCATAAATACCTAAGAGTGTAGGTAGCAGCAGTCACACCCTTGCATTGAGGTTATCTAAGTAATTCTACTTCTGGCTAGGCGTGGCGTCGATCAGGGGGGGGCCTGAAATAACATGCTCCGGGTCCTCCCTCAGGCAGTTTCTTTATAGCCGGCTACCTACCTAACACCAACTCTCCTTAAGAATATAATCGTTTTCAGACACCACAAAAGAAGAACTTAGACTGTAGTAGCTTTAAGAGACTGGGTTCTTCTCTTCTTCTTCTTCTTCTATGTTTGTCCTAGGATTAGAGACCTCACTTATAGAGGGCCAAATATATCTCAATAATCAGTCTAAAAGTATCAAACTTATTGTATAAAAACAAAGGATTTTCAGTTGCTTTAAATACCTATACTAAATAGGTAGGCCTGAGATGAAATGATCATAGAATTACATGAGAGGTTTTATAGCTGTAGCAACCCAAGGTTAACCTTTTCTAGGCGCCTTAATTTAGCTCGATTGTTATTTAAGTGCGCAGGACTCCAGTACTGCAAAAGAAAGAAAATTTGACACAAACCCTATACTTACATTTCTGGATAGCGTGGTATAGTAGGCCAAAACCTTCTTTCTAAGGAGAGGCTATGTCCAGCAGTGGACTTTTAAAGGCTGTTATTGGTGATGATGATGTTATTCAACTTGAAGCTTTTTAAGCTTTCTTCTAGTATTATCAAGACGTTTTATTAAGAGGTAGCAAAATAAAAACTACTATAACAGTATGACAAAACAACTTGAAAACGGCCGAGCGAAACGTGATCGGCAATATGCATCGTGCCCTCGGAATCTCGGAGCCTGTAATGAATACATAATGATGCGTCGTGAATATCTTTATACTCGTTAAAGTTTTCGGTTACTTTTTGAATTTTCGATGAATTAAGGCATCAAGGCTAGAATAAACTTGATATAGAAGGAATGTACATACACATGTAAATATGCAGTGCCCTTGTCGGGGTATAAGGATTTGTACCGAAATGTATAATTGATATCTTTTATTGTATCTTATTTGATTGTTGTTGTCTAACATTCTTATTGCAAAATTATAAAACATTGCCGGTTCATAACTTTATAGCATTCACAGCCTTTAGTATATTAAAGTAAACGATATCAAATTCAAAAAATTTAATGGCTACCTAATTATTGTTTAATACAGCAGAAAGCTAATTCTCGTCATAAAAGTTCGGTCTCAATTCAGTTCCGATCAACTTTCGATCTCAAAACTTTCATAAAAGGTATTTTTGTAGTAAAATATTAAACATCCAACGTTGACTTTAAAGTGATTATATCGTATTGCAATCGAAAATTATTTCATCATCTTATGGCATCTGCTAGTCTGAGTAATACTTTATTATTTTACTACGAAAATACATTAAATGACAGTTATGAGATCGAAAGTTGATCGGAACTGAATTGTGACCGAACTTTTATTACAAAAATTGGCCTTTGATTGTCCTTTTGTGAATTATGTAGCTAATAAGGCTTAACAGTGTCGTTAACTCTCCACTGAACTAAATAAAATAAGTTTTTATGACCGAAATATGTGACCAGGAACTTATTCTAATTAACTCAGGCCTTGACCTATTTGCAGAGTGTAACAGCGCCATGAATAGCACATTCTTAGACGACGCGTAAAGGGTAAAATAAAGAAACAAAGCTGAGGTAGATCTTGCTTGTTGGTGGAATAGAAAACACGTTTTCGCCAGATTTATCTTAAGAGGAAATTCTTTAATTACCTAGTTCATAAATATGGTGCAATATCGTTTATGACTTCATAATTTGCACTCAGATTACTTTTTATTACAAATTGTAAAACACAATCAACTTATTGTAATGCATTTTGGGGTTTAGGCCAATTAGATAAGGTTCGCTTCAATTCAGAGAGGGTCAGTCTAGTAACAATCTGAGCAATTTTAAAAGGACAGTTTACAACATAAAATATTACGCTTGATTGAAATAGAATATAACGCCGAGTAATGTTATAGTATAGGTGCGATCATTCATTTGCAGATCAGCGAAGACAACCCACAAATATTTAACAAAAGAGTATGTATTGCTCATATGTGGTTTATTTACATTTCAATGCAGAAATGTGAAGTGTATTGTTTTGACCTGGTGACCATACCACCACATTCAATGTACTTATTTACAGAATCGAGTATATACAGAGAATGTGTTGATATGAACGAGCCTTATAATGGTGCTTCTCATTATTGATTAAATTGTCAGTTATGTTGTATAAAATTACCATAATATAAATGTATGATATCAACAGCCTTTAGTAGTCCATTGCAGGACATAAACCTCTTCTTGAAAAGAGGTTTTGGCCTACTATACCACGCTGGCCACAGGGGTATAGGGTTGTTGTTTCAGGTTCGTTTCTGTATTATATAATATAAAATAATTGCATACATAATGATATAATATAAAATTATAAAAAGTTTCCCATAGACCAATTGAACGCTTTATTGCTGCTTATTAGATTATGTCATTTAGCACATCCACCAGTCGCAGTATGAATATACGATGGTTTGACAGTTGATGAGTTGTTCCACATTTTCTTATTGTATGGCGTATATTAGGTTCTGATAGTTGTAGATAGTATTATTATGTTAGTTAGTGAGTTATTGATTTTTTTGTTTATGAACGTCACAAATGCAACTTGTATCCATGACAGTAATCTTATAAAAATAGTTTTAAAGACTGAGAACGGACACATTATCGTGTCGCCTTGGTTAGAATGCTCGTAGGCAATGTATACAATGAGGTGAGCACCGGCGCCTATGCCATCGGTAAGTCGTTACATTGTTATAGTGCCGACAGGCAAACATTGTTCTCGTCATAACACATGGCGTGTGCAGGCGCAGCACCAGAACTGATACTTACTAGGAACGAGAATGTTTTCATTTACTATTGGAACAGCGTTATGTTATGCGGTTAATGTTTAGTTGGTTATTTTTTTGTGTAATTATATTTAAACATTAGAACAAGGGAAAAGTTAAGTATTTTTTATGATGAGCAAGGGTTTCTCTATGATTTTGTAAAGGAAAGACAGTTTTAAACTTGTTACATTTAGCTTGTTTAACTTGTTACAATTTCTAATGTTGATATTATTGTTATAGGGGGCGGTCTGAACAGCGGCGTAGTCCTTCAACGATTTCCTGAGACTAATTGGGACGACACTCCTTTCCACGACGGCATAGGATGGGTAAGATGATGCTGCTAATCTACACTTCTATAAGTGATTTCAACCCAAGTAGGTGTTATATCAACTGATATTCTGTAATAACAGAAGTGAGGGCGAATACTATATAGGGTGAACTTACTCACAAAAGTGTGACCCTATCCTTTTTGTGACACCTCTGAAAGTACATATATTTTGTTCCTCATATCCAAATTAATTAATATGCATAAATAAATAAAGTTGTGCATAAACGCTTGCAACCAGCAGTATCGCTTGCGTGTTGTCATCAATAGAGACTCTAATCACACACTTCCTCCCCAAGAGAGAGTAATCATGGTTAGGCGCACTGTCGATTCGGGGAGGACCTGAAATCACATAGTCCGTCTGCTCCCTTGAGCAGGGCGCCTGAGGCTGGTTTTACACACCGCATACTTCTGGCTCCTGCGTCCTCAAGGAGCTGGAGACCCGAAGAAATTTTTATCCCCATCAACAAAAAAGTATGATCATTAATAAGGGTTTTAAAGATTTAATATAAACTGTTCGATACAATTAGTTTATCCCTAATGTCAAGTAATATCACAATATAAAATCACTCTCAAATATAAGCTCAAACTTACGAGAGAAGTTCATCGAGATTTTCTGATTTAGTTATATGTTTATGTAAAACATTATGCTACCTGACTATAGGAAATCAGCTAATATACATATCTTGCGATTGTGACCAAGTAGTACAAGGCTGAAGTATTAATTTAATACGTTGCTTAGTACACCGAGTAGATTTGGTAGCGATCTGTCAAATTTAAATAGCTCTTGATATAGAACCTACTGAAAATGCAAGACTATTTGTACTATATTACTGTATCTATGTATTTAACAGGTATATAAATGATATGACGTCATCTATCGTCATATCAACAGGCTGTAGTCTATATTGAATCGCGAACGTCTATCTGATTTGATCTGTTTATGCGAACTCTTCATGGACTGTTGGTTATAAGGCTATTTTCCTTGTTGATATAGTAAGTTCGTTAGCACAAGAGACATCGAATGAATAAATAACCTATTTGATGATTAATAGAGAATGTAATGGTTCGACGTCGATGTCTGTTAGTTGTAAGTTTGTAAAGTCCACCCTACAACGCAATATTTTTCATTGAAAATATGTTCATTCACATATGCATCTGGTTAAGCTTCGTATTTTTTTGTACTCAATGCCAATAGTAACTACAAAAATATCTTTGTGCGTTCTTAAGTCTGTTTAAGTTATCCCTTTCACTAAATAATTGGTGAGTTACTGAAACCTGACGCTACGTTGGTAAAAATTTGAAATCCTAAGTACGCTTAGTAGGTAGTGCTTGTTATTCTCTGTAAGTTGGCTTTCTAATGTAATAGTACATTGAACTTATGAGTATGTTTATAAACATTAGCACAGTTTGTCAAGCTTTAATCCACGGAATACATGTTAAACGTGCTTTGGAACAGTTGTAACTAGGTTGACTTGTACGAAATGACATCCTGGTATTATAAATAACACGTTCAGAGTATTGAATTTGCAAGAAATTATACGTATCGATTAAACAAACATCGATAGCAGGAATTCATTACAAAGACGGCGCGTCTTCACGAGCCTACAAAGATATTCATTCACGGAATTGCACGCACTACTATATCAGTTTCCTTATAATCTAAATAGATGTTTGTTAAATCGTACCAAACTCACTTTGCTATTCATAATGTTAGCTAGAATCGTGGCATACAGAGGATATCAGATCGCTTCAAGTACTTTCGGTATTTTAAAGGGCCAAATTTACTCAATGAAAGGACTAAGTTCTCCAAAGATACGGATGTGCTCTAGTACTTAGTGATGATTTCTTCTTTTAACAATTTAAAAATTTCAGACATAGTTTTGTTACACACATTTCTTCACATTTAATGTGTGTATAAATGTATTTTGCTGTAATAAATTAAAAAATTTTTTTTAAGCTTTGAACCCATTACATACTTGTGTATTATTCATACAATATTTTGGTTTCGCACAAATAATAGACTAATGTAACCATTAGGCGTATGGCGTTCGGGCACGCCGTCATTGCGGCGGTAAGACCCGTTATGGAGGATTGGCTCGAGAGGCGTCACGGGACCCTCTCATACCGATTGACGCAGGTGATCACTGGGAAGGGATGTTTCGGAGATCACCTGTGTCTGATCCGCAAGGAGCCAACGCCTGAGTGCCACCACTGCGATGGCCAGACCGTGGACACGGCTCTCCACACGCTGGCAGAGTGCCCGGCGTGGGTTGAGCAGAGGCGAGACCTCGTGGCGGCCATCGGAGTGGGAGTTCTCTCGCTCGATAGCCTGATTGCGGCTATCGTGCGGAGCGAGAGTGCGTGGAACTCTGCCGTCTCCGCAGAGACGAGAGCCCGCCTCTGCCGAGCAAGTTATGCTCGCGAAGGAGACGGCGGAGCGGGACCGGGAGAGGTTTAGAACTCTCCCGGCCCGCCAGGCCCGGGCACGGGCCAGGCAGCGCAGGTCACTCAGGCGCCGGAGGTCGCAGAACGACCTCCGTCCTCCATAAGCGCAGGCCTGGGGGTGACAGGTGAGGCCATCTGTCACCCTAGCAGAAGCAGGCCGGGGTGGCGGCGAGCGCGTTGCGAAGCGCGCTCGCTTCCAGGGAGCACAGGGAACATGGGGTTCCCACACGGGGCGGGGGTCGTCTACTCGTCTGTAGATGACCCGAGGTATGTCGGGGCACCAGGGCCTTCCTTTCTAGGGTATACCTGGTTCCCCGGCTATTAGTACCCGGCGAAGGCGTGCGGTTTTAGTCGGTTCGGGTCCGACATGCCACCGACAGGTGGTATCCGAGGGGATTTCCGCACGGAAAAAAAAAAAAAAAAAAAAAAAAAAAGGCGTATGGCGTTGATATACTTATTTGTTTATCTAACTATTCGTCGTCACATTGCTTAGTTGAAGACTGTTGATAGGTCTACCACTATGTATGATGACGGTTCATTTACCAGTATTATTAATGAATGTATTTGTATGTATCCACCAGTTTTGCCAACCACAAGGATGGGCTTTATCCACGGAGCGGACGGAGCCCCGGTTCTACGTCTCCGTATTGACGGACGTGGACGCAAACAGACACTATTGCGCTTGTCTGTGCTTCAACGAGACCGTCGCCATCACACCTACCAAGCCCGCCGACGAGGTAAGTACGAAAATATCATTGGATTTAACGGCATTATCCTATTCGATTGTGATACAAGGTTGCAATTATGTACTCGTCTATGGATGATCAGTTGCTGTATGACGCAGCGATAGTACATTGAACTGCGAAACCAGAGGATTAATTCAAGTTTCGTGCAAATATTTGTATGAAAACTGTCTATTTTGTATTGGTTTATAGCAAGATGTGCTTAGTTTGGGTCTAATTAGTGCCATGAAATACATCGCTTAGTATCGATCTTTCATTTGTATAATAGTTTACAGATTCATATTCAGATAAAATTTGTAAAGGATTTACATAAAGATTAGTTACGTAATTTTTAATTAGTTATTATGATTAGTCAAAAAATGTTGCTGAATACGAGTATATGTCATTAATCAGTTATATCAAATAGTAAAAAAAAATAGATAGTAAAATTAGTATGATTATCATAATGCTTTGCTCTATACAAACAATTTATGAGTTTAGCATAGCAACTGTTGTTTCTAAAGTTCAAATATAAAACATCATTCATATATTTCTATACCTTAGAATGACAATAAGAACAAGCAACGTGATTCGGTTTAACGCGGTATATTTTTTGTTATATACTCATTATCATTTATTTTTTATCAGTTCTAAGTTCCAATTTGCATTGCATTTAAATTTATAATTTTATAGGTTTGGGTAGAAACTAAATGGTTTAATTTTCATCTTCAATTTTATAAGGTCATTTGCTGTTCTCAAACTCATACAAAAGGATTAGATAGTACCTACTATAACCAAAAAAAGTGTCCCTAAGTATCTCCAATAGTACTTTTCCGCGTTCTTATCAAATCTGATAAGCAATTGAACTGATCACGGTTTAAATTCAGGGATGCCCCTTATTCAATTGACATTGACCCAATCTGTGCCGAACGCAGCCTACTACGCTAATGTCTCCGTATCTAAGCGACCGAGTGACATTGCTGAACGTCAACGTTGGCACTTCCGTTCTGATAGTGGATAGAAATGCCCTTTGCGATAATTATGATATTAATATATGTACGAACACACTAATCACTAACGTATTTAGGGCCATGGCCCTAAGTACGTTAGTGTTTAGTGTGTTCGTAAACTTAAGGAAAATAGATGGTACATGTACCATCTATTTTTCTTAAGTTTTACACAATTATGTTCATTTCGAAAGACTCGAGTCATTTTTTTTTGCGACAGCGACATTACAGTCTCTGCAACAGCAAAAAATGTAATTATTGTTGTGCATAATGAATACTACCTTCAAAATCTTCAAGTGTGACGGTTGTATACTTATGTAAAACTAAATGTCTACATTCAAGGAATTATACAACGTACAACATACATACTTTTACAGCAGTATTTAGTAGATAGAAAAGGCTGGCCTGACAAACTGCTTTCCTTTATAATATTTTTTTTTCATAAATGCAATGGATGAAAGTCGAATGGCAAGGCGTCATAATCTCCTAAAAGCATTTAAACCTATAATTTTCATGTCATTATTCACTGGCATGTACTACTGTTTAATCGTGTACACACACTGGGGTAGGTGTACCAGTAACTTTAGATTGACGAGTAAAAATTTATGAGTTTACTTTTGGTGAACGTAGCCTCTGTTAATTTTTTTATGACTCATTTCCGTTGTTTGTTGTGTTCTGTTTTAAACCGTAACTGTTTTCTGACAACTTTCTTCCCCTGTTTCGTTAATCATTCCATTGAAATGGTCTACGTTATAATAACGTGATAGAGCAACACTTGATAGTTAAGTTTTATAATTGCTATTTCATCTATTCTAAAATTTATAGCTTGAAAATTCAAATCTATCCAGCGCGATTCAGAATTATACTAGCCAATTGAAAACTAAAAACTCTTCATCTTTATTATATTAGTATAAAAGTATAGTAGTATTTACCTAAATTGATGAATGTTAATCTCGAATGCAGCAAATTTGAATAGTTATGGCGTAAGCGTTACCGTACCAAACAAATTCACTTTCGCATAAATAAATAATATTTGTAACCTAACCTAACCCACCCAAGCATAGTTTATATTGTAAACTTTATATTTTATAAAATAACAAGGCAAGTGCGAACGGTATTAGGTTTCCTTGAAGCGTTGCGGTTAACCAGACATACTGTGCCATGTTTCTGCTTTGTACCTTAACTACTGCGTCTCTGTTACTCGGGAACAAGGCAATAATATAAGTTATTCAGTTTTACCTGGTTTAACACCTTGTCTTGTTGTTATAAACGAACCTATTTAACTTAAGCGTAAAGGACCAGTGTGCCTATTTGCACACTATCCTATTTGCATAATCTATCCTTTCTGCGCCTTATTACGTAAATTGTGTTATTTCCATATTAAGTCTGCAAAGTTGAAAAAATGATTAAATACTATTTGTCCGTCACGGGGAACTCCTTAGCTTTCTACACACAGTACAGATAATAAAACCGGGAATGTCACAAAAGTATATTTCATTTCTTCTTGTCCTGAAGAGAATGTGTTGAAGAGAATGATATTAGAAGGAAGATACGTTATACTAACTTTTAAACTTTCGCGTTCCATGATAATTAATATTATTTAACGGGAATTAACGCGATCTCTTATTTAGGGTATTACATACCTCTGGTTAAACTCATACCCATACTCCAAATACAGTCAGCCTGTGACCACGGCCGGTGCAACCTGGTCGAAACGTCAGGCAAACCAGAGGTATGTAATACCCTAAATAAGAGATCGCGTTAATTCCCGTTAAATAATATTAAAGATACGTTATATTCATACTGCACGCACAAAATATTTGTTCCGTAACCATACAGACATCTATTAATGCATCTTAAAACACAATATACACTTACCTGTCGTATGATATTCCTTCATCTTTATTTACATTTTTTGTCGTAATTTGTGCACGTTCGGAATACACAGGAAGGCATTTCATGATTTTCTGTGGTCCAAATTAGGACCCGCGCGTTTTGTGCGTTGATGGCGTATCTACCTGTTGTTTGTATCATTGATTGAAGTAGATTAATAACGGACATTAGACATACATATTTATACACGTGTGTAATATCATAAACAGAACGCCCACGAAATTGACCAAGAATAAATATGTAACAAATAAAAATCAATATTCGTATTTGTGAGTGCTGCCGTACCGTTGATCTGATCGTCAAGCATCAGACATATCAGACTTCTGATAAACGTACTTTATATTACTAAATGAATTAGGTATTCATTTAGATATATAAAGTACGTTTAATTTTAAATAAATTACACCCAGACACAGAACTACTGATCCTGGTCATCATACAAATCTTAGATCACTTATCACTAGATCAACAGGCCTGTTTTAATATGAACAATTTGGCATTAAATAAAAAAGTGTTTGTGTTGTGTTTCAGAATCGTTACCACTTATGTCAAAAAATCCAGTGAACTATTTATTATAATAATAAAACAGATTTGGAACTTATTGTATATTACAAGATGCTCGGGCATAACATTATCAGAATCAAAGCTGGGCTCACATACAGATATGTTATCGAATAGATTCAGCTCAACATCCCTCAGTTAACAGACATTGACGTTTAGGATACATTTTAGTTATATCAATAGAGTTGTGGGGTACGGTATTTTGTCATGAGATTTCCTCATAATAAAAGCCTATATATTTCACGCCCAATATAACGTGAACTATGATTGTATAAACTGTCGTACATTCTTAACTTATACTCCGAAAGCCTGTAGGTTTTTGTAGCCGTTCTCACCTAACAAACCGTCGTCGTTGTCTATCGTTTTATCCATAAATGTCCATATCATAATTGTTATTATTTCATGTAATGTTAAACAAAAAAAAAACGTGGCATTGTCTTCAAAACACAATTGTTCTACTGCCAAACGACTAAAAACAACCATCCTTTAAAAAAACATCGTAAAAGAATCCGCCAACAATCTTACTCATCACGATAACGACTCTAATTGCTTCTTCATGTCACTCAAAGCAATATCGACCTTGGAAATCTGGTAATAGGGACTAAAATTAGCGGTGGCGTCATTAATGACAACGGCCTCTATCCCATTCTCGTCACGGATCGCAACCTGTTGGGAAATGGATCTGATGACTTTGTGTCATTTAGAAAACTTATACTGTAATGCAAGTTGTAGTCAGTCATCACATTATCTATTTGAAGTCTTAGCAAATTATCAATGATGTTCTTGTGTTACACTAAACAAAACACAACCAACGAGTCCCTATGCTTCTTATTGGTTTTAACCGACTTCTAAAAGGAGGCGGTTATCAATTCGCATGCTTTTTTTATGTATGTTCGGGCATACTTCGTCATATATAAAGGGATTTCAAAATTCGTTTTGTTCGAAAAGGTTTTATTCCGAAATGGTCCCATTTAAATTTCATATAGATCTGATAATGGTTTCGGAGACAGACACGGAAGTCCTCAAAAATGACAGCAAATCAACCGCAATTGCTGCTAGGTTTTTAGTGCTCTTTGTTAGTATTGTTTGAAGTCCGTTAAACTTTTATTTAAATGTTATCTTGTATGTTCAATCTACAAAGTGATGAACGGTAATAAATTAAATTAATAGACAGGCGTTCCTAACATAAAAGTTGAAGTTACAAGGGTTCACATCTTCTGCCGCGATAAGACATAAATCTTTTGACATTATTTTTTTTACTTCTGACAGCACGACTCACATTGCTTCCTTATTGGGTAGTAAAAGGGGTCACACGTGATATGTGAGGAAGTCATTCAATATGTGGTTCCATATCTAATGGATTAGAGACAAGACCACTATGTTTAATGTGTTCTCAAGTCCGTAATTGACAGTCATATTTACATTCAAGGGAGTACTTAAATTAAACACGTTGAAACATTAAAGTTTAAAGTAAGTGGTAATAAAAAAAATCCCTTGATTGGCGGGTGCTGTCAATTGAAGTGTAGTTAAATTGAATGCGTCATCGAATTATGCAGGGTTTATAATTGAGAGCGGCGATGTAAGTGCCAATTTGTTCTGCAAGTCAAAAATGTTAGACACAATTTATCTTATCATCAATTCACTTAAAGTGTGGCTGAGTAATACCACCAAAATTGATTTTAACGCCGAAAAGTCGCATTGTTTTTCCATTATGTGAATCAGAATCCCGAGTTTTTGATGAACATACTAGGAGATAGGAAACAACTAATCATGGTGACTTGAGTCACTTAAACTTAAATAATACTCCTACTACCAGCTTTAAAATGGAGACAAGTGCAAAATTTACGTTATGTGAAAGAATCTGCATGGGACCTGGAGGCGAGAGCCCTTGCGGCTCTGCATCTGTGGCGCAAGGAGGCGCGGGACCTGGGAGGGAGTCCTAAGTCTCGAGAAATCGCAGGCCTGAGGGTGACAGGTGAGGTCATCTGTCACTCTAATAGAAGCAGGCTGGGGTGGCGCGACGCGCTACGGAGCGCGCACCCTCTTCGGGGCAGGAATGTAATATCCGGGTTCCCACACAGGAGAGGTTATCTATAAGCCGTAGACGGCCCGAGGTACGTCGGGGTACCAGGGCTTTCCTTTCTAGGGTATACCTGGTTTCCCCTGGCTACTGATACCTGGAGACGGCGTGCGGTTTTTGGTCGGTTCGAGGCTGACATAATCATCCACTGGTGGGTGGTATCCGAGAGGACAATGTATGCATTTGGAATTCATACATCACCTACTTTTTCAAAACACTTTTGTATCTTTTGCGATTTTGTGTTTGAATAACTATTTTTTAGTAGTAATAAGATATTGATGTCAATCAAAGTCGATAAAGGGTTTCTGTTAAATTTAATAAGAAACGTTTGACAGAAAGTCACAGTAAAAGTTTAGTCAAGAAAACATGGCGTATTTTTTCTTCGTTTCCTCTCTGCTTGTCTTCTCCATTCACGATTAGTATAAAAAACATACGTAAAAGATTTATTAAAGGTAGTTTGTTATAAAAAAAGGATTTTGTATATAAATGGTGGTTATTTAAGTTCTTTGTAGGTTTATGAAGTAGTAATGTAGTCAACCTTTTTTCTGACTGATTATGTAACCTACCCATTGTTATTATCTCTCATCCACCAACACGATGCAATAGAAAATTACAGTTATAATGTTGTAGTATTAGGTCAAGTAGTACGGTTAAGATAATTCATCATTATACATACTAACTTCTCATATATCGCTAGCTATAGAAATGGACCGGAGTGGCGTGCAATGTTAGAGGCCTATGTCCAGCAGTGGAGTGTGGAATGTGTGTGTAACTATAGATACATAAATATATAAAGTGTTTTCAGCTATAGATATCCATTCACACAAGGGTGTACTAACCTCGGCGTAACCGAAAATGGAAACTGTTATATTTCACACCATACCAGAATAAATGTTATACAGAAGCTCACTCGTGCCAGATTCCATCCGCTTGTTTATAATAAAGATGTACCTACTATAAATAATTCCTTGTAGCGGAAACCATTCATTAATTCACTAGGCTATTTATAACACTTGAAAATTTACAGACTAAACAGGGTGATTGTTAATAGATGTTTGAATAAAACTAGAATAGTTTTAGGAAAGATAATTTTTTAACGAATTTTGTAAGACGCGTCACGTAACGTTCTATAACGTAAGTAGAATTCAATGTTGATTTGTAAATAGTGAGGTATATATTATGAAAGGATATAGCTAGCTGCACCAGTCTTTGGATGTCCGATTAATAGGTCTCGTTTTGTAGTAGTCTTAGCTTAATCTTCGTTATAACCTACTTACGTTATGTCGCAGAAAGTCGAGTGTATTCAAAATCGACCTGTTTCTCTTTTACTTCAACTACCCCCCACTACATCATTTCTGTAGAAACTACA
This sequence comes from Arctia plantaginis, assembly GCA_902825455.1. Lineage (NCBI taxonomy): Eukaryota > Metazoa > Arthropoda > Insecta > Lepidoptera > Erebidae > Arctia > Arctia plantaginis. Next base: position 2,069,026 of record CADEBD010000226.1, on the reverse strand, counting down.
TTAAAATATGGAACCACTAGATAGTGATCGCAATTTTGTCCCCACACGGCTGACACACTTGGTGCCTGTGTCTTTAATTCAAAAGCAATACTGTTTTTTATTAGTCGTCACGCGCGCATGCATACGGCAGGGAGAATATTTTTTATCTACTTCTACACGTTGTAAAGGGCGGAAGGGAACAATCAAGTGAGGCAGGTGCGTTGCCGTATTAGGGAGACTTGACTTTGTAGTTTCCAGTGGTCTGTTTTGTGTTATTCTGTAAATATACAACATATATGTACAGCAATCACGAAAATTTAAAGAAATCGTAATAAAACGTAAGAAACGAAGAATTAAGAAGCGGTTTTAGTGACAAGTTGTTTTGAAGACATTTTTACATAGTGGATATCAATATAAAATATAGTCAATAATATCACTCCAAGGGCCAAAGTTGAGGAGAAAGTCACAGTTCCTTGTCGTCGTCGTTTATTTACTAAATTAGATCAAAATACACTGAAAACGCAGCTTGTGGCTGTATCGTAGTTTTGGGTCTTGAAATTAAGAAATTATGAATTATAATCATCATATAAAAATTTTTCCGTTATCTAGCTATCTATGTATCAGCAAAAGATTTTTTTAATGGTATAAGGGGGCAAACGAGCAGACGGGTCACCTGATGGTAAGCAACTACCGCCGCCCATAGACACCATATAACTCAAAAGTCACAAGTGACTAAAAAAAAACAAAAACTTTGTTCTACATTTCTATTTTTATAAAAGTTACAAAAGAGGCACTTACCCAACCTGATGTAAGCGGTACTACGAATAAGTGAAATACCTACAACTGCTGTCTAACCAGACTTCTGTAGGGTTGTGGTTTCTGGAAAGCTGCTACTCCCCTTACCCAAGTATTATTTGTCACCTTACTGTATATTTAACTACAAACGCTCTCCAGAACTCTACTTTACTATATTCTATTTATTTAAACTTTTTGCACAAATTATGAATCGGCGGACCTAATGCCTAAGACTTTTCTCTCCCTTAGGCATTAGTCCGCTCATGGGAGTAATAAATGATAGTTTTTATTAAATACCAACTATTTTGACTATTTTGAATAGACAATTGTACACAGTAGTATATACATATACATGCCTATACATATATACACAACATACTATGTACTGTACGTACTTTCTATTATTTTGACTTCAACACTTCATGCAGCATGAATATTTTTGACACATGATTGTATTCATTTCCTGCATTTTTTATTTTTGTATAAAAAAAAATGTATAAAGAAGAAATGAACCCGAACTTATAGATATAGAATCTGTTTAAAAGGAACACTAGTTTTTTTTATTCCAAATAAAATTATTTCTAATTTAAACTATACACTAAAAACTACCTCAATAAAAAAAAGCTATTATATACGAGTAATGCATGATTGATACAATGCATCTTTTAAAAACGAGTAAATATTTATGACATTCATATCTAATAGAATACTGTAATATTTTCAGGAAATGGAACTAAACATCTTTAAAACTCAACTCCTCAAACTCTTTTTATTTCATAAAAAAATTTAAAAAATTGTTTAAAAATCGTCTTTTTACTGAAGCAAAATCAGCTTCGCCCCCCCAAATAAGAATTAATTAAAGGATTTTCATAGAATATTGATTGAACGAATCTATACATAAAAAATTACTTGCCTGCTGACTGTTTATCGACGTACAAACCAAAACGGGGGGTTAAAAAACTTGAAATTTAGCCAGGTGATGATTTTAAATTTGGTAACACACATTAAAAACGATTTAAAAATTTCCCCCCCTTAGGGGGTAAAAAAAAGGATAACATTGAATAAATTTTCGTCTTTTTAAAGTTAAAACCGAAATAAGAAAGTAAAGATTCATGCGAGCAAAAGCCGGCCAAGCTTAATATTATATTGTATATATTATCCTATATTTCACAACCTGACGAGGACCCCTTTAAAGTTTTTTTTTAAGAAATTTGTACTTTAAAACTTTTTTCAATGTACAATTATTTTCAACTGCTGCAACTGTTTTTTTATTTATTGTTTTCACCTTAGGGTATTATTTTTAAAGTTTGATGGGAGAAAAGGGGAACCACCCTTTCAAAAAAGGGGTTTCAAAATACTAAAAATTATTTAAAAAACGAAAAAAAAATACGCAGTTAAAACCTTTTCCCCTTTTTTTTGGGGTCAAAAAAAAAAGTAATTTTAAACCTTTTCATGTTTTTCGGTCTAAGGTTATCAATTATGTGGTGGGCCTTACCGTATTGGACTGTTGAGTCGGTCGTTTTTTTCCTTCTGTCTTTTTTCCGGTTATCATCAGCTTCGTTATTTTATCGTGACAATGGTCAATAACTTAAAAATGTATACGGTAAAAACGTATATTTTGTTACAATTTCATCGAATAAAATCTACTAGGTCCCAGGTTTTATAGTAATTTTTTCTTGAATTAATCAGATTAGTAAATTTTAATAATAATGTATTACTTCTTATTTAATTATAAAGACCCCCATTAGCTACCTTGTGGGCCGCATGCCTTTCCTCTAATAATTAACTTAGCCTAATGATAAAAATTACACTTATGACGGCATCTACTTTTCCTTATGTATTTGTGAATAAACCCGGGGAAAACGGCCGCTCCCCCCTGGCTCTCTATGTTGAAAATTTTCAAAAACAGTACTCACCGGCCAGCTCCATATCTTCTATTGTATTTAATAGAACTCCCAAAATTTATAAAAAGAATTTGCTTGTCTTATGGTAAGAGTTAGAAGAGAAAAGAAGGTAATTTGAAAAAATTTTAAGTTTTTTAAAAAAAGAGAAAAACACCCGGATTGTTTTTCCCTTTTTTTTTATCTAAATTTTAAGGGGCGCCAAAAAAAATTTTTGGGCTCTAAACCTTTAGGGTTTTAATTTAACTGTTAAAATCAAACTTCCTAAAGGGGGAATGGGGCTTTAATTTTGCCTAAGTTTCTTTAAATGTACCTGTAGGACGAAAGATTCACTCTATTTTTTCCGTATTTTGGGTATAAAAAAACGCCTAGATAAATTCAATATATACACAATGCTTTTTAACAGCATCACTCGCTTACAAATGCTTTATACACCTGAGTACGGATAAAATTTGTGTTGGGGATCAGGGATAAAAAAAAAAAGGGGTTGCGAAATTTTATTTGCTTGGATCAGGCTATAGGGTCAACAGTGAACTCGAAAGGCTACATCTATCCCAAATGGCTTTGGGTTTCCGGGGGCCTTCGTCAAAAAAATGTTCCGTTTCTACCAATAAAAAAGAAATAAATAATGGGGCGGGGGAATATGAGAAACATGAAAAAGCGTTTTTACTCCGTCCCCTTTTTTGGCGACGGTACTCTCGGTATTTGTTTTTTTTTATTTAGGTTATTTGATAAGGTTTTTAAGGTTGGAAATACATACTTTTTTTTGGGGATTTTTTTTTTTTTATTTGGGGGTAATCCCCCCCACCCCCCACCACTGTACTCCTGTACACCAGGTCCCAGCATGACCCACGAACAACCGAGTTATTAAG